>JASDDO010000031.1:10685530-11285530 GCA_030015575.1 Agapanthus africanus | reverse complement strand
TCAATTTCAGGTATATAAGTTTCTGTGCTGCTTTTAGATTTTAATCAATATTGAAGATTGTGAAATCGCTCATTTTAAATAACTTGCCAGAACATTCTTTTACATGTAGTTTGATTTAATTATCCTAATAGGTGGGCGGCTCCAGCACGGAAGTCAGGACTGCAAATTTTGGGGAAAGTCCCGAAACCTATAAACTTACCCAGCCAAAGGTAAATTCTATCCGCAACAACATCATGGTGTTGAGCTATGTCAGTTATTTCCATATAAAATTGACATAAAAGCCTGCTTTTGTCTTAGGTCGGAGAACCATGGGCTGGACCCAAATGTTGAAATTGTGCCAAAGTAAGGTCCATCTCATTTATGTTACTTTTTCCTTGGAAGAATTTTGTATTGCCTTTATCTTTGTTTGATTACCACTATACCCAAAAACATTACAAGCTTATGGGTGGTTTCAGTGTTGTAAAAGGGGGCGAGCTGGTTGGCCTTCAAGCCACTCTAGGTTAGGGTGTTGTCTAGGCTGCTTAGGTGGGCACTTAGGCAGCTTTAGCCTCTAGGCACAAAGCGCCTAAGCTGCGGATTTGGATATGGATATATGACACAACATGAGTCGGATTGTTGGGGTACAACTTTTTTGTTATTATTTAAATATATACACAATAACAAATGTTATCTTTTTGCAAATGTATACATACGATGAATAAAAATCCACAAGTCTAAGAATGCAGGCAACTATAGCCTTTTCTTATTATTGTCTCAGTTTTTGATGCATGGTCATTACATTTAGAATTCAATATAATTTAGGATGTTTTAGAAAGAGTCCCTTAAGTATTCTTGATGAATTGTAGTGAATCCAACAGGGATTCGACACCTCAATGATGAATCCATGCTACATAGCTGAGCACCGCCCTATTCATCAATACCCAAAAATATTTGTGGTTCACCAACAATGAATCATCAAACCAAGGATAACGTCTCAGTGAATATTCTCCCCTATAAAGTGAGAGGTCACCGGTTCAAGTCCTAAGAGGCTCGCATAAAAAAAAGGAAAATGTGTTTAGGGTCTTAGAGCTCAAAAGCAATAATGTGTCCCTTGGTAAAAATAATTTGCTAAAATTTTTCTAGGTTTAAACATTCCTTTGTTTTCGTTCTTTTTATAAGTTGGTTGTTTGTACCTTTTCTATGCGAAGACCGCCCTACATTTATCTTGAAACCACTATATTTATATCATAAAGTGCTAAATTTATACCAAAACTGCCATATATGTTGAAACCACTACTTGTATTAGTGAAATTGCTACATTTATCTCGTCTTTCTTCCTTTGCTCTCTTTTCTCTCGCCATCATCATCTTCTTCTTCTAAACCCTTTCAAATCTAAAACCAATTTTTTCCGATCAAGCACAAAAAGAAAAATTCTCTCGTTCAAAGTTGCCTTCAAAACCTATCAAGCCAAAAACTCATTTCCCACCCAAGCTCTCATCTTCCTCAATAAAATCCATCAACCCAACATTTCTCGCTTCATCATCCTTCCTCATTTCTATATTAAAAAGTCAAAACCAAGGTTTGAAATAGATATTGGAATTGTCTCGGATAGGTTTCTCATATATCATATACGGCCGATATATTGGCAAAAATATATCGGTTATATCATATCGTGAAGGGCCAGGGCCCCGATACGATATATCAGCCATATTACAGATATTGATCAATACTCAAACCCCATCAAATCCAAACTCACTTCCCCTCGTACCAATGGGTTTTGGGATTGTTGGAGTTTGGAAAAAAGAGGATATGGAGAGAGATGCGTAGAAAGAAGAAATTGGGTGGAGATTAAGAAGCTAGAATTTATCATGATAATAGATAAGAAATAAGGTATGGTATGTGAGTTATTGAAATACACATATACCGAATACAAGTATTAAATACCCTAGGGGGCCTAGGGCCCTTTAAACTAAGAATTTGAGAATTCGGGAGTTTGTAGTGAGTTTTTTGGACCCATGGATGAAAACCGATTGCTTTTAGGACCTAGGGGCCTAAAGCCAATTTTCCCCAACAAAAAAACCATCAAGAAATCCTAACAGTACTTATTACTGTTTGCATTTGGAATATCTATTTAGTTTATTCTTGTTAGTTGATGTGATGTTTGCTGCTAATATTAGGGGTACACTCACTTGGGGAAGCCGAGGATCATCGGCAACCCCAAATGCATGGGGCACTTCTTCTCCCAATGCTGATGGCAGTACTGGCTCACTGAGCCACCGCCCATCATCTGGAAGTGGTACGCGGCCTTCTACTGCTGGCAGTGATAGATCCCACGAACCTGCTTGTAATGCATGGGGTCCAAATTCTCGTCCCTCGTCGGCATCAGGGGTATCCGCAACAAGCCAGATATCAGCAGCAGCAGCATCCCGACCTCGAAGTGCTGATACAAGACCTGGTAGCTCTCAGCTGTCTCGCTTTGCAGATAATTCAGTTGATAGTACAGTTGCATGGGGGGCAGCAGGCACTGCTGAGAGATTGGTATGCTCGGCATAACATATTCAATTTAATATTGAAATATTTAGTTCTGTGTGAAAATTTCAGTATGGGTTCTTGGACATATCATTTCTTAGCACTGGGCATACTTCTAAATTGTTGCAATCACAGGGTAATGCATCATCCAAGAGTAGCGGGTTCACTTTGAGCTCTGGAGATTTTCCTTCTCTTGGCTCTGATAAGAATTGTGACACGCAGTCCCAACGAGGTAATAGTTATTCGAGATGCTTCTTCTCTCTCCTTTTTTAACCTCATGAGTATAGGTTCTCCGCAACAAAATATCACTGTTGATGTTGGGACTTGGGACATCGCTACTTTTTCACATCCTCGATTGTGCATTTTAAACCTGTCCCTTTGTTTCATGCTTTGGTCATATGGACTATTTTCAAGGTTTACTTTTGAGCTTAACGTCTTTAAATTATGGACAGTTTTATCTTTCTATAAACTTCTGCAGTTTGGTGGGATGTTAAAGGGGAAAAAAGTAGTTTTCCTAGTTATTCTTTGCAGTAAAACTGATGCTCTGTAAAGTCTGTAATTTTCTGGGGCTTTTTTTTAGGAGGGTTGTAGAGAATCAACTTGCCTCTATTTTAACCACTTTCTATTGAATGGTCCACTGCTTTAAGGTAGCGACTCACTGCAGTTCTGGTGCTAACAGTATATTTGTTTGATTATATTACTTGTTTGCTGCTATCTTCTGCTTAGTTTGCATTAGGACTCCTTTCGCAGCCATGGGTTCTGGTTGAGGGTTTTGATGGACATTCTGTTACTTGCAATCCCACTGGGCAAATCAAGAACGTTGTCTACTTTTCATAGTATATATATTTAATATTGCATTAGAAATCAGATCTTCTTTCTTTCTCTCTTTTCTTTTCTTTTTCTTTGGAAATTAGCTTTTTTGATCTAGAGATAGTGCTACAGAAGCAAATAGATTATTGTTATTCCAATTACATTGGTCTGCTGCATGGACTCTTCAAAATATCATGGATTATGATCACACGAATGTGTGGAAATTTCTTTTGATAGTCGCAACATCGATATTCAAGAAAAAATGGAGGTCAAGATATAGTTTGTATAAGAACGATAACACAAAGAAAATTCTATGCAAGTTAACAATTGCTTGTGCTTATTTCTTATGTCAGGTCACAGTTCTCAAGGTCGTCCTCACAGTTCCCAAGGGCGTCCTCATAGTTCCCAAGGGCGTCCTGCTTCAGCTTCTGGTGCAGATTCAAAACAAAAGGAATTTTTTGAGCCTCAGTCACCTGGTGGGTTTTTCATGCTGTCATAGTTATTGTTAAGAGTATAAAAGTTTTCCCCTCAACCCTCACTACACCTTCAGAGTTTTGGTGCAGAGGTGGGAACTTCAAAATTATATCCAAGAGCCAGCAAGGTTCAAATTTTAAGCACACATCTAAAGCAGATTATTAAAAAAGGTCCCATCCCACAAAAAAAGGACATTCAACTTACAAGGAAAAGTGTTAATCATATATAGTATTTTCCCTCAACCCTCGGGACTACTTCAAGAGTTATTATACAAAATCTCCTAAAGTGCTGACAAGCAATTTAGTCGAATGCAGATTATTCCTGTTCCTAGCACCTTCATATTGATATGTGTTACCTAGGGGATTCAACCTTTTCTTTTTCTTCTTAGCAGGTAATAGGGGTGATCGAATTGTTAATCACTGGATAGCAGAGAATCCCCCTTATGCAGGACCAGGTGCCCCACCAAACATAGAGAACTTGCACAGAGATCCTCATCCTCCGCCACCATATCAAAATATGAACATACCGCCACCTCACTATGATTCGTGGCATAATCCTCCATTTCCCCCGACTAATAGACCCTGGTTTAGAGGTGGTCCACCTGATCACCATCATGTTCCTGCAAGGCCATTACCTAATCCTCATTTTCCAAGACCTGATGCGGGTCCTGGTGTATTCCATAACCCTAATAGTTATGAACAATATCGTCCTTACATGCCACCACCAGAACACTACATGAGCCCAAATCATCCTGATATTAGACCCGGACCCTATCCGGGTCCAATACCTTATGAGCGATATTTTGGCCCTCCTCAAGCTTCGCTAACAGGCATGGCACGACCAGTTTTCCCAAACCAATACCCTACCCAACATCCTGGTAACTTTAATTCAAGGCCTGGTGGATATGCTCCTGTAGTGAACAAGGAACCGAGGAAACCTGATCAAGCTCATGAAACCCAAGGGCAGTACAAGGTTCTGTTAAAGCAGCATGATGGTCTAGAAGTCCGTGATGAACAGGAGAAGGCGCATTCTGTAACGACTGACACATCACAGTTTGAAAGAGGTAAACCTACAAAGAGTCAAGTACACCAAAAAGCAGGGTTATTTTCTTCTGAGGCTGCCGGAGATGTGGATGGACATCCTACAAACGCTAATGTAAGAAACTTGTCGGCAGATTCAAGCAAGGTTGCTGATGAAGGTCTACTGAGGAAACCGGAAGCTGCAAAGGTCCAGACTCGTGATTTGCAGCAATATCCTGTTATTAAAAAGAATGCAGCTCTAATGGAAAAAGTGGAGGGGTTAAACAACAAAGCTCGAAACACTGATAGTCACGGTGAAGGTGGATCATTTTCTTCCAAAGAGAAACCAACATATTTCAAGGATATGACTGCTAGAGCAGATCAATTAACTGCCAACTCTGCTGGTAATGTTGCTGCTACCCTTAATATGAAAACTTCCATTCCTAAAGAGTTGAGCGTGGAAGACAAAAACCAACAATCAACTAACCATGGAAAAAATCTTTCCGCTCCATTAATTTCTCTGGCTCCTGGTGAAAATGCTCGTTTTGTGGGTCAGAAGAAAGCCCATGTTGTTGAAGGTGTTGACCGTCATGCTAAATCAAGATCTAACAGGGGTGATAATAATGAATGGATGGAAATGTCTCCTGCCAATGAACCCTCAGTTAATGCCACTGTAACAAATGTTAAGGGGGTGGCATCTGTAACTGATGCTTCTCAAGCGGTTCCTGAGAAGAAGGAACTGCGTCTTGCAGCCAGTGGTAGGGATGGAGCACATGCAGCGTCTACATTGGATCCAGTTGACGAAATAGCCCAGGTTCACAGCATTCTTGTTCCCTTACTTGCTAGGATCTGATTCTTGTGTATAAGTTGTAGTTTCATTCCATAAACTCTAATGCCCCGGCTTACTTTAGTAAGTGAACCAGACCATTTTAATATTGATTAATATTCCATCCTATTTAAGCATTGAACATAATACACTCTACTTTGGGCATTCGATGCGACGTATATTTTAGCACATCAATTAATATTCCATCCTATTCAAGCATCGAACATATTACAATATTTTGAAAATGGTTTCCTTTGGAGTTTTTGTTGCATACATACGATAGTTTAAATGCATTAAATTGTCAGAATCCTTGTTGATCGCAATCCAGTGGCCTGATTTCTCACAAAAAGTGAAGAAACAAACAAGAAAAAAAGGTTTTAGTGGAAAAGTTCTTAGAAAATTTAGACTAGAACTTAAAGGATCTCGTATAACCAAGGTCGGTCAGTGGATTTGTTGCAAGCGGAGCGATATGTCTTAAACATATGTTTCAGGCACTAGTCATTCTTTCTTTCACCCGTAGCAGTCAGCGACCATCACATTTTCTTATTTTTGACAAGTAATGATTCAAAATTTGTTTAAAATTCAAGTTGAAACATTTTAAAATTGTTTTAATCACAAATCCTGCTGCTTCCCCTATGGAAAAATCAACCTACACACACACACACTAGGGGTAGCTCAGAGCAAGTTTAAGGTTGTGATATAATTGTTCGATTGCCGATATAGCTACTTAAAATTCTAAAGAATCCTTTTACCAAGAAATGCTAAAATATCACCATAAGTGTCTTTCTATTTATAAAATTATCACATCAAGTTTTGAGTTCTTATGTAGAAGCTCAAAGGCCTACTTGAGAATTTAAGAATTCTGCTACCAAGAAATACCAAAAGATAGGAATCACCATATATATTTATACCCCACAATTTAGATACTACAATAACTCTCAATGCATCCTCTTTGTCATATACATTCCAATTTCACTTGCTTTACCTAACAGCTTGATAGAATACTTCCCGCTTCTCAAAATTCAAAGCGATTTGTTTAAGAAGAATATCAAATGAGTTAGAATAAGCCATTTTTTCATTTTGAATCATTCTAATCCAATTGAAGGGCAATACAAGAGATTTTTTAAATTGGCGTGTATTAGTACATACGAAGTTACAATTACTAATGAACTATATATAAATAAATAATCATGACTTTTCAGTTTGTTTTGTTGAACACCATATATCATTTGCAAATGTATGTCATAAGCTTAGGTGTTTTCAAAGAAACACCATGACTTTTCGGTGTTTCTAAGTTTTTGCAATGTGTTGTCGTTGGTGTATAACAAAGAATTCTGAAGGTAAAAAGAGCTAGTGCAAAAGCAGTGTGTGATTTTGACTTGGAACACACTTCAAAAAGGCATAGAAAATCATTAAATTCATAATATTATCCAAAGTGAGGTTGCCGGTTTCATCCTCGAAGGACGTTGCATCCAAATAATAATAATAATAATAATAATAATAATATCCTAGAAGTCAAAGTATATCACATTTCTTTGAAACACTACATGGTCATGATATTTTATTGAAATTTTCTTACTCATAATTCTGTCAAATTACTCAAGAACCGGGTACTCGTGAATGCTGAGATGCTTGCATATAGCATTATGCAATAGTATAATTTCAGTTAGGCTACTAACTTGTTGCTTGGAAACCAAAAGAAAAGGGGGGAAAACTTGTAGCATCTTTAATGTCAAAATAATACTTTGATTTGAGGTTTAAATGTTGTTGGATTATTATAGTATCTCAAAAGAGACACGGGTGGATCCTACCCCGCACAATAATATGTGAGATGGAGCTTAGCTGCAATCTTTGACCAAGTTTGTCTTTTGTGAACAACAGGGAAGCTTTTTCATGGCAAACTTAGTTCCAATGGTAAAAGGCAAAGGTAGATGGTCTATAAAATGGATATGCCTGGAAGCTTATTTTCTTTCTGTTTAAGATCTAGGGTAAAATAGGAAGAAAGCAAACATCTGCCACCTGCCTAACCTGCTATTGGATTTAGTATGTATATTAGTTTTTAAAATGGGGCTGTTAGAATACACGCTAGAAGCCCGTGTTTGTATACGGGGTTCTAGCGTATTCTAACAGAGGCCAACTCCACAAACTTAGTGTTTTTCACCGATCCGACTGGTCATCGTGATCTACATGTCATGGATAGCGTAGATATCAAAATTCATGAGGGGGGGATCTCTAGCACATTCATGTCCACATGATGGATCATGGCTGTGCTAGAGGTCGCCAGGTCTCGTGAATTTTGATACGCAACCAATCTTTGACATGTTGATCACGATGACCGGTCAGATTGCTGAGAAACACGGCGGTTTAGAGTTTGAGATGTTGGCCTCATTTAATAAAATGAGCACCAGCCTCAATTGATCGGTTTTCTCTCTCTCTCTCTATATATATATAAAGAGAGAATAATGAAGAAAAGATGCCCTAGAAGGCTTTTTCGTTAGGTGGCGTCAAAAATTTATAGCCTCCATTTTATTGGTTAATTGGCACACATCATCATGTTTATCATCTAAAATGTGCATACACCAAATTTCATATGATTCTACCACTTTTTCACCGTTATCAATGCAAAAAGTTCTATTGTCGGTAAACCGTTAATTTTAAACCCACTAAATCAACGGTGAAAAAGTCGTAGAATCACATGAAATTTGGTGTATCTACATCTTAGATGATGTAGATGGAGGTGATGGACGCTAATCGTCGAAAAAAAATCTTGGAGGATGTGTTTTTTCGACGCCATAGGAGGAAATTCCCTCCTATGGCACCTTTTCTCCATTGTATGTGTGCGTGTAGCCACTCAATGTGAAAAGTCCTTGATATGACTCTTGACTTGAATCCCCATATATACTGAGTTACTGTGACTTGAGCTATTGAGCTTAGTCAGCATCATGCATTCCTGTAAATGCATGTTGTGCTCACCGAGATGTGATGTAGCAATATGTGATCTGTTGCCCATGCACGAACAACAAATAAAGAGTTATCATAACTAGATAAAACAATAGTTAGAAATAGATACGAATCATCATAAGTTGACGCTTGGACTACCACCCTGTTAGTTCTTGGCTGATTTTCTTACGAGCGAAAAAACTCCCTGATGAAGAGATTGGCAGCAAGTCTTGTTGCAGTTATTTTGTACAATTTTTTTAATACCATATTCATGTGCAGAAGCCACATATTCCTAACTTTTTTGGTCTTCTGATTAGTTTGTGAATGTGCAAACAGTTTGATCATGTTTGATGCATGGCGTAATAATTCTATGTTTAGTTGTCTTGCTTTCTTATTCTGTCGGAGATTCTTATAAGCCTTTGTGAAACTCCGCCCTCGCCTTAAATGCAAAATTTCTTCTATATCATTTTTCAGAGGCCTGTTTGAAAAATATCTAATGTTGCTACATTTCCTTCTTTTTCCTAGCGTGCTAAAAGGAGAGAGTTAGCAATACAGCGTGCAAAACAACTGCAGCAGGAAGAGGAGGAAAGAACCAGGGAACAAAAAGCAAAAGCTCTGGCAAAGCTTGAAGAGTTGAATAGACGAACAGTAGCCGAAAGCTCTAACTTACAGTCCAATCTTGCTCCAGTACAGAGCAGTGATACTCTGAACAGTAAGGAGGAGACCAAACCTGATCCAATTTCCATGGCTGATGCAGTATCTACTGAATCTTCAAGTGGCACAACATCTAACGAAGCTTCTCATTCTGAAACAGTGAAGCACGTTGATCTTAAAAAGCCTGATGAGACTACTAATTTGCCCTCTAATGTTACTCCAGAAGCTTCACATTCTGTAGTGCAAATTTCTGAGGTACCACGAGCCCAATCTTTAGCTGCGGGACTAGAGACCAATGCCAAAGCAGAGATTACACAGGGTGCTACTTCAGATGATGTTGAGGATAACACGAGTGCCAAGTCGAAGCAGATTGGTTATAAGAAAAAGCATACACCTAAAGATATTGGAGAGACCACTAATGATACTTTGCGTGGTCATGAAAATCCACCTGTTCAACCAAGGAGAAGGAATAACAAGAGTCCAAGGAACTATAATAGTACCAAGCCGAATGAGGTTCACATTAACTCTTCTGAGGACAACCTGGAAAAACTTCACACCGAAAGTGAGAAGATCAAGTCCTCAGTATCTGTGGAAGAAGCTATGTCAGTTCCTAAAGAGACTACAAATGCAACTGTAAGAACTTCAATTTCCAGGGAAGTGCCTGATAAGCCTGAATCGACTGAAGAATCTCTCGGTAAGGTAAGCAACAATTGGAAATCTCGCCCTCAAAGAAAAACTACTAGAAACCAGCAGGTCAACAATAAGTCCGTTTCCAAGAATCATGTGGCTCAGGCTGTCATGTGGGCCCCAGTGAAGCCACAAAGCAAAAACGATACATCTGCAACAGAAGCCAAACTGGACATTGTGGCTGAAGTGACCAAGCCTTCTGTAAAGAGTGGAAACGATTCGCAAAGTGGGCTGAAAGCAAAGAGAGCAGAGATAGAGAGATACGTTCCTAAGCCTGTCGCTAAAGAACTCTCACAACAGGTTAATTCCCAACAACAAATATCTCCTAGTGTTGATATCAAGCCTGAGGTTGGTTCACCAAGTGTTGTTGAAAGTGGCAACCTCGATCGACCCAATAGCAGAAATGGGGAGAATTCTAAGCATGTTAAGCATGGAAAAACAAATACATCATGGCGCCAAAGGACCTCAGGCGAATCTCTATCCGTTGAGCAAAAAAATGTCCAAAAGCCGTCGAATATTGATAATTTAGCGAGAGGTCCGGTGACAAATACTGATGATGGCTGGAACGATAATAATAATGATCATGTGATACAACCAAATGAACCAGTATCCACAGCTGTGGTTTCTAAGAGCTATGGAGCAAACAGGCAAAGGCGTCAACCTTCTAAGGCGCATAAAGTAACTGGAACCAACTATTCTGCTTCTGATAATATTGAACCACAGCAGAAAATAACTGAACAAAACGAGCATCAGTTTCCAGCTTTGGCTCCTGGTGAGATCCAGAATTGGCAACCCAAACATATGCAGGGAAAACAACGGAGTGCTTCATATGGCCCGGATAATCCCCCAGCAACGAACGAAGATAACAGAGCTGAAACAAGCAACACTCGTTTCCAAAGGGGTTATGATCCTAACTATAGTGGTCATGATAGGATGCAGAACTTTCAAATGAGCAGAGATAGGCGGAAAAACAATCCGCGTGTAGAATATCAACGTGTTGGATCGTACGATAATAAGCTCGGGGATCTGTTTCAGGAGAATCTAGATACTGGTGAGGGAACACATGAGCCGTCTCAGGCTCCCGGACCCAGGTACAGAGGGCGAGGCCGAAATTTCCAACGGGGTGGCGGCCAATTTTACGGGCGGAGCACACGTGTTGATGATTCTTATAATAATTGGGAATGATTGCTCGAGTTTTAGTTCTGCGATTATATGGTGGGTACATGGTAAAATGTTAATAGTTTGTTGGTTAATTCTGCATGAGGAATTGGGCCCTAAAATCCTAAAGCGGTTCTATATGGTGCATCCTGTAGTTGAGGTAACATGACAATGATATTTCACTTGGTGCTGCTTGTTGAACAAAGTGATATGACATTACGTGAATCGGATATTTAATATGAAAGAGATGCCATATCATTTTAAATAACAAGCATTATCCAAACTATTGTAGGATGCATATTAGACCGACAATTTAGGCCCTTTATCCTTTATCTCCATATGTTAGTTATGTTCTAGGTTTCGATTAATATCTGAAGTATCTAGTCCTCTTCCGTTTTGCAGTATGCTGAGATTAGCTGGATCTAGAGCAATATTACAGACGTAATCCGTTAGACGAAGCGATGTTCGAGGAGTTTTCAGAATGCGTTTCCATTTTGTTCCACTCCATTGGTTCCATGCCCAATTGTGTTGGAAACAAAAGAAGGTTTAATGTATTAACATCTATGTTGGGTGCTGATTTCTTTTCTTATTTTCTGTTTGATTTCGAATGCATTTTTAAAGCTCCCCATGTAATCTTTTTTGAACTCCTAAGGTACTACTGTATTTGGGGCACTTTGTATAGAGGAAATTAAGCCCTTAAGCATGGCAGACTGTATGATCCCTATTTTAAAAACTTGCCCTCTTGTTGTTTTACAGTTGCCGCTTTCTTTTGATGAAGCTCAGTTGCCGCTTTCTTTTGATGAAGCTGAAGAATGTTCGTTGATCGAAAAATTTAGTTAATTTTGTCCTATTTTTGACATTTTTCCTGTGACT
This sequence comes from Agapanthus africanus, assembly GCA_030015575.1. Classification (NCBI taxonomy): domain Eukaryota; kingdom Viridiplantae; phylum Streptophyta; class Magnoliopsida; order Asparagales; family Amaryllidaceae; genus Agapanthus; species Agapanthus africanus. The sequence continues at coordinate 11,273,581 of JASDDO010000031.1, read as the reverse complement.
TTGCTATTAATGATTTAAATCATCCCTGCTTGCGTTATAGAGTTTGCATGCTGTTGATTGTTTTGTATTTATGTTCCAGTGACTTGTTTTAAATATTCGTTGGGTCAGCAGGTTGTTTGCTGGTCTCTCTGATGTCTGTGTGTCTGCATCCAAAAGGAACAAAAACAGAAACATATCTACATATTCATGTGAAATCAGTTCATTGAAAATTGTAGAACACAGTAATCCTTTTTATACAATTTCAACCTTAGGGCCTAGATATCGGATATCTGCAGATTTCGGTATCATACTGAGAGGTGTTTATTATTTCCACTGTTAGTTTTGTGTTAGTTTTGTACGTAACATGAAATTTATCTTACGAAATGATACGAAACAAGGATGATTCGATATGAATCGTAAGTTTGTATCAGATTACTAATTTATCAGTCGATATACATTTTGTATTGTACAATACGAAACGCACGATACTCCATCTAATCATTAGATTGCACAGTATGTCGAATATTCGGGTTTAAAACCCGTTTGATTATATCAAATTATTAATCCAGACGGGTTGCTTAATAATTAAAACACATTGATGGGAAAGAGGAGTCTGTTGAGAGTGAAAATGATGAAGATAATGAGATTCAAGAGAACGAAATTATCTATTGTTATTATAATAATGTTGATTAATTAATCGGAGAAGATTGATTTTTATAGCGTCAACTTTGTTTGGTGGAGATATTTTGACAGCTTGGTTATGATGATTTAGTTATGAATTATAATACTTATCACGCTTATGTTTATGAATTATAATATATGGATGAATATATTGCTTTGGTATTTATTTGATTGGGTTTTTTTCCGTTAGCCTCTCCATACTTGAATATTTTTCCGTCCCCCTAATTAGTATTTATTTGTAACCCCATATACTTATAATTTACTCTGCAAGCCCCCCGCTTCACTTTTGAAAATTATTCTTCCTCCGTCCCGACCATCGCCGTCGTCCCCATCACCGCCACCTTCTTTCTCTTCCTCTTCAACACCGTCACCATCACCGTCAACACCACCACCATCATCTTCCTCCTCCTTTTCAACTCATCAACACCTCTTTCTTCCTCATCCTCTTAAACACCGCCACCGCTATCGCCATCATCAACACCATCTTCTCCTTCTTTGACCCACAACCGCCACCGTCATCCTTCCTCCTTGATGCTCAATATCGGTGATCTCCAGATCATGACACGTGGCAGATGACGTGTCCCAAAGCTTGCAAGAAAGGACCCACAGTGGCCGACCAGGCCGCTCCTATGCCCATCCTACAGACAACCTTTGGCTCGTCTCCGAGTCTCCTGCACAATTGGCCTCCTCGGTCTCTCAGCTCGTCTCCGGGCTACCGCAGAACCAAGATATCTCGGCTCTCCCGCTCATCCGCGAGCTCTCCCGCCGAGGTCATCTTCCTCGGTCTCATCGACCGACCAACGGCACCACTCACAGGCGAAATCGCCTCACTCCTATGAATCTCGCCATGCGAGAGATATCCGCCGGCCTCATCCCGCGTTTCACGCTATCACGATCCCCTCATTAACGAGCCCGTCTCGCCATTAATGCGGATCTCGCTCATCACGCGGGCGTGACGCCGGGAGCGTAACGACCGGCGTGATTCTCGCGCCTGCCTGTCTGCTGCCACCGCTATTTAAACCCCTCCTTCAAACGGTTCAAGTAAGCCATTTTTACTCCACTAAGCCGTTACTCTGCTCGGATTTCCTCTCTAACTTGACCGTCGGAGGGTCCTCGGTGGTACAACCACCCCGGGACTTCCTTTCAGGTAGCTCGGCCCAACCAACCTCAAACCCATTGATCCACACACTTCAGGAGCCAGCCTCCAGATCAAATCTCAGCCGTCCATCGCCGCCATTAGCAGATCAACGGAAGGTAACATCTTGACGTGATCCGAAGCACGTCAGCTGGCGCCGTTTGTGGGAAATCCTTGATTCCAAAAAAATAAAAATTCGTCTTCCGATCTCAACCAAATAGCGAGCGATCACCCCGACAATCCAAGCACTAGCCGCCGTCTCCCCCTTAACGGAGGCGCGGACGAACCTCCTCCCCCGAACGCCATTAACGCCCTAGCCGGCTGGATAGACCGACTTGCGTCCGTCGTGGAGGCGCTCATCCGCGTCCAAACGGCAGGGAAAGATCCCCAGCTCGCCGCTCCCCCGCCTCGAGACCGACAAAGGGAGAGAAGACTCCGCTTGCGTCGGCACTGCCGACCATCGCCTCGCTACCTTTCACGGCCGTAGATCTCCCAGGCCAATACATTCTGCGACCCGTTGGGCACCCCACGGCTCAACACCGAGGTCCGTCGCCAGAGCGCCTCGCCCCGATATCCTTCGCGCACCTGTCCCTCCTGAGGAGATGTCGGTCAGCTCGCCTGTTACCAGGCTTGACCAACACCCCCTCCCTCGACGGGGGCGCGCGGACGGGGCTCGTCACGGCTGCTCAAAGGCTACCTCGCCAGGGGATCTAAGGAACCTCATTGAAAGGAACTGCAGCCGCAGCCAGGCACATGTCTCCATCAGCGGAGGCCAAAAATCAGAATGTGTCGAATCGTCGGGATACCACGGCCGACTCGACGCCCTCGAGAAGAAGATCGAAGGTATGCACCGGGAAGGTCACCGTTCGAGCGACGGGGCTAAGTACGCCGCCGACTCGCTCACCAAACCGTTCACCGAGGAACTGCTCGCCGTCCACGTCTCTTCTTGCAACAAGCCCCCGAAGGTCTCCCTCTTTGACGGCAAATCTGACCCGAAAGACCATTTGGATGCATTCACCGCAGGAATGAGCTTCCAAGATAACTCCGACGCCGCCCAATGCCGAGTTTCCCGGCCACTCTCATCCGCTCCGGACGAGACTGGTTCCGAGGACTCGAGCCACGCTCGATCTCAACTTTCGACGAGCCGGCCACCCAATTCCTCGGCCACTTCGTCAGGAACAGGCGACAAAAACACACAGTTGACCATCTCTTCACGATCAAGAGCGGGAACAAAGAGACATTCAAAGTATACGTCACCCGCTTCTACATCGCCCTTCTCGAGGTCCCAGAGCACCGGGACGAGACGGTCATCACAACACTTAGGTCTGGTCTTAGGCACAAGGAGTGGTTACACTACTTTGCATTAACGCAACCTAAGACCATGGCCGAGGTAAAGGCCTGGACCGAGCGCGAGGTCCAGCTCGAATCCGAGGTGAACGCAAATCTCCCCCGGGCAGAGCAAGCCGACCAAAAGAAAAGGGCAAGGGAAGAGAGAAGGGGACCTGAGCGGCCAAAACCCTACTCCCCGAAGTTTCAAGAGTACACCCCACTCAACGTCTCCCAGATCGTACTGCTAGAGGAGGCTAAGGGCGAGGGGTTCTTCAAGCTCCCCCCGATCTCGCGAATGGCCTCAAAGCGAACCCGGGGCCCCTACTGCGGTTTCCACAGGTCGCTAGGTCACTCCACGGAGAGCTGTAAGCAGCTCCGAGACTACATCGAGGAGCTCATCCGTTCGGGGCACCTCGCAGCGTACTTGAGGGACAAGCGACAAACTGACAGCGAGCAGGAGCAGCGTCCCCCTCCCGGCGAGCTCAAAATCGGCCAAATCATGGTCGTGTTACCGGAGGGTACGTCTGGTACCTACGAAGCTCAGTACCCTATGCCGGGCGTAGAGGACAACAGACATTCGAGGGGCTCAAGCTGCACGAATAAGAGCATCTACTAGCATGTACTTCTTTTCAAGGCAATGTAAACCTTTCTCGAGAACTTTTGTTTGTGTAATAAAGGGATCAATAAAATATTGCAAAAAGAAGAGTCTTATTTATTCAAAAAGGTACTATGGGCTCCTCAGCCGTACATCCAAAAAAAATTTACAGTAGCGGGGGAAGGGGGTGCATGAAATATTGCTCATGGTACTTCGAGGATATCTCCGCCAACCGAGCCCTCACAGCCTCAGACCTCTGCACCCGGTGCCGCCTGTGAACGTCGGCGTCGTGCCTCAATTGGTAGCCCTCAAGGATGAGCGCCACCGAGCGGTCCCGCCGACCCGCAAAGATCAGGCCGAACCGCCGCAGAGACCTTAACTTACCGACTGTCTCGTCCCTCAGTTGCTCGGATAAGGGGTTGTAGAGCCCCGGCGACGCCCTCCAGATGGAGTACATCAACAGATGTAGCAGAATGCCGGGGAAGCAGTCGTCCGAAATGATCCTCAATGCGGCCTATCACCAACTGCACCGTGTCCTCGGTGCAGTGCTGGTCGTAGAGGTAGACGTCCTCGAAGCTCACGATGTCGGGGATGGCGAAAGGGAAGTCTTCCATTCTTACGTTTGGGTGTGAAAGATGGAGTGATCAACGCTCCCTCCGTTTTATAGCGAACATCCCCCGGGAGTTCAACAGTCGCTCACCCACGACTGCACCGCCACGCGGCAGACACCTAGCCTTTCTTGACAAAGTCGAAATGACGCAGCTTCGGCGCTTCGCCTCCTCCACGCGTTCATGGCACGTGTCACCCGCGACTGTCCCTCTTCCCAAAGTCCTCACCCAGAGGTAGCCGAGCGGCTACCCTGCTCGGCTATCCTTGGCTGGTAGTTCCCTACCCTACGACGCCAGGGATCAAAACCCTCACCAAGAGGCAGCCGAGCGGCTACCCTGCTCGGTCCATCCTTAGCAGGCCTCTTACGGCCCCTCCCACGCTAAGGATCAAAAGCTCTCGAAAGAGGCAACCGGGCCCGCCCTTGCTCGGTTATCCCTGGCCGGTAGCCCCCTACCCTAAAACCCCAGGGATCAAAGCCCTCGCCAAGAGGCACCGGGCATCAACCCTGCCCGGCCCATCCTTAAGGATCAAATCCCTCGCCAAGAGGCATGTTCCCCTCCGAAAGACGGCGCGACATAACGTCTTGCCTAAGATTCGGGGCAGATGCTAATAGGTTCTATCCGTCCACCTCTCCGAAGATGCCAAGTTGATTTATGGCACCATGTATCGAAGGTTTAAACGGATGTGGCCGATGTAGCAGACTTCGTCAGATTCCCTCTCGTTTGAGGGGTTTTTGATTGTGGGGACGCTCTTCCCTGCAGGCGCAAGCCCCTGCAGTTAATTACGCTACCGCATCGCGGTAACAACTTTCTCCTTCTCCAGATGGTCACTTCGTGTCGTGGGTGTTTGTTTTGTGTTTGGTTGCCCGTGGATTGTATACGGAGACTAAGTTATGTCGTCGCCCGTAGGGCGTGGACTAGTCCAAATCCGTATCTTTCTTAGATTTGGGTTTGGGGGTTGTGTTTAAGGACACGTTAGCCTTATTTGAGACTAAGATCAACTTAAACGTTTGTTAAGGATACGTTAGTCTAATTTTAGACTAAGATCAACTTAACGGGATCGTTTAGATCCAACAAAAGAGTAATTGGGGGCTTTATTGTTTAGTTTAGTGACGTTGCGGTCGATAGGTAGTTTAAGGACATTGCGGTCCAATGTTAGTTTTAAGACATTGCGGTCAAGGTTAAGGACATCATAGTCCGTGGATTTAAGGACTCCACAGTCCGATGTTAGTTTTAAGACATCACGGTCAAGGTTAAGGACATCATAGTCCGTTGTTAGTTTTAAGACATCACGGTCAAGGTTAAGGACATCATAGTCCATGAGTTTAAGGACCCCACAGTCCGTGAAATGTATGGTTGTTGGGATCCATCACCTCTTTGAAGACGTTGAGGAATTACAACGACAAATATCAAAGGAGTGAAGAGATGTACCCTTGAACCAAGGTAGATTAAATGATCTATAGCCCAATTTGGAACCAAGACCAATTAATTATATTGTGAGCCCATTGGCTCAGTTAGGTCTGGATTGAGGACTTATGGCCAACTTGGGCTAAGTCTAATTAAGTCTGGCCCTTTGTTGGACTGTTTGACATTTGTCTAGTTCCAGTCCACACAAGTTTTGAGGGGCTTGATAACATTTCTGTTGTAGCTCTAGATGTTATTCAATTTTGAGGTTCAATTGAAGGGGAGGCTTTGCCTCTGAAAGATTAGCCAATTTGGCTAAAAGTAGTGTTAAACACTAAATAACAAAAGTGTTAAACACTAGAGACGGAATTCTCAAACTAGTGTTAAACACTAAAAGAACAATCAGTGTTAAACACTGGAAATATAGTTTTCGATTTAGTGTCAAACACTAGAAAATAATCAATGTTAAACACTGCAAATAGGGTTTTCAAATTAGTGTTAAACACTAAGAAAAATCAGTGTTAAACACTGGGAATGAAGATCTCTAATTAGTGTCAAAACACTAGAGAAAAAGGGGTCACATGTGGACACGTGAGAGCGCCCAAAGGTGGGACCAGATTCCCCTTATTCTGTTCTGCAAAAAAAGTATTGAATACTTTCTATATTTGATTTTGGAGCATCACGTGCTGACACGTGACGGGGATTTGTGGCTGATTTGCCAAGGGGTCACGTGGTAACACGTGAGAGCGCCCAGAGCTTCTATTTCTTTTGCTTTTTCTTTCTGTGCTTCAGGGGTCACGTGGAGCACGTGAGGCGTTGCCTCTGAGTTCTTTTCTGCGGATCTTTACAGGGATCACGTGGGGACACGTGACCCTGGTTCTTGCCTGTTTGAAGATCTCTTTTCTTTTTAAGAATTAAATTCTTCATAGGGTTAAACCCTAGCTATAACTTTGGAGGAATTAAATTCCTATTTTCTTTGGAAGAATTATATTCTTAGATAGGGTTAAACCCTAATTTTCCTTTTGTGGGAATTAAATTCCTATATATGTAAAGAATCAAGTTCTGGCATAGGGTGAAACCCTAATTTCATTTTAAGAGGAATTGAATTCCTGCGAGCTTGAGAGAATTAAATTCTCAATTAGGGTTAAACCCTAGTTCTGTCCATCTTGAAGGAATTAAATTCCTATAATTTTGGAGAATTGAATTCTCATATAGGGTTAAACCCTAATTTCATCTTGGAGGAATTAAATTCCTATAATTTTGGGAGAATTAAATTCTCCAAACTCAATTCTTCCTCTAAGTTTTAGATCTGCATGGCAGGATCTCAACCCGATGAGAATTAAATTCTCAACTTATGGGGAGATGTGCACTTTGCAGATCTTCAACCAGAGAAAGAACTGCACTTTGCAGATCTTCAACCAGAGAAAGAACTAAGTTCTTTGCAAAAGAGTTAAACTCTCAGATCTTTGAGAATTGAATTCTCTTTTTTCTGAAGTTTGGATCCTCTTTCTTTTTCTCACCTAGGGTTTTCTTTCTGAATTTTCAAGATGCTAAAAATCTCTTCAAAGTTTTCTCTCCAAAATTCCGTCTCTCCTCCTTTTTTAATTCTCCCTTCTCGACTCCTATTTATAGGAGGAGGAAAAGAATCCATTTGTTTAGTAAATCTCTCACTGAAAAATTTGATTTGTTTTCATCATTAGTCTGAGCCTTTAGATTACTAGGTGAATTTTATTCACCGTTGGATGTTTTAATCCAAAGATATTCTATTTGTTATTTCAGTGAGATTTAGGGGAAATCTTTCCTTGTCCAAGATTTTTCCATAAATTGGTGATATTTAACCATCCTTGGATTCTTAATCCAACGGTTCTCTATAATTCTTCTCCATTTTGGAAAGATTTAAATGATCTTCTTTTTTTTTAGAATTTAATTCTGTTAAACCGTAAGGTTTTTAACGCCAGTCACGTGTTGACACGTGACCTTTGGTCACGTGTGAGCACGTGACCCCCGGTCACGTGTCAGCACGTGACCCCCTCACGTGTCAGCACGTGACCCCCGGTCACGTGTCAGCACGTGACCCCCCGAATGGACTCCTCTCCCGTGCTCTGTTTTGTGCCGCTGTTTTAACCCTCACGTGCCAACACATGACCATTGGTCACGTGTGAGCACGTGATGCCTTTTTTTGAAGTTTTTCCTGATTTTTAATCAGGAACAAGGCACCGGGCAGCAACCCTGCTCGGTCCGTCTTTAGTAGGCCTCTTACGGCCCCTCCCGTGCTAAAGATCAAAAGCCCTCGCAAGAGGCAACCGAGCCCGCCCTTACTCGGTTATCCCTGGCTGGTAGCTCCCTACCCCACAACGCCAGGGATCAAAGCCCTCGCCAAGAGGAACCGGGCAGCAACCCTGCCCGGCCCGTCCTTAAGGATCAAAGTCCTTGCCAAGAGGCACCGGGCAGCAACCCTGCTCGGCCCGTCCTTAGAAGGCCTCTTACGGCCTTTCCCGCGCTAAGGATCAAAAGCCCTCGCAAGAGGCAACCGGGCCCGCCCTTACTCGGTTATCCCTGGCTGGCAGCTCCCTACCCCACAACGCCAGGGATCAAAGGCCTCGCCAAGAGACACCGAGCAGCTACCCTGCTCGGCCCACCCTTAGTAGGCCTCTCACGGCCCCTCCCGCGCTAAGGATCAAAGGCCCTCGCCAAGAGGCAACCGGGCCCGCCCTTGCTAGGTTATCTCTGGCTGGTAGCTCCCTACCCTGCAACGCCAGGGAACTAAGCCCTCGCCATGAGGAGACCGAGAAGTTACCCTGCTCGGCCCATCCTTAGCATGCATCTCCGTGCCTCCCATGACTAAGGAACAAAGGCCCTCACCAAGAGGCATCCGGTCTATCAACGTCTGAGCGATCTCCACCTTGACTTCGGGGCCATGGAGATACCGTTTGTCATGCCCCGCTTCCCAGAGTACGCAAGATTGGGCACGTGACATAGCCAACCATGCTACCTGTGGGTAGGAAATATCCATCCACAGTCACATTACGGTTGTAGAGATATCAAGAACAAATAATAAACTAATCTAATACATGTCCAAATCCATAATGGCAAGAATCAATAAACAATAAGTACGGAAGCAAATGATCCAATGCAATAAATAAACAGTACGTCCCATAATGCGGGCTCACATATGGAAATGAAATGAAATAAATAAACTAAACCCTAAGGAACTCACAGTTCAGCCTGCTGGCTGAAGTACTCCTGCTCGGTCGTCGATAGTGGTAAGGAATCTGGGCCATGCAAAACCCAGACGTCAGCGCGTCATGTCAACCAAATAATATAATATAAACATGGTAATAAGCAATGCAGGTATGAACATGAATAAAGCAGTACTAAGAAATAACAGATCAGGGTAATGTGCAATGGTGACTAAACTGTCCTATCAGGTTTCTACTCTATAGTCTTTGAAATCAATTGATGAATCGTCGATGTAACTCAATAGTATCCCGTGCGTGCCCGGGACCACGGTCAAGGTTCTCGGGGCTGAATCCGAGACGTGTCGCTAAGCAGTAATAGGTAGCTGGATGGATGAGTGATGTCAGCATCATCACTCCGGGGCAGGCCAAGCCTGTAAGACTGATCAGAACTTGTATCGAACTGTTGAGTTACAAGTCGGTTTCACCTTTGATTTCCCCATACCCCCAAGCTATGTATGTCAGGTTAGGTATTCAATAATCAAGGATTAATGCCGACACAGGATCATGTAACAGGTCAGGTTTGTCTGGATAGACAACAGGAGTGGTCCATGAGGACCCCAAGTCAAGTTTGTCGGCATTAGGCATGAGGTCATGTAACAAGTCAGGTCGTAGTACAGTAGGTTGAGTCAGTATGTACAGGGTGTCATGTCTGGTGTATCAGTATGAAATATATGTCAGGTGTGGCAGGGTCGAGTCAATATGCAATGTAACCGAGTATGTGCTCTCAACAGGTGTACGATCAAATAAGTAACAGCAGCAAGAAAGTAATTAACAATAACGGTTCACTTAATCATAATGGTACAAGAATATGATGCAGCAGTATTAGACTAGCAGGTTTGAGCACACTTGGGTGCAATAATCACAAAGTGAAACAATATCAACAACATGAGGTAATGAAGCTACATGAATTAAACTAAAGCATCATAATTGTCTCATGGGTGATTTAACAAACGAAGCAAGGATGATCTACTTAGTTTAGTTAGTTAAAGTGTGGATTGATAGCAGACCGATTAATTTCAAGAAACTACCATACCGATTCAACGTTAAGAATAATTGTAACCGTCAATTCTGAATTATAATATGATATCGATATTACTAATAGCTGTGTGGTTATAGTAAATAATATGATGATTAAGTTTGTAGCAAGACTTGATCTTGTGTACTAGCATGTTAAAGCAAGTATTCGGATACTTGCCTCGACGGTTTCGCAAACCGGAAAGCACGGATGCAGTGTCGGCAGAAAATATGAGACGGGTGCACGGGCTACGGGTCGAGTCCTAACTGCGAACAGCGGAACCACATGGACCAGAATACTTCGCTGGAGCGTCGGGTCCAAACGACGGCACGGCCGGAATCCGGCGAAAAGTCAAACGGCAACACGTTAGCAAAATACGATATACGTAAACAAACAACCAGCGAGGGGGGGTTTTGCACTAATGGAAAGTAAAGGGATGCTTACAGGGAGACACCAGGGGCAACCACGACGGGCTCGACGGCGATGGGACGCCGGCGAGGCAGCGACGGCAAGCTGCGAAAGCTGGAAAGCTTCAGGGTTCGCTGGAAAGGGTGGTACTGTGCGATGAGGGGAGGTAAGGGCCGGGTTCTGGTCGCAGGGATGAGGAGGTGGTCAGAGGTGGCGCGGGTGACGTCGACGAGGGTCGACAACACGTTTTCCGGCGACCCGGGGGTTGGTGCTAGGGTCGAGCTCGGGTTCAGGTGGTCCGGCGAGGGGAGGAGGAAGGCGACGACGAGGTCGGGACGAGAGTGAAGGGAGGAAGATTCTGGTGTCGTCGGCGATGGGAGGCGGCGGCGACGGCGAGGTCTGCGGCTGGTGGCGGCGTCGGGGGTTGGGTGCAGGCGCGGAAAGAGAACGGAGGAAGGAGGTAGGAGCGCGGTGAGGTTGTGGAGGCGAGGACGCGACGGCGAGATCGCGGGGTGGTCGACGGCGAGGCACGAGGGGCTAGGGTTAGGGTTCCGAGGTTTCGCTGCGGGAGTTTTCTCGTGGTGGAGGTGAGGAACAGTTTCGAATAATAATATATAGAAGGAGAGAGAGAGATTTGATGAAGAGAGAGAGAGGGAGATTTAGAGGAAGAGAGAGAGAGAGACAGTGAAGAGAGAGATAGAGAGAGAGTGGGAAAATGGTGGGGCCCACGAGGGATTTAAATCCCTCGTGATTGGCCAAGGGAAAATCTTGGGTTTAGATTTAAAATATTTTCAAGGGATTAAACGTTAAATTTAGGTAACAGTAAATATATGTATATAGTTTAATATATTTAATTAAATGGGCATTTTTGGCGCTAGATGAAACATTTTCAAATCGCGCCCGGGTTGCGCCCAAATGTTTCAAATTCAAATTATAGGATTTTAAGCGAGTTCCAAATTTTGAAAAGAGGTGTTTAATGATTAAAATGCATGCACCCAAGTCGGACACTTGTACGCGCGCGTAGACGTCCAAACTTGTCCGTTTCGCCGAATGGGACGAAATCTCGACGCGCGGACGCTACCACGCGACAGATGGCGACGAGTAGGCCAACATGGATGTTTTTAATTTCATTTTAGGTGTTAAAATTTGTTATGTGCCAAAATGACTTAACCGGTTAAAATTTAGCAATAAGCACCAAACCATCAGGATAACGAAATGAGCAATGTATAACACTCAACTAGTACCAGAAATAGTATTATGGGCTCGGGTGTTACATCATACCCAACTACAAAAAGAATTTCGTCCTCGAAATTCCAAGAATACAAGATAGCTAACTATGGGAAAAGGTGAGGAAATTTCTGCCGGATCTCGTCTTCTCGCTCCCAAGTGGATTCTCCATGCGTTCGATTACCCCAAGAAACTAGCACGAGAGGGATAACCTTGTTCTTAAGAACCTTTTCTCTTCGATCCTTGATTTCAACTGGTCGCTCCTCAAAAGTTAGGTCCTCCCGTACAGTCAACTCCGAATGATCCAGGACGTGAGTCTCATCTCGGACATACCTCCGTAGTTGAGATACATGAAACACATCGTGCACTCCTGCCAAGGACTGTGGTAACGCCAAACGGTACGCTACCTCTCCAACACGCTCCACTATCTCGAAGGGTCCAACGAATCGAGGGCTAAGCTTTCCCCGACTCCCAAAGTGAATCACCCCTCTAGTCGGTGATATCTTCAGGAATACCAAATCACCCACGGCGAACTCTAGAGGTCTTCTTGACGTGTCAGCCCAACTTTTCTGTCTGTCTTGAGCTGCCTTCATATGCTTCCTGATTGTATTCACCTTCTCGACTGTCTGTACCACCAAATCTGGTCCTAGTAACCTCCGTTCACCAACATCATCCCAACAAACCGGTGAACGGCACTTACGACCATACAACGCTTCAAACGGAGCCATCTGAATAGTCGCTTGGAAGCTATTGTTGTACGAAAACTCCACCAGGTGTAGATGATCCTTCCAAGAACCTTTGAAGTCCAACATGGAAGCTCTCAACATATCTTTAAGGGTCTGGATCGTTCTCTCCGATTGTCCATCAGTTTGAGGATGATAAGCTGTGCTAAACTTCAATCGAGTCCCCAAACTTTCTTGTAAACTCCTCCAGAAGTGCGACAAGAACCGAGTGTCCCGATCGGACACGATGCTCACGGTACTCCATGCAATCTTACAATCTCCTGCATGTACCGCTCTGCCAAAGTCTCTGTCGATTGACCAACCCGAAAAGAAATAAAGTGAGCCGCCTTGGTCAACCGATCGACAATCACCCATACGGCATTGTTGCCTTTTGGACTCCGCGGTAAAGCCGTCACGAAATCCATGGTTATATGTTCCCACTTCCACTGAGGGATCAGAAGTGGTTGCAACAAACCAGCAACCCTTTGGTGTTCAGCCTTGACTTGCTGACACACCAAGCACTTATCCACGAAGCGAGCAATTTCCCGTTTCATACCTTCCCACCAGAAGTGCTGTCGAATATCTCGGTACATCTTTGTCCCTCCTGGATGTACAGAGTAAGTTGAACTGTGTGCCTCCTTCATGAGCTCTTCACGCACATCCCCTTTTGGCACACACACACGGCTACCATACCTCAACGAACCATCTTCATGGATCAGTAAATCGGTTCGCAGTCCAACTTCAACCTGCTCTCGAAACTTTTGCAGTCTAGGATCCTGCGATTGTGCCGCTTTAATCTTCTCAACTAAGGACGACTGTACTTGCAACTGCATCAACTGTCCCGTAGCATGTGGTAGCACAACCTCCAAATCAAATCTCCGAAAATCCGCAATGATCTCCCTTTGTGCGGTCAATACCTAAATTGCTGGTAACCGACTTAGCGCATCTGGCACGACGTTAACTTTTCCCGGATGGTACTTAAGATCAAGGTCGTAGTCGGCCATCAGCTCCAACCATCTGCGTTGCCTCATGTTCAACTCCTTCTGAGTGAACACATACTTCAAACTCTTGTGATCTGTAAAGACTTCGACTCTCTCGCCCAAAAGGTAGTGTCTCCAAATCTTCAGGGCGAAGATCACGGCTGCAAGCTCCAAGTCATGAGTCGGATAATTCTTCTCATGAGTCTTCAGTTGTCTCGATGCGTAAGCGACGACCTTCCCATTTTGCATCAAAACACATCCCAATCCTTTTCCAGATGCGTCGCTGTGAATCACCAGTCCTCCTGAATCATCCGGTACGGTTAGGATAGGGGCGGTTATCAACTTCTGCTTCAACGTCTCGAAGGCCAATGCACATCCCTCCGTCCAAACAAACGGTACCTCCTTGCGCGTAAGCTTGGTTAACGGCTCAGCTAAACGAGCGAAGTTCTCCACAAATCTTCTGTAGTATCCGGCGAGTCCAAGAAAACTTCTTATCTCCGCAACATTCTTTGGAGTTGGCCAATCTCGAACTGCTGCAATCTTCTCGGGATCAACGGCGATTCCATCGCCCGACACGACATGCCCCAGAAACTTCACTTCTTCCAGCCAGAATTCGCACTTACTCATCTTCGCAAACAATTTCTCTTGTCTCAGCGTCTGCAGTGCGATCCTTAAATGCTCAGCGTGCTCCTCCGGACTCTTCGAGTATACCAGAATATCGTCAATGAATACCACAATAAACAGGTCTAAGAATGGTGAAAAGACCCGGTTCATCAAATCCATGAATATTGCCGGCGCATTCGTTACTCCGAAGGGCATCACTAGATACTCGAAACGTCCATATCGAGTTCGAAACGCCGTTTTGCAAATGTCTTCTGCTTTCACTCGGACCTGATGATATCCTGATCGCAAGTCCAGTTTCGAGAATACCCTCGCGCCACTAAGCTGCTCAAAAAGTTCTCCAATGCGAGGGATCGGGTACTTGTTCTTAATAGTCACCCGATTCAATTCTCGATAATCAATGCACATCCTTCTCGTGCCATCCTTCTTCTTTACTAAAAGAACTGGAGCTCCCCAAGGTGAGTTGCTGCTTCGAATCCATCTCTTCTCGAGTAATTCACCAACTTGTTTCTTAACTTCTTCCAATTCCACCGGTGCCATCGGATAATAAGATTTTGATACTGGCGCTGCACCAGGAATAAGGTCAATCGCAAACTCCACATCTCGTTTTGGAGGTAAGCCTGATATATCCTCAAACACATCCATAAAGTCACGAACAACTGCCGGCTCTTCATTACTATCCGCTTCCATTGTCGCAAGAACACTGTTTGTCGGCCTAGCCCTAAACTCGACTGGCCCGACAGAGCTGCCTCCTCCAATGAAAGTAAACTCAGGGTGTCCGGGAATCTGGAAAATTACTTTCCTTGCCCTACAATCAATGTGTGCGTGGAAAGTGCCAAGAAAATCCATTCCCAAGACTACTTCATAACTGCCCGTATCTATCACCAATAAATCTGCAAAAAGCTCCCGTCCGCAAACAACAACTGTACAATCTTTACATTCCTTACTAGCTATGATTTTCCCATTCCCAGTGTGTATGTCCCAGAAACTAGACATGGCCGTGCAGGTAATCGAGTGTGTAGTTATAAATTTGGATGACATAAAACAGTGGGATGCTCCGGAATCAAATAATGCCAATGCGGGAAAACCATGAACGAGCAAAGTACCTGAAACCACCTCTCCCGATGCCTTAGCTTCCTCAGCTGTCAACGTGAACGCTCGAGCCTGATTTGGTCCTTGAGTCAGCTGTTTCTGCCCTTTGAACGGTCTCTGCGGAGGCTTCTGTATATCATCTCTCGTGCGAAGTTTCGACGGACAAGCACCAACTGCGTGATCCGCTGCTCCACAAACCAGACAAAGTCCCAGTCTCCTTCGACAATCCTTCTGCACGTGCCCAGGTAATCGGCAGTAATCACAAATCACGCTCTTCCTTCGATCAACGATCACAGGCTTCTTCATTGGCGCTACACCTCGACGGTCCACTGGAATACCTCTGTGCCCATGATCTCGGTTAGGTACAAATGCAGGCTTCCTGGCCGCAACTGCTGTCTGGTGAAGGTTCCCTTTCGATCCTGATAAACTCTGTTGCTCTCTGGCGGCCGTAAGAACCTGCGAGAAAGTGGTCAAACCCAGGGAGACAATCTGCCTCTGGATGTCCACATCCAAACTGCGCAAGAACCTTCGCGCCCTGTCTGCCTCCTTGGCGACTAAGGGTCCAGCGAAGCGGCTGAGTCTCGTCCATTCCGCTGCATGTACATCCACAGCTGCTCCATTTTGTCTCAGCCCAATAAATTTCTCCTCCATTTCCTCCCGTGCAGTCCGCGGGAAGAACTTTTCCAAGAAACTTTTAGAGAAATCCGCCCAACTGATTGGCTTGGGCAAGCTGGTCTCCTCCACAAGCCACCACTCTCGAGCGTAATCCACCAGCTGAATGCGCACCACATCAACTCTCTTGTCTTCTGGGATCTGTGCCGCAATCAGTAAATTCTCCGTGTCTACTAGCCACTGCTCGGCTGGTAACGGCTCCTCCAGACCAGTGAAAGTAGTAGGACCCAATCGTCTGAAATCTGCCACGGTCCCTACTCGGTCAACTGGCTTCGCTACAGCGGTGTTTACAGACTGCTGAATAGCCTGCAAACCCTCCTGAAATGAATCTGCTTGCTGCTGGATCAGCTCAGTTTGCCTCTTCTGATTTTCCAACATCCCACGTATCACTCCTAACATGGCGGCTTCATCCACACGCCTCTGATACGTCTTGAAATTCTTATCTGCCATGGTCCTGAAATCAAAACAAATAACATTAGCATGATGATAGATTCAATATATAAATCAAGGCTAGAACTCCAAGATACTTAAATAGAGTACTGCATTGTAGCTATGCCGCGGTATCATAGCCGCAATTACTTAACTCCACCCAAGTCGCCTAAGTCCTAGAGATAACAAGAAGTTAGGTTTTTGAGTTGACAAATGCAAAGTAAGTTTGCATGTCGACATGATCCGGAAGAATGATTCAAGGATGGTAAAACGGTCAAGGTGGCAGGACATGTTTCCTAAACACGGGTATTCTGATTCGTGTATTGGGTACAATACCCAACTACAAAAGAATCAACCCGACTATCCTATGGCTCTGATACCAAAAGAATCGTGTCACGCCCCGCTTCCCAGAGTACGCAAGATTGGGCACGTGACATAGCCAACCATGCTACCTGTGGGTAGGAAATATCCATCCACAGTCACATTACGGTTGTAGAGATATCAAGAACAAATAATAAACTAATCTAATACATGTCCAAATCCATAATGACAAGAATCAATAAACAATAAGTGCGGAAGCAAATGATCCAATGCAATAAATAAACAGTACGTCCCATAATGCGGGCTCACATATGGAAATGAAATGAAATAAATAAACTAAACCCTAAGGAACTCACAGTTCAGCCTGCTGGCTGAAGTACTCCTGCTCGGTCGTCGATAGTGGTAAGGAATCTGGGCCATGCAAAACCCAGACGTCAGCGCGTCATGTCAACCAAATAATATAATATAAACATGGTAATAAGCAATGCAGGTATGAACATGAATAAAGCAGTACTAAGAAATAACAGATCAGGGTAATGTGCAATGGTGACTAAACTGTCCTATCAGGTTTCTACTCTATAGTCTTTGAAATCAATTGATGAATTGTCGATGTAACTCAATAGTATCCCGTGCGTGCCCGGGACCACGGTCAAGGTTCTCGGGGCTGAATCCGAGACGTGTCGCTAAGCAGTAATAGGTAGCTGGATGGATGAGTGATGTCAGCATCATCACTCCGGGGCAGGCCAAGCCTGTAAGACTGATCAGAACTTGTATCGAACTGTTGAGTTACAAGTCGGTTTCACCTTTGATTTCCCCATACCCCCAAGCTATGTATGTCAGGTTAGGTATTCAATAATCAAGGATTAATGCCGACACAGGATCATGTAACAGGTCAGGTTTGTCTGGATAGACAACAGGAGTGGTCCATGAGGACCCCAAGTCAAGTTTGTCGGCATTAGGCATGAGGTCATGTAACAAGTCAGGTCGTAGTACAGTAGGTTGAGTCAGTATGTACAGGGTGTCATGTCTGGTGTATCAGTATGAAATATATGTCAGGTGTGGCAGGGTCGAGTCAATATGCAATGTAACCGAGTATGTGCTCTCAACAGGTGTACGATCAAATAAGTAACAGCAGCAAGAAAGTAATTAACAATAACGGTTCACTTAATCATAATGGTACAAGAATATGATGCAGCAGTATTAGACTAGCAGGTTTGAGCACACTTGGGTGCAATAATCACAAAGTGAAACAATATCAACAACATGAGGTAATGAAGCTACATGAATTAAACTAAAGCATCATAATTGTCTCATGGGTGATTTAACAAACGAAGCAAGGATGATCTACTTAGTTTAGTTAGTTAAAGTGTGGATTGATAGCAGACCGATTAATTTCAAGAAACTACCATACCGATTCAACGTTAAGAATAATTGTAACCGTCAATTCTGAATTATAATATGATATCGATATTACTAATAGCTGTGTGGTTATAGTAAATAATATGATGATTAAGTTTGTAGCAAGACTTGATCTTGTGTACTAGCATGTTAAAGCAAGTATTCGGATACTTGCCTCGACGGTTTCGCAAACCGGAAAGCACGGATGCAGTGTCGGCAGAAAATATGAGACGGGTGCACGGGCTACGGGTCGAGTCCTAACTGCGAACAGCGGAACCACATGGACCAGAATACTTCGCTGGAGCGTCGGGTCCAAACGACGGCACGGCCGGAATCCGGCGAAAAGTCAAACGACAACACGTTAGCAAAATACGATATACGTAAACAAACAACCAGCGAGGGGGGGGGGTTTTGCACTAATGGAAAGTAAAGGGATGCTTACAGGGAGACACCAGGGGCAACCACGACGGGCTCGACGGCGATGGGACGCCGGCGAGGCAGCGACGGCAAGCTGCGAAAGCTGGAAAGCTTCAGGGTTCGCTGGAAAGGGTGGTACTGTGCGATGAGGGGAGGTAAGGGCCGGGTTCTGGTCGCAGGGAAGAGGAGGTGGTCAGAGGTGGCGCGGGTGACGTCGACGAGGGTCGACGGCACGTTTTCCGGCGACCCGGGGGTTGGTACTAGGGTCGAGCTCGGGTTCAGGTGGTCCGGCGAGGGGAGGAGGAAGGTGACGACGAGGTCGGGACGAGGGTGAAGGGAGGAAGATTCTGGTGTCGTCGGCGATGGGAGGCGGCGGCGGCGGCGAGGTCTGTGGCTGGTGGTGGCGTCGGGGGTTGGGTGCAGGCGCGGAAAGAGAACGGAGGAAGGAGGTAGGAGCGCGGTGAGGTTGTGGAGGCGAGGACGCGACGGCGAGATCGCGGGGAGGTCGACGGCGAGGCACGAGGGGCTAGGGTTAGGGTTCGGAGGTTTCGCTGCGGGAGTTTTCTCGTGGTGGAGGTGAGGAACAGTTTCGAATAATAATATATAGAGGGAGAGAGAGAGATTTGATGAAGAGAGAGAGGGAGATTTAGAGGGAGAGAGAGAGAGACAGTGAAGAGAGAGATAGAGAGAGAGAGTGGGAAAATGGTGGGGCCCACGAGGGATTTAAATCCCTCGTGATTGGCCAAGGGAAAATCTTGGGTTTAGATTTAAAAGATTTTCAAGGGATTAAACGTTAAATTTAGGTAACAGTAAATATATGTATATAGTTTAATATATTTAATTAAATGGGCATTTTTGGCGCTGGATGAAACATTTCCAAATCGCGCCCGGGTTGCGCCCAAATGTTTCAAATTCAAATTATAGGATTTTAAGCGAGTTCCAAATTTTGAAAAAAGGTGTTTAATGATTAAAATGCATGCCCCCAAGTCGGACACTTGTACGCGCGCGTAGACGTCCAAACTTGCCCGTTTCGCCGAACGGGACGAAATCTCGACGCGCGGACGCTACCACGCGACTAGTGGCGACGAGTAGGCCAACATGGATGTTTTTAATTTCATTTTAGGTGTTAAAATTTGTTATGTGCCAAAATGACTTAACCGGTTAAAATTTAGCAATAAGCACCAAACCATCAGGATAATCGAAATGAGCAATGTATAACACTCAACTAGTACCAGAAATAGTATTATGGGCTCGGGTGTTACACCGTCTTCCTGCCGGTCTTTGCATACTTGGCAAATGAACAGATTCAACTTGACGCGTAATCGCTAGACGAAGAACCGACATAACACAAAGGCAGTATTGTGCAAATACAAGTGTTACCGACAAAAGGAAAATACGCGTGCAAATACGACTGCAAAAAGTTTTTATTCACAAAGTCAAAACTTTTACAAGGGTATTGTGGGCTCCCCAGCCTTACAAAATGCCCGGAGGCCTACAAAATTCCCGATGCAACAAAAAAAGAGAAACTGGAAGACGAGGGGCTTCAGGCCTCAGGGTCAGGCGCAACCCCGGGGAGCTCAGTATCTACCACGACCCGGGCTGTGTCTGGAGGATCAGCGCCCATCACAGGAGCCTCGACGTCTCCCTCGCCGGGAGTACCTTCCCCGGCAGTGCTCCCGGGGGCATTCCCCTGCGCATCATCCCCACGAGGATATTCATTCCGGAGCTCTTCATCGGGGAACTCCGGAATCCGAGCCTTAACGGCGTCGAAGGCCTCATGCCAGATGAGGGTAGTGGTTGCGGCTAGGTCGGTGTAAAAATGGTCCGACTTTTTATAGTTCTCCACCGCCTTCGCTTCGTCCCCTCTATCGCCTCCCCCAGCTCCTTCCGGAGGGTGCCCGCCGACTTCTTCAGGGTGTTGTTCATCACAGAAAACTGCATTTTATACCGCCCATTCTTATGCTCGTTTGTTTATAGATAGGTGCTTTTAATCCGTGTTTGCTAGATAATTGCAGGTTATAGGTTCTCAGCTCTAAGCAGTGAAATTCATGGAAAAGCGCGACAAATTCCTGATTATTGCCAACCACAGATAAAATACGGGTCTCCGCTCTCTATCCGTATGTTGCCGCACACCAGTTTAAAGGACAAAATGGAAAATCAATGGTCATTTTCATGCACAAAGCACAATGTCAACACAAGATCCAAGATTTCTACGCGGAGCTCAAGAAAATCATGGCAAAAGATCCACATCAAATCACCTTTTGATCTGCTGAAAATCTGGAAGAAATGTGACGCGATTCTGAGAAACCAAGTATACCACACTGAAGAGAACAACAACACAGGAAAACCCACCAAAATTGATGAGCTAACTCCCCTAAATGGCCGCGGATCCGCGGCCAACATGGCGACTCGGCAACAAAAGTTATTTTGGGGGCATTTTGGTAACTTCACGTGGGGCCAGAATGTTGCCATAGGGTTTCAGTTTCCTGCCTATAAATAGCCCAGAACAATGCCAAGTGAAGGGTGCTTATTTCTTGTGTTAGATTTTAGGATAGATTTTGTAGTTCTTCTTCCTCTTTTCATCTTTTCTCCATTAAACCTTGTAGTGAGCTTTTATGAGTGAAGTGATGAATAAAAGAGTTCTTTTCTTGATCATGCTTATCTTGTTACTTTGTTAATTATATTTGCTTGTAATTTTCATTTGCTAATCTAGTTGTTGTTATTTGTTGTTTGTTTCTTTCTTCTTTTATTTTTCTTTATCCTTAACAACAGTGATGCTTATGCTTGATCCTTGCCAAAGTAAGGTCTCAAATAGCTAGTTGTAATCTTCTAACATCTTTCTTTCTATCTTCCTCCTTTTGTTGTATTTTCCTTTTTTTGTAATGGGTGAGTAGTTTCTCACTTGTTAGGGTAGGATAAGGAAAGTTTGAGAGAAGGAAATCTCTCTCACTCTTTTCTTGCCCAACATCTTAATTCAGACTCCCGTTAATTGAACCACAATCCGCTCCCTATGGCACCCTATCCTATATGATAGCGGTGATTCCTTAGCGAGACCGGTTGTGGTTGAATTAACCGGAGGTTAAGGCTAAGAGCCAAGAACGGACGGACAAGAACCAAAAGGAAGAAACTAAGCGTTGGAAAGCCTAGCTTATACTCGCAAGTTCCTTCCTAGTCGTGCTAATTCCCGTTGTTGCCGATTACCGTAACACCGATAATAAGAGTGGCAACGAAAGAAGTGAGCGACTCCTATCTCAAACTAACCTAATCCTAACCCTAACAAGCTCTCTTTATTTACATTTTAGCACATAGTTAATCTCAAACAAACCTGGACATTTGGACTTAACTCGTTAAAGCACATAGAAAAAGATTCCCATCTCCCTGCGGACGACCCGTACTCAACCGGCTAGCTACCAAGCAAAACCGTCTTGATTGCGGTAATTAACTAAGCACGCAAAAACTCTAACAATCAAATGGCGCCGTTGCCGGGGAGACGGTAGTTTATTTCTTTGTGTAATTTCGGGTTAATTTGTGAATATAAATATAACTGAAAAACAAAACAAAAAAAATATTGTAAAAATCATATTGTTATTTTTGATTAGTTTTTGTGCAAGTGTGCAGGATAAAAAGAAGGTCGAGTTCAGTGCCAAAGACGTGGGAAGTTAGACCCATAACTCGCGGCTACACCGTGGGTGATCAAGACGGAACCAACGGTCTACTATAAAATTCTGGAGCAGACCCAGTGAGCAAATCAAGATTCAGGAGCTCCAAACAAGAAGAGGACACCCAACCCAGCACAGGCCAGAAATCGTAAGGTCCAATTCCTCATTTTAGCCGCGGAATCACGACATAAGGGCTTGTTTGGCTGCGGAACCGCGGCTATTTACTGACATCAGCAACCAAAAATCCCTGTGAGTGTTCCAACCCTTTTCCCCACTCCCCTGAACTCCACTGAACTATTTTTTCTGCAGCATTCTTTGCGCAAACTCTCTTCCCCCTTCCAATAAAATTGATCTTGTGCAGGATTCTTTGCGCCGCGCTAGAAAAATAAAAGATTGATTGTAATTGATTGTTACTGCTTTGCATATTTTTAATCGGACTTTAAGGGGCTTGAGACCAATCTAGATTGGGTGGGGATTTCATCACCCTTCCCAGGACTCCAGAAATCACATAAGGCATATGCATTGACCATTATTTAATTAAAAAATACTAGACTCAGCCCTAAGGACGTCGCGCTCAATAGGACAGAGGACTAGTTGTAGGTATCGGCCGTTGATCCTAACCTGACTTTGCGGTGTCTAGGCAAGTGTGTCTAAGGCGAGTGGTTACTTAATTAGGTCCACTACTTGTAGTGGAGAGCCTCCCACTCACCTGGCACTTACCTGGCCGCAATTGGCGGTGAAGAGGCGGTTTGAGGTCATATTTCTAGCCCTTTGGAACAGTTAGGAGCTGTCTAGCTGACCTAGGTGACCCTACATCTAGGTGTGATTTTGCATATTTTGTCTGTGATTGTTTGAACTTAAGCCGTAAGTCCGTACATATTTCTGCAAAACTCTTTCTAAAAAAAAAAACAGAAAAAAACACAAAACAAAAGCTTTTATAAAAACTTGCCCTTTGTCGCTAGAATCCCATTTTTTCACCCACCTCTCATCGTATTTCTCCATCGACGTTTTCTTACCCTCACCTTCTCCGCTTTGACTACACTAAACTCGTTTAGTGTATGTCCGCTTGGACTCGGGACACTAGTGCCCGCCTAGTCCGCGTTACGTTAGTCGCTACCGACTACGCGATCGACTCAGACGTCGATACTCCTTCCACACCTCTTTCACCCTTACCTTTGCCGGCCAACTCCGACGTTGACCGCGATTCTGTTCATACATCTTCACCTCCACCTTCACCTTCCCCACACTCTTCTAACGAGATGTCGGGATTTCCTCATAACATCACCTTACCTCCTCCGGGAATAATTCCACCTCCGTTAGGTGCAAATAACCCGCGACCTCCTCTTGTTGAAGCGCCACAGCGAATTGCGCTCCAAGATCGATTCTATCCTACTCGCGCTGCACTCCCCACCTGTCTTTCCCTTCCACCGTCCAATAGGGATAATTTCGAAATTAAGCCCCACTTCATTAACATGCTTCCGAAATTTCATGGGCTTGAATCTGAATATGCCTATATCTTCATCAACAAGTTCCAGAATGTTTGTGCGATGATGAAAATGACCCAGCTGTCAGGCTACGGGTTATTCCGTTCACTTTATGCGATCTTGCTGAAAAGTGGCTGTATAGCACTGCTTCCCACTCCATAACCAGTTGGGACGAGTTTGTGAAAGCGTTTCTTAAGAAATTCTATCCAAATCACAAAACCGCGAGGATCCGTAACGAAATCAACCAATTTTTCCACCTTCCTACTGAACCTTTTTGGAAGTGCTTTGACCGATATAAAGACCTTCTTGTTCAGTGCCCTCATCACGGTATTGAGAGATGGCAACTTTGCCAAACTTTATACGAGGGCCTTAATCCAGCAACCAAGCAGTTGTTGGAAACCATTTGTCAAGGCCACTTCCTATCCAAATCTGACGAAGAAGCATGGCAATTCTTCGACGACCTTGCGGAACAAACGCTTCAATGGGAGAGCACCAGACCAAGTACTTCTTCTTCTTCCTCTACTTCTACTGGTCAGTCTAGGGTAGGCATTCACCAACTCGATGTCTCTATTGCAATGAAAGCCGAAATGGCTGCAATAACGAAAAAACTTGAAGCAATAGAAAGCAAATTTTCATCTCCTGCTCCTGCCCATGTTCTTCCCCTTCGTACCATTTGTGCTTGTTGTTCCGATCCATCTCACCTAACCGAAGAGTGTCCTTACAATCCACCATCTCAAGGACAGGATCAGGTTAATGCTGCATTTCAGCAAAGACCAAGAAATGATCCATACTCTTCCACGCACAACCCTGGATGGAGAAACCACCCTAACTTCGCATGGAACCAGAATCAAAATCAGTTCCAAGGGTAGAACAATTTCCAAAGGGGGCCTCCTCAACAACAAGCACAACAATAGTATCAGCAGCCCTACCAATCCCAACCTTTTCAAAATGCGACGAACAATTTTGCGCCCAACAATTCCTTTCCTCAAAACAACTTTGTTCCGTCCAACAATGATTAGGTTTCCTCGCTAGAACGAAGTCTGGAGGCGTTCGTTAAACAATCGACACAATCCACCGCAAACATCCAGTCTTCTATTCAGTCTTTGGTGCAACACACTGCTGCACACGGGCAAAGCATCAAGACAATCGAAGCCCAGATTGCACAGCTGAATGCGGCGTTAAGCGAGCGAGAAAAGGGGAAGCTTCCATCCCAACCACTCCCAAATCCTGGTCACCCACATAATGTACATGTTGCTCTTGATCAACAGAACCATAATGTGAGTACCGTGACTACATTGAGATCAGGAAGAATGCTGAACAACAACATCGGCACAACAATTGAGGATAATGACACCCCGGCCGTTTCGTCTTCTTCTTCTCCTTCCTCATCTTCTGAGCCTATTCTTCATTCTTCAAAAGGCTCCTCTTCTTCTTCTGCTATGAACGGACCCACATCTCATTCCATGAAAACTCCGGCTCAGGGATCCGTTCCAACTCCACAATCTCCTCCACAAACATTGGACTCAACCAATTTCAAAAACGTTCCATTTCCAAACCGGTTGAGGTCCAATAAACAAAATCCACAAATGGAGAAGATTCTGGAGTTGTTTAAGCAGGTTAACATCAACATTTCCCTTTTAGATGCGGTCCAACAAGTCCCTTCCTACGCAAAAATCTTAAAGGACTTGTGCACGAAAAAGAGGAAATCTCAGGTACCCAAGATAGTTTTCTTAGCTAGTGCTGTGAGTGATGCTCTTACCCAATCTTTACCTCAAAAACGGAAGGACCCTGGCTGTCCTACGATTTCTATTACCATTGGGGATAAGAAAATCAACCGCGCACTTTTGGATCTTGGTGCCAGTGTTAACCTGCTTCCGTACTCAGTATATGAGCAACTAGGCGTAGGAGAGCTGAAACCCACACACTGTACTCTCCAAATGGCCGACCGACCGATCACCCATCCTAGGGGTGAGCTAGAGGATGTGTTAATCAAGGTTGGGGACTTCATATTTCCCGTTGAATTCATTGTTTTAGACACACATCCTGTAGCTAACCCCCGGAATCAAATTCCGGTGATACTCGGTCGCCCATTCCTTGCAACCTCAAATGCTGTGATCAATTGTCGAAATGGTTCGATGAACCTATCTTTTGGAAACATGACAATTGAACTCAACATTTTTAGATTGGGGAATCAGCCCTCCGAACCTAATGCTCATATACTAGACGTTTGTTCAATCCAGGAGATCACCCCGGAGGACTGTGAATTCGAGGAGTTTTTGTTCGATCACAACAATCTTGACGCGACTAGTGCGTTCCTCTTCGAACCTGCTACTGCTTCTGCGCCCGACAACGACTATGAGTGTTTCACTTTCTCGACCGATCTTAGCCAGTCACCACCCGAGTTTGAATCCTTTGAATTTCCGGATGAGTTAGCTGAACCATCCAACTCGGTCACTTACACTCGTTTTGAACCTCTGCTGGAATCCTTTGAGTTCGAGACCTTTTCACCAATCTTGCCTTCAATCGTTTCACCTCCAATGCTCGAACTCAAGTCATTGCCGTCTCACCTTAAGTACGCTTACTTGGGTGAGAACGAGACCCTTCCTGTTATCATCTCGGCTTCTCTAGCTTCAGAGCAAGAGAAAGCCCTTCTTACGGTCTTGCACAGCAATAGGCAAGCCTTTGGCTGGTCAATGGCGGACATTAAGGGGATTAGTCCCCTGATCGTTGAACATCATATTCATCTGATGGATGATGCCAAACCAGCCAGGGATCCACAAAGGCGACTCAATCCAGTCATGAAGGAGGCTGTAAAAAAGGAGATCGTAAAGTGTCTAGATAGTGGTATCATTTACCCTATCTCTGATAGCCAGTGGGTTAGTCCCATTCACGTTGTCCCCAAGAAATCAAGCATAACGGTCATAACCAACGAGGCGAACGAGTTAATCCCTACCCGCACCCAGATTGGGTGGCGAGTATGCATCGATTACAGAAAACTCAACGCCGCAACGCGGAAAGACCACTTTCCGCTACCTTTCATTGACCAAATGCTTGAACGATTGGCTGGACACGAGTACTACTGATTTCTGGATGGCTACTCCGGCTATAATCAGATTCCTATCGCCGAAAAAGACCAGGACAAGACCACATTCACATGTCCTTTCGGCACGTTTGCATATCGTCCCATGCCCTTTAGGTTATGCAATGCACCCGCTACCTTCCAGCGGTGTATGATGGGAATCTTCTCAAACATGGTGGAAAAATTCTTGGAGATCTTCATGGATGATTTCTCCATTTTCGGTGATTCCTTTGATGAGTGTTTGCTGCATCTCGACGCTGTCCTTACCCGGTGTAAGGACAAGAACCTCACTTTAAATTGGGAGAAGTGCCACTTCATGGTGCGCGAAGGTATTGTCTTAGGACACATCATCTCGCAAAATGACATTGAGGTAGATAAAGCAAAGAATGAAGTCATTCCAATCTCCCTCCTCCCAGATGCGTCAGAGACATCCGAGCCTTCCTTGGCCATGCCGGTTTCTATAGACGGTTCATCAAGGACTTTAGCAAGATTGCTAGGTCCTTGACTCTTTTGCTGGCCAAAGACACGACATTTGACTTCAACTCGAGCTGTGTGACTGCGTTCGAGTCATTACAAAGCTCACTCGCTTCTTCTCCCGTTCTTTCTTCTCCTGACTGGACGTACCCATTTGAGATTATGTGCGATGCATCCGACTTTGCCATCGGTGCTGTCCTTGGACAACACATCAACAAGATGCCGCACGTAATCTATTATACTAGCCGAACCCTGAACGACGCCCAACTGAACTATACAACAACCGAGAAGGAATTCTTGGCTGTTGTATTTGCTTTAGAAAAGTTCAGGCCCTACCTCATCGGCTCTCCAGTCATCGTCTACACGGACCATTCTGCTCTACGCCATCTTTTTGCGAAGAAGGATGCAAAATCTCGGCTGATACGTTGGATCCTCTTGCTTCAAGAGTTTGACCTTGTCATCAAAGACAAAAGAGGATGTGAAAACATAGTCGCCGACCATCTCTCACGACTTCCTTCTTCGCCGTCGCTTCAAATTCCGGTCAACGACGTTTTTCCGGATGAACAGCTCTTGACAGTATCTTGCGAACCCTGGTTCGCAGATATTGTGAACTATTTGGCCACAGGATTACTACCGACTGAATGGTCAAGTCAGGACAGACTTCGATTCTTATCCCAAGTAAAACACTTTTACTGGGACGAACCCTATCTGTTCAAGTACTGTCCTATCCAGATTATTCGTCGGTGTGTCCCTGACAATGAATTCAAGAGTGTGCTTTCGTTTTGCCACGATCAAGCATGTTGCGGGCATTTTGGCCCCAGAAAGACAACCAAGAAGATCTTGCAGTGTGGTTTCTACTGGCCACAACTCTTCAAAGACGCTCATGACTACTGCAAGACTTGCTCTCGGTGCCAACACTTGGGCCGGATATCCAGGAGAAACGAGATGCCGCTCCAACCAATCTTGGTTGTGGAGATTTTCGATGTTTGGGGAATTGATTTTATGGGGCCGTTTCCAAGCTCTTTTGGAAACTTGTACATTCTTCTCGCTATTGATTATGTCTCTAAGTGGGTCGAGGCTGTACCCAGCCGAACTAACGACAACAAGGTTGTCGTTAGATTTCTTAAGGAAAACATTTTCTCTCGGTTTGGGCACCCCCGAGCGATCATTAGCGATAATGGAACTCATTTCTGTAATAAGACTTTCGAGGCCTTAATGCGGAAATATTCCATTAATCATAAGCTATCTACGTCCTACCACCCCCAAACATGTGGGCAAGCCGAAGTTTCAAATCGGCAAATCAAGCAGATATTGGAGAAGACGGTTTCCAAGAACCGTAAGGATTGGTCTTTAAAACTCACTGATGCCCTTTGGGCATTTCGAACCGCTTATAAGACCGATCTTGGCATGTCTCCTTATCGGCTTGTTTACGGAAAGGCTTACCATCTTCCTGTGGAAATAGAGCATCGCGCATTTTGGGCGATAAAGGAGTTAAATCTGTCTCTCGAAGATACGGGCAGCCATCGGAAGCTGCAGTTGAACGAATTGAGCGAGCTTCGGGATGAGGCTTACGAAAACGCGGTTGTCGTTAAGAACCGAACGAAGGTGTTTTACGATAAACACCTTTTGCGCAAAACATTCGCACCTTGTCAACAGGTACTGCTTTACGACACCCGGCTACATTTCCATCCAGGTAAGCTCAGGTCTCGCTGGAAAGGGCTATTTTTTGTGCGGAATGTGTATCCGCAAGGCGCTGTGGATTTGGAGAATCCAAAGGACGGTTCATTTTTCAAAGTAAACGGACACAGACTGAAACCGTACCTTAGCGCCGAACCAACAGAGGAGCTCCTGGTCTTACAGGAGCCGGTTTACCCTGCATAATCTTCCTCTGCCTACCACCAATCTTCGGTTATCCAAAACAGTGGACACTGTTTCAAATAAGTTTGGGGGTATGTATATACCATTTTGTATATATATGTGGATATTCTTGTCCGGTGCATATCCATTTTTAACTATTTTCTTTAAAAAAAATGTGTGTATATCTAACCGACAATTTTGACCCTTCAATATTTTTTTCCATGCAATGACAGTGAGGACACTGTCCAGTTTAAGTTTGGGGGTACGCTCGGTACGCATTTCTAACCTTCGCATTCATATGTATATTTTGCATATGCATACTAAAATCCATAAAAATCAGAAAATTTTCTAAAAACATAAAAACTTTTCGTCAAGTTAGCTAGTGGGAGAACTCAGATTCAACATTTCGACGGTTTTGTTTGATAAGATAAGAATAACTAAATCTTATTTTTTTTAGATTTTGAAAACCTGAAAGATAACTCTGCTTTGAAGTTAACTATAGCTGATATACGTCTTTACATCACACTACATGTGTTGTGAGTTTTGAAAATTATATGACAAGTCTATTATGTCTGAAATTTTTTAAATGGATAAATTATTTTCTGAGGATCAAATAGCTTTGTTCTGAAATAAGTAATATCAAGAATAGTTTATGAAGTGAAGCGGATATGAAGGGATGTTATTGATGCCTTAATTGGAACTAATTCTGAAAAATAATCCATCTGGAACTTGATTGGAATGATTACACACCTAACCCACTAAACACGTCTTTTATCCAAAAAAATGATTGAACTACCGGTTATATCTCCGTTAGCATTAAATCGTCATGATTTTCACGCTAAAATTGTCTTTTGTTTTTGGGCCTAGGTAACTTGAGTAATTAAGTCTGCTGGGGTGTCTCTACTTCTAATGCCTTAAAGCCAACTGGTTTGGGAGCATTGGCCCAAAGCTCGTTAAGAAGCCTAGAAAGTCCAGATTAAAACAAAGTCAAGTAAGTGTTCTCTCCGAGTTAAAATTCCTAACGGTTCTTTGTGTGAGAATAATCTTGACAAAAGACAGGTTTTTATAAAAAAATTTCTAGCGGAGATATGAAGGTTTTATTCTATGATAAAGACTATTGCACGTTCACAAAGGTGTGTATGAAATGAAAACGAGAAAAATGTAGAGTGAAAAATAAGACCTAGTTTCCTGTTAAGGAAGATAGAAATTTTAAAATTGAAACCTTACTAGAAAACGAAACTTGAAAAATACTTAACTCCTTATAAAACTTATGTGATCCTTTTTAAATTTTTATCTGGGCTTTATTTTGTGACATGATGACTTTAATCGATCCTTCTGAAACTTAACGACACTATTTGCATTGCAAGTAAAGACATATAAAATCTTAAGTTAAATGAGAAGCGAGGTGTGAAAAATAAAGGTTCAATAGTCTAGAATTAGGATAATAGAATTGTTATTTTTAAAACAAAACCTTAGGGTTTGAATCATAGTTATTTCGCAAAACTAGCTTGACGGGATTTTGTGGGTAGTATCCGCTGAAAACCCTCAGGAGACAACACTCCTCCTACTAGGGACACCTAGAGGTTTAACGGCTTGTTGCACATGCTCAGTGCAATCGCGTTCCCTGCGAAAGTGAGGTTAGGAATTTTTGTGAATAAATTGGCTTTGCTCGGGATGAGCAAATGATAAGTTTGGGGGTATTTGTTCATCACAGAAAACTGCATTTTATACCGCCCATTCTTATGCTCGTTTGTTTATAAATAGGTGCTTTTAATCCGTGTTTGCTAGATAATTGCAGGTTACAGGTTCTCAGTTCTAAGCAGTGAAATTCATGGAAAAGCGCGACAAATTCCGGATTACTGCCAACCACAGATAAAATACGGGTCTCCTCTCTCTATCCGTATGTTGCCGCACACCAGTTTAAAGGACAAAATGGCAAATCAATGGTCATTTTCATGCACAAAGCACAATGTCAACACAAGATCCAAGATTTCTACGCGGAGCTCAAGAAAATCATAGCAAAAGATCCACATCAAATCACCTTTTGATCTGCTGAAAATCTGGAAGAAATGTGATACGATTCTGAGAAACCAAGCATACCACACTGAAGAGAACAACAACACAGGAAAACCCACCAAAATTGATGAGCTAACTCCCCTAAATGGCCGCGAATCCGCGGCCAACATGGCGACTCGGCCGCGGATCCGCGGCCGAGTTAACTCGGCAACAAAAGTTATTTTGGGGGCATTTTGGTAACTTCATGTGGGGCCAGAATGTTGCCCTACGGTTTCAGTTTCCTGCTTATAAATAGCCCAGAACAATGCCAAGTGAAGGGTGCTTATTTCTTGTGTTAGATTTTAGGATAGATTTTGTAGTTCTTCTTCCTCTTTTCATCTTTTCTCCATTAAACCTTGTAGTGAGCTTTTATGAGTGAAGTGATGAATAAAAGAGTTCTTTTCTTGATCATGCTTGTCTTGTTAATTTGTTAATTATATTTGCTTGTAATTTTCATTTGCTAATCTAGTTGTTGTTATTTATTGTTTGTTTGTTTCTTCTTCTATTTTTCTTTATCCTTAACAACAATGATGCTTATGCTTGATCCTTGCCAAAGTAAGGTCTCAAATAGCTAGTTGTAATTTTCTAATCTCTTTCTTTCTATCTTCCTCCTTTTGTTGTATTTTCCTTTTTTTGTAATGGGTGGGTAGTTTCTCACTTGTTAGGGCAGGATAAGGAAAGTTTGAGAGAAGGAAATCTCTCTCACTCTTTTCTTGCCCAACATCTTAATTCGGACTCCCGTTAATTGAACCACAATCCGCTCCCTACGGCACCCTATCCTACATGATAGCGGTGATTCCTTAGCGAGACCGGTTGTGGTTGAATTAACCGGAGGTTAAGGCTAAGAGCCAAGAACGGACGGACAAGGACCAAAAGGAAGAAACTAAGCGTTGGAAAGCCTAGCTTATACTCGCAAGTTCCTTCCTAGTCGTGCTAATCCCCGTTGTTGCCGATTACCGTAACAACGATATTAAGAGTGGCAACAAAAGAAGTGAGCGACTCCTATCTCAAACTAACCTAATCCTAACCCTAACAAGCTCTCTTTATATACATTTTAGCACATAGTTAATCTCAAACAAACCTGGACATTTGGACTTAACTTGTTAAAGCACATAGAAAAAGATTCCCATCTCCCTGCGGACGACCCGTACTCAACTGGCTAGCTACCAAGTGAAACCTTCTTGATTGCAGTAATTAACTAAGCACGCAAAAACTCTAACAATCAAATAACGGCGTCGAAGTCCTCATGCCAGATGAGGGTAGTGGTTGCGGCTAGGTCGGTGTAAAAATGGTCCGGCTTTTTATAGTTCTCCACCGCCTTCGCCGCCCTGAGCTCGGCTTGCTTCGTACCCTCTATCGCCTCCCCCAGCTCCTTCCGGAGGGTGCCCGCCGACTTCTTCAGGGTGCCGACGAGCACCTTGAAGTCCTGAAGCTTGGCCTCGGGGGCCTGGGCGGCCTCGCGGTACTTGGCGACCTTCTGCTTCCAGGCCGCCACCTCGCTCTCTAGGGCGGCAACCCTCGCCATCGTCGCCTCCATCTCCAACTTTGAGCTCTCCTCCAGCGAGGAGAACTCGCCCGGGCTCGCATCGCCGGGGCAATTTCCTCTTCCTCCATCTGGATGACGAGGGCGACGTGCTGGAGGACCTGAAGAAATCATAAGGGGGTCAGAAAGGAAAGGGGGCACCAAATCTCGTGAATGATGAGACGCTGAGTGAAAAGTCGAGTGAGGTGCGAGCACTAACCCGCACGGCCTCTTGGGCGATGGCAGCCATTTGCGCCTTGAGAGTCCCCCGAGGGACCTTGCCCCCGGCCGACCTCTCCATGTCGGCCAGCAAACTTTCAGCGACGGAGAACCCCGAGGGCACCTCAAATTGGAGGTCCCCCTCTTCCACCAAGATCGGGGAGGCCGGGGTCCGCGGAACTGTTCGGGGGAACCTCTTGAGAGAAGACGGCGGGGAGCCGATCTCTATCTCCGAAGCCTGTGCCTCATGTTCCCGAACCTGCTTTCGGCTCGGCGCCTGGCTGGGCTCTGGGGCACGGCCCGCACTCGAACGCCCGGGTGGGGCAGCTGCCGGGGGAGCTGGGGCCGACGTCGGACGGGAGGAGCTGGTACCTCCAGCTTTCGATCCCTTCTTCGGCTTGCGCATGACCGCTCGAAGTTGGCTCAAGTTCATGGGTTCTGCACAAGACCAAGTACACTGGAGTCAGCAACACAAGTAGAAATGAAAATAAATACAAGTCTAACAGATCGCCTGCAACCTCCTAACTTACCGACGAACTGGGCGGGGTTGAGCTCGGCCCAACTAAGGGCCCGCTCAGAAAGTAGCACATCGGCCCAGGGAATGGGCTCCCACTCCGCCACTTTCACCGCGTCGGGATCGTTGGACTGACTTCCCCGCCAGCACTTATCCCTAGACCACTGGGTGGGCACGGGACAGTCCTCACCTACCGGCGGTCCAACAAAGAAAAACTTCTTCTTTCAATCATGGATGGAAGAAGGCAAGACGACGACTCCCGACCCGGCTGCACTCCCCCGTTGTTTCCTAAAGGAGAGGTAAACCCACCTCGGGTCGCCCGTACGAGTGCCGGGGTGACCTTTGTAAATGAGAGAGGAGGCAAGGGTGGACAGACTGAAAGGGATCATCTGCAACTTCAAACGGACCAGGAACCCAAGGAGAATCCTCCAGGAGTTCGGCACTAGCTGGCCCGGGGCTAGCCCAAAGTAATTTAGCGCTCTAACAATCTCGGGAGAGAAAGGTAGGCGCATTCCGGCCCAAAAGGATTCCAGGTACAAGGCAATCTCTTTACCCCGTACCTGATCTGCCCTTTCTCCTTCCTCGGCCAAACGTAGCGTATAACCGGAAGGAATATAGAAACGAGCCCGAGCGGTGGCAAGCTCGTCCTCATACCTCACCAAGGATGACACACCAGGGGCGTCCGCTACCTTCGCTCTGGGAGGCGCCCCTGTCGCACGACCCCGGGAAGAGGATCTGACCCTAACTCCCTGGAAAGACTCCGACTCAGTGGAGGAATCCCTAGAATCTACCCCGACGACATCTACAGACTTCTTAAAAGAAGACATCTAACCTGACGGAGAGAAGTTCTCGGGAGAGAAAACGCAGAGATCCGGCCTAAAAAGGAGAGCGCCGAGCTAACAATACCCAGGACGAGGAAAATTTGTAGAGGTATGGGTCTTGATGGGGACCCTACCTTTATTTATAGCTGCCAGCATACACATCCTACGGCGACAGTCATTTCCCGCCGAAACGGCTCAATGCCTTCGACGGTCACGATCGCTCCACCTATCGCACGCGCATTGGCCGTATCACATCATACGCCAGAGGTCTGTGACCCGTCGCGTCAGCCAACCAGCGCCCAACACGTGGGCTGTCGCTTCAGTGAACGTACGCACGATCCGGCGCACCCTCTTTAAAGCAAAGATCTCACCCCTGATTCGCTGGCGTCATCCAGAAAATACAACAGATTGCCCGGGAACACGCCCCGACGATATCTACGAAAAGGAGCTTACCTCGGGTAACCCGACAGATCACTCTCGACCCGACCCGTGAGCAGGTCGGGACGAGAGTTGGGGGCTAATGATGATGCTCGATATCGGTGATCTCCAGATCATGACACGTGGCAGATGACGTGTCCCAAAGCTTGCAAGAAAGGACCCACAATGGCCGACCAGGCCGCTCCTATGCCTGTCCTACAGACAACCTTTGGCTCGTCTCCGAGCCTCCTGCACAATTGGCCTCCTTGGCCTCTCAGCTCGTCTCCGGGCTACCGCAGAACCAAGATACCTCGGCTCTCCCGCTCGTCCGCGAGCTCTCCCGCCGAGGTCATCTTCCTGGGTCTCATCGACCGACCAACGACACCACTCACAGGCGCAACCGCCTCACTCCTGCGAATCTCGCCATGCGCGAGATATCCACCAGTCACATCCCGCGTTCTACGCTATCACGATCCTCCCATTAACGAGCCCGATTCGCCATTAATGCGGATCCCGCTCATCATGCGGGCGTGACGCCGGGAGCGTAACGGCCGGCGTGATTCTCGCGCTTGCCTTCCTGCTGCTACCGCTATTTAAACCCCTCCTTCAGACGGTTTAAGTAAGCCATTTTTACTCCACTAAACCGTTACTCTGCTCGGATTTCCTCACTAACTTGACCGTCAGAGGGTCCTCGGTGTTACAACCACCCCAGGACTTCCTTGCAGGTATCTCGGCCCAACCAACCTCAAACCCATTGAGATCCACACGCTTCAGGAGCCAGCCTCCAGATCCAATCTCAGCCGTCCATCGCCGCCATCAACAGATCAACGGAAGGCAACATCTTGACGTGATCCGAAGCACGTCACTCCTCCTCCTCTTCAACACACCACCGCCTCCGTCTTCTTTTTCCTCCTCCTCGGGCATCGCCGCCGTCACCACCGTCACCTCCTCCTTTCTCATCCTCTTTAACACCGTCACGGTGGCGGTGGCCGGGACGGCGGAGGAGGAATAATTTTTAAAAGTGAAATAGGAGAGTTGCAAGAGTAAGTTATAACTATAGGGGGTTACAGGTAAATACTAATTATGGGAGAGGAGAGAAAAATATTGAAGTAGGGGGGCTAAGGGGGAAAAACCCCCTATTTGATTATCAAATGCATGAGTTTGTATGATTTATATGTATGTATTTGAGCAGCATCAATTCCGAAATTTGCTTTAACTTGTATGTTGCTTTATGTTGCTAATTTGATCATTTTTAAAATTGTAATTGGTTCTACATATAATTACTTCGTTATTGTAACAGAAAATTTTGTTTCTTTCGATATGAAACAGATACGATACACGATACGATAAATAAAAAAAACGAAACACAAAATGTATCAAGATTTAACAACTTTGATTATGTCATATACGCGGGCCGATATTTTCATATTAGCCAATAGGCAAAAATAGATTGCGGTCTGGATATGACATATTGGCAGATGTTACCTATATTTGATTTAATGCTTCAAACCCTTCGAGCATGTAACATATTTGTATGCTGTTATGTAGCTATAGTGAAAGTTATTTACTGTAATATAAAAATAATATATTGGATTATAAAAATATAGAAAATGTTACTCTAATGATAATTGTCACAAAAGAGCGCTATTCAAAGAAAATAAATAAATAAATAAAATAAAGCCCTGATACTCAATTACTCAGTTTTTAAATTAAAAAAAGAAGAAGAAAGAACAAAAAGAAATTCATACATGCATGTTGTCTTCCCATTTTTTCATAAATTAAACCAACTTTTCTATACATGCTAGTAATTACTGGATACATTCAGGTTAAATGCATAGAGCTAGCCGTAATTTCCTCTACGGTAAACTTTCATCAATGCAACGCTTTGGTTCGCCTAACTAGATCGCCATTCATGAACACAATCTATTTATATGGCATGATTTTATACACTTAATTTTACCACATTTAATGAAAATGAATCATTCATTATATGATACATGTATATACATCGATATTGGCATGAGATGCATAGTTGGACCGCGTCTATAAAAGAGGTCGTTGCAAGGATTAGTTACCTCAAAAAATAATGGTAATCATTTGGTTTGACACTCCAAAAGAAATATTACATTATCTATCCTATCATGAGCAAGCCTCGTTTCATCTCGGAACCGTAAATATTGTTGGGGCTCAAAGAAAAACGATTTCTTTGGTTTAGCCAAAGAAGTTATATCTCCATCTTCGCAAACCTTACAGACGAGCTTGTCCAAACTAGTTAGAAGCCGTGCTTTAGATGTTATTCCACCTAATCGTGGTGGAGACAACACTGTGGATGCTACTATGAATATGGCTTGTCTTTATGGTTGGAATCGAAGAGGCAAACTATTGCCCCTACGGTTCCCACCGTACAGACAAAAATATGACCTGTAGAGGCAAACACAACAAGGGTAGATAAATGCCCCACGATTATGAACTTGTCCATACGTTTTCCAACTTAGGGCAATTATTTTTTTTTATTTTAAAAAGATAAAATATCTTGTCCTTACGGTTCTCACCGTAGGGGCATAAATTTGCCCCTACGGTACCCACTGTAAGGGAAAATATACGGTTCCCACCGTAAGGGCATATATTTATAGGTGTCCATCTTTTACTTGCACTTAAGGCCAATTATTGCGGTATCGTATACCCAATTTTTGTACTAGCAGTTTCGCAAACTGTGTTCGAGAACTAGCCTCAATGAGGGACCTGGCACAGCGTTTCTCTTTATTTCACACTGAATCTCAACTTCGCGGAGATCAAATATCTTCCGAACAGAGCGATACCTGTCTTAGTATTTGTCTGGACAGACGAGGGGATCATGTTCATAAATGAACAATTTTATTCAGCGAATGCTCAGGCAGTATCCTTTGCAGATTCATAATCAGTATCTAGCGCCATGATTACCTCAATATCTCACTTGAAACTCTTTCCAATATACTGCTTCTTAAAACAGGGTAAATTTATAACTCACGACAGACACCATGTCTCCTATGCAAAACTAGAATCGGTAATTACCTCCCTCAGGAAGCTGCCATTACCAAGCACTATGAATATCAAATGCTCTTCACTGCTACCCTACGTTTCTTCAGGATTAGACTGATGTCCATATCCTATATGGAGAAACATATGTGACAGCCATTATTTTACTGATTCGCAGCATAGGAACATCACTTCCTATCATGAGTGTGTTATCCACATACCTGATGAGGAATCTGACAACACTCTCTACTACTTTTTTATAAACACCAGGTTCATTTCTCATTTTGATAATGTCACGCCCCACTTCCCAACATACAAAATACGAGGGGTGATAAGGCCAGCCATGCTCTTACGGTCAAGGAAATATCCTGCCATAGTCACACTTCGGTTTCTAGCATTGCGAGGTAATCAGTAATCATAGCACATGCAATGAGAAATGCAGTCACTAATTCTATCAAAACATATATAAAACTAACCAGATAGAGTCAAGAGAAAGATAGCGCTGGCGTCGCCGATCTAAATGTCCGCAATATCCTCGAGATAAGGCATGTCCTGATCCGAGCTAAGTCCACTTCTCACTCTGAGCATGCATACTCAGGTCGTCAGAGCGACACAATAGAAATATATATGAATATATAATATGTGCAATGATAATAGACATGAAGCAGTAACATAGAGTAATGACGCGGGCATGAAATAACCGATACACGTAACGATAAAGCAAGTGTATCATATCAGTAATTAATGCAATGTCCATATCACTAAACTTATCGTCAATCCAAGTGTGAGCGTCAACCACCGTAGAAGTATCCCCAACCCAAGGGTAAGCCCCAGGGGCAAGGTAACACGGGCCCGAATCACGCTCACTATCATCCATACAACTCCCGAAATCACTACATATGCCGGCAGTGGGACTCCTGAGATTCCGTTTATCGAACTCACACTCAAACTACCCCACATCCAGCGGTCTACATCAAACAGCGACCATGAATCCAAATACTAGTCGCTCCATGATAAGTCTACGCGAGAACTGGAGACAGGGTCTCCATCAAGCATGTCTCGACTGGTATCCAAGATAAATGGACAGTGCTCGATATCTTACATATGACACTAATATAAGTGCTTCCATAACTGTAACAACCGAGTCCAGTTATACCAATTCCAGTTACCGTATGTGTTGTTTGTGGTATTTAGTTCATTTATCATGTTTGGTGGCAAAATGGTAATTTACTTTATATTCGACCCGTTTACTTGAGCTCGTTGTTTCCTAATTATAGATTACACTAACATTTCATATTCTTGCATATAACCATTTAAGTCACTTAAAATAATTTAAAAATACATGTCATGGCCTGCTTGATACCCCTAACCCTGTGGTAGCGTCCTTGCATCGTGTTCTCGTCCCGTTCGGTGAAACGGACGTGTTTGGACGGCTACGCGCATGTACGTGCGTCCGTTCTTGGGGGTATGCTTTTCTGTTACAAAATCCTTCATTTTAATTTTTGGAACTTGCTAATATTTTTCATATTTCAAATCCAAATTTTTGGACCCGACCCGGGCGCAATTCTGAAATAATTTGTATTCCGCCAAATCCTATCTATTTTAAATCTTTTAAATCAGTTCAAAATATTTTACAGCCTATCAAAATTTTCTAAACCAGCGAAATTTCATTTGGTGAAACCAGAAAATCTTTTCTGATTTTTCCTAAACAAATTCCTTAGCCACAGCCAATCACCTTACTCTATTTTTTCCCCTGGTGGTCCTCACGCACCCTCTCTCATTCTCTTTTTCCTTTCCTTTTTCTTCTCTCTCTCTCTCTCTCTCTTTATCTTTCTCCGCTAACAGACAATTCTATATCTTCTCTCGATCTCTCTCTTCCTCTCTATTTCTCTCTCCTCTCGCGATCTCCTCTCTCTCTCTTCTCTCAGGATTCTCTCTCTCTCTCCTCTCACAAATCTTTTCTCTCTCCCCTCGTAATATATCTCTTCTTCTTCCCTTCTTCTGCGAACCCATCACGAGAACCCTAGCCGCCTCTCCTCCTCGTCGCACACAGCCGACGAGAAGCTCCCAACCTTGTCATCTTCGCCTCCATCTTCTCTTCCTCCATCACCCTTCTCATTGTCATCTCCCATCGCCATCACCACAGCCGACCCCCTGCAACCCTCAACTCCTGCCAACACCATCACCCTCGTCGTCAACCTCGATCCCAGTCCCGACCACCATCGTCGACATCCTCCTTCCCTCGAAACCCTCGCCCAGGCCATCACAATCACCTCGCCTTCATCCTAACCCGCAAACCCAAACCCTAGCACCCCCTCGTCGACAGCACTCAACATCCATAGACAAGACTTCACCGTCGACGGCGGAGCCGCTCCGGGAATTCCATGTCAACCATCCGGCGAACCTCCGCCGCTTCGCCTCCAACACCACCTCTTAGATCGCCATCATCAGATCCAACCCCTGCCCCAATCGTGAGCCTCGATTACGAGATATTGGAAAATGACTTCTTTAAGCAAGATTGGAGAAATCGAGGGCAAGCTCACACCCTGAGGTATGTGTGCATGAAGTGGACCTTCTGTTTTCCTATCGGAGTATTCGTTGGAATCGTCGGATTCTTCAATAATCTCGCCGTTGAGAACGTCGCCGGTTTCAAGTTCGTGCAAACCTCCAATCTCATGCTGCAGGACAGCAGCTGGATCAGGGATACCAGAGGTAAAGGCTTATCTCAATGGCGTGGATGCTCCCGGTATTTACTCTTTTAGGACATTGCTTGTAAAGATTATTGGCAACGTTGCTGCTGCTTTTCGTGCACCTGTTGGTGGAGTTCTTTTTGCTCTTGAGTCTGTGTCATCATGGTAGAGAAGTGCTTTACTGTGGAGATCATTCTTCACAACAACTGTAGTTGCTGTGATGCTTCGAACACTAATCGACATCTGTAAAAGTGGAAAATGCGGTTTATTTGGAAAAAGGGTGGTCTGATAATGTTTGATGTTACTTCAACTAAAATTGCCTATCACTTGGTGGACATACCTCCTGTTATTCTTCTTGGAGTTATTGGTGGAATACTTGGAAGTTTCAACAGTTTTCTAATGGAGAAGGTTCTTAGAATTTACAATCTCATCAACGAAGCCGTGCCGCTGCCGACGATCCGGGCAACCCAGTGGACGTCCCCTACCCGTGTGGCCACATTCTTGGAGTGCCAGGTTCTGTTCTATACGTGTATGTGTGCATCGAGACTTGTACCGACTTCGGACGCTGCGTTTACATCCGTCATGATATCCGTTCAGGCAAGTGAAACTTGCTACATGCTACTATATTGTTTATACATATTCATTTCATGGTTAAACCTGTAAATTGCACCCTTTTTAGTTGGGAACTATAAACGTAACCACATTTATATTTAAATCACATAATAACTGTTTGCATAGTCTATGGTACCTTTTTTTTTCTTTTCAGTTTTACCCTATTGGACACCCGTGTGCATCTAACCTGTTTTACATATAAGATTGCATCCCCATGCCTTTTAATACCTGTTAATGAGATTGTAGGATTCCATCTTCATTTAAGTGTATAATACTAACGTTGAAGCTATAACTCTAACCCTAATCGATAACCATACATCCTTATAGTTAGTCGATACCTGTATGCATATCATCTTACATGTTCCAGTTTATTGTGCTATTAGTACTCATGCTTGTTTAGTTATAATCATGTTTATGTTAGCTTGATTATGAGCACCCACATGACATCTTGTGAGTTCTGACATGACTTGCTACACACATATTACTTGACCCGACATGGTACCGTACACTACTTGACTTGACCTGATGTACCATGGCTTGACCTGTTACCTAATCTTGTGTCTAATGCCAACAAACCTGACATGTAGTCCTTACGGACCGTTCCTGTTGCCTATCCAGACAAACCTGCACCTACTTGCTCCTGTGTTGGCATTAGTTCTTGATTACTTAAATACCTGACTTGAACACTTATAACTTGGGGGTATGGGGAAATCAATGATGAAACCTGACTTGTAACTCGACAGTTCGATACCTGTTCCGATCAGTCTTACGGGCTAGGCCAGCCCCGGAGTGATGATGCTGACATCACTCATCTGTACATGCTACCTTTTACTGCCT
This sequence comes from Agapanthus africanus, assembly GCA_030015575.1. Classification (NCBI taxonomy): domain Eukaryota; kingdom Viridiplantae; phylum Streptophyta; class Magnoliopsida; order Asparagales; family Amaryllidaceae; genus Agapanthus; species Agapanthus africanus. The sequence goes on along the minus strand of JASDDO010000031.1, from coordinate 11,232,054 downwards.
AGCGGCACATCTCGGATTCAGCCCGAGAATCTTGACCGTGGTCCCGGGCACGCACGGGATACTATTGAGTTATATCGATGATTCATCAAATTGATTTCAAAGACTTGAGAGTAGTTAACCCACTAGACCAGTTTAGATAACTTACCACACAGTACCCCACTGTCCTTACTTGTATCGCTGTTATGCTTGTTTACCATTCATACTTATACTTGCATGTATTGCTACCCCCTGTTTATATTATTGTTTGATGTTATGACGCGCTGATGTCTGGGTTTTGCATGGCCCAGATTCTTCCACCTTTGTTGCAGACTGATCAGGATTATTGCCGCTGCTAGACCGAGCGGTGAAGATCCTGTTGGTATGCAATTTTACTTTCCAAGTGTTTCATTTATTGTATCTTTTGCTTCCGCATATCATTATTTCTTGACCCATTCATTCTGGCTCATGGACATGTACTAGATAGTTTAGTTTACTTTCCTGTTCTTGATATCTCTACAGCCGTAATGTGACTGTGGATGGATTTTTCCTATCCACAGGTAGCATGGTTGGCTATGTCACGTGCCTATTTGAGCGTACTCTGGGAAGCAGGGCGTGACAATAACCGTCCCATACCAGTTATAGTTACAGTTATATATGTTCCATAGGCGTCGACAATGCAATAACTAATTGGTTCTGCTAATTATGTATAAGTACGTGTCACTTCACTGATTCAATCACGTTTTTACACTAACGTACTTGCCACAATCCAATCGCTAACATTTATCACTTGGTAATGTAACACGGTCACTAGGTTATCGATACAAATGAACACTATTTACAAGGGTATGACAGTCATGCAACACGATGGGGATATAATAAATGCACTACTGAATACATATGAGAAACCGGTGTCGGTTGGATTAGAAAAATCACATAAAATCACACGTGCATAATTAAAGAAAACGATAAAAAAGGAGCAGGCGGTATATTTAATTATATGTACAACAAAATTGGTTTCGTGTCAAGTGGGTTTCAGGTCTGCTAATTATGATCATTCCATTTTAAGTGTTTACTGCTGGAAATCCAATTTCTGAACTGAAAGTCCGTTTCGTAACGCATTTTACTCCCTGTTGGGATCATAATTAGGCGACCCTACAGTTAGATAATATGTATATTTATCTGTTATGTTTCCAACGCATCATAAGGATTGACAATAGTCATCTTAGTTTAGGAGTTATGATCAGATTACTGATGAAGGGTGCAAAATGAAATGATAGAAAACTGCCGTACATGTCATCCGTTTAAAATATGATTTAAATAACAAATGATACTGGAATTTAGTGAAACTGGTGCCATTGAAAATTTAAAACAATTGTCTCCGCAGTGGTAATTGGCTCTGCACACTATCACAATTAAACATTAAGATTTCAGGTGTATAAAAGTATGTCAAGAGGTAAGTTCCTGCTCAAGGTCAGGTATGTTCTTTGTTTTCGATATTCAGAGGATATATCTAATAGTAAACCTACATGTCGTGTTAAATATTATGTAGTACCCTTCGTAATGAACCCAGGCACGCTGGGATTGGATTTTTATGGAATTAATTATGAATTTAACAGTGTCAAGTGTTCGGTAAAACGAGAGTTTCGATAAAGACGTTAAGGGCGTCACTTTATGTGTGAAAACGATATCGATTTGCCGCCAAACTTCTACAGAGTATTTGTTAACAGTATTAGGGTCTAAACCTCATGAGTTCCGCCATTTTAGATTTTTTTTTTATTTTCTCATGAGATTCGCATCAAACAGCTCGGCTATATATGAGTATGATATTCCATGAATTATTGTTTTCCTTTATTCAGCCACTTGACAATCATTTCATGAATTCCTACTTGATTTAAACATGGATAGTAACCCTTAGAAGGTCCCAACATTAAATTTACAAGATGATTAGCAGTAATTAGTTGGATCTAGGTGTTAGTTATATGTATGCCCTAGAGGCCATTACTGTACATGTGATGTATATTGTAGTGGATGCTTGGATATATATAGCGAGGACTTTCTTGCTCGACATGATAGTATGCTATCTGGTTTCTCTTTATCTTAACATGTACACTTATTGTCTCTCTATTACATGTTGATAAAGCCCTTAGGATGAGTACTTGACTACCAGGATTATGATGCAGATCATACTAGTGGGGCAATGGTAGTCAGTAAGTACATCCTTCAATTATTCCTAGTCATGGGAGTATCGAGACAGGGCATCGATACTCCAGAGTAGACTAGCGTATGCGCTTCTTGACCCATATGATGGGCGATGGATGATCCCATATCCATTGGTGTTTGACATCAGAGAAGGTATACGGGTGCTCAGTGGAGACTGGGTACACTGGACGGACTCGCCGAGAACTCCTAAATGGTATTATACCTATCATCAGATAGCAGTTCTCTGGTGACACTGGTATAGGTTAGTCTGTCGACCCGAGATCGTCATAGAGTCTTGTGTGATTCCCACTGTGCTTTGATTTCCACCTTACTACGTTCAAGAGATTGTGGAAAACGGTGGTTTTTGGGTACAGTCCCGAGTCACATGGAGGCAATGAGCGATAGGAGGGGATTCGTCTGTCCCGGTATTGGGGGTTGATGTTGCGCTATGCTTGATTGGCCATAACAGGAAATTCCTGGCCAGGATTGCTGAGATCTACCGGTAAGTGTTATCAGTAGTTTCTCGAACCGTTATGGACCTTAGATCGACATGACTTATCAGACTATTGGGGTCAGACGTTATACCACCCCCAGGCTGAGATATGCGACATATCTGACGAAGAGACCAGATTGTACTGTAGTGTTACTGGTTGGATTCGTAGGAGCGTGAGCAGGATTGCTTGTTGATCTTCTGATCGCTCAATACCCGGGTGGCCGTTACATTTAGCAGACCGCTTGCAGTTTGTGGGTGACTGATATGATCACCACTTACTGCCGGCGTATTGACGAGTCTTTAGAGTCCTACACAGAGGTTTCCTGGCTCAAGCGAAACGAAGTAGGAGCACATATGTGATATGTGCGGGACCGAGATTAATACGTGTATGTGATACCGTATTCTATTCTCGCGATATGTGATATCGGTCGGTTATATGTGATATAGCCGGGCTGTCGAATCAAGTGTTGATTCGACAAGTTGATATATTTGATATTAGTCGGTTGTATGTGATATAGCCGGATTATTAAATCAAGTGTTGATTTAATAATTTAATGTATAATTATATATTTGATATATTATCTTACATTAACTAATATTAGCTCACTTAAGATTTCTTTTTCTTACTAGTTTACACTTAGTATATATGTGATATATATTAATGTACATCTTTTGTGTCATGCTAGATGCCACATGCTACATGGGTGTATGAGACTCACACCATGCTTATAATAATGCGAGGCTTTATTTATTTAAAGTAATTAAATATTAGTTGGGAATTGTCATGCTTGGAAGCTTGGAGAAGCTTAAAGTATCTTTGACTTAGTCCACTAGTTTTGTTTTACTTGTAGATATTTATTAACCTAACCATTATTGTTAACCATGGTTTAGTCTCTATATAAATTAGTATATGATACCAACTCACTCATGGTTGCTATTCTCACTACTTGATTCACTCTTCATTTTCTTCATCATCAAGAGCTTAGCTCTCTAGGTTTATGGGAGATAAAGAAAAATAGTGAGAAAATTATTTCTAAAATGAGCAAAATTCTTACTTCATCAACCTCTTCTCTACTAGCCATTTAGATTGGGTTGTTTCTTCACTAGTTCATCACTCAGTGAAGAGATAGCTTGAGTTAGTGTCTCCTCGACGTAGATCATCTTCGGCCTCGAAGACTTTAAGCAAGCTTGTTCAGTTCATATTGTGGAGCCTCACTAGAGTCTGGGAGATAACTACTTGGAGCGAAGGGACTACTACACAGAGCTATTGAAGTGAAGGACCGGTCTACAAAGGTTGTATTCCTTGTTCACTTAGATATAAAGATATTTACATGCTTGTTCTTCTAATTCACTAGTTTAGATTCTAGCGTTAGGGTTCTTTAGCGCGCCAATTTTTTGAAAACGGCATGGTCGATGCCTCCCGAAACCCAGCGGCCACCTAGGGAACCCTGCAGTGGTATCAGAGCCATGTTAGAGAACTAGACGATGTTGTAGAATTACGAAATCAAAACAACTCCGAAACACTTGAAATATAAGTTTCTGTCAAAATTTTCAGAGAGTCTAAATTTTTTTAAGCAGTTGCACATGTGATGTGACATGAACACAGAAGAAAATTGAACTCCTCTCGCCGGAAAATGGCCGGCCACATTGCTATTAAAACCGGCCTGCTCGGTTTTGTAGTGGGTTTCTCGGTTGAATTTTTCAGGGTGTTCCAGTCTCTGGGTTTTGGTATTTCAGGTGTTGCTTGTTTTTGCTAAAATTGCATGTGATGTTATCTTTGTGCAAAGGCAATTCAGAGTGTTTCGTAGTCATAATTCTAACATCTATTCGGGTTATTTAGACGACGTTAAAAAGTTCGAACGGATATCAATAACCCAATTTTTCCCTCGCTGCAAATTTTCCAAGAGTTGGATTTTTTCCAAGTTTGAAATCTTCAGAAAATCGTGCAGGTGTTTTCTATGGACCCCCTAGAAGAAAGGAACCTTAACTCGATTCTGTGACCGTCGGAACCGCCACCAAACCTTAGGGTTTGTGGTAGTTCCGTGGCGCCATAAGTGAGGCAAGGGTTGACCTTTCTACGGTTGGTTCATAGGTGTTGTGGCATGTTCTGGGTACTTTTTGAACTCCGCTCAAGTGTTGAGCTCTTTGGGAAATTTTGGGTGTTTGATTATTCGATCGAAAAGTTTAATATCGTCTAGCTATCTGTGATTGTGATATAATATTTGGAATCCACAATAATTAGTTATGTGATAACTAGTTTGAATTTTATAAATCTAGCAAGTTAGTCTCATTTGATCGGTTGCCACGGTATTTTGATGTGGATCAAAAATCCATCGCAATTACGTAGTGTACGCGGATACTTGCCGGGTAACCTTACTAGATAGCCATGCCCCATAGCCCCGACCAAATGACTGTAGGAGAACCCCGTTGCCAAAAACATCCGTTCGGATACTCGCGGCCGCGGTGTTTCGCCTAAGTGCACTTCGTCGACGGCATCGGGGGTGCAGCCGTCTACTAAAGTTTCCGACGAGCATTCGATCAGGTTGTCGGGAATCTTGTTGAATTATCCGACTGGTTAATGAAAAGTGATTTCAATAACGAGACTAAAATGCGGGGTTTATAATTATTAGTCATGCGATGTCTAAGGAATTCATTTGGTTTGGCATAAAATCCAAAGTATGTGATACATTGGGTTTATAATGTCTAAGGTGGTTGCGGATTCCAATTGTTGTAGTTTTTCACTTTCTTTTCTGCGACCGTAAGTGTAATATGTGGTGTATCGCCGGTTTCGTTGCTATACGTCAACGACAATTGGGATACGCATATTTACTTACGTTGATGATATGTGATATTATGTGTTGCTGTGATATGTTATATTGGATCGTCGTGTTTTGAATAGCTGTTTTTTTTATATGAGATGAAAGTTTTTATTTTTCATTCATGTAAAAGCTTGTATATAATATTCTTTTATTGGAACACTTCCGGGTTGAGGATGATGTCACTATTGATGTATATTATTTACTTTTCCGCATTAGGATAGACCCAAGGAGGAGAGCACAAGTAACCGGGTTCTAGAGTCCAGTGGGAGACCATTTCGAGGAGTCTAGACCGGGTCTCCTAACTCTAGAATTGGTAGGGTTGCTTGCTGCTCTCGTAGGGGTATAGGGATATGGGTTTGGTTATGCATCACGACCGTGGAATCCGCGTTTTTTACTGGCTTAATTTAAAACACGGAATTCCTAATATATCCAATATTTCATATGTGTTCTTCTGCTGCTGATATTCTGTGATGTGATCACTTGATATTCTGAGACGAATGCTTATATTATATATATGATATATAATTAATATTGATGCTTTCGTTTCTTCTGTGATGCTTAGGAAGCATAATTGATGGGACTTCATTAATGAGATTAATGAAATAAAAGAAACCTAAAGATGTTGTAGAAACTTATTTTAAAAACTGGTAGCTCTAGTTTTTACTTTGCATAGCGGTATTCCTTGTAGAATATCCATCACCTTATTCAATAAAAAAAGAGCCGAGATCCCTTCACCTGGAGTGACCTCTTTAGCAAAACTAGCAGATGTTACAACCCACTCGGTTTGTCTTTTGATTGCTTTTTTAGTTCATGCTTTGCATAGTGGTATTTGTGAAATATCTTGTACCTCATTCGATGTGGAAAGAGCCGAGATCCCTTCACCGTGAGTGACCTATTTAGCAAAACTAGTAAAAGCCTAAAAAACACCCCTTTTCAAAATCACTCGATTCTACAACGATATCAAGTTCATTACGCAAAAGGTTTTCTTAAAAACCTGTCATAGCCCTCCGTCATTTCAGATAAATACTACTTAGTATTCTTGCTACGTTTGTTGACTATGTTAAGGTGTAGTGTGCGGTAGCTAATTAGTGCTTATCTCTTAAGCATATGATGCGATTGGATTAGGGTAGTCGTACGACTTTGTTGACTATGTTAAGGGTCGTGCAGGTGGGTTTAATTCAATCAGGAAATGACGGGTTGAACTTGCCTAGCGCTTATGATTTGTTGACCTTGTTAAGGTAGTTGCTAGGGGCAAAATATTATCGGGAATTTCAAGCGTTGAAATTTGCAATGAGATTGCATACCTTCTATGAGATAGTTGGATCCCGATACCCACTGCGAGTAAGAGTTACTCCTGGGAGAGTTTTGCACATTACAATTAGCCGATCAAGTAGGTGTCTAGAAAGGTGTTAACGGGGTTACACCCCTGGAAAAATAAAGTTTATTTTAATTAGGTCCGTGCGAAAGCACGGGGAACCTCCCTCAAAGTACCGACACTGGCCTGGCCGAAAGATTGGCGAACTTGTAGGGTGCAATTAATCCCGGCTGGTCTTACCTTTTAGGATTTGAAGGAAGATTTGATAAAAACAGTGGGAGCCATCTTAATTAGATAAAATAATAACCAATCTAATCTTGCAAGAGCATACACAGAGTGTTTTCTTCTCCCCCTCTCCTGTAGCGACCATGTCACGCCTTAATCAAGATAATAATATGGATGCATTGACCGAACCTGCTTATTATACTGAGCTGGGGAACATTGGTTCCGCTCTATCTTATAATTGTTATAAGTCTGAGCAGGAAATAGGGGAATATCCGGATTTCCACGCGACCCAATCGAGGAATGAGCATGTTGATGCATATTCTTCGGATGTGTTCGTTACCAAGAACTGTTTCTCAGTATTCTCTACGTCCTAGGTATGAGATACCGGATTAGGATCTCACAAATGTAATCTGTTACATGAGCTACAGAAAGGTAGAGAACTAGGATTGGGTGATATGTCTCTAAGTGCTAGAGAATGGTGCAATTGTTGCAGCCAAATTAGTTGGCAAATATCACCCTGTATTACCAAATGGTAAATACATTGATTCTGAACAAATATTATTAGATACCGAACCTGATATACAACATTACATCAAATTCTTTATTGAGTTAAAGAAAGATATAATTCTGTATTAGAGGATAATGTTGTGAACATTTTCCTGAATCAAGAGTTGATTGGATCAGGTACGTTATGTAATGGCATATACGTTCTAAATCAAACTATAGTTCAAAGTATCAAAAACACACACAAGAGGAGTAGTTCAGAAATGAATGAATCCTTCTTATGGCATTGTAGACTAGCTCATATCAATGCGACACAACTAGCTAAGTTACATAAGGATGAATCTTAGAATCTGTTCAAAATTTTATCTTATGATACTTGCCAGTCTTGTCTCAAAGATAAAGTGACCAACACTCCGTTTACTGGAAACAGAGAAAGAGTTATTGAACTCTTGGGACGGATACATGATGATGTATACGGTCCTATGTCTACAAATGCCAGGGTTGGTTCTTTGGAATTCATTACATTCATCGACGATCTCTCAAGATTCGGACATGCGTTCCTGTTGAAACACAAGTCTGAATCTTCTGAGAAATTAAAGGAATATAAGCTTGAAGTTGAGAACCATACGGGTAGAAGTATTAAAGTCCTTCGATGTGATCGAGGAGGAAAATACTTGGGCATGGTGTTACTGAAGTTTCTAAAAGGAGAATGTGATTCTCTCTTAGCTTACTCTTTTGAGTACACCACAACACAACGGTGTATCGAGACGGAGGTATCGCACCCTATTAGATATGGTGCGCTCTATGATGAGTACTGCTGAGTTGCCTGTTTCCTTTTGGTGTTATGCACTTGAGAAGTTGCATACCTATTGAATGAGGTTCCAAGCAAATCAGTGCCTACCACTCCATATGAGATATGGTATGGGAAGAGACCATGTCTTAAACGAGTTAAGATATGGGTTGTCCGGCCTATATTTAAAAGCAAAATCCGGACAAACTAGAGGCAATGTCAGTTCTGTAAGTTTGTTGGATATCCCAAACATTTGTGAGGGAATATCTTCTACCACACTGAGGAGCAAAATGTGTTTTGTTTCTCAGCATGCCACCTTTTTAGAAAAGGAATTTCTTGTGAAGAAATTAGTGGTCATGAGGTAGAACTGAAAGGAGTTCCAGCTAGACAAACTAACAGCTGATGATTTGGTGCAACCAAAGGATTCAATAGTCTCCAACGAGCCTCAGCCTCTCCGCGAATCTAGTAGGGTTCCTCATCCACCTAAGAGATACTACGGTTTCCTCGGTGACGGTGGGAGCGAAGATTGCATCATGGTAGATGATGACCCAACTAGGTTCAGGTAGGCCATCATGAGTAGGGACTCTGTGAAATGGCCGGATGCTTTGCGATCAAAGATGGAATCCATGTACACCAACAAAGTATGATTTTGAATATTGCACCTAAAGGGGTAAAACCCATCGGGAGTTAGTGGATTTTGAGAAGATTCTTGGTATAGATGGAAAAGTTGAGACTTTCAAAGCTATGCTTAAGTCCATCAGGATCAATGCGCGTATCGCGGAGTTGAAACATCTGTTTTGATGTGGCAGTCAAAGAGTTTGACTTCATCAAAATGGTAGATGAATCTTGTACATACAAGAATGTTGTAGAGAGTAAAGCTGTCTTCCACGTATTGTACGTAGAAGACATACTCTTGATAGGAAATAGTTTTCTATGATACACTCGGTGTAATACCCAGTCCCTTTTCTACGCCAATACTGGTATTTAAAAAAAATATTTTAACCATTTTAAATTTTATCGTAATCAAATTATTTTGTTTCCCACAAACCTAACCCAAGGCCCAATCACATTAGCCCAAACGCTCCATTTTTCCCCAACAAATTCTTTCAACCTTTTCAAATCTAAAATTTATTCTCATTTAAAACCCAAATCATACCCCCATAAATTTCAAATATATTCCATTAAAAACCTATTAATTATATATATTAAATTCTCTTTTTACTCTCTCTCTCTCTCTCTCACGTCCACTCTCTCTCTCCCCCTCATCTCGTTCTCTCCCTCTCTCTTTCCTTTCTCCTTCACTCTCTCTCCCGCCCACTCAACCCGAGCCTCCTTGCCACCGACTTCGCCTTCAAACTCCGGCCACAAACCTCGCTGGTGAACCCTCCTCCGTCGACGAGCGCCACTTTCACCCGAGCTCCCCACAGCCCTTGCGCCCTCGACGACGCCCCTTCTTCTTCCTGCCCCGAGCTTCCCTCGCCGCCAGCCACCTCGTCGGTCTCCCTTCATTACCGTCCCTGTCTCTTCCTCCTCTACTTCCCTTCAAAGAACCGACACCAAGGCCGGATCACCCCCCTGCAACCTAACTCCGCGTCTGCAACCCCAGCTACCATCTTCTCCCATCGCCGGAGCTCCGACCCCGCCGCCACGACCTCGCCCTCACCTGCTCACCCTCTCTCACCTCTCTCCTATTCCCTTTTCCTGAACCCATCTTTCCCGAACCCATCAACCCGACCCGGACCCTCCTCTTCGGAGCTCGTCCTGCCGTCGAGATCGCCACCGTCTCCTCACCTCCCTCTCCCTTCAACACCCGACACCACTGCAATTCCCGACCCGGCACAGCCCCAGTTTTGCCCAAGAACCTCAACACCCGCAGCTAACCCATCATCACCGACCACTGTGCCCACCATGGCTCCGGCCACCATCTCCATCATTCACCGACCCTGAGACTCTTGCTGTCGTACCCAACGACCCCATTTCCATCAATCGAGTTCCACCATCGCCGCACCAAGCTAGATCCGAGGCCAAACTCTTCGTGTTGCCGTGTCGTGCCTAGTCCGTGCATGCGTCGTGACCGTGCCGTGCCGTTTCCATAACCGTAGATCACCGTTGTTGCCGCGTCGCTGCCGTATCGTCATCGATACGTCGTCAGGTAAGTTTTAAGACTTGCTTACATGCTAAAATGTTTATATGTCGATATATGATCTGATAATATCTTGTGATTCATATTAGTACATATTCATTTAAAGTAATTTGTATCTGGGTATTAATCGAGTCAAACCCCTCATGTTAACGTCGTGTTGAATTTCGTAAGTTATTTCTCTTATGAATTGAACGAACAAAATGGTATTTCCGACAATAAATAACTAATTAGTTTAGGTGTTCGATACGTATTTCCGTATGAATATCCCATATAGTGTGGCGGAAATTATCGTTACTAGATTTCTTTAGAGACAAGGATAACGTGTAAAAAGATTGGTTTGAAAATACGGACTTAAACACCATAGAATGTCAAACTCTTTTAGACCCGTCGAATCTGAAACCTTCCATACCTGAAATTCGTGAAAATCATAGTAAATTGGCTATACACCGGAATATGGTGTTTGATGGCTCTTATCGAAGCCGACTCAACAACCTAGAACTACATATAGTTTATAATCTGTTTATATTTTATAACAGTGACGGTAATTGTTCGGGAGTGCGGCTCTGAACTGCAGTCCAGAGCAGCACTGGTTGTCGATACTCGAATTGAACTGCTTTCACGTTGCTGTATGAAAATGATATTATGCGGAACCCTATACCGTAGCGAATATAAATCCGTTAGATAACTATTAAAAGTGTTTTCATTCATTTTTATCTCCGTTTATTATTTTAATCACATTTTAAACCATCTGTACATACTGCAGTCCCCAAACAGGGACAGAACATACATCCCGACATTAAATAATGTGTAACTCCAAACACACAGAGGGTATTGTCGATCCGTCTGGTGCGTTGGAAACATAACTGATAAACCTAAATATTTTTCAACTATAGTATTGCCTAATTTTGATCTTAACATGTTGAAAAGTGTGTTACGAAATGAACTTTCAGTTCAGGAACTGAATTTCCAGCAACGAACACTTAAAATGAAGCGACTGTAATTTGCGAACCTGAAACCCGATTGACTTGAAACCAATTTAGTTGAACTTCCAACTGAGTTTAATTGTTACCGCTTTTGTATCATTTTACTTAATTCTGAACGTATGATTTATTGCGATTTTTATAAGTTCATAAGACGCATAATAACTTGCATTGCACATGATTTGTTTAGCGGCATAAATGCACATATTATACCCGACTGGAATACCTCTAGCGATAGTGCGTGTCATTATTAAGTTCAGTGTACAATGCATCGTCGGACGTGAATAGTATCAGTTTGGTTGTGTCAAGTACGCCAGTGAAAAGTGAATGGTTCGTGATAGTGACAATACAGTGAATAGTGAATAAAACCGTGTTATTGATGCGTACTTGTACACCACTTGCCCATACTCGTAGATAGTGAAACCTGGGAAAAAAGGGGGAAATCGAAGTGGAAAGGAAATTGTATTTAGTGAGGTCAGTGATTTTAGAGGGTGATCATTCAAATAACGACTCTTATATATTAGGTTGGACCTAGCGGTCCGGCTGACAGGGTTATGTCCCGGGCATCATGGGCCGTAGTCTCGAGTACGTATTAAACATGATCACTCCTTTCCGCATCTCGATTTCAAAAGCGACTAGAGACCGATAGGGACACAGATCATATATTACATCAGTTATTGACACATCGATTGCCTGCATTTATTATCTCCATCATTATTAGTTTTATTTTTCTTGCCTCATTAATAATATTATAATATTGCTATTGTGCCGCCCTGACGACCTGAGTATGCATGCTCAGTGATAGAGGTGGATTCGTCTGATCTCGAGAAGACCGTGAAGATCCAGACCAGTGAACCAGTTACATTTCTCCATCGATATCCCTGGTTAGTTGCCCTCCTGTTTACTTCCATTGAACTCAGATTTCTTTATTTCCGATAGTTTTAGTGACTGCATTCTCTTTACCCGTATTGTATTTTACTGATTACCATATAATGCTAGAAGCCGAAATGTGACTACGGCAGGATTTTTCCTTGATCGTAGGAGCATGGTTGGCCTTGTCACCATTGTATTCCGTATTTTGGGAAGCGGGGCGTGACACTCGGTCAAGCTCCTCTTATCACGAGAATTCTCCATGGAAGATCTGGATGATACCTACTACATCTTGTAGATTATGATCTATGGTGATAGATCTAAGTGGATGTTGGGAGTGTCCCAAATTTAGGTACATTAACACCATTCTAAAAGGGTTTAGTATGGATGATTCTAAGCGTGATGGTTCGCCCACATACTCATGAATCACTCTCTCTCCAAAAAGATGTCTCCCGAGACTGATTTGGAGAGAGCTCGCGTGCAAGGGATACTCTATGCTTCGGCAGTAGGCTCTATCATGTATGCGATGTTATGTACCAGACCAGATGTAGCTAAATCACTAGGTGTAGTGATCAGGAATCAACCAGATCTTGGGAGAATCACTGGATAGCTGTGGAGGACATTCTTAAGTACTTGAGAAGCACTAAAAGAATGTTCTTGGTTCAAGCTTCCAGAGTGATAAGGTCGACTGAAAGTCAGTCACAGGCATTGTCTTTACCCTCAGTGGAGGGACAGTATGTTGGAAGAGTTCCAAGCTAGATGCCGTGACATACTAGATGATAAAGGCTAAATACATCGCTACCAACGATACTACTAAAGAGGTTGTTTGGATAATTCTTGTTCATGAGATGAACATGGTTCCTACCATTGAGCGTCCAATAACTGTTATTGTGAGAACAATGGAGTTGTGAATTTGGCCTAGGAACACCGGTCCCATCAGTGTTCCAGACATATTCTGAGGCAAGTATCACCTGATCGAGAAGATGGTTGATCTCTAAGGAATCGAAGTCAGGAGAGTTGACGCGAAAGATAACACAGCGGATCCACTCACAAAGGTCTTTCCCTAGAGAGACTTCTATAGGACGTTGAGTATGAAATACTGCAACAAATGGCCTTAGTGCAAGTGGGAGATTGTTAGTTATTTGTTGTGATGAGCAACTAAAGAAAAACCACTAAGAAAAATATCTCAAAGCTCACAACAAATATCCCACACCACAAACAAAATAACATCATGCCACTATGAGTCACACCCATGTGGTCATGCATGAATCAATGACTCACACTTCTACTCAAATAAACATTTAAACCCTAAATGTTTAATAGAAAAGAAATGACATCTACTAAAGTAATCTTGTAACGAATTACAAGAATATCCCTCATCCGTATGTACATACCCGCATCCGTATTCCGACTGAATACGAATACTACGAGACAAAAATAATCCAACAATATAATACTAGGATTCGGCTTAAACCAAAGCCCACTAGTATTATCCGTCCGAACATCATCCGTGCACAAGTACACATATGTGATCGAACCGTGCCATAAAACCATACGACCTCTACAACGTTTTGCCCGAAGCAGGGAAACCCTCTGTGTGGGACTCTAAATACTCGTCAATACGTTGGCAGTGGGTTTAACCACAAGCACGTCAGTGGCACTAGTTGTACGTAACGGCTACCCAGGTATTGAACGAAAGGGAGGCCGACGAGCAAACTCATCATGAAACCCCTACTGAGCCTGACAGTGACAATATCCGTACAGTCTGGTCCGTCTATCTATGAGTATCGCATATCGAGTCTAGGGGGGTGGATAAAGTCAGACCCCTAATAATGCGACATTTAGTGTCGGTATGAAGCCCATCACCATATGAGAAACTACCGATCCTAGATCAGTAATTCTCGACTATCTTGGCCAAGGATGTCTGGTGATGGCCACCCGTGAACATCGCGACATCAACCCCCAATACCGAGAGAGACGAATCCCCTGACGATCCGTTCACTGCCTCCATGTGGCTCGGGACTGTACCCAACTAAAACCTGTTTGCGCGACTCCTTTGAGCCGTGGTAGGGTAGTAATCAAAGCACAGTGGGAACTCACACGAGACAAATGACGATCTCAGGTCGATAGACTAACCTGTACACATGTCACCAGGGAACTGCTATCTGCCAATAGGTATAATACCAACTAGCATGTTCCCGGCGAGTCCGTCCGGTGTACTCATAATCCAATGAGCACCTGTATACATCTTAGGTGAACCAACTAACACCAATGTCTTGTGAGACCGGCCATCGCCCCTCGTCGGGGTCTCGATCAGTATACACTAGTCTACTCTTGGAGCATCGATGCCCAATATCAAAACTCCCACGACTAGGGACATTTTAAGGATGTGCTTATAGACCACCCAACTCTCACGTATATGATCGCCATCATACTGCTGGTAGTCAAGCAAGAATCCTATAGGCTCTATCAACATGTAATAGTGATCTGTAATGTCACCTGAAGCATGTACACAATGATAAAGACAAACCAGATAGCATACTATCATCTCGAGTAAGACTGTTATACCGGTATAGGTCCTCCCTCAATCATTGCAATCACATACCTGCGATCCAATAATTGACTTGAAGGCACTATAGCCAACAGGGAGTTGGCCTACCATGTCCATTCCCCACTGGGAAAACAGCCATGGGGAGGTCAGGGCGGTTAGCTCGGTAGCCGGAAGGCAGCATATGCTGCCATGGAGTTGACAGCTCTTGCATCTTCTGACGAGCTTCTGAGCGTCCTGATGAATGGTCGGCCAATAGTACCCTTAGAGCAGCATTTTCTGGACTAAGGTGTGGGCCTTTTGATGAGCTCCACTAACCCCTTCGTGAATTTCACGCAGGACATAGTCGACTTCGTGGGGGTCGACGCACCGAAGCAGAGGTCGCATGTATGACTTCTTGTAGAGATTTCCATTGCTCCAGACGAAATGGAGAGCTTTGGCTCGGAGGCGGTGCGCTTCCCCTCGATCTTCCGGGAGCGTACCCTGCTTTAGGAATTCTATGAGGGGCTTCTTCCAATCTCGACCTTCCTCCCGGGTAGCGTAAACTTGAAGTGGTGTCTCCCTGTCTTCCACGCTGGGCCGTGGCAAGACCTCAAAGAGGATATTCCTCTTATTGTTGGTTGTATAGGAGAAGGCTAGCTTGCTCAGAGCATTGGCCTGGGCGTTTAGGTGCCGAGGAATTTGCTCCACTTGAACTTCGTCGAAGTCTTTTCGTAGTCTTCTTACCTCGGCTAAATATTTCACCATCAGAGGCTCCTGGGTCTCGAAACAGCCGGTCACCTGGCCTACGACTAGGGCGGAGTCAATGCGAATTCGGATTGTCTTCAGCCCCACTCCGGAGGTGATTCGTAGTCCAGCTAGCAAGGCCTCATACTCCGCGGCGTTGTTTGAGGCTTTGAACCCGAGCTTCAAAGAGTACTCCATCTCTGTCTCGTTCGGGCCTCGAATGATGAGGCTGGCACCGCTCCCATCCTCGGTAGATGATCCATCGACGTAAAGGACCCAATCGGGGACGGAGTCAGGCCTTTCCTCGATTGAGGGTTGAGACCCGGGGACTGGCGCCGACACCGCCTCCTTGTTGGGGATAATACATTCGACAACGAAGTCTGCCAGGACTTGTGCTTTGATGGCTTACCTCGGGCGGTATTTGATGTCGAATTGAGATAACTCCCACCTCCATTTCTCCAAACGACTAGATGACTCGGGGGAGGAGAGAATATCCCCTAAGGGACACTCGGTGAGGGCGAGGATGGTGTGTGCCTGGAAGTAGTGCCGTAGTTTCCTTGAGGCCATGATAAGCTCCAAGACAATCTTTTCTATGGTCGGGTACCTTGTTTCCACATCCTTAAAGTCATGGATTACATAGTAGACCGGCTTCCGGACTCCTTCGACTTCTCGGACAAGCACCGAGCCCGCAGCCTGATCGGACACCGCTAGATAAAGTGATAGCTCGCCTCCTTCAACTGGTCGGGTGAGCAGCGAGGGAGTTGCCAGGTGCACTTTCAGTTGCTCGAAAGTGATCTGACACTCTTCCGACCATTCGAACCTTGGGATCTTTCTCAAAGCTGTGAAGAATGGGAGGCATTTTTCTCCGGACCTCGACATTAAGCGACTTAGAGCGGCCACTCTCCCGTGAGTCGCATGATTTCGACGTTGCTCTTCGGCGTGGCCATGTTGATGATGGCGCTGATCTTCTACGGGTTAGCTTCGATTCCTCGGTGGGTAACCATGAACCCGAGGAATTTTCCACTAGTGATCCCGAACGCGCGCTTGGCGGGATTCAGCTTCATTTTGTATTTGCGAAGGATGTTGAAAGTCTCGCCAAGATCTTTGGCGTGCTCGTCCGACGAGGTCGACTTGATGAGCATGTCGTCGACGTAAACCTCCATGTTCCTCCCGATCTATGGCTTGAACATCCTGTTGACCAGGCGCTAGTATGTAGCTCCGGCGTTTTTGAGGCCAAAGGGCATCACTTTATAGCAGTATACCCCCCGGTCCGTTGTGAATGCGGTAAGCTCTTCGTCTGCCGGGTTCATACGGATCTGGTTGTGCCGGAGAAAGCATCCATGAATCTAAGCAATTCGTGGCATGCCGAGTTGTCGACAAGACGATCTATCCGAGGGAGGGGATAGTTGTTTTTTGGACAGGCCTTGTTGAGATCCGTGAAGTCGACGCACATGCACCACTTCCCGCTTACCTTTTTAACCATGACCGCATTCGCCAGCCATTCTGAGTAGGCCACGTTTCGAATGAAGTTGGCTGCAAGCAACCTGTCAACTTCATCCTCGATTGCCTTTTGTTTGATCGGAGCGAAGCTTCGTTTCTTCTGCCTAACGGGTCATACCGTCGGGTCGATCCCGAGCTTATGTGAGATTACTTTGGGGTCAATCCTGGGCATGTCGGCGGGCGCCCAAGCGAACACGTCCGAGTTTTCTGGGAGAAAGTGGATCAAGTCTTCGAGCCGGGCTCCCGTTAAGAGTGACCCGATCTGGACAGTTCGTTCATTGTCCCCCTCGACGAGGGGGACCTCCGTTAGCGTCTCCACCGAGGCCCTTCAGATTTGTTTTAGTTCGTCACAAGTATCCAAGGACCCCTGGAAATCACCCGTGCTTTCAAGGTCGTCGCTTCGTTCCTCGGGGGTAGATGTTGCTGTGAAGCAAATCTTTGCGATTTGCTGGTTCCCGTAGGCCCGGCCTATTCCCCCTTGATCTAGTAGAAACTTGATCACGAGGTGGTAGGTCGAGATTTGGGCCCGAAGGGAGTTTAGCGTCGGGCGTCCCAGGAGGATATTGTAGGACGAGGGAATTCTAGCAACAATGAACTCCACTAGAACGGTTCTCGTACGGCCCGCCTCCCTGATGTTAAGGAGGAAGGTAACGACTCCTTCTGCCGGGATGGAGTGGTTAGTAAACCCTGACAGAATATGGGCGGTTGGCCTCAGGTCCGACGGGCCGAGCCCCATACGTCGGAAGCAGTCATAGAAAAGGATGTCCGCCGAGCTTCCCGAGTCGACCAATATTCTTTGAACCTCGTAGAGGTGGATCCGTGTTGTAATCACGAGGGGGTCGTTGTAAGGCAAGTATATTCCGTGGAGGTCTTCGTCGATGAAGGTGATGGGCTCGGCTGCTTTGCTTTTCTTTCGGGGCTGGCTACTAGTTCTCTCGACCAACAGGAGGCGTCGAATCTCGCCGGCTCCAGGCGCACTCCCCATTGATACGACCATGATTTGGCCGATCGTCAATTCGCCGGGAGGAGGATGGTTCTCTTGCTCCCGGTCTGCTTGTCGCTTTTCCCGCAAGTACTTTGCCAGGTGCCCCGAGCGAATCAACTCCTCGATGTAGTCGCGGAACTGTTTTACAGTTCTCGGTGGGGTGTCCCTGCGACCTGTGGAAGGCGCAGTACGGTCCTCGAGTCCGTTTGGCCACCCTATTGGTGACCGGGAGAGCTTGAAGAATAGCTCGCCCTTCGCCTCTTCCAACAGATCGGTCTGAGAGATATTGAGCAGAGTATACTCCTGGAACTTCGGAGAGTATGGCTTTGGTCGGTCAACTGTCACGCCCCTCTTCTCAGTATACAGGCAGAGGACGTGACGATGCTGCTACGTATTTACTGTGAAGTAAATACGCTAAGCGTATCTAAGCAATATAAAAGTAAAATCACAAGAGACAAGATATAATCAAAATAGCAACTTTATTTATTCACATTCTTTCTATACAATACATGGAAAGTAAATACAACTGAAATAAAGCAATGCCTAAACAATGGCATAAATGAAAAGTACTGAAATGGAAAGTGTACAATGAACTGGAGCTCGGGGTCTTCACTGAATTGGTCCAAGTCTTCACTCGTGGGCTCGATCTCTGAGGTGTCCAGATCACCTGACGACATTCAAACAAGAAAGAATGAGAATGTCGTCAGCGAACAGATCGCTCGGTAAGTCCCAAAGATAAGGGAGAAGTAGAATAGACAGAATAAAAAGGTAGCTTTTAAAGTTGTAGTATATTGTTATAATATTGTGTTAACGCTGTTGTTTGTAGCTTGGTACAGAAGGATGCCAGTGTGTACGAGAGGGGTCCCTATATGCTAGAGACCATGGCAAACGGAATATAGAGTACAAGGCTCCGTTATACAAACCGGAACAACGGAAATTGGATACGGTTAGGTGTCTTAAATCTTGCAGTCTCGTGCCACTTTTAACACCTTCCGTACCAGTCTACCCCTTAAACCCCGTGTTATCTTGATTGTATTGTTTGTATTGTAACTTGAATTGTATTGTAATGTAGATTGTATAATTGGATGACTTGCCGAAACCATGATATCAGTAAACGGATGTAACTGTATAATCATGTAAATGGATGTAACTGGAGAATCATGTAAATGGAATGTATATCCATGGTTCGGTTAAGTCAAGTTGATAGATTGAATATATGGAATAATGGATTCATGTTGAATTGTAATATTGTAAATTGTAGATTGTAGATTGTAGATTGTAGATTGTACTTGAATCATATTCAAGTCAGATTATTAATAAGAAGACTCAGTCTGAGTCAGACAATTAGAAAAGAAATTGAAGTCCTGATTGTATTGATGTTATCGGTAACCGCTGCACATGGGCGGCAGGATTTGTGTATTTTTCAAAGACGATTACCGTATTGATAACACCGTTGTTAAGTTGTCTACCTTAGATAGGCAAGCACCCACTTCTCCGGTTCTCTGAGGCTCAAGAGATTGGTCCCGCTTAAACCTATGTTTACTAGGGTCCTTAGGGTAATTTATAGAACTTGAGGGGTTTTTATGTAAAAATACTATTATATACTTTTCAAAATACTCCCTAAATATTTAGTTATCGTCTTTAGAGTTGTAATGAATGTAGATTTTACATTGTGATATTTCTAGTGAAAATATCCTAATTTCATAAATAAAAGGTATTATTTGTAATATTGATTTGTAGGGAATTTATGGTAGTTTAGTGTAAAATGATTCTTGTGATATTTATAGAAAAAAATTGAATATTTATATTATTACAAAATAGATATTTTAAGGATAAATATACATATATTTATATGAAAATAATTTTTTAATATATATTATATTTCTAGAACTCTCATTTTCTTTAGATTTTCGTATTTAAATCTTTCGAGACCGAATGCTCGTTGCGGAGGTCTGCATCTCGCACTATTAAGCTCGAGGATGTGCTATAATCCGCACCATCCCGAACAGGTTCTCCAAATGGGTTGTAGCGGCGCTTTGCAAAGATTTGTGCAAAATACTAAATCCTTTAGAAAACGTTTTTTATTAAGTAAATGGTATTTATTTGCAATGATTCGCTTTTCCCGTATTCTATGTTCCCGAGGCTATTGTGCTATGTTGTATATGAGTGTGTGAGGAGGTAGGTCATTACCTCGTGATCTACTTAAAGGTATGGCATGGGTTTTGATGGTTTAAATGTAGAAATGAACTATGTGGTATTTTAATGAAAAAATACGGTAAAATGGAAATAGCAATTACATTTGATATGAAACTTGATCAATATGGTTGATTAGTGATTAATAGTCAACATGAATTGGTTTAAGCATGATTGTATTAAAGAAAAGTGAAGTTTTATAAGGAAACCGAATCGGAAATCGGATTTGTTCCGATTTCGTCGGCTTTTGTAATTCCGTATTTTAGAATAAGAATAGCGAAGATAGAATTGGGACTTACAGGTTTCGATCAAAGACAAGAGGAAGATGGATCGGGAGGAGTCGCCGGTGCGTCATTTCGTCGCCGGGATCTCCTAGGGTCGTTGCCGGAAAATCCGCCGGAACTTCGCCTTTCGTTCACTTCGATTGCACACTAGGGTTTCTAAAGATTTCTTGAGAGTTGGCTCAGAGTTTTGGGGTGAGGGGGTAGAGTGTAGGGGTGGTATTTGTAGGGTTAGGGTAGATGAAGAGTTTAAATTGAAAAAATGTAAAAATGTATTAAAATTCATTAAAAATGGAGTAAATGGGGATTTCAAAGGTCTCTGGAACTGATCTGAAAAATTGAAGTGTGCAGAGAGGTAGAGTAGCCCAAGAGCCCCAACTTTTATGTTGGGGACTCGGCCGTCCGGCCGACTTGGCCGAGTCGGGCCGAGTCGGGCATGTGGTGGATCCCCTGTTGGTTGGTGTACTCACTGGTATATTTAGTTTTTCATGTGTAGTGGGAATTTTGAGAGTTAGCACGTGTTGACTCTTGAACTTCTAAAAATTTCAAAATAAAACAAATTTAAAAATAATGTGGGGTATGGGATTTGAACTCTGGTGGCTTGGTTCAGCAGTGCAAGGTATTACCAATGAGCCACAAGCTCCTTGTAATTATGGAGCTAAATAATTACTTAAAGTAATAACGGTAAATGTAAATACCCCAAGTATACATTAATTTTAAAGCAATTTTTTGTACACTAAAAATGGAGTTGTTATATTCTTTTAACTTGTAATTAAAAAGCAAAATAATTTCTTATATCTTGTGCTTAGGCTAAAATACCCCTTTATGGATTTTGAAAAAAAAATATTTTGAAAAAAAAATTGTATAGGAAATTTAGGGTTGTTACATTCTACCCTCCTTATAAAAATTTCGTCCTCGAGATTTTTATAAGGAAAGTGTAACAAATTCAAGGAAAGTTTGGTGACTGGAGTACTGGCAGTGTGTGAAAAAAAAATAAGGTGGTGCAAGGGTTTTAAAAAATGTGAAAAAGGCTTACCGATATTATCTTGACCTACAGTCTCGGCTTCTACGGCTGCTAATGTGAAAGTTTGTCGCCGTGGTACATTCCTGTAGCTGGAGGCACATTCTGTCCTTGGGGCTTGTTTCTCTGCCCTCGAGGCATGTTCCTCATTGTCTGATGGAATTGGCGAGTAGGCTGTGTAGGTGGTGGAGCAGGGAGTGCAAAACGAGGTGTAGGAGCTTGGATATCTGGCCGTTGCGGGTAGTTGGTGGATGTGTGAGCCGGATTGCTATTATAAGGACAATTCCTAATTCCGTGGTTGAATGTGCCACAAATTAGACACAGTCCTTTTGCGCGCCTACAGTCCTTCCATAAGTGTCCCTTTCTATGGCAGTAGTGGCAAATTTCTTCAGTTCTCCTGGGTTCAAACGATGGCCTGGAGGAGGCTCCTCCTGCCATTTGAGTGGCGAGGCGTTTCAAACCGGCAGATTGGGGTCTGCCCCTCGCCTTTATCACCGCCTCATAACTGCAGACAGCTTCCAAAGCATCTTCATGAGTCGGAAATTTCCCTGTGGCTAGTGCAGCCTGGATTTCCGTGTCCAAACCCTGTTGAAATCGACGGGCTCTGATCTCATCCGTCGGTATGAGGTGTGCCGCAAATCTGTTATGGTCTTGTGTTAGCTGTGTAGAATGTGATATCTAAAAAAATTGAATTACTGAGATATATCTTACCGACTTAGCATGGTGAACTCAGCGTCATATTCATTTACCAACTTGATCCATATCGAACCTTGTTGTAGATGAATGAACTGCTATTCCATATCAAACGTGGCAGTCATGGGGAAGTACTTCGCGTCGAACTTATCGCGAAAAGTCTTCCATTCAATAGGCTGATGAAGATGGCTTTCTTTCGCCTTCCACTAAACCCGTGCATTGTCCGTGAGTTGCAGCTTTGCAACTCGGACCCAAGCTATTTCTGGCACTTGTGCTGCTGCCATATCATCCTCTATGCTTTGTGCCCATTCTTCAGCTTCCAGTGGGCTTCCCTTTCCTGAGAACTGTTTGGGATGCAAAGCTCTGAATTGCTTCACCCCAGGTGCTTCAGTCTCGAGATGGTTCAAGAGTTGTTGTTGTCCCTCTAAGAGGCTGCGGATCGCCTCAAGCAGAACCGTTTGCTCGGTGGGTGGAGCAGGAACGGTAGGTACGATTGGTAGTGGAGGTGGAGTGTTGTTGAAATTGGTACTGGTGTTGTTTGGGGAATCCATAACCTTAAAGAAAAATTTAGGTTATGACATATTCAAAGTATATAGAATGATAGGATTCAAGGAACATGAATTGTAAAGAATGTTTTAGTTGCTGGTTCTTGTGTTATATTTCTTAGGTTGTTCACGCAGAACAGAACCGCATAGTATGGTTCTATACAGCTCTGACCTGCATGGGCCGCCAACAAAACCTGTCACGCCGCGCTTCCCAGTATACGGGCAGAGTACGCGACGAGGCCGCTACGTATTTACTGTGAAGTAAATACGCTAAGCGTATCTAAGCAATATAAAAGTAAAATCATAAGAGACAAGATATAATCAAAACAACAACTTTATTTATTCACATTCTTTCTATACATGGAAAGTAAATACAACTGAAATAAAGCAATGCCTAAACAATGACAGAAATGAAAAATACTGAAATGAAAAGTGTATAATGAACTAGAGCTCGAGGTCTTCACTGAATTGGTCCAAGTCTTCACTCGTGGGCTCGATCTCTGACGTGTCCAGATCACTTGACGACATTCAAAGTAGAAAGAATGAGAATGTCGTCAGCGAACAGATAGCTCGGTAATTCCCAAATATAAGGGAGAAGTAGAATAGACAGAATAAGAAGATAGCTTTTAAAATTATAGTATATTGTTATAATATTTTGTTAACGCTGTTGTTTGTAGCTTGGTACAGAAGGATGCCAGTGTAGACGAGAGGGGTCCCTGTATGCTAGAGACCATGGCAAACGGAATATAGAGTACAAGGCTCCGTTATACAACCCGGAACAACGGCAGTTGGATATGGTTAAGTGTCTTAAATCTTGCAGTCTCGTGCCACTTTTAACACCTTCCGTACCAATCTACCCCTTAAACCCCGTGTTATCTTGATTGTATTGTTTGTATTGTAATTGTATTGTAACTTGAATTGTATTGTAATGTAGATTGTATAATTGGATGACTTGCCGAAACCATGATATCAGTAAACGGATGTAACTGTATAATCATGTAAATGGATGTAACTGGAGAATCATGTAAATGGAATGTATATCCATGGTTCGGTTAAGTCAAGTTGATAGATTGAATATATGAAATAATGGATTCATGTTGAATTGTAATATTGTAAATTATAGATTGTAGATTATAGATTGTAGATTGTACTTGAATCATATTCAAGTCAGATTATTAATAAGAAGACTCAGTCTGAGTCAGACAATCAGAAAAGAAATTGAAGTCCTGATTGTATTGATGTTATCGGTAACCGTTGCAAATGGGCGGCAGGATTTGTGTTTTTTTCAAAGACGATTACCATATTGATAACATCGTTGTTAAGTTGTCTATCTTAGATAGGCAAGCACCTACTTCTCCGGCTCCCTGAGGCTCAAGAGATTGGTCCCGCTTAAACCTATGTTTACTAGGGTCTTTAGGGTAATTTATAGAACTTGAGGGGTTTTTATGTAAGAATACTATTATATACTTTTCAAAATACTCCCCAAATATTTAGTTATCGTCTTTAGAGTTGTAATGAATATAGATTTTACATTGTGATATTTCTAGTGAAAATATCCTAATTTCATAAATAAAGGTATTATTTATGATATTGATTTGTAGGGAATTCATGGTATTTTAGTGTAAAATGATTCTTGTGATATTTATAGAAAAAATGGAATATTTATATTATTAATAAATAGATATTTTAAGTTTAAATATACATATATTTATATGAAAATAATTTTTTAATATATATTATATTTCTAGACCTCTCATTTTCTTTAGATTTTCGTATTTAAATCTTTCGAGACCGAATGCTCCTTGCGGAGGTCTGCATATCGCACTACTAAGCCCAAGGATGTGCGCTAATCCGCACCATCCCGAACGGGTTGTTCTCCGCCGAAACACAGAGACGCGACCGCGTAGGATCGTCTTGCCTGAATTTTGGGGCAGATGCTATTTGGTGCTATCCGTCCACCTCTCCGAAGATGCCAAGTTGATTTATGACACCATGTATCGAAGGTTTAAACGGATGCGGCCGATATAGCAGATTTCGTCAGATTCCCCCTCGTTTGAGGGGTTTTTTGATTGTGGGGACGCTCTTCCCTGCATGCGCAAGCCCCTGCAGTTAATTACGCTACCGCATTGCGGTAACCACTTTCTCCTTCTTCAGATGGTCATTTCGTGTCGTGGGTGTTTGTTTTGTTTTTGGTTGCCCGTGGATTGTATACGGAGACTAATTTATGTTGTCGCCCGTAGGGCGTGGATTAGTCCAAATCCGTATTTTCTTAGATTTGGGTTTGGGGTTGGGTTTAAGGACGCGTAGTCTCATTTGAGACTAAGATCAACTTAAACATTTGTTAAGGATACGTTAGTCTAATTTTAGACTGAGATCAACTTAACAGTTTGTTAAGGATACGTTAGTCTAATTTTAGACTAAGATCTACTTAACAGGATCATTTAGATCCAACAATAGAGCATTTGGGCTCTATTGTTTAGTTTAGGGACATTACGGTCGATTACCAGTTTAAGAACTTGGTGGTCCAATATTAGTTTAAGGACATCTCGGTCCATGGGTTTAAAGGGACCCTACAGTATGAGGTTAAGGACATCATAGTCCGTGGGTTTAAAAGGACCCCACAGTCCGAGATTAAGGACATCATAGTCCGTGGGTTTAAAGGGACCCCACAGTCCGAGATTATGGACATCATAGTCCATGGGTTTAAGGACCCCACAGTTCTTGGGATGATTGGTTATCGGGACCCGTCACCTCTGTGAAGACGTTGAAGGATTACAACGACAAATATCAAAGGAGTGAAGAGATGTACCCTTGAACCAAAGTCGATCGGGGAATCTGTAGTCTAATTTGGAACTAAGATCAATTAATTAAATTACGAGCACATGGCCTCAGTTGAATCTGAATTGAGGACTTATGGTCAACTTGGGCTAAGTCCACTTAAGTTTGAAAGGTTGGCCCTTTGTTGGACTGTTGAACATTTGTCTGGGTTCAGCCATCTCATTATTTAGCAATGCTAGACAGGGGTTTGGGACTCTGACAACATTTTGTCTTTGGCTGAGCACTGGCCATTCATTATAGCTCTGGATTTTAAGGTTCATTTGAAGGGGAGATTTGCCTCTGGAAAACTTAGCCAATTTGGGCTAAACTTGGCTTTAAATAGTGTTAAACACTAGAGGGTATTTGGCGATCACGTGCTCCCGCGTGATGTGCAATAGTGTTAAACACTATAGGGTATTTGGCGATCACGTGCTCCTACGTGATGTGCTGAAAATAGTGTTAAACACTAAGGACAAAGCGCTTAAAATAGCGTTAAACACTAAAATTGAATTGGTCACGTGATGCATCTGAAGATGGGGCCAGACTTCCTTTATTTTATTCTCAGGGTATTCAAATAAGTGTTAAACACTTTTAGTCTTCATGGCCATCACGTGTGGGCACGAGATGGGTATCCATGCACTGGATATTAAAAGGATTTGCTAGGGGTCACGTGGGGACACGTGAGGGCGCCCATGCATTGGATTTTAATCTTTCAATTCTTTCCATCTTCTCTTTTTTAAAGAGGTGTTTTGTCAGGGGTCACGTGGGGACACGTGAGGGCGCCCAAAGTCTATTCTGCTTTTATTTTTGAGAAGTCTGTTTAAGGGTCACGTAGGGGCACGTGACCTAGTCTTGTTCGTTCTCTTTTGATTATTGAGGGGGAGGGCCATGTGTTGCCACGTGACCAGGTTGGATACTGATTTCTTTTCGTGCATGGAGAGTTTTAAGTCCCTTGTTTTAAGAATTAAATTCTTTGATAGGGTTAAACCCTAATTTTGTTTAGAGAAATTAAATTCCTATGTATATTGAAGAATTAAATTCTTTAAACCCTAGTTCTCTCTCTAAGTTTTGGATCTGCATGGCAGAATCTCCCCGATGAGAATTAAATTCGCAACTTATGGGAAGATCTGCTTCTGCATATCTTCAACCATGAAGAAGAACTAAGTTCTTGTTTTAAGGGTTAAACACTGTATCTGTTGGAGGAATTAAATTCCTATGTGCACTGTGAGAGAATAAAATTCTCGAAACTTAGATCCTCCACTAGATTTTAGATCTGCATGGGAGAATCTTCCCGATGAGAATTAAATTCTCAACTTATGGGGAGGTTTGCTTCTGCAGATCTTCAACCAAAGGAAGAACTAACTTCTTATTCATAAGAGTTAAACTCTTAGATTGAGAATTAAATTATCTTTTTATTTTGTGGGAGCTTATAGGATAATCTCTCACCTAGGATTTCTTTCTTTTCTCAAGGAATCTTCTTTTTCTCTGGAGAATTAAATTCTCTTTTCTCTCTCTTTCTCTGTTGTTTTTATCTCTCCCTTTTTTTCTTCTCTTCTTGGCTCCTATTTATAGGAGAAAGAAAAGAATCTATTTGTTTTATCAATTTTTCATTGAAAGATTTTAATTGATTTTGTAACCAACATGATCTTTTAGATCACTCGGTGAATTTTTTTCACCGTTGGATTTTTAATCCAAAAGATCTTTTATCTGTTATTCCTGACAAATTTCAGGGAAATTGTTCCTTGTATAGAATCTTTCTATAAATTGATGATTTTTAATCACCATTGGATTTTTAATCCAACGGTGCTCCACTTTACAGAGCAGAATCTTTTTGTTTGAAAAGATTTAGGGAAATATTTTTCCAACTAGAGTTTTTGATTTTCCTTAATTAGAATTAAATTCTATTAGTTCAGAAGGTTTAAGAGCCTATCACGTGTTAGCACGTGACCCCACTGATCGAAAAATTAATTAGAATTTAATTCTATTGGTTTAGAGGGCTCAGGAATCCATCACGTGTTGGCACGTGACCCCACTGATTAATTATTTAATTAGAATTTAATTCTATTGTTTCAGAGGATTTAAGAGCCTATCACGTGTTGGCACGTGACCCCACTGATTAATTATTTCCAATTATTTATTTTATTCAGTGCCTACAGGCTTTGCCTGTAAATGGTCACGAGTCTGCACGTGATGCCCGGTCACGTGTGGGCACGTGATGCCCGGTCACGTGCGGGAACGTGATGCCCGGTCACGTGCGGACACGTGATGCCTCATAACTTTTGATCCCGGATGCATTATGAGGCCCATAATATATCAAATCGAAGGATTTTTCGAGACACTTTCGATACCATCAGAATTTAGCTGTTTCTCATTCGGGAGTTTGTCAAAATGCAGCCCGGAAAATACTGGTTCGCATTTTCTCCCTTAGATTACACGTGCATAGCATATTTGCTTATAACTTTTGATCCCAGATGAATTATGAAGCCCATAATATATCAAATCGAAGGCTTTTTCGAGTTGCTTTCGATACCATCAGAATTTATCTGTTTCACATTCGGGAGTTTATCAAAATACATCCTGGAAAATACTAGTTCACATTTTCTTAAACTTATCGCTGCCATTTGATACCTTGAGCTCTTTTGCGCAGAAATTTTTTGGCGGGAACAAATTCCCCTCACTACTTTGCCCACATAAGTATATACATGGGTGAAGTAGTGCAGAGTAATTCATAGCGTATGACCAGTTTTTGGTTGGTATATAATTTTCAGGATCTTGATCTGAGAAGATAACGAGCAGACACAAGAGTCGTCATTTATCATTGACTCAAATCTCGACTCTTAAGGGATATAGTTCCAAACCCTCAGCTCCATGAGCCGCACCGTTCTATTTCTTTATGTTTTACTCTGGCGTGAAGTAGTTTATATGCTCATGAGTAACTTCTCCATTTCAGTGGCATGTAGTTTTGGCAAGTGTGGCCCATAGATGGTAGATAACAGTTTATCTTGAACCCTTTATAAGGTAGCGATGGCTTAGGAAACATGATTAGAATATGTTGCCTAAGACTTTTCAACTTTATGAGCCGAGAGGGTCTCACAAAGGCTTTTCTCCCTGCGAGTCGTGAGGATCCCGTAAGTGTCATTTCTCCTTAAGAGTCGTGAGGACTCCTAAGCGCGTTTTCTCTTGAGAATCGTAAGGATCCCACAAGAGAATTTTCTTTATGCGTAGAGACACTAATTTCCCCACAAGTTGAGACGAATCGAGAGATTCTTACAAAGACACTGATTTCCTTGCGGGTCGAAACGAATCGAGAGATTCTCGCCGAGGACGTTGATTTCCCTGAATCGAGATAAGAAGCGATGGTTTAGGAAACAGGTTCAGATCTGCTGCCTAAGACTTTTCAATTTTATGAGCCGTGAGGGTCTCATAACGATTTTTTTCTCCCTACGAGTCGAGAGGATCTCGTAGGTGTATTTTCTCCTTAGGAATCGTGAGGATTCCTAAGTGTGTTTTCTTTTGAGAGTCGTAAAGATCTCACTAGAGAATTTTCTTCCTTACAAGTCGAGAGGACTCGTAAGTGATTGATGAGTTGAGCTACTCCCGAGTCAAAGCATTGCTTCAATAGGGAGGTCGGGGGTTGACTTTGGGTTGTCTGTGCACCGCCGAGTCATGGAACTGGGAACTTTACCGCGGCCCCGCTTTACTGACGCCGTATATTCCTGCAGAGACACTGATTTCTCTGCGGGTCGATGCGAATCGATATGTTCTCGTCAAGGACGCTGATTTCCCTGAATCGAGGTATTCCTGTAAAGAAACTGATTTCCTTGCGGGTCGACGCGAATCGAGATGCTTTCGCCAAGGACGCTGATTTCCCTGAATCGAGGTTTTGCCAAGGACACTGATTTCCTTGGAGTCGAAATGAATCGAGGTATTCCTGCAAAGACACTGATTTCTTTGCTGGTCGACACGAATCGAGGTGCTCTCATCAAGGACGCTGATTTACCTGAATCAAGGTTTTTGCCAAGGACACTGATTTCCTCGGAGTTGAAACGAATCGAGGTATTCCTGCAAAGACGCTGATTTCTCTGCGGGTCGATGCGAATCGAGATGCTCTCGTCAAGGACGCTGATTTCCCTGAATCGAGGTTTTTTCCACGGACACTGATTTTCTCAGAGTTGAAACGAATCGAGGTATTCCTGCAAAGATGCTGATTTCTCTGCGGGTCGATGCGAATCGAGGTGCTCCCGTTAAGGACGCTGATTTCCCTGAATCGAGGTTTTTGCCAAGGACACCGATTTCCTCGGAGTTGAGACGAATCGAGGTATTCCTGCAAAGATACCGATTTCCTTTCGGGTCGACGCGAATCGAGATGATCTCGTCAAGGACGCTGATTTCCCTGAATTGAGGTTTTGCCAAGGACACTGATTTCCTCGGAGTTGAGACGGATCGAGATATTCCTGCAAAGACACTAATTTCTTTGCGGGTCGATGCGGATCGAGATGTTCTCGCCAAGGACGCTGATTTCCCTGAATCGAGGTTTTTGCCAAGGACACTGATTTCCTCGGAGTTGAGACGAATCGAGGTATTCCTACAAAGTCACTGATTTCCTTGCGGGTCGACGCGAATCGAGATGCTCTCATCAAGGATGCTAATTTCCCTGAATCGAGGTTTTGTCAAGGACACTGATTTCCCTGGAGTCGAAACGAATCGAGGTATTACTGCAAAGACACTGATTTCTCTGCGGGCCAACGCGAATCGAGGTGCTCTCGTCAAGGACGCTGATTTCCCTGGATCGAGGTTTTTGCCAAGGACACTGATTTCCTCGGAGTTGAGACGAATCGAGGTATTTCTGCAAAGACACTGATTTCCTTGCGGGTCGACGCGAATCGAGATGCTCTCGTCAAGGACGTTGATTTCCCTGAATTGAGATTTTTGCCAAGGACACTGATTTCCTCGGAGTTGAAACGAATCGAGGTATTCCTACAAAGACGCTGATTTCTCTGCGGGTCGACGCGAATCGAGATGCTCTCGTCAAGGACGCTGATTTCCCTGAATCGAGGAGGTTGCCAAGGACACTGATTTCCCTGGGGTTGAGACGAATCGAGGTATTCCTGCAAAGACACTGATTTCCTTGCGGGTCGACGCGAATCGAGATGCTCTCGTCAAGAACGCTGATTTTCCTGAATCGAGGTTTTTTGCCAAGGACACTGATTTCCTCGGAGGTTAGTAGACTTGTTTCCGAGACGGAGCGATGATCCGGCAGGGAGTTCATTGGTTGACTCTAGGTTGTCTGTGGACCGTAAAGTCTTGGAACTAGAGGACTTTGCCATGGCTCCGATTGATGGTGTAGCATCTGTGTTCTGCTGGAATGAGGAGGCATACCATTGTTGGTCTTCGGGCCGTAGATATGGCCATTGAGATTTGGAACTAGGGACTTTGCCATGGCTTCGCTTCATTGCGACTCTGAGGTCGGTTTTTGATGTCACGTCTGCATCTGGTTGGAGTGAGGAGAAACGTCGTTGGTGATCTCTAGGCTGTCTGTGAACCGTTGAGATTTGGAACTAGGGGAATTTGCCATGGTTCCGTTGTTTTGACCCTGGGATCATTTGTTGACATCGCATCTGCATCCTGCTGGAGTAAGGAGAAACGCCGTTGGTGATCTCTAGGCTGTCTGTGAACCGTCGAGATTTGGAACTAGGGGACTTTGCCATGGTTCCGGGGTAGTCTCTAGGCTGTATGTGAACCGTCGAGATTTGGAACTAGGGGACTTTGCCATGGTTCCGGGGTAGTCTCTAGGCTGTATGTGAACCGTCGAGACTTGGCTCTCCTTTTGACAGAGCCTGGTGGGAAAATATGGTTCCTTTTTTTTGTTTGTGCCCCTGGATTGTATACAGGGATCGATGTGATCTCATCTGTAGGGCAAAAGTTTCATTCTTTCAGAATTTTTTTATTTCTTTCCGCAATGCTCTATCATTTCAGCTTTTTATATCGCGAAAGTCGCGATTGCCCAGTCATTTCGGCTATTTTTCGCGGTGCCCAATCATTTCGGATATTTTTGTTTGTTTATTTTTTTTACTCGCTGCTTTTTATTGCGAGTTGCCCAATCATTTCGGCTATTTTTTATGCATATATTTTACTTGCTAATTTTGTTGCAAGTTGCCCCATCATTTCGGCTATTTCATATGCATTTTTGGCTCGCTGATTTTTTTATCGCGAGTGTGGAATATGGAATCCGGTGCCAATCTCAGCATCAGCATCGCTACAACAGGAATATTGCCAGGAGCGAATTATCATTTGCCGTGAAAGGACTTGGAATTTGATACCGATTTAGGCATCAGCATAGCTACAACTGGGATATTGCCAGGAGCGAATAATCATTTGCCTCTGTCGATGTCGAACAACGTGGCTTAGCAAACAGGGTTAGGATCCCGTCGACTAAGGCTTTTGACTTCATGAGCCGTAAGGGTCCCATAAAGGTGTTTCTCCCTACGAGTCGTGAGGATCTCGTAGGAACATTTTCTCCTTAGGAATCGTGAGGATTCCTAAGTGTGTGTTCTTTTATAAGTCATAAGGATCTTACAAGAGTGTTTTCTCCTTAAAAGTCGAGAGGACCTACCGTTCCCACCAAAAAAAAAATTTGCGCAAAAGAGCCCAAGATATCAAATGGCAGCGATACGTTTAAAAAAAATGTGAACCAGTATTTTCCGGGTTGTATTTCGACAAACTCCCGAATATGAAACAGATAAATTCTTATGGCATCGAAAGCGTCTCAAAAAAGCCTTCGATTTGATATTTTGTGTGCCTCATAATTCATCCGGGATCAAAAGTTATGAGCAAATATGCTATGCACGTGTAATCTAAGGAAGAAAATGCGAACCAGTATTTTCCGGGCTGTATTTTGACAAACTCCCGAATGAGAAACATCTAAATTCTGATGGCATCGAAAGTGTCTCGAAAAATCCTTCGATTTAATATATTATGGGCCTCATAATTCATCCGGGATCAAAAGTTATGAGGCATCACGTGCCCACACGTGACCGGGCATCACGTGCAGACACGTGACCATTTACAGGCAAAGCCTGTAGGCACTGAATAAAATAAATAATTGGAAATAATTAATCAGTGGGGTCACGGGCCAACACGTGATAGGCTCTTAAACCCTCTAAAACAATAGAATTAAATTCTAATTAAATAATTAATCAGTGGGGTCACGTGCCAACACGTGATGGGTTCCTGAGCCCTCTAAACCAATATAATTAAATGCTAACACGTGATAGACTCTTAAACCTTCTGAACTAATAAAATTAAATTCTAATTAAGGAAAATCAAAAACCCTGGATGGAAAAATATTTCCCTTGAACTTTCCAAACAAAAAGATTGTGCTCTGTAAAGTGGAGCACGGTTGGATTAAAAATCCAATAGTGATTAAAAATCACCAATTTATAGAAAAATTCTATACAATGAAAAATTTCCTTGAAATTTGGCAAGAATAACAGATAAAAGATCTTTTGGATTAAAATTCCAATGGTGAATAAATTCACTAAGTGATCTAAAAGATTATGTTGGTTACAAAATCAATTAAAATCTTTCAATGAAAGATTTACTAAACAAACTGATTCTTTTCTTTCTCCTATAAATAAAAGCCAAGAGGGAAGGAAAAATAGGGACAGGAAGAGAGAGAGAAAAGAAGAGAATTTAATTCTTCAGAAAGAAAAGAAAATTTCCTCAAAAGAGAAGGAAACCCTAGGTGAGAAAGGGAAAGAGATCTAAGCTCCATAAAATAAAAGAGAATTTAGTTCTCAAATTAAGAGTTTAACTTTTCTGAATAAGAACTTAGTTCTTCCTTTGGTTGAAGATCTGCAGAAGCAGATCTTCCCATAAGTTGAAAATTTAATTTTCATCGGGGAGATTCTGCCATGCAGATCCAAAACTTAGAGGGAGAATTGAGTTTGAAGAATTTAATTCTTCCAAATATTTAGGAATTTAATTCCTCCAACAGAGACAGGGTTTAACCCTTAAAACAAGAACTTAGTTCTTCTTCATGGTTGAAGATCTGCAGAAGCAGATCTCCCCACAAGCTGAGAATTTAATTCTCATCAGGGAGATTCTGCCATGTAGATCCAAAACTTAGAAAGAGAGTTGGGTTTAAAGAATTTAATTCTTCCATATACATAGGAATTTAATTCCTCTAAATAAAATTAAGGTCTAACCCTACAAAAGAATTTAATTCTTAAACAAGGGAATTAACTCTCCATGCACGTAAAGAGATCAATACCCAACCTGGTCCCGTGGTAACACGTGACCCTTCCTTCAACGAGTAGAAAAGAACGATCAAGACTAGGTCATGTGTCCCCACGTGACCCTTAAACAAACTCCTCAAAATGAGAAAGAAAAAGCTTGGAGGCAATGCCGCACATGCTCACACGTGGCCCTCAAAACTAAAGGGAATAAAGCAAAAGGCAATACTAATTTAGGGTGCCTCACGTGTCCTCATGTGACCCCTGACAAACACCTCTTTAAAAAAGAGAAGATGGAAAGAACTGAAGGATTAAAATCCAACAAATGGCGCCCTCACGTGTCCCCACGTGACCCCTTGCAAATCCCTTCAATATCCAGTGCATGGATGCCCATCACGTGCCCACACGTGATGGCCTGGAAGATTGAAAGTGTTTAACACTTATTTAAATATTCTGAGAATAAAATAAAGGAAGTTTAGCCCAATCCTAGGACGCCACACGTGTCCTCATGTGAGCGCTTCATCTTTTTAGTGTTTAACACTATTTTAAGCACGACATCCTTAGTGTTTAACACTATTTTATGTGCATCACGTGGGAACATGTGACCGCCAGATATGTGCTAGTGTTTAACACTATTTTTAAACCAGTCTTGGCCTAAATTGGCTAAATCTTCCAGAGGCAGTACCCCTTTCTTTTGACCGAGTCTCAAACATACTTTGTCTTCCAAAATTGATCATCTCATATGAGTGTTCAGCACCCAATAAAAGACAAAATATGGTCAGAACCCAGACCCATGTTTAGCATTGTTAAATAATGGGGAGCTGAGCCCAAACAAATGTTCAACAGTCCAACAAAGGGCCGACATTTCAAATCTAATTAGAATTAGCCCAAGTTGGCCATAAGTACTCAATTCAGATTTAATTGAGCCAATGTGCTCATAATCTAATTAATTGATCTTAGTTCCAAATTGGACTGCAAATTTCCCAATCAACATTAGTTCAAGGGTACATCTCTTCACTCCTTTGATATTTGTCGTTGTAATCCTTCAACGTCTTCAGATAGGTGACGGGTCCCGATAACCAATCATTCCATGGACTGTGGGGTCCTTAAACTCATGGACTATGATATCCTTAAACTTTATAGACTATGACGTCTTTAAACTACGGACTGTGGGGTCCTTAAGCCCATGGACTATGATGCCCTTAACCTCGGACTGTGGGGTCCTTAAGCCCATGGACTATGATGTCCTTAACATCGGACTGTGGGGTCCTTAAGCCCATGGACTATGATGTCCTTAACCTTGGACCGAGATGTCCTTAAACTGGTAATCGACCGTAATGTCCTTAAACTAAACAATAGAGCCCAAATGCTCTTTTGTTGGATCTAAATGATCCTGTTATGTAGATCTTAGTCTAAAAATTAGACTAACGTATCATTAACATACGTTTAAGTTGATCTTAGTCTCAAATGAGACTAACGTATCCTTAAACCCAACCCCAAACCCAAATCTAAGAAAATACGGATTTGGACTAATCCACGCCCTACGAGCGACAACATAAATTAGTCTCCGTATACAATCCACGGGCAACCAAAAACAAAACAAACACCCACGACACGAAGTGACCATCTTTAGAAGGAGAAAGTGGTTACCGCGATACGATAGCGTAATTAACTGCATGGGCTTGTGCCTGCAGGGAAGAGTGTCCCCACAATAAAAAACCCTTCATCATGAGGGGGAATCTGACGAAGTCTACTACATCGGTCGCATCCGTTTAAACCTTCGATACATGGTGTCATAAATCAACTTGGCATATTCGGAGAGGTGGACGGATAGAACCAATTAGCATCTGCCCCCAAATTCAGGCAAGACGAGCCTACGCGGTCGCGTCTCTGTGTTTTGGCGGAGAACAGATTCTGGCACGCCCGGTGGGACCTTTTCCTCTTTCCACTCCACACTTCGTGTGTCGTGTTTCGCGAACGAATCACGGTTTGACATGGTTGCCCCTGGATTCGAGGTACTAAGATTTGGTGTCTTGCTCCGTGCAGAAAACAGAAGATCAATGGCTTCAAACTGCACTAACTGCAACTGCAACTCTCGCTCCGTTCCGTCTGGAGGAGTGACTTATGGGCCCCAAGCGGCCTCCCTTTTCAAGATGCCAGTGGAGCAAATAACTCAGGCCACTACTGGGCTGTTCTTTGGGACCATGATCCCACTGATGAGCTTCAATGCCCCGTTGCTGTCGCAAGAAGCCCCAAAGAAGTCGGTCTTTGATCGACTTACCACTACCGCGGCCCCTCTCAACGGGTCGTCCATCACTAACGCCTCAGTCTTTGACAGACTGGGCCAAAACTCATTTGGGCCCATGAAGAAGACTGCGATACTGGAAAGAGTTATCCCTAAGCGGATAGCCATTCTTGCTCTTGAAGTCGTCAAGACGGCTTCTCCTATCAAAGGGTCGGTCTTCACAAGACTGACTGTTCCGGATCCCGCTGCAGGCGAAGTCCTCAAAGCTGCTTCCCATGCCCAAAGGTCTGTCTTTGACAGATTGGACACTGCTTCTCAACGGACGTCAGTTTTCAAGAGGCTAGCGCCAGCGACAACCCTTCGCCAACACAGGGGGCATGAGGAAGTCACCCCTACTGCTGTGACAATCTCAACTGCAAGACACGCTCAATGTCGCCACTGGCACCGAGTGAGGAAGGCTGGGGGAAATTCCCCTTCCGGACTGACTCCGCCGGCTCCAACGGTGGAAGTTGATGCTGCTGTTCCGACTAGGAACAACTTCGAACCGCTAAGGAGAGTGCGCAAAAACTCTCCGACTGCCGTGCTGAAGAGATCTCCTCCACTCATGGAGAATGCTACTAAGGTGAAGCTAGAGCAGCCCCCTCAGCGGCTGTCCTCTAAAATTTACAAAGTTTGGCGACAGGTTCAGGACCCGGTGATTGATCAAGATTACTCTCGCCAACAGAAAAAAGTGAAAGTTCAGCGAGAAGAGGACCATACTGTCAAGCCACAAAAGGCGACAGCTACTTGGGTGTCCACTGCAACGGCCCCCTCAACTTCGACCGCTCACAAGAGGAGAAGGCCAGAGAAAATACCTGAGTCTGCGGCGAATCGCAAGACCACTGAACCTAAACGCCCTAAGTTTGTGGGCATGGTGGTCCATACCGTCTATATGGCATCCGGAAAAGAGGATAGCCGTATCTCCACAGGTCATCGACCGCTTACGCGATCAGTGACTAAGGCTTAGGAGCAACAACAACAAAAGATCCAAGAGATGTTAACAGCTATGGCTGTACTGACAGGACCGAAAGCAAGCCCATAGACATCCTCGGAGCAGCGTCGTGAGCAGAAAACTGATGCCGAATTCCTTTAGAGAATGCTTGAGAAGAAGGACAAAGAGGCCGCGGAACAAGTGGCCAATATAAAACAAATGGCCCTTCTATTCCAAGATATGTTGGGCATGATGATCCAGCCGGATCCCCCAGCCGAAGATCCTCCAGTGATAATTGAAGATGATAGAGGAGAGACATCCAATCCTCTGCCGGCTCTGTCAACAGCCAAGGAGGAGACAATCTCCAAAGCTGCCCTGGATAATTACATCGCTCAGAAGATACGAGTTCACCATGCGAATGAAGCGGCTGGACAAATTGTTAAAACTGGACGACCCTATCTGGGTTGATATGACCAAATAAAGTACCCACCGGGATACACGATCCCCAAGTTCCACGTATATAAGGGGACTGGAAATCCGCACCAGCATGTCGCTCAATTTAGGGCTCTGTGCGGCAACACAGGAGGTGACGATAAGCCACTGCTTTGCCAATTCGTTGGCAGTTTGGCGGAGACGGCCTACGAATAGTATTCGGAGCTTCCAAATGACTCCGTCAAAATATTCATGGAGATGGAGCTGTTATTCACCCAGCGTTTCGCAAGCGCCAGCGAACGCACCCCAATCACGGCGTTGATCAATGCCAGGGTGAAACCAAGCGAAACATGGGTTCAGTATGCGATACGGTGGCGCAACCTATGGTCGAAGTGCGAACAGCGCATAGAAGAAGCTCCTGCAGTAGACATGTTTGTGGGAACCCTTGATCAGCAGGCGACCATATCCCAATTCATGATGTTCTTCAAGCCGACCACCTTCCAGGCCTTGATCGACAAGCTGGCCCAAATGGACCAGATGGGCCATAGACCATCCTCCTCAAAGACGGATCCTCGGAATGAGAAGGCGAAAGGGAAAGCAACCTTCGTCGCCAACGCTCAACAACAACCGAGTGGCCCAAGACCGGTTGTTCGCTAAAGCAACAAGCGGTAATCCCTTGATGAGAAGTTGAGACGTCCTTACTCGTTTTCCCGGGATAAAATAAGGAAACTGTTTGAACTGGCAGTACGCAATAGGATCATTACTCTACCGGAGTCGAGACACCCACCGCAACCAAGCGACGTCAACGATCCTAATTACTTCCCCTACCACCGAGTATTGGGCCATCCGATCGAAGACTTCTACGTCTTCAAAAACTGGGTTGAAGACCAATACCAACAGGGCAAGTTCGCGCTATCCGAAAACTGGAAGGCGAATCCGCCACAATAGCACACTCCTAAAAGGGTGGACACACCGGGGGCGTCATGCTCTTTTATAGAAGAAGCTCCAAGGGAGGTCGCTCTTTCAGCCAAGACGAAAAGAATGTTGAAGGATCTTCACACATACCTGGCAATCAGGTGGAAAAGCCCGCTAGAGCCTGAGATCATTGAGGGAATGCTAAAACCGCGCCCGATGCCGAGAATTGGTAGCGATGGTTAAAACGCTCAGGCCCAGCTGTCAAAGTCTTCAAAGAAGAAGAAAAAGCCCGTGAAGCTTGATGACAAGTGAACGGATCTGCAAAAGCATATTGACGCGCTGGAGGAATATAACCAGAAGGCGCGGACCCTAGTCACACTCCAAGAATTTCTCAACAATATCCTTGAGAGCGGAGATAATGACAATAACGACGAGGATGACTCGTCAGAAGAATCTGAGGACTATGTAGCAAGTTGCCACATGGTCTCTCATTCGGCGTTAACTAACGAAGAAGCTCACTCGGCGATAGAAGACAGCATAAAAGAGCTGGGGGCAGGATCGAAGCCAAAACCCTTGGAACCGTCTGACGAGATGGTCGACTTGCTACTGAACGAAGCCCGTCAGAAAAGAAAAGCCAATCGAGAGCGCGAACTGGCTATATTCGAAAAAGCCAAACGCCGACGACTGAATGAAAAGGTCGAGGCACCCCAACCAGATCGAAGCATCCCTATCGTCAGCAAAAGCAAGCTTAAAGTAAGGAAACGATTCACTAGAGCCCTGTCAATAGGAATGAAGTTGCCCTCTTTCAGAGGAAATTCTCCTGGCAGTATACATCTTGATGAAGCAGACATACATCCTAACTTCTGCTTATACCATCAGAGGATTGCACACCCTACTGAGGAGTGCATAGCCTTTAAAAACTGGTGGCAGGGATATGTTGTCCACCGACAACACGTTCAACGAGTGAAGCATAAGGCTCGTCGGGAACAGAAAAGCACGACAGATGAGCGCAAAAGAGCTGTTGGCAACTGTCACATAGTCGACAACAAGGGATCGCAAGTTCTCACATTTTGAAGCGACTCTGATGAACAAATAGCTTTCAGCCCTCTCTTCAATGAATCCACCTCCGACACAAAAGATGCGAAGATTTGCGAGAAAATCTAGCTGCGTAATCGTACGTTGCCCGAAAAATCTCGGACCTATGAACAAATGACCGAAACGTCATTAAACTACTACAAACCCGCGGCGTCCCCAGGCTGACGTGGTAAAAAAAAAGGGTACGTCCATAAGCAAGATGGGCACGGATGAAAACCCGAAAGGGCTCCGTGAGTAAAAACAGCAGGGCTACCGGCGAGTTTTGTGAAAACCCAAAAGGGCGCAATCTCGTTAAAAAACACTTGCAAGGTCCTCTCGACCTTGTGAGGAGAAAATACCTGCGTGAGATCCTTACGACTCACAAAGGAGCAACACGCTTAGGGATCCCCACGAATCCTAAGAAGAAATTACACTTACGAGATCCTCACGACTCGTAAGGAGAATTCCCCTTTGAGACCCTCACGGCTCATAGGATTCAAAAGCCTTAAGCTACAGGGATCTGAACCTGTTCTTAAGCCATAACAATCCCCAGATTACCCTACAAACGGTTCAATATTGACCCTTGTTTACAATCCACGGGCACGAATAAACATTTCCCTAACAGAGTCTCATCAGGGACTAGGGATATTCTCACACGGTGAACAAACACTTATAGGTCCTCTCGACTTGGAAGGAAAAAACACTCTTGTAAGATCCTTACGATTTATAAGAGAACACACACTTAGGAATCCTCACGATTCCTAAGGAGAAAACGCACCTACGAGATCCTCACGACTCATAGGAAGAAACACCTTTATGAGACCCTTACGGCTCATGAAGTCAAAACCCTTAGTCGACGGGATCCTAACCCTGTTTGCTAAGCCACCTTTGTTCGACATCGACAGAGGCAAATGATGATTCGCTCCAGGCAATATCCCAGTTGTAGCGATGTTGATGCCTAAATCGGTATCAAATTCCAAGTCCTTTCATGGCATATGATAATTCGCTCCTGGCAATGTCCCAGTGGTAGCGATGCTGATACCTAAATCGGTATCAAATTCCAAGCCCTTTCATGGAAAATGATGATTCGCTCCTGGAAATATTCCAGTCGTAGCAATGCTGATGCTAAGATTGACACCAGATTCCAAGTTCCACACTCGCGATAAAAATCAGCGAGCCAAAAATGCATATGAAATAGCCGAAATGATGGGGCAACTTGCAACAAAATCAGTAAGTAAAAATATATGCATACAAAATAGCCGAAATGATTGGGCAACTCGCAATAAAAAGTAACGAGTAGAAAGGGCGCCGTGAAAAATAGACGAAATGATTGGGCAATCGCGAACTTCGCGATATAAAAGCTGAAATGATAGAGAAACGTGGAAATAAAAAAAAAGAATAAAACTTTTGCCCTACAGGTGAGTCCATACTAACCCCTGTATACAATCCATGGGCATAAACAAAAAGGGGACCACATTTCCCCACCAGACCTTGTCAAAGGGAGAGTCAAATCTTAACGGTAACATCTACAGCTTAAAAAAAATAGCAACGGTGATCCTCCTCATTCCAACAGGATTCGGACGCAACATCAACAAACGGAGCCATGGCAAAGTCCCCTAGTTCCAAATCTCGACGGTTCACAGACATCCTAGAGACTATCCCGGAACCATGGCAAAGTCCCCTAATTCCAAATCTCGACGGATCACAGACAGCCTAGAGATCACCAACGGCGTTTCTCCTTACTCCAGCAGGATGCAGATGCGACGTCAACAAACGACCCCAGGGTCAAAACAACTGAACCATGGCAAAGTCCCCTAGTTCCAAATCTCGACGGTTCACAGACATCCTAGAGACTACCCCGGAACTATGGCAAAGTCCCCTAATTCCAAATCTCGACGGATCACAGACAGTCTAGAGATCACCAAAGGCATTTCTCCTTTCTCCAGCAGGATGCAGATGCGACGTCAACAAACGACCCCAGGGTCAAAACAACGGAACCATGGCAAAGTCCCCTAATTCCAAATCTCGATGGTTCACAGACAGCCTAGAGATCACCAACGGCGTTTCTCCTTACTCCAGCAGGATGCAGATGCGACGTCAACAAACGACCCCAGGGTCAAAACAACGGAACCATGGCAAAGTCCCCTAGTTCCAAATCTCGACGGTTCACAGACAGCCTAGAGATCACCAACGACGTTTCTCCTCACTCTAACCAGATGCAGACGTGACGTCAACAACCGACCTCAGAGTCGCAACGAAGCGGAGCTATGGCAAAGTCCCTAGTTCCAAATCTCAATGGCCACATCTATGGCCCGAAGACCAACAATAGTGTGCCTCCTCATTCCAGCATGACACAGATGCTACGCCATCAATCGGAGCCACGACAAAGTCCCCAGTTCCAACACTCTATGGTTCACAGACAACCTGGAGTCATCCAATGACCCCGTCTCGGAATCAAGTCAACTAAAAAACCTCGATTCAGGGAAATCAACGTCCTTGACGAGAGCATCTCGATTTGCGTCGACCCGCAGAGAAATCAGCGTCTTTGCAGGAATACCTCGATTCGTCTTAACCCCAAGGAAATCAGTGTCCTTGGCAGCCTCCTCGATTCAGGGAAATCAGCGTCCTTGACGAGAGCATCTCGATTCGCGTCGACCCGCAGAGAAATTAGCGTTTTTGCAGGAATACCTCGATTCGTCTCAACCCCAGGGAAATCAGTGTCCTTGGCAACCTCCTCGATTCAGGAAAATCAGCGTTCTTGACGAGAGCATCTCGATTCGCGTCGACCCGCAGAGAAATCAGCGTCTTTGCAGGAATACCTCGATTCGTTTCAACCCCAGGGAAATCAGTGTCCTTGGCAAAACCTCGATTCAGGGAAATCAGCGTCCTTGACGAGAGTATCTCGATTCGCATTGAACCGCAGAGAAATCAGCGTCTTTGCAGGAATACCTCGATTCGTCTCAACCCCGGGGAAATCAGTGTCTTTAGCAACCTCCTTGATTCAGGGAAATCAGCGTCCTTGACGAGAGCACCTCGATTCGCGTCGACCAGCAGAGAAATCAGCGTCTTTGCAGGAATGCCTCGATTCGTCTCAACCCCAGGGAAATCAGTGTCCTTGGTAACCTCCTTGATTCAGGGAAATCGGCATCCTTGACGAAAGCATCTCGATTCTCGTCGACCCGCAGAGAAATCAGCGTCTTTGCAGGAATACCTCGATTCGTTTCAACTCCGAGGAAATCAGAGTCCTTGGCAAAAACCTCGATTCAGGGAAATCAGCGTCCTTGACGAGAGCATCACGATTCGCGTCGACCCGCAAGGAAATCAGTGTCTTTGCAGGAATACCACGATTCTTCTCAACTCCGAGAAAATCAGCGTCCTTGGCAAAAAGCTCGATTCAGGGAAATCAGCGTCCTTGGCGAGAGTATCTCGATTCGTGTCGACCCGTAAGGAAATCAATGTCTTTGCAGGAATATCTTGATTCGTCTCAACTCCGAGGAAATCAGTGCCCTTGGCAAAACCTTGATTCAGGGAAATCAGCGTCCTTGACGAGAGCATCTCGATTCGCGTCGACCCGCAGAAAAATCAGCGTCTTTGCAGGAATACCTCGATTCGTCTCAACCCCAGGAAAATCAGTGTCCTTGACAACCTCCTCGATTCAGGGAAATCAACGTCCTTGATGAGAGCATCTCGATTCGCATCAACCCGCAGAGAAATCAGCGTCTTTGCAAGAATGCCTCGATTCGTCTCAACCCCAGGGAAATCAGTGTCCTTGGCAACCTCCTCGATTCAGGGAAATCAACGTCCTTGACGAGAGCATCCCGATTCGCGTCGACCCGCAGAGAAATCAGCGTCTTTGCAGGAATACCTCGATTCGTTTCAACTCCGAGGAAATCAGTGTCCTTGGCAAAAATCTCAATTCAGGGAAATCAACGTCCTTGACGAGAGCATCTCGATTCGCGTCGACCCGCAAGGAAATCAGTGTCTTTGCAGAAATACCTCGATTCGTCTCAACTCCGAGGAAATCAGCGTCCTTGGCAAAAACCTCAATTCAGGGAAATCAGCGTCCTTGGCAAGAGCATCTCGATTCGCGTCGACCCGCAAGGAAATCAGTGTCTTTGCAGGAATACCTCGATTCGTCTCAACTCCGAGGAAATCGGTGTCCTTGGCAAATACCTCGATTCAGGGAAATCAGCGT
Organism: Agapanthus africanus; assembly: GCA_030015575.1. Taxonomy (NCBI): domain Eukaryota; kingdom Viridiplantae; phylum Streptophyta; class Magnoliopsida; order Asparagales; family Amaryllidaceae; genus Agapanthus; species Agapanthus africanus. Next base: position 11,188,363 of record JASDDO010000031.1, on the reverse strand, counting down.
CCGTGACGAGAACATCTCGATTCGAGCCGACCCGTAGAGAAATCAGTGTCTCTGCAGGAATATACAACGTCAGCAAAGCGGAGCCGCGACAAAGTTCCCAGTTCCATGACTCGGCGGTGCACAAACAACCCAAAGTCAACCCTCGACCTCTCTGTTGAAGCAATGCTTTGACTCGGAAGTAGGTCAACTCATCAATCACTTACGAGTCCTCTCGACTTGTAAGAAAGAAAATTCTCTTGTGAGATCCTTACGACTCTCAAGACAAAAACACATTTAGGAATCCTCACGATTCCTAAGGAGAAAATACACCTACGAGATCCTCTTGACTCGTAGGGAAAAAAATCTTTATGAGACCCTCACAGCTCATAAAGCTGAAAAGTCTTAGGCAGCAGATCTGAACCTGTTTCCTAAACCATCGCTTCTTATCTCGATTCAGGGAAATCAGCGTCCTTAGAGAGTACCTCTCGATTCGTTTCGACCCGCAAGGAAATCAGTGTCTTTACGAGAATCTCTCGATTCGTCTCAACTTGCGGGGAAATTAGTGTCCCTACGCATAATGAAAATTCTCTTGTGGGATCCTTACGATTCTCAAGAGAAAACGCACTTAGGATTCCTCACGACTCTTAAGGAGAAAAGACACCTACGAGATCCTCACGACTCGCAGGGAGAAAAGCCTTTGTGAGACCCTCTCGGCTCATAAAGTTGAAAAATCTTAGGCAACAGATCTTAATCCTGTTTCCTAAGCCATCGCTACCTTATAAAGGGTTCAAGATAAACTGTTATCTACCATCTATGGGCCACACTTGCCAAAACTACATGCCACTGAAATGGAGAAGTTACTCATGAGCATATAAACTACTTCACGCCAGAGTAAAACATAAAGAAATAGAAGGGTGTGGCTCATGGAGCCGAGGGTTTGGAACTACATCCCTTAAGAGTCGAGATTTGAGTCAATGATAAATGACGACGCTTGTGTCCGCTCGTTATCTTCTTAGATCAAGATTCTGAAAATTATATACCAACCCGAAACTGGTCATACGCTATGAATTACTTTGCACTACTTCACCCACGTAGTTACTTACATGGGCAAAGTAGTGGGGGGCAGTTGTTCCCGCCAAAAAAAAAAATTTGCGCAAAAGGGCCCAAGATATCAAATGGCAGAGATACGTTTAAAAAAAATATGAACCGGTATTTTCCGGGTTGTATTTCGACAAACTCCCGAATATGAAACAGCTAAATTCTTATGGCATCGAAAGCGTCTCGAAAAAGCCTTCGATTTGATATTTTATGTGCCTCATAATTCATCCGGGATCAAAAGTTATGAGCAAATATGCTATGCACGTGTAATCTAAGGAAGAAAATGCAAACCAGTATTTTCCGGGCTGTATTTTGACAAACTCCCGAATGAGAAACATCTAAATTCTGATGGCATCGAAAGTGTCTCGAAAAATCCTTCGATTTAATATATTATGGACCTCATAATTCATCCGGGATCAAAAGTTATGAGGCATCACGTGCCCACACGTGACCGGGCATCACGTGCAGACACGTGACCATTTACAGGCAAAGCCTGTAGGCACTGAATAAAATAAATAATTGGAAATAATTAATCAGTGGGGTCACGGGCCAACACGTGATAGGCTCTTAAACCCTCTGAAACAATAGAATTAAATTCTAATTAAATAATTAATCAGTAGGGTCACGTGCCAACACGTGATAGGTTCCTGAGCCCTCTAAACCAATAGAATTAAATTCTAATTAATTGATCAATCAGTGGGGTCACGTGCTAACACGTGATAGACTCTTAAATATTTTGAACTAATAGAATTAAATTCTAATTAAGGGAAATCAAAAACCCTAGATGAAAAAATATTTCCCTAGATCTTTCCAAACAAAAAGATCGTGCTCTGTAATTTGACAGGAATAACAGATAAAAGATCTTTTGGATTAAAAATCCAATGGTGAATAAAATTCACTGTGTGATTTAAAAATCATGTTGGTTACAAAATCAATTAAAATCTTTTAATGAAAGATTTACTAAACAAACTGATTCTTTTCTTTCTCCTATAAATAAAAGCCAAGAGGGAAGGAAAAAGAGGGACAGGAAGAGAGAGAAAAAAGAAGAGAATTTAATTCTCCAGAGAGAAAAGAAAATTTCCTCAAAAGAGAAGGAAACCCTAGGTGAGAAAGTGAAAGATATCTAAGCTCCATAAAATAAAAAGAGAATTTAATTCTCAAATTAAGAGTTTAACTCTTCTGAAGAAGAACTTAGTTCTTTATTTGGTTGAAGATCTGCAGAAGCAGATCTTCCCATAAGTTGAGAATTTATTTCTCATCGGGAAGATTCTGCCATGCAGATCCAAAACTTAGAGAGAGAATTGAGTTTGAAGAATTTAATTCTTCCAAATACTTAGGAATTTAATTCCTCCAACAGAGACAGGGTTTAACCCTTAAAACAAGAACTTAGTTCTTCTTCATGGATGAAGATCTGCAGAAGCAGATCTCCCTGCAAGTTGAGAATTTAATTCTCATCGGGGAGATTCTGCCATGTAGATCCAAAACTTAGAGGGAGAGTTGGGTTTAAAGAATTTTATTCTTTCATATACATAGGAATTTAATTTCTCTAAATAAAACTATGGTTTAACCCTACAAAAGAATTTAATTCTTAAATAAGGGATTTAACTCTCCATGCATGTAAATAGATCAGTACCCAACCTGGTCCCGTGGTAACACGTGACCCTTCCTTCAATGAGTAGAAAAGAACGATCAAGACTAGGTCACCCCCACGTGACCCTTAAACAGACTCCTCAAAATGAGAAAGAAAAAGCTTGGAGGCAATGCCTTACGTGCTCACACGTGACCCTCAAAACTAAAGGGAATAAAGCCAAAGGAAATACTGATTTAGGATGCCTCACGTGTCTCCACGTGACCCCTGACAAACACCTCTTTAAAAAAAAGAAGATGGAAAGAACTGAAGGATTAAAATCCAACGCATGGGCGCCGTCACGTGTCCCCACGTGACCCTTAGAAAATCCCTTCAATATCCAGTGCATGGATGCCCATCACGTGCCCACACGTGATGGCCTGGAAGATTGAAAGTGTTTAACACTTATTTAAATATTCTGAGAATAAAATAAAAGAAGCTTAGCCTAATCCTAGGGCGCCTCACGTGTCCTCACGTGAGCGCTTCATCATTTTAGTGTTTAACACTATTTTAAGCACTACATTCTTAGTGTTTAACACTATTTTATGTGCATCACGTGGAAACACGTGACCGCCAGATATGTGCTAGTGTTTAACACTATTTTTAAACCAGTCTTAGCCTAAATTGGCTAAATCTTCCAGAGGCAGTACCCCTTTCTTTTGACCGAGTCTCAAACACACTTTGTCTTCCAAAATTGATCATCTCATATGAGTGTTCAGCACCCAATAAAAGACAAAATATGGTCAGAACCCAGACCCATGTTTAGCATTGTTAAATAATGGGGAGCTGAGCCCAAACAAATGTTCAACAGTCCAACAAAGGGCCGACATTTCAAATCTAATTAGAATTAGCCCAAGTTGGCCATAAGTACTCAATTCAGATTTAATTGAGCCAATGTGCTCATAATCTAATTAATTGATCTTAGTTCCAAATTGGACTGCAAATTTCCCAATCAACATTAGTTCAAGGGTACATCTCTTCACTCCTTTGATATTTGTCGTTGTAATCCTTCAACGTCTTCAGATAGGTGACGGGTCCCGATAACCAATCATTCCATGGACTGTGGGGTCCTTAAACTCATGGACTATGATGTCCTTAAACTTTATAGACTATGACGTCTTTAAACTACGGACTGTGGGGTCCTTAAGCCTATGGACTATAATGTCCTTAACCTCGAACTGTGGGGTCCTTAAGCCCATGGACTATGATATCCTTAACCTTGGACCGAGATGTACTTAAACTAACCTTGGACCACCATGTCCTTAAACTGGTAATCGACCGCAATGTCCTTAAACTAAACAATAGAGCCCAAATGCTCTTTTGTTGGATCTAAATGATCCTGTTAAGTAGATCTCAGTCTAAAAATTAGACTAACGTTTCCTTAACATACGTTTAAGTTGATCTTAGTCTCAAATGTGACTAACGTATCCTTAAACGTTTGTTAAGGATACCTTAGTCTAATTTCTAGACTGAGATCAACTTAACAGGATCGTTTAGATCCAACAAAAGAGCATTTAGACTCTATTATTTAGTTTACGGACATTTCTGTCGATTACCAGTTTAAGGACATGGTGGTCCAATGTTAGTTTAAAGACATCCCGGTTAAGGTTAAGGACATCATAGTCCGTGGGTTTAAAGACTCCACAGTCTAATGTTAGTTTTAAGACATCACGGTCAAGGTTAAGGACATCATAGTCCATGAGTTTAAAGACCTCACAGTCAAGGTTAAGGACATCATAGTCTGTGGGTTTAAAGACTCTACAGTCCAATGTTAATTTTAAGACATCACGATCAAGATTAAGGACATCATAGTCTATGAGTTTAAAGACCTCACAGTGAAGGTTAAGGACATCATAGTCCGTGGGTTTAAGGACTTCACAGTCCAATGTTAGTTTTAAGACATCACAGTCAAGGTTAAGGACATCATAGTCCATGAGTTTAAAGACCTCACAGTTATGGTTAAGGACATCATAGTCTGTGGAATGTATGGTTGTCGGGACCCGTCACCTCTCTGAAGACGTTGAAGGATTACAACGACAAATATCATAGGAGTTCAGAGATGTACCCTTGAACCAATATTGGTTGGGAGATCTATAGTCCAATTTGGGACTAAAGTCTGTTTGCAGGTTTATGAGCATATGGGCTCAGTTGATATGAGTTGAACATTTTATTATTCTGCCTATTGAGCCTTCATCTGGGCTCGGCCCTTTTAATAATGCATAGCATTTATCAGAACAAAGTATGTTCTGACAGTACGCCACGTGGCGCGTCAGGCGCTTTGCGCCAAGGAAAGAGCGCATTGCGCTTCTGTTGGATAGCGCACACGAGGAGGACACGTGTCGCTTAGCGCTAGTTTTTTAGCGCACTGCGCTTTTAATTTATGAGCGCACCGCGCTAGTTTATGGGTGCGCCAGCGAGTGACACGTGGCGCGCTTGGCGCTAAGCGCCAACCCAAGAGCGCAGTGCGCTGTTTCAGGAGCGCAAAGCGCAGATTATGTCTCTGGTTGACATGTGGCAAGTTCTGACGTTGTGCGCCGGTCCAATGAGTGCAAGGGCGCAGTTCATGAGTGCAAGGCACTTTTCAATAGCGCAAAGCGCATCTGATCGATTTTAAGATCATAGAACAACTTTTACGTTCTTCTAAAGAGGCTTTGCCTCAAGATCCAAGAACAACAGTTCTTGTTTTGATAAAAGGCTTTGCCTTTATAGATCAAAGATCTGTGGATGAAGTAAAAATACTTCTTTTTATATTTTTATGATTAGATCTTTTGATCTTTTCTTTTTATCAAAGACCTTGGTCTTTTTTCACATCTATGATCTTCTTAGAACATGTTTCTTTCTTTTACGAGATGATTTCATCTCTGTTGTTCAAGAATTAATTCTTTACCTTAAAGATGAAGAAATGATCTTCTTTTTTCTAAAGGCTTGCCTTTCTTTTTCTTTGAGTTTTTATCAAAGTTTTCAGAGGGTTTTCTCTCTCTTCTCTATGTATTCTGTATATTTTAGACTTGAAGTCTAGGGTCCTTTATATAGGGCCAAATGATTTGTTAAATCAGTTTTAATAGATCATTCTCTGATTGATTTGGGGATGTTTCCCCACCATTGGATCTTTGATCCTAGGGCTTCTGTTGTACAGAAGGCAATCTTTTTGTTTTTAACAAGATTGAGAAAATCTTTCCATAACAGAATTTATTGTCTTTGGTAATTTTTATTTACCATTGGATCATTGATCTAACGGTGCTCTGATTTACAGAGTAAAATCTTGTCATTTGGAAAGATTTTGAGGAATCTTTCCTTAACAGAATTTAATTCTAATTAATTAATGATTTATCATTATTATTAGATTTTTGATCTGACGGTTGGGGAGCTTTTAGGATCCAGCACTGGCGCACCCGTGCCTTGCGCGCGGTGCGCTGCTCAGAGCGCAGCGCAACTTCGCTAGCGCACCCATATCTGACAGGTGGCACGCAGCGCAGAGCGCAGCGGAACTGCGCTAGCGCACCCGTGTCTGACACGTGGCACGCAGCGCAGAGCGCAGCGCACACGTGGCGCGCAGGGCAGAGCGCTGGATCTGAAGCGTTGCTTCAACTTTTAAATTTTGAATTTTAAAACAGAGCTTTGCTCTGATTAGGGGTGCGCTGCCTAGGGCGCAGCGCACCTAGCGCTAGCTCGTCTGCGTTTGACACGTGGCGCGCAGCGCACAGAATCTGAAGCGTTGCTTCACAATGTTTTAACTCTTGGTTTTGAGGCATTTGTTACATTCTTTGCATATGGAGTTTTTCCCTCCATTTTTTTATTTTTTTATTATTTTTTATTTTATTATTTATTTGTGTGTGTGTGTATATATGTGTATATATATATATATATATATAAGGGAGCAGGTTGTGAGCCAAAATTTTGGCGGGAACAAATGCCCCCCACTACTTTGCCCACGTAAGTACGTACGTAGGTGAAGTAGTGCAGAGTTATGCATGGCCACAGAATTGAGGGTTTAGGAGACAGGTTTAGGGTCCTTATAGCCTTAGACTTTCTTCGTCTTCATGAGCCGTAAGGATCTCAAGAAGGTTTTTCTCCCTACGAGTCGAGAGGATCTCGTAGGTGAAAATTCTCCCTAGAAATCGTGAGGATTTCTAGGTGTTCATTACCTTCGTGAGTCGTAAGGATCTCGCTCAGGTATTTTTCCTTACGAATCGTGAGGACCCGTAAGTAGCTTCTTTACTTCAGCGGCGAATGTGGCTTTGGAAACGCTGGCCAATGGATGGTAGATGACATTTCATCCTGAACTCTTTATAAGGTAGTGATGGCTTAGGAGACAGGTTCAGATCTGCCGCCTAAGGCTTTTCAACTTCATGAGCCGTGAGGGTCTCATGAAGACTTTTCTCCCTACGAGTCGAGAGGATCCCGCAGGTGTATTTTCTCCTTAGGAGTCGTGAGGATTCCTAAGCGCGTTTTCTCTTGAGAGTCGTAAGGATCTCACAAGAGAATTTTCCCTCCTACAAGTCGAGAGGACTCGTAAGCGGTTGTTTCCCTCCTTGTCGAGATTCGACTTTGGAGAGTGTAGCCCGTGAATAGTATGCAAGAGTCCATTTTGGACCGACTTGCAGGGCCCCAGTGCTTAGGAAACCGGTTCTTATCCCCATTGCCTAAGGCTTTTCCCTACGAGTCGAGACGAATCGAGAAGTTCTCGCAAAGACAATAATTTCCTTACAAGTCGAGACGAATCGAGCAGTTCTCGCAAGAATATCCTAACGTCACAGTTAACCTCTGCTCTTTACGACAGAGGTCCGTTTGGGTTTGTGGTACTAGGGTTTTGTCCGTCATACCGTCGCGTTGGCTGATGTATTCCTCGATAGACGATCTTGCTGTTCGAGTAGCCTTGCGACTGTCGTGTCTCTGATCCCTTCGGGGGCTGGACAAGATGTCTTCAAGCAATCCTTCTAGGCAGTTTGACCGTCGAAAGAGCAAGCATTAGGAATTTTGCCATGCCGCTTTTTACTTGAGGTTAGGCTCATTTTGGAGAGCCCCGATGAGTCATAACCACTCCGCGCTGGTGTGGGATGATCTCCGATAGTCTTTCAGGTTTTATATGAGTTGCCGTCAAGACCCTGAAGCTAGGAATTTGGCCTTCGCTTCGTTTGCTGGCATCGCGTCTGCTATATCGAGACGAATGTCGCGGTTGTCTCTAGGTTGTCGGTGAACCGTCGAGGTTTGGAACTAGGGATTTTGCCGTGGCTCCGTTGTTTGATTGTCGCGTCTGAATCCTGCTGGAGGAAGAACATTGTGGTGACATCTCGTCTGCTGTATCGAGACGAGCGTCAAGGTGGTGATCACTCCATGCTGGTGTGGGATGATCTCCAATAGTCTTTCAGGCTTTATATGAGTTGTCGTCAAGATCCTGAAGCTAGGAATTTGGCCTTCGCTTCGTTTTCTTTGGCGTGTCCGAATCCTGTTGGAGGAAGGACGCTGTAGTGACATATCGTCTGCTGTATCGAGATGAATGTCGCAGTTGTCTCTAGGTTGCTGGTGAACCATCGAGGTTTGGAACTAGGGATTTTGCCGTGGCTCCGTTGTTTGATTGCCGCGTCTGAATCTTGCTGGAGGAAGAGCGCTGTGGTGACATCTCGTCTGCTGTATCGAGACAAACGTCGAGGTGGTGACCACTCCGCGCTGGTGTGGGGTGATCTCTGGTGGTCTTTCGGGTTTTATATGAGTTGTCGTCAAGACCCTGAAGCTAGGAATTTTGCATTCGCTTCGTTTGCTTTGGCATGTCTGAATCCTGTTGGAGGAAGGACGCTGTAGTGACATATCGTCTGCTGTATCGAGGCGAACGTCGAGGTGGTGACCACTCCACGCTGGTGTGAGATAATCTCCGATGGTCTTTCAGGCTTTATATAAGTTGCCGTCAAGACCCTGAAGCTAGGAATTTGGCCTTCGCTTCGTTTGCTTTGATGTGTCTGAATCCTGTTGGAGGAAGGACGTTGTAGTGACATTTTGTCTGCTGTATCGAGACGAATGTCAAGGTGGTGACCACTCCGCGCTGGTGTAGGATGATCTCCGATTGTCTTTCAGGCTTTATATGAGTTACCGTCAAGACCCTGAAGCTAGGAATTTGGCCTTCGCTTCGTTTGCTTTGGTGTGTCCGAATCCTGTTGGAATGAGGAGGGTCACCGTTGCTGATTTTTAGGCTGTAGATATTGCCGTTAAGATATGGAATTGGGGACTATGCCGTGGCTCCGTTTTGTTATGTCTCTTCCGTGCCTTGCTGGCATAAGGAGGAACGCTGTTGTTGGTCTTCTGGGATAGAGATGTGACCGTCGATACTTGGCTCTCTTTCTGATGGAGCCTGAGGAGGGAAGGCGTGATTCCTTCTTTGCTTGCACCCCTGGATTGTATACAGGGATTGATGTGATATCACTTGTAGAGCAAAAGGTTTCACTTTTTTCATTCATTTTTTTATTTCTTTCCGCGATGCTCTATCATTTCATCTTTTATATCGCGAAGGTCGCGACTGCCCAATCATTTCGGTTATTTTTCGCGGTGCCCAATCATTTCAGCTATTTAGTTCATTTTTACTCGCTGCTTTTTATTGCGAGTTGCCCAATCATTTCGGCTATTTTGCATGCATACATTTTTACTTGCTGATTTTGTTTGCAAGTTGCCCCATTATTTCGGCTATTCCGTATGCATGTGTGGCTTGCTGGCTTTTTGCTGCGGGCTTGGATTTAGACACTGATTTTGGCATCAGCACCGCTACAACTGGGATATGTCCAGGAGCGAATCATCATTTGCCTCTGTCGATGTCAAACAAAGGTGGCTTAGTGAACAGGGTTAAGATCCTGTCGACTAAGGCTTTTGACTTCATGAGCCGTAAGGGTCTCGTGAAGGTATTTTTCCCTACAAGTCGTGAGGATCTCGTAGGTACGTTTTCTCCTTAGGAATCGTGAGGATTCCTAAGTGCGTGGTCTCTTATAAGTCGTAAGGATCTTACAAGAGTGCTTTCTCCTTATAAGTCGAGAGGACCTACAATGGCTGTTCACCGGGTAGACATATCCCTAGTCACGGATGGGACTTTGTTAGGGAAATGTTTATTCACGCCCGTGGATTGTATACAAGATTTAGCATTGAGCCGCTTGTAGGGCAGTATCGGAGGTTGTGGGGACTTCTTAAGAACAGGTTCAGATCCCTGTAGCTTAAGACTTTCAAATCTTATGAGCCGTGAGGGTCCCATAAGAGGGTTCTCCTTACGAGTCGTGAGGACCTCGCAAGTGTAATTTCTCCTTAGGGATCGTGAGGATCCCTAAGTGTGTTGCTCCCTTGTGAGTTGTAAGGATCTCACGCAGGCGGTTTCTCCTTACAAAGTCGAGAAGACCTTGCAAGTGTCTTTTAACGAGATTGCACCCTTTCGGGTTTTCACAAAACTCGCCGGTAGCCCTGATATTTTTACTCACGGTGCCCTTTCAGGTTTTCATCCGTGCCCATTTAGCTTATGGACATACTATTTTTTTTAACAAAGTTGAGCCCTTTCGGGTTTTCACAAAACTCACCGGTAGCCCTGTTGTTTTTACTCACGGAGCCCTTTCGGGTTTTCATCCGTGCCCATTTTGCTTATGGACATACCGTTTTTTTTACGTCAGCCTGAGGATGCCACGGGTTGGTAGTAGTTTAACGACGTTTCGGTCATTTGCAAGTTTTAGGACATTGCGGTCCATTGTTAGTTTAGGACATTTCGGTCCTTTGCAAATTTTAGGACATTGCAGTCCGCCGTTGCCGCATTTGAGGCGAATTTCAAGTTTACGGACTTTTCGGTCCATAGCCAGTTTTAGGACATAGCGGTCCATCGCTGCCATATTTGAGGCGAATTTCTAGTTTACGGACTTTTCGGTCCATGGGGCTTTCTCTATGAATGAGCACGATGCCCCCGACATATCCATCTTTTTCGGAGCATGTGGTTGTGGCGGGCTCACCTTCCAGTTTTCGGACAGCGCGAACTTGCCCTGTTAGTATTGGTCTTCAACCCAATTTTTGAAGACGTAGCAGTTTTCGATCGGATGGCCCAATACTCGGTGGTAAGGGCAGTAATTGGGATTATTGACGTCGTTTGGCTGCAACGGACGTTTTGGATCCGGCAAAGTGATAAGCCTGTTGCGCACTGCTAGTTCGAACAGTCTCCTTGTTTCATTCCGGGGAAATGAGTAAGGACGTTTCAACTTCTCATAGAGGGGTTGCCGCTTGTTGCTTTGGCGAACAACCGGTCTAGGGCCACTCGATTGTTGTTGAGCGTTGGCGACGAAGGCCAATTTTCCCTTCCCCTTATCCTTTTTGTTCGATCCCTTGTTTGCGGGTCCGAGATTCTTTCCGGGTAGCGTGCGATTGCACGGCTGAATGTTCTCGCAACTCCTCAGTTCTTTCATTTCAGAGATGGATTCCTTGAAGAGGGGGTCGAGGGCTACTTCTTCGTCGGAGTCTCTCCCGAAGGTGAGAACTCGCGATCCCCCAGGATCAACCCTATGACAATTGCCGGCAATTCTTTTACGCTCATCTGTCACATTTTTCCGCTGTCTACGAGCTTCACGCTTTGTCCTCTTGAAGTGTTGCCTGTGAGCGACATACCCTTGCCACCAACACTTAAAGAAGTTGCAGTCTTTAGTAGGATGTGCGATCTTCTGATGATACAAGCAGAAGTTAGGATGTACGTCCGCTTCATCAAGATATTTACCACCAGGATAATTTTCTCTGAAAGAGGGCAGCTTCATCCCCATCGATATGGCTTTGGCGAATCGCTTCCTTGTCTTGATCCTGCTTTTATTTGCGGCGGATGTACTTTGATATGGTGGGAGTGTTTCGACCCTTTTTTCTAGTCGCCGGCATTTGTCCTTTTCAAATATGGCCATCTCGCGCTCCCGATCAGCTTTGCTTTTTAAACAGGCTTCGTTCAGGAATGCGTCAATTGTTTCGTCTGATGGCCCTAGAAGTTCCGGATCGGGATCTGCCCCTGGATTCTTTGTGTCAGGAGCTTCTTCACTGTCTAACGACGAGTGAGAGATCATATGACAGCTTGCCACATAATCCTCGGGTTCATCCGACGAGTCTTTGTCATCATCTTCGTCCTCAAGGACGTGGCTGAGGAATTCTCGGAATGTGGCTGGGGTCCACACCTTCTGATTATATTCTTCCAGTGCGTCAATATGTTTTTGCAGATCCGTACGCTTGTCATCAAACTGCGTGAGCTTTTTGGTCTTCTTCTTTTTCTTTGAAAACTTTGACGGCTGTGCCTGGGTATTTTGCCCACTGTTATCAATTCTCGGTATTGGGCGTGGTTTCAGCATCCCATCAATGACCTCGGGCTCTGGCGGACTTTTCCACCTGACGGCTGGGCATGTGTGAAGATCCTTCAGCATTCTTCTAGTTTTGGCCGAAAGGGCGACCTCCCACGGAGTTTCTTCTATAAAAGAGCACGATGCCCCCGGCATGTCCACTTTTTTAGGGGCATGAGGTTGTGGCGGGTTCACCTTCCAGTTTTCGGATAATGCGAACTTGCCTTGTTGGTATTGGTCCTCAATCCAGCCTTTGAAAATGAAACAATCTTCGATTGGATGGCTTACTGCTTGATGGTAAGGGCAGTAATTAGGATTGTTGAGATCGCCTGGCTGCAACGGACGTTTTGGATCCGGCAAATTTATGAGCCTGTTGCGCACTGCCAGCTCAAACAGTCTTCTCGTTTTGTCTTGAGGAAACGAGTAAGGACGTCCTAGCCTTTCCTTGAGGGATGGGCGTGGACGCATATTGCTTTGGCGAACGACCGGTTTTAAGTTACTTGGCTGTTGTTGAGTATTGGCGACGAAAGTTGCTTTTCCTTTTCCCTTTTCATTCCGAGGATCCGTCTTTGAAGGAGATGGTCTATGACCCATCTGATCCATTTGGGCTAACTTTTCAATCAAGGCATGGAAAGTAGTTGGCTTAAAAAACATCATGAATTGCGAGATGGTCGCTTGAGGGTCAAGAGTGCCCACGAACATGCCCACTGCTGGCGCTTCTTCGATGCACTGTTCGCATTTCGACCATAGGTTCTGCCACCGGATTGCATACTGCACCCACGTCTCTCCCGGCTTTACTCTGGCGTTGATCAATGCCGTGATTGGGGTGCGTCCACTAGCGCTCGCAAAACGCTGAGTGAATAACAACTCCATTTCTGCAAAAGTTTTGACAGAATCGTTGGGAAGCTCTGAATACCATTCGAAAGCTGTGTCCGACAAGCTGCCGACGAACTGACGAAGTAGTAGTTTATCATCGCCTCCGGTGTTACCACAAAGAGCCCTGAACTGGAAGACATGCTGATGTGGATTCCCCGTCCCTTTATACACATGAAACTTAGGGATCGTATATCCCGGCGGGTAACTTATTTGGTCATACCAGCCCGGATAGGGTCGTCCGGTCTTGACAACTTGGCCAACCGTTTCGTTCGCTCGGTGAGGTCGTATTTGCTGAGCTATATAATCATCGAGTGCGGCCTTGGAGATGGTTTCTTCCTTGGCTGCTGAAAGGGCCGGCAGAGGATTTGATGTTTCTCCTCTATCATCTTCAATTATTACTGGAAGATCTTCGGCTGGAGAGTCCGGCTGGATCATCATGCCCACCATATCCTGGAATAGAAGGGCCATTTGCTTTATATTGGCCGCTTGTTCCACGACCTCTTTGTCCTTCTTCTCAAGCATTCTCCGAAGGAATTCGGCATCAGTTTCCTGCTCACGGCGTTGCTCCGAGGATGCCTCTGGTCTCGCTTTCGGTCCTGTGAGTGCGGCCATGGATGTTAACATCTCTTGGAGCTTCTGCTGCTGTTCTTGGGCTCTTGTCACGGATCGCGTAAGCGGTCGATGACCTGTGGAGATACGGCTATTCTCTTTTCCGGATGCCATATAGACGGTATGCACCACTATGCTCCCAGACTTAGGGCGTTTAGGCTCAGTGCCTTTGACATTTGTCGAAGGCATGGGGATTTTCTCCGGCCTTCTCCTCTTATGAGCGGTCGAAGTTGAGGAGGCCGCTGCAGTGGATACCCAAGTAGCCGTCGTCTTTTGTGGCTTAATAGGACGGTTTTCTTCCTGTCGGACCTTCAGCTTCTTCTGCCGGCGGGGATAGTCTTGATCAACCACCGACTCTCGGAGTTGTCCCCAGATTTTGTAAACTTTGGAAGACAAACGTTGAGGGGACTGTTCTGGCTTTGCTTCCGCAACACCGGAGGAGGAGATCTTTTCAGTACGGCGGTAAGAGAATTCCTGCGCACCTTATTCAGCAGCTCGAAACTGTTCCCGGTTGGAATAGCGGCATTAATTTCCACCGTTGGGGCTGGTGGAGTTAGTCCAGAGGGGGAGTTTCCCCCGGCCTTCCTTACCCGGCGACGGCGAGCATGTCGCGCAGATGGTGTTGGTTCAGCTATGGGGATGGCTTTGTCATACCCCTGCTCTGGTCAGGCGCTGCTGGTACCAGCCTCTTGAAGACTGACGTTCGCCGAGAAGTAATGTCCAGTCTATCGAATATAGACCTCTGGGCAGAGGTGACTTTGCCTGGAGCGGGAGCCGGAGTGGCCAGCCTTGTGAAAACTGACTTCCAGGCAGGAGAAGCCTTTCCGATGATTTCGTCTGCTTGAGCCAGGATGGCTATCCGCTTTGGGATGGCTGCTTCAGGTATTGCGGGCTTGTTCATGGGCCCATTGGAGCTTTGGCCCAGTCTATTGAAAACCGAGGCATTGGATTTGGACGACCCGTTGAGAGGGGCCGCGGTATTTGTAAGCCGATCAAAGACCGAATTCTTTGGAGTTTCTTGCGACGACATTGGGGCATTGAAGCTCATCGGTGGGATCATGGTCCCAAAGAACAGCCCAGTGGTGGCCTGAGTCACCTGCTCCATCGGCATAGCGAAGATGGAGGCCGCTTGGGGCCCGTAAGTCACTCCTCCGGACGGGACGGAGCGAGAGTTGCAGTTGCAGTTAGTGCAGTTTGAAGCCATTTATCTTCTGTTTTCTGCACAGAGCAAGACACCAAATCTAAGTACCTCGAATTCACAGGCAACCATAGCAAACCGCGATTCGTTCGCGAACACGACACACGAAGTGTGGAGTGGAAAGAGGAAAAGGTCCCACCGGGCGTGCCAGAATCTGTTCCCCTCCGAATCACGCAGACGCGATAAACGCCTTGCCTGAAATTCGGGGCAAATGCTAATTGGTGCTATCCGTCCACCTCTCCGAAGATGCCAAGTTGATTTATGGCACCATGTATCGAAGGTTTAAACGGATGCGGCCGATGTAGCAGACTTCGTCAGATTCCCCCTCGTCTGAGGGGGTTTTGATTGTGGGGACGCTCTTCCCTGCAGGCGCAAGCCCCTGCAGTTAATTACGCTACCGCATCGCGGTAACAACTTTCTCCTTCTCCATATGATCACTTCGTGTCGTGGGTGTTTGTTTTGTTTGTGGTTGCCCGTGGATTGTATACGGAGACTAATTTATGTTGTCGCCCATAGGGCGTGGATTAGTCCAAATCCGTATCTTCTTAGATTTGGGTTTGGGGGTTGGGTTTAAGGATACGTTGGCTTCATTTGAGACTAAGATCAACTTAAACGTTTGTTAAGGATACGTTAGTCTAATTTCTAGACTAAGATCAACTTAACAGGATCGTTTAGATCCAACAAAAGAGCATTTAGACTTTATTGTTTAGTTTACGGACATTTTGGTCGATTACTAGTTTAAGGACATGGTGGTCCAATGTTAGTTTAAAGACATCCCGGTCAAGGTTAAGGACATCATAGTCCGTGGGTTTAAGGACTCCACGGTCCAATGTTAGTTTTAAGACATCACGGTCAAGGTTAAGGACATCATA
The DNA here is from genome assembly GCA_030015575.1 of Agapanthus africanus. Lineage (NCBI taxonomy): Eukaryota > Viridiplantae > Streptophyta > Magnoliopsida > Asparagales > Amaryllidaceae > Agapanthus > Agapanthus africanus. The sequence continues at coordinate 11,172,790 of JASDDO010000031.1, read as the reverse complement.
GTCCATGAGTTTAAAGACCTCACAGTCAAGGTTAAGGACATCATAGTCCGTGGGTTTAAGGACTCCACAGTCCAATGTTAGTTTTAAGACATCACGGTCAAGGTTAAGGACATCATAGTCCATGAGTTTAAAGACCCCACAGTGAAGGTTAAGGACATCATAGTCCGTGGGTTTAAGGACTCCATAGTCCAATGTTAGTTTTAAGACATCACGGTCAAGGTTAAGGACATCATAGTCCATGAGTTTAAAGACCTCACAGTCAAGGTTAAGGACATCATAGTCCGTGGAATGTATGGCTGTCGGGACCCGTCACCTCTCTGAAGACGTTGAAGGATTACAACGATAAATATCAGAGGAGTTCAGAGATGTACCCTTGAACCAATGTTGGTTGGGAGATCTATAGTCCAATTTGGGACTAAAGTCTGTTTGCAGGTTTATGAGCATATGGGCTCAGTTGATATGAGTTGAACATTTAATTGTTCTGGCTATTGAGCCTTCATCTGGGCTCGGCCCTTTTAATAATGCATAGCATTTATCAGAACAAAGTATGTTCTGACAGTGCGCCACGTGGCGCGTCAGGCGCTTTGTGCCAAGGAAAGAGCGCATTGCGCTTCTGTTGGATAGCGCACACGAGGAGGACACGTGTCGCTTAGCGCTAAGCGCTAGTTTGTTAGCGCACTTCACTTTTAATTTATGAGCGCGCTGCGCTAGTTTATGGGTGCGCCAGCGAGTGACACGTGGCGCGCTTGGCGCTGAGCGCCAACCCAAGAGTGCAGTGCGCTGTTTCAGGAGCGCAAAGAGCAGATTATGTCTCTGGTTGACACGTGGCAAGTTCTGGCCCTGTGCGCCGGTCCAATGAGCGCAAGGGCGTAGTTCATGAGTGCAAGGCACTTTTCAATAGCGCAAAGCGCATCTGATCGATTTTAAGATCATAGAACAACTTTTACGTTCTTCTAAAGAGGCTTTGCCTCAAGATCCAAGAACAACAGTTCTTGTTTTGATAAAAGGCTCTGCCTTTATAGATCAAAGATCTGTGGATGAAGTAAAAATACTTCTTTTTATATTTTTATGATTAGATCTTTTGATCTTTTCTTTTTATCAAAGACCTTGGTCTTTTTTCACATCTATGATCTTCTTAGAACATGTTTCTTCCTTTTACGAGATGATTTCATCGCTGTTGTTCAAGAATTAATTCTTTACCTTAAAGATGAAGAAATGATCTTCTTTTTTCTAAAGGCTTGCCTTTCTTTTTCTTTGAGTTTTTCTCAAAGTTTTCAGAGAGTTTTCTCTCTCTTCTCTCTGTATTCTGTATATTTTAGACTTGAAGTCTAGGGTCCTTTATATAGGGCCAAATGATTTGTTAAATCAGTTTTAAGAGATCTTTCTCTGATTGATTTGGGGATGTTTTCCCACCATTGGATCTTTGATCCTAGGGCTTCTGTTGTACAGAAGGCAATCTTTTTGTTTTTAAAAAGATTGAGAAAATCTTTCCATAGCAAAATTTATTGTCTTCGGTAATTTTTATTTACCATTGGATATTGATCCAACGGTGCTCTGATTTACAGAGTAAAATCTTGTCATTTCCTTAACAGAATTTAATTCTGATTAATTAATGATTTATCATTATTATTAGATTTTTGATCTGACGGTTGGGGAGCTTTTAGATTCCAGCGCTGGCGCACCCGTGCTTTGCGCGTGGTGCGCTGCTCAGAGTGCAGCGCAACTGCGCTAGCGCACCCGTGTCTGACACGTGGCTTGCAGCGCAGAGCGCAGCGCAACTGTGCTAGCGCACCCGTGTCTGACACGTGGCGCGCAGCGCAGAGCGTTGGATCTGAAGCGCTGCTTCAACTTTTAAATTTTGAATTTTAAAACAGAGCTTTTCTCTGATTATGGGTGCACTGCCTAGGGCGCAGCGCACCTGGCGCTAGCGCGTCTGCGTTTGACCCGTGGCGCGCAGCGCACAAAATCTGAAGCGTTGCTTCACAATGTTTTAACTCTTGGCTTTGAGGCATTTGTTACATTCTTTGCATGTGGAGTTTTTCCCACCATTTTTTATTTTATTATTATTTTTTATTTTATTATTTATTTGTGTATATATATATCTATATATAATTTTTTTTATAAGGGAGCAGGTTGTGAGCCAAAATTTTGGCGTGAACAGGCATGTGTGAAGATCCTTCAGAAATCTTTTCGTCTTAGCTGAAAGAGCAACCTTCCATGGAGCTTCTTCTATAAAAGAGCATGATACCCCCGGTGTGTCCACCCTTTTAGGAGTGTGCTGTTGTGGCGGATTCACCTTCCAGTTTTCGGATAGCGCGAACTTGCCCTGTTGGTATTGGTCTTCAATCCAGTTTTTGAAAACGTAGCAGTCTTCGATCGGATGGCCCAATACTCGATGGTAAAGGCAGTAATTAGGATCATTGACGTCATTCGGTCGCGTTGGGTGTCTCGACTCCGGTAGAGTGATGTGCCCATTGCGCACTGCCGGTTCAAACAGTTTTCTTGTTTTATCCTAGGGAAACGAGTAAGGACGTCTCAACTTCTCATCGAGGGATTGACGCTTGTTGCTTTGGCGAACAACCGGTCTCGGGCCACTCGTTTGTTGTTGAGCGTTGGCGACGAAGGTTGCTTTCCCTTTGCCCTTTGCATTCTAAGGCTCCATTTTCGACGAAGACAGCTTATGGCCCATCTGGTCCATTTGGGCCAGCTTGTCAATTAAGGCCTGGAAGGTAGTTGGCTTGAAGAACATCATGAATTGTGAAATTGTCGCCTGAGGGTCGAGGGTCTCTACGAACATGCCTACTGCAGGCGCTTCTTCGATGCGCTGCTCACACTTCGACCATAGATTTTGCTACCGTATTGCATACTGCACCCATGTCTCTCCTGGCTTCACCCTAGTGTTCCCCGCCGAAATACGGAGACGCGACCGCGTAGGTCCGTCTCGCCTGAATTCGGGGCAGATGCTAATTGGTGCTATCCGTCCACCTTTTCGAAGATGCCAAGTTGATTTATGACACCATGTATCGAAGGTTTAAATGGATGTGGACAATGTAGCAGACTTCGTCAGATTACCCCTCATTTGAGGTTTTTTTTATTGTGTGGACGCTCTTCCCCGCAGGCGCAAGACCCTGCAGTTAGCTACACTACCGCATCACGGTTACAACTTTCTCCTTCTCCAGACGGTCGCTTCGTGTCGTGTGTGTTTGTTTTGTTTTTGGTTGCCCGTGGATTGTATACGGAGACTAATTTATGTGGTCGCCCGTAGGGTGTGGATTAGTCCAAATCCGTATTCTCTTAGATTTGGGTTTGGGGTTGGGTTTAAGGATACGTTAGTCTCATTTGAGACTAAGATCAACTTAAACGTTAGCTAAGGATACGTTAGCCTAATTTTAGACTAAGATCTACTTAACAGGATCATTTAGATCCAACAAAAGAGCATTTGGGCTCTATTTTTTAGTTTAAAGACATCGCGGTCGATTACCAGTTTAAGAACATGGTGGTCCAAAGTTAAGGACATCATAGTCCATGGGTTTAAGAACCCCACAGTCCAAGTTAAGGACATCATAGTCCATGGGTTTAAAGGGACCCCATAGTCCGAGGTTAAGGACATCATAGTCCTTGAGTTTAAGGACCCCACAGTCCATAGAATGATTGGTTATCGGGACCCGTCACCTCTCTGAAGACGTTGAAGGATTACAACAACAAATATCAAAGGAGTGAAGAGATGTACCCTTGAACCAAAGTTGATTCGGAAATCTGTAGTCCAATTTGGAACTAAGATCAATTAATTAGATTATGAGCACATTGGCTCAGTTAAATCTGAATTGGGGACTTATGGCCAACTTAGGCCAAATCCAATTAGATTTGAAATGTCGGACCTTTGTTGGACCGTTGAACATTTATCTGGGTTCAGCTATCCCATTATTTAGCAATGCTAGACAGGGGTTTGGGACTCTGACAACATTTTGTCTTTGGCTGAGCACTAGCCATTCATTATAGCTCTGGATTTTAAGGTTCATTTGAAGGGGAGATTTGCCTCTGGAAAACTTAACCAATTTGGGCTAAGCTTGGCTTTAAAATAGTGTTAAACACTAGAGGATATTTGGCGATCACGTGCTCCCACGTGATGTGCTGAAAATAGTTTTGAACACTAAGAACGAGGCGCTTAAAGTAGTGTTAAACACTAAAATTGAATTGGTCGCGTAGGGTCACGTAAGGCATCTGAAGATGGGGCCAGACTTCCTTTATTTTGTTCTCAGAATATTCAAATAAGTGCTAAACACTTTTAGTTCTTGAAATTATCACGTGTGGACACATGATAGTGTCCATGTATTGGGTCTTAATTCCTCTGTTTTCCCTCTTTTCCCCTTTTAAAAAAGGTGTTTGTCAGGGGTCACGTGGGGACATGTGAGGCGCCCTTAAATCAGCACTGCCTTTGGCTTTGTTCTCCTTTATTTTGAGGGTCACGTGGGAGCACGTGAGGCATTGCCTCTGGGCTAATTCCTTCTAATTTTAAGGAGTCCATTAAAGGGTCACGTGGGGGCACGTGAGCATGCTTTATCCATTCCTTTTTGTTTGTTGGGATGAAGGGTCACGTGTTACCACGTGATCACGTTAGATACTTGATCTTTACGTGCATGGAGAGCTCAAGTCTCTTGTTTTAAGAATTAAATTCTTTTATAGGGTTAAACCCTAATTTCATTTGGAAGAATTAAATTCCTGTGTATTTGGAAGAATTAAATTCTTATGTAGGGTTAAACCATAATTTCATTTGGGGGAATTAAATTCCGGTGAATCTGGAAGAATTAAATTCTTATGTAGGGTTAAACCCTAGTTTCATTGGGAGGAATTAAATTCCTATGAATTTGGAGGAATTAAATTCCTTAAACTTAAATCCTCCTTCTAAGTTTTAGATCTGCATGGCAGAATCTCCCCAATGAGAATTAAATTCTCAACTTGTGGGGAGATCTGCTCCTGCAGATCTTCAACCAAAGGAAGAACTAAGTTCTTATTCAGAAGAGTTAAACTCTTAATTTAAGAATTAAATTATCTTTTGTTTTATGGAGCTTAGATATCTTTCCCCTTTCTCACCTAGGGTTTCTTTTCTCTCCTGAAGAAGTCTTCTTTTCTCTCTGTTGTTGTATCTCTCTTAAAAAAATTCCCCAAAAGTTCCTTCTCTTCTCTTCTTGGCTCCTATTTATAGGAGAAAGAGAAGAATCAGTTTGTTTAGTCAATCTTTCATTGAAAGATTTTGGTTGTTTTTGTAATCAACATGATCTTTTAGATCATCCAGTGAATTTTATTCACCATTTGATTTTTAATCCAAAAGATATTCTGTTTGTTATTCTTGGTGAATTTCAGGAAAATCTTTCCTTGTATAGAATCTTTCTATAAATTGGTGATTTTTAATCACCATTGGATTTTTAATCCAACGGTGCTCCCCTTTACAGAGCACAATCTTTTTTGTTTGGAAAGATTTAAAGAAATATTTTTCTAGTTAGGGTTCTCGATTCCCTCTTAATTAGAATTTAATTCTATTAGTTCAGAAGGCTTAAAAGCATATCACGTGTTGGCACGTGATCCCATTGTTTGATCATTCAAATAGAATTTAATTCTATTAATTAAAGAGCTTAGGAACCCATCACGTGTTGGCACGTGACCCCCTTGATTAACATTTTAACCAGAATTTAATTCTGCGGTTTTACAGAACTAAGGAATCATCACGTGTCAGCAAGCGACCCTTGGTCACGTGTGAGCACGTGATCCCCCATTGGGGGTTTTCCTTGTTGTTTTATTATACCTTTTAATTCCTTCAGTGAATTTTTAAAGGCCCATCACGTGTGGGCACGTGACTCCTGTTGATTAGAATTCAATTCTCTTATAACGGAGTCCCCAGGAAACCAGCACGTGACCCTTGGTCACGTGTGAGCACGTGATGACCCATTGGGGTTTTTCCTGATATTTTATGAGGGAACAAATGCCCCCACAGTGTTGTTCTCACGTGTTTTCACGTGAGTGCAATGCTGTCATTTTTTGTGGCCGTTGGATCTGCCTAGGGAAGGGGGAAGATGAACCGTTTCCCATCACATCCTATAAATGCAGGGGTCCCTTTAGAAGCGTCTCCACTTTTTTCATCTTCTTCTTTGCTCGTTTTTTTCTGAGAATTTAATTCTCCTTCCCATTGCTCAGTTCTCTGTTTCAAAAATTTCCAGAGTTTAACTCTGTTAACAAAAGATTTCTCTTTCAGGTAATGATCTTGGACGGCTGAAGAACTTCTTGTATAAATTTTCTTTGGATTTTAAATCCACACCTAGGGTTTTCCCTTTAACAAGAACCCATCTTTTCAAGTTAAAATAATGTCCAATCTTTAGATAATAAACTCCTTTTGTTAGGGCATCTCTGATCTCAGGGATCGGTGGTGATACTTGTCTTCTCTCTGGAATTTAATTCCATTCCAAAGAGCTTTTAGCTCTGAAAATGTTTTCTGGGAATTTAATTGCTCTGTTCAAAAAGAATTTAATTCCTCTAAAGAACTTAGTTCTTAAAAGAAGACTTCTTGGGATTTTTCATCCTTAGTTGTTCTTGCAGAGATCCTTCGCGATTTGCATAGAGTCCTTGCAGTGGGTTTTCTCCTTGGGGAATGTGTAGAGTTGTTTGCAATCCACTGTTCATTTATTGAGAATCTTCCTTTTATTTCCATAATGATTGCCCTGCCTCATCATTAGTGAGTCGCCATTTTGATTTTGTGGGGCCCCTGTGTTTTGTAACCAATAGTCCCATAAAATAAGTTGTTTATCGTTTTCTTCCACTGTCCTTTTTTATATATATATTTTTATAAAAATATATATACACGTGTGGGTTTCATTAACAGTTTCCTTTCATCTGTTTCAGGAACAATTGTTAGTGTATATGCCCTAGGAGCCATTATTGTATCATACTAGTTTGTATATTACTTAATGGAAGTTTGGGATATTCACAGTTATATATTAACTGTCTCGCTCAACATAGTAGTATGCTACTTGGTTTGTATCTATCTTAATATGTGTATATGTTAGCATATCGCGAATACATATTGATAGAGCCCTTAGGATCTTGCTTGACTACCAGCGTTGTGATGGCAGTCACACTAGTGGGGGCTGGGTAGTCTACAAGCACATCCTTTTTCAGGTCTCTAGTCGTAGGATTATCGAGACATGGCATCGATACTCCGGAGTAGACTAATGTGTACGCTTCTCATCCCAGCAAGGGAAATGGTCTGTCCCACAGCCATTAGTACGTTGTACTGGAGATAGTATACAGGTGCTCGTTGGGTTACGGGTACACCGGACAGGACTCACAGGGAACTGTTGGTTGGTATTATACCCGTCGTCAGTTAACAGTTCCCAGGTGACATGAGTACAGCATAGTCCGCATACTTGACGTTGTTGCTTCGTCCCGAGTGTGTTCCAACTGTTCTTAGATTGCTACCCTAGCACGGCTCAAAGGAGTCGTGCAAATAGGTAGCAGTTGGGTGCAGTCCCTAAGCACTTGGAGGCAGTGGCGGTTAGATAGGATCCGTCTCTCCCGGTATTGGAAGTTGATATCGCGCTGTGTTTGGAGAGCCATTACGCAAAGTCCCCGGCCAGGGCAAACGAGATTTACTGGTAGGATTTCCAGTAGCTTCTCAAGGTGTAATGGGCTTCGCTCCGACACGACTTATACAGCTTTTAGGGGACTGACGCTTGCCGCCCCCCTAGGCCCGATATGCGATAGTCTTAGACGAACAGACCAGACTGTACGGAAATTGTCACATCAGGCTCAGTAGGAGTTCGGATGGGTTTCCTCATCGGCCTTCTTATCGACATCTACCTGGGGACCGTTACGTACAGTGTCACGCCCCGCTTCCCAGAGTACGCTAAGATGGGTACGTGATATAGCCAACCATGCTACTCGTGGATAGGAAAAATCCTTCCACAGTCACATTACGGCTGTAGAGATATCAAGAACAAGAAAGTAAACTAAACTATCTAGTACATGTCCATGAGCCAGAATAAATGAGTCAAGAAATAATAATATGCGGAAGCAAAAGATCCAATAAATAAAACACCTGGAAAGTAAGACTGGATACCAACAGGATCTTCACCGCTCGGTCTAACAGCGGCAATACTCCTGATCGGTCTGCAACAAAGGTAGAGGATCTGGGCCATGCAAAACCCAGACGTTAGCACGTCATAACATCAAGCAATAATATATAAACAGGGTAGCAAGACATGCAGGTATGATCATAAATGGCAAAGCAGGTGTAACAGCAATATAAATCAGGGCAGTGAAAGGTAGTATGCAGTGAGTAATCTAAACTGGTATATTGGGTTAACTACTCTCAAGTCTTTGAAATCAATTTGATGAATCATCGATGTAACTCAATAGTATCCCGTGCGTGCCCGGGATCACGGTGAAGATTCTCGGGCTGAAACCGAGACATGCCGCTAGGCACTAAAGGAAAAGGGTAATGATGAATGATGTCCATGGCATCATCCCAAGGCTGGCCTAGCCTCTAAAAAGGTAATGGATAACGATGGATGATGTCAGCAGCAGCATCCTAATGCTGGCCTAGCCTCTAAAACTGATCAGTAAAAGTAGCACACTGTCGAGTTACAAGTCAAGTTTCATCATTGATTTCCCCATACCCCCAAGTTATCAGTATTCGAGTCAGGTATTAAATAATCTAGAGCTAATGCCAACACAGGATCAGGCAGGTACAGGTTTGTCTGGATAGACAACAGGAACGGTCCGTAAGGACAACAGGTCAGGTTTGTTGGCATTAGACACAAGATCAGGTAACAGGTAAGACCATGGTACATCAAGTCAAGCCAGGTAATGTATAAAGGTGCCATGTCATGTCAAGAGTTGCACGGTACCGTGTTGTGTCAAGTAATGGGTGTAACAAGTCATGTCAGGGTGTACAAGATATCATGTGGGTGCTCATAATCAACTAGCATAAGCATGGGTATACAAAACAAGCATGGGTACTAATAGCACAATAAACTGGAACATGTAATATGACATGCAATAGGTACAGATTAAACTATATGGATGTACGATTATCGATTAGAGTCAGGGTTATGGTTCCAACGTTAAGTATCTTACACTTAAATGAATATGGAATACTAAAATCACATTAACATGTATTAAATGGCCTAGGTATGCAATTATATATAAAACAGGTTAGATGGATGCAAACGGGTGTTGAATAGGGTAAAACTATAAAAAAAAAAGGTACCATAGACTATATAAATAGTTATTATGTGATTTAACATACAGATGTGGTTACTAGGTATAGTAAACTAAAATGCAACGGGTATGTTTCGAGCTATAAATCTAGAATGATATAACATGACATCGAAATGTAAAAAAAATGGAAATTATGGTATTAAATTTAAACTACAGGTTTAATGTGCACTCAAATGTGTATATAATAAATTAAATAGCATGTAACAAGTTTTACTTGCCTCGACGGATCGCGATACGGGAAACGGAACGTCTCACGTCGGCGGGAAAAGTCGCGATGCGCGCACGGTACACGGAACGGATCCAAACAACGCACAAAGTGGTCACACGGGTCAGGTATCCTCGCTGGGTTGTCGGGATCGTCGACGGCATGGCCGGATTCCGGCGATCACAGAAAACAGTGAATAAAAAGAGAAGAGAAGAATGCATAAAGAAACAAGAAGAGAAGAAGGGAAAGAAAAGAAGAGGAAGGAGAATAAGATTTCTTACTGGGTTGCAGAGGGGAGTCGGCAAGGGGTGGCGACGACGAGGGTTGCCAGCGTGAGGGTTTCCCGGCGAGGCTAGGGTTCGGGTGTGATAGGATTAAGGTTCGGTTTGAGGCTCGGTTTGCTGTCTGGGGTTTCTTGGTGTGCAGGGATAATGGTGAGGGAGAAGCACAGAGGAGAGGGATAGGAGGAGAGGTGGAATGAGATGGCAACGGCGAGGGATGATCGGCGACGAGGTGGTGCAAGGTGGTGATGAGGGATTCTGTGGGTGTGCAGGGTGCAGTGGAAGGAGGGAGAAGATGGAGGAGGAGGAGATGATGGAGATGAGGAGAGAAGGAGTGGGGTGAGGTGACGACGAGGATAGGAGGTCGTCGGCGATGGAGATGCAGTTGAGGCGATGGGTTCTGTGGTTAGGGTTGGTGGCAGGGTTCTCATGATGAGGGAAGGAGAAGAGGAAGGGAAGTTGAAGACGAGGAGGAGATAATGAGGTGGAGAGTGTAGAGGCAGAGGGGTTTACGGTTAGGGTTCGATGCTTTGGGTTTTCTCGTGCTCGGGGTTTTAAATGAGGGAGAAGCAGAAAGCATGAAGGGAGGTGACGAGATCGCGCGGGTGGTGAGCAAAATCGAGAAGCGAACAGTGTTCGCGAGAGGGGAGAGAGAGAGAGCGCGAGAGGAGAGAGAAAGAGAAGAGAGAGAAAGAGCTGCGGCGGAGGAGAGAGAAAGAGAAAGGGAAAGGAGAGAAATTAGTGTGGGGCCCGGCGTAAAGAAAGGGAGGGATGCGATTGGCTCGTGGAAAAATAAAGAGAGAGGGAGAAAGAAAAGATTTAATGGGAGAAAGGAAACGCGTGGGGCCCAGTGAAGCTAAAGAGAAAGTTTTGATTGGTTGTGGGATGAGAATTAGGTTAGGAAAAATATATAAAAGATTTTAAATAGTTTTAAAAATATTTTGCTGGCTGTAAAGATATTTTAAACGGATTAAGAAATTTAAAAATAATTAAAATTTGGCGGGATATAAAATAATTCAGAAATGCGCCCGGCTCGGGTCTAAAATTTTGGATTTGAAATATGAAAATTATTAGCCAGTTTCAAAATTTAAAATGAACGATTATATAACAGAAATGCATATCCCCAAGAACGGATGCACGTACGTGCGCGTAGCCATTCAAACACGTCCGTTTCACTGAACGGGACGAGAACACGATGCAAGGACGCTACCACAGGGTTAGGGGTATCAAGCAGGCCATGCAATGTATTTTTAAAATATTTTACGTGACTCAAAATGTTATATGATAAAAGATGTGATACTAGATAAACTACCAGTATGTATTAAACATGAGATGCACGTGTCCATGCAACAAGTCAAGGTAATCTATAAATAAGAGTCAAACAAGTTCAAGCAAGCGGGTCGTGTCGAATGCAAAGTAATAAGTAAAATACCATTCGCACCCAAACACGCTAAATCAAGAAAAGACCATGGATAGGTAAATACGGAAACTGGAATTGGTATAAATGAACTCGGGTGTTACATACAGCTAGTACCGCTTGCGGCCTATGGTTAAACCCACTGCCAGCGTAGTGTCGAGTCTTTAGAGTCCCACACAGAGAGTTTCCCTGCTTCAGGCGAAACGATATAGAGGTCGTATGGTTTTACGACAGGGTTCGGACACATATGTGTATTTATGCACGTACGATGTTCGGACAGTTTTTACTAGCAGACTTTAGTTTAAGCCAGATTCTAGTATTGGATTATTGCATTTATACAGTCTCAGTATTTCCGTGTTTTCACGGATGGGAGGGGCATTCTCGTAATTAGTCGAAAAGCTTCTAGAAGAAAGATGAGGTGGAGAGCTTAGGTGGACTTTGCATTAAATGGATTAGTGACTCATGGAGTGATTCATCCAAATGAGTTAATGAAGCATTTATTGCTTAATGACTCATGAGATGATTCATCCAAAGTGAATTAATGAAGCGTGGTTGATATTATTATATGTTATTCATTTAGATAATTATCGTTCTTCATATATTCACAAATGAGTTATAATTCATTTCATTCTCACTTTCACATTCTCTCTCCTCAAGCTCTCTCTCTTCAAATACCTAACCCTAATCCTCTCATGTGTTGAGATCCAAGGGTTAGCAAGACTAATAGATCCCTAATCCATCTCTATATCCTCTAGGTTACCTTGATTAGCAATCATAGCCACCTAGTTACCTCAAGTGAGAGGTTAAATCTTGGAGAAGGAACTCTCGGGTGGATCTTTTATCACATCGAGGAGGCCGACGAGGAGGTGAACTACAAGAACAAGAAGGACTTGAATCTTTAGGTATAATCATCTATCATAGTAGTTAATCACTTCTAGTTAGTTTTTAGTTAGGGTTTAGCAAAGAACCGTAAAGTTAGTCGATGTTAACTTAAACAAAATGATTGTTTTACATATTCCGCCTCCCCGCATCATGTGGGGTGTCTAATGTCGACTTACAACAATGGCTTCTCTTCCGTACTTCCCTTTCACCCGCTCGGAGGCTGCCTTTCCTCAGTCACCGTCTGATGAAGAGGTGATGACGATGATTAGAGCTCACGACCCTAATTGCACCAACTTGCTTTTATGGGGGACCTGGTACGGTTATATCATCCGTGGTCACCGCAGCTTTCTTTGCGAGATACCAACGGAGCCTACCTACCCATTTTTGCCGATGGAGCGTCCACGGACCACCTTTGCTGTGGAGATGCTAAACTGGACCCCTACGGGACGACTTGAGCCGTCAACAACTGGGATTCCAAACCACCCTGTGCCAGCTATAGACATCTTAGGGCGTCGTATCTGCCAAGGTGAAGCCCAGCCCTGGGGACAGGTTTACAAAATAGGGCTTACTCCTCGACAATCCATGGGTTACCTTCTCTGGGCTCGTTATATCATGTCCGCCCATCGTGCGCGACTGCAGAGAGTCGGACTCTATCAGGCGGTATACGCGTCTCTCTTCCACTATCAGCCCTCCCATGTCTGGTGGGTTAAGGCCTTCTTAAATCAATGGAATCTTCCCACCAACACCTTCTTGCTAGGGAACGCGAAGTTTCAATTTCTCTGGAAGAGTTTTGCGAGATCTCGGGGTTGCCGATCAGGGGGACGCTCTATGAAGAACTGCTGCCTCCTGATGAGTATGTTTTCAAGACTGAGCCTGCTATGCATGACGGCCTGTCGACTGAAAATATCGTCCGCCACAAGTACCTAAGTCTAATCAAGACTCTGGGCATTTTTGAGAAGCTATTCACAGAGTCAGAGGAGCAGGGCGTCACTTTCAAAAGCTTTATCACCTGCTTCCTTCGCGGATACGTTCTCTCAAAGGCGGCTCCGAAGTTTGCGAGTATCAACGACCCCTTCGGGTTCGGTTTAAATAAGCTACCGGCTAAAGAAGAGGATTTGCCGCAGTTCTACATTCCAATCCTGTCGGCTGTACCTTTTAAGTCGATCACAACTCCTGGCATCGATGAAGAGACTTTCTTTGTGGGTTTTATCAGTGTCTGGCTCAGCTGGTTCGTTATTCTAACGCACCGTCGATTCATGAGAGCTTCAGTCATTTACCCTGCTCATCGCATCGCCGGAGGGACGCGACTAGCCGTGGGTATTGCGGGGCTAGCGCATCTGTATATGGGCTAAGCGTTGCCGCCAATACCTCAACCCCAGACGTGAACGTAGTGAGATTCTCTCTTCATTACTTTACGTCATGGATTGAGATGCACGTACTAGGGGCATTTGCTGTGCATCAGAGACCCAACTTTTATGATGCCTACACTTTTCCGCGGCTCATGAGGTTGGTGGACGCTTCGGCTCCTGATCCGACCCAGTCCGGAGCCATTCGTGTGCTGCTCAATCCTTATGCCAATGCGGGCGGGATGGTTTTTAATGATCAAGTCCTCTCTGCTCCTTCAGGACCGATTCAACAGCTTTGTGACTCGTCGAAAGAGGGAGCACCCTCCCTGAAGCCCAAGGAAGCCATGCACTTATATTTGATCAGACCAGGTTATCTGGTATTTCGTCAAAATGGTGCGGCTCTTTTTATGCGGTACAACCCACACCGCTTTGCTTGGCAACTGGGATACGACCAGGGTGTCCCCTTTGAGGCGTTTACAGTGGAGCCCAGCCCGTCGTCGGAAGTTGTTCGCGATGCCGCTCATCACTTCATGCAGCTGAACACCGGCACATGCTTCGTAATTGCCTGAGGTAGACTACATTCCTCGATATGTGGCGGCTTCCACGGGCTGGTATCTCCACCGGGTCAGTCCTATTATTGTTGAGGAGAGGAGGATGCTCCTTGGATATAGGGTTCCCACTCCGATCCAGGCTATGGGAGTCCGGCCACGACCGCGGGCAGTGGTTCGCCCTCTCCTGAGAGATGCTGGTGTTGTGCTTATTCCTGAGACGGCGGAAGTGGATCTAACTCCCACAGCTGGTATGCCGCCGCGCACTAGAGCTCAAGCAAGGGCCAATAAGGCGCCAGTAGCAGTATCATTACCTGCGGTGTCAGCAATGGCTGTGTCGTCATCGGTGGCACCGCTAGGCGAGGATATTGAAGGCGAAGTGGGTCAATGCCGCGCCAAGGCACCAAGGGGAAGGAAGCGATCATCTTCTAGTGTTAGTTCTGGGTCCAAGAGGCGAATGAAGATGGCCACCAATCTGCTCGACTTTTTAGTAGAATCCGAGCCTATTCTTTAGGATGAGCCAGTAGCTATGCAAGAGCCGGATGGTGGTCTTCTTTTTCCTGGTTCATCTGCCAAGGAAGCCGCGCAATTAGCTGAGGCTATAAGACGCTCTCAGGATGAAGCTGAGAATGTAAGGGTCCCGAAGAGGCCTTATCCTGCCGTCGTCTTCTACGAAGATCCTCCATCAATAAGGCGAATATTTATAGGTCCTCTAGAGGAGGGAGGCGAGAGATCCCTTAAGCAGCCCATCTCGGCCGATGCTGAAGACGCACTGTCGTTGTGGACTGGCGGCCACGAGTCTACCCTTGAACCCCGGCGAACATACCTCCTCATGAAGGAACGTCGGCTTGAAAAAGCCATATTAGAAGCTCCTTTGCGCATTGGTACATTTATATTTCCTCTTTTTTTTGTAATATTTTGCACTGCTTTATATAGATACATCCTTATCCTCGTGGAAACTTTGCATGGACTTCGACAACGACAGAGGATCTGAGTTCAAGTTGCGCCTTGACTATGGACTCCGCAAATATCCCCGATGAGACACTAATAAGTGTGGAGGGGGTCGACACAACTGTTGTTCCTGCCACGGAGCTCCCCTCAGTGACTCCCATTCCCCAGGTGCTTGCTCTTCCGGAAGAGGCATCTTCATTGGCCGTAGATTCCATGGATCTTTTTAGGGAAAGCTCGGAGACTGTGGGACAGGTGGTCGAGGTCACCGTCCTTTCTTTGGAGCCTGCAGCAATGGCCACTGCTCCCCAATTAGAAGTTATTATACCGGCCCATGTCCCCGATGAGGTGCCTGGAGGCGTGGAGGAGGCCGCCGAAGCTGCTATCCCTCCAGCCCAGAGTAGGAGGAGTATCGAAGGTAGCCTTCTATATTTTATATTGATAATCTCTCCATTATCTGAACCTTTCTGTCTTTTTAGAATTGCGTGGGTTGGCGGCATCCATCGCTGATCTGTCTCCTAGGAAATCTTTTCAACATCTGCTAGAGATGGCCGCTCCGCAGGCGATATCCCCTCAACGCATCGTCCTATCTTCCGGGCAAGGTTAGTGTTGTTCGCCTTCTTCATGGCATTATCATTATTCCATATAACGATACTGATGTCTTCTCCAGTTCTGGAGGCCGATGACGAAGTTGAGATTCTTGACGGGCCTGGGGAGTCTTCAGACCCTTCTTGCATGACTGTGGGTAAGTAAAGTTTCAACGTTGTTCCATCTGCTCTTTGCTTACAAGTCTCGCTGATTGTTTATAAATCTTAACAGCTTTGCTGGTTCTTACCATGCTGGAATCTCGCTTCGTCATGCCACCCGGCCCCTATGCTCTACGTACCTCGGAACGGATGGCAAAGCTAAGCCTTCATTCCCTGTCAGCCCTGATTGAAGACCTTCATGCTGGCAGTCTGATCACGACCGAAGCGTTTTCCACTGAATCCAACGGTTCTCTTCCCTTTCTTGCTACTTACCATAGTGAAACATTCGTGCAAGTCTGGGTTGAGTTCTGTCGGCAGGTGGAGGCTTGCTTGCATATTCTTGAATGTACACGCCTTCCTTCGGAGGTTGTGGCCGCGAAGTCGAGCTTACGAGGGCTGATTGAGCAGTGCGCTGCGAACATGCTATCATGCGAGAAGAGGCTCAGCCAAAAGTTTTCGGAGAGGGAGCTGGCTTCTAAAACGCTGAGGGAACTTCAAGCCAATCTTACGGCCAAGACCACTCGGGCATATGAACTTTAGCGGGTGCTTCAAGAGGCTATCAAGGAGGTGGTAGCCATTGATAAGGCTGTCATTTTCACTCGCGAAATGGTCGAAGCTCATAAGCTTACCGAAAAAGAGCTTGAAAGTCGGCTTGCCTCATACCAGGCTCAATAGGCTCAAGCGGAGGCCCGTCTCTTAATGATAATAAATCATGGAGTCGAGGCCCAGCGGAAAAAGGATGAACTGGCAAACCTATTAAATCGTCCGTCAGCCTGAAGAATTGAATATTTTTCTTTTATTCTTCTTTTGTACATACTCCTGAATGAGAGTATTTTTTGATTCTTGCATAGATTGTACTTTGTATTCATTTTGATTCATGAATAAAAGACATATTTTGTTTCATGATGGTGTGTCCCTTTTAGTAAATGCATCTTGTGGATAATCTATTTTGATTTCCTTGTAGGACAGCGATGGCTTAGGAGTCAGGGTTAGGATCTGCCTTCTAAGACTTTTCAACTTTATGAGCCGTGAGAGTCTCATAAAGAATTTTCTTCCTACAGGTCGAGAGGATCCCATAGGTGTAATTTCTCCTTAAGAATTGTGAGAATTCATAAGCGCATTTTCTCTTGAGAGTCGTAAGGATCCACAAGAGAGCTTTCTCCCTTACGAGTCGTGAGGACCCGTAAGTGATGGATGAGGTTGACATTATCCGCATTTCACGGAGTCAGGGGTTGTTCTGGCCATTTCCCACGGGGTCAAGATTACCTTTATCCGTGTTCTATGGGATCAGGATTAGCTCTGGACGCTTCCCACGGGGTCGGGATTGACATAAACTGTGTTCCGCAAGGACCAGGATCCGCTCTGGACATTTTCCAGGGGGTCAGGATTGACATAAGTCGTGTTCCACGAAACCAGTATTTGCTCTGGATGCTTCCCACCGGGTCAGGATTGACATAAGTCGTGTTCCGCAAGGACCAGGATCCGCTCTGGACGCTTCCCACGGGGTCAGGATTGACATAGGCTGTGTTCTACAAAACCAGGATTTGCTCTGGATGCTTCCCACGGGGTCAGGATTGACATAAGTCGTGTTCCGCAAGGACCAGGATCCTCTCTGGATGTTTTCCACGGGGTCAGGATTGACATAAGCTGTGTTCCACGAAACCAGCATTTGCTCTGATGCTTCCTACGGGGTCAGGATTGACATAAGCCGTGTTCCGCAAGGACCAGGATCCGCTCTCGACGTTTTCCACGGGGTCAGGATTGACATAGGCCGTGTTCCACGAAACCAGGATTTGCTCTGGATGCTTCCCACGGGGTCAGGATTGACATAAGCCGTGTTCCGCAAGGACCAGGATCCGCTCTGGACGCTTCTCACGGGGTCAGGATTGATATAAGTCGTGTTCCACGAAACCAGAATTTGCTCTGGATGCTTCCCACGAGATCAGGATTGACATAAGCCGTGTTCCTCAAGGACCAGGATCCGCTCTAGACGTTTCCCATGGGGTCGGGATTGACATAGGCCGTGTTCCACATAACCAGGATTTGCTCTGGATGCTTCCCACGGGGTCAGGATTGACATAAGCCGTGTTCCGCAAGGACCAGGATCCGCTCTGGACGCTTCCCACGGGGTCAGGATTGACATAAGCCGTGTTCCACGTGACCAGGAGGGGTTGACTCTCGGTTGTCTGTGCATCGTCGAGTCATGGAACGGGGAACTTTGTCGCAGCTCCGATTTGTTGATGTTGCGTCTGTTGTAATGAGACGAATGTTGAAATGATCTCCAAGCTGTCTGTGAACCATCGAGATGTGGCTTCTTTTTTTCTATGGAGCCTGGTGGGAAGGTATGGTTCCCTCTTTGTTTGTGCCCCTGGATTGTATACAGGGACCGATGTGATCTCACCTGTAGGGCAAAAAGTTTCGTTTTATATATTTTTCTTTCTGCGATGCTCTATCATTTCAGCTTTTATATCGCAAAAGTCGCGATTGCCTAATCATTTCGGCTATTTTTCGCGGTGCCCAATCATTTCGGCTATTTTTACTCACTGCTTTTTATTGCGAGTTTCCCAATCATTTCGGCTATTTTGTATGCATACATTTTTACTTGCTGATTTGCAAGTTGCCCAATCATTTCGGCTATTTCATATGCATTTATGGCTCGCTGGCTTTTCATTGCGAGTTTGGGATTTGATACCGATTTAGGCATCAGCATCGCTACTACTGGGATATTGCCAGGAGCGAATCATCATTTGCCTTTGTCGATGTCGAACAAAGGTGGCTTAGTAAACAGGGTTAGGATCCTGTCGACTAAGGCTTTTGACTTCGTGAGCCGTAAGTGTCTCATGAAGGTATTTCTTCCTACGAGTCGTGAGGATCTCGTAAGCATTTTTTCTCCTTAGGGATCGTGAGGATTACTAAGTGTATGGTCTCTTATAAGTCGTAAGGATCTTACAAGAGTATTTTATCCTTATAAGTCGAGAGGACTTACAGGTGTCTTTTGCCATATGAGCATATCCCCAGTCTTTGGTGGGACTCTTGTTAGTGAAATGTTTATTCGCGCCCGTGGATTGTATACAAGGGTCAATATTGAACCGCCTGTAGGGAAAATTTGGGGGTTGTGATGGCTTAAGAACAGGTTCAGATCCCTGTAGCTTAAGGATTTTGAATCCTATGAGCCGTGAGGGTCTCAAAGGGGAATTCTCCTTACGAGTCGTGAGGATCTCGTAAGTGTGTTTTCTCCCTTGGAATCGTGGGGATCCCTAAGTGTGTTGCTCTCTTGTGAGTCGTAAGGATCTCACGCAGGTGGATTCTCCTCACAAGGTCGAGAGGGCCTTGTACGTGTCTCTTAACAAGATTGCGCCCTTTCGGGTTTTCACAAAACTCGTCGGTAGCCCTGCTGTTTTTACTCACGGAGCCCTTTCGGGTTTTCATCCGTGCCCATTTTGCTTATGGACATACCGTTTTTTTTGTTTTTTTAATATTTTTTTTTGTCAGCCCTGGGATGCTGCGCTCTGTAGTAGTTTATCGACGTTTCGGTCAAAAGCCAGTTTTAGGACATAGTGGTCCATTGTTAGTTTAAGGACGTTTCGGTCCGTTGTTAGTTTTAGGACATTTCGGTCCGAAAGCCGGCTACTACTTATAGAGTTTGGGCTTAGGAAGATAGCGAGCGGACATAGGCGTCGTCATCTATCGTTGACCTAGGCCGTGACTCATCAGGCGCAGTATTTTTTTAGAAAGCGACCGTTTATTGGCCTGAAAGGTCTTTCACCATGCATGTCCATGAGTAGATAGGCTCCTCCTTGGTAAACTTTGTCTATGATATACGGGCCTTCATAGTTCGGCTCGAACTTCCCACGCTTGGCGCGATTGGGGATCATAGGTCTTTTGACCACTAGTACGAGTTCGCCTTGGCGGAATGTTCTCGGCCTAGTCAATCTTTCATATGAGCGCGTCATCTTTGCTTTATAAGCCTCCAGATTTTGTTGCGCCATGAGCCTGGTTTCATCAAGGGCGTCGAGCTTCTCAAGCCGAAGGTGAGCATTTTCTTCGTCTGTTAGCTCATAGTAGACAGCCACTCGTAGAGAGGGTAATTCTATCTCGAGGGGGAGTACCGGTTTCCGTGCCGAATACCAATGCATACGGTGTTGTGTTTGTGGCTATTTTGAATGTAATTCGATACGCCCAGAGAGCTTCATGCAGTCTCTCATGCCAGTCCCTCTTATTTCGAGACACCGTCTTTTTCACAATTTTCGTCAAGCTCTTGTTGAAAGCCTCAGCTAGACCGTTAGCTCGGGGATTATAGACCGAAGATTATCTCCAGTCTATATTATGCTGTTGTGCGAAACGGCTGATCTTGTGGCTTTTATAGGCTGGCCCATTATCGGAGATAATCCGTCGCGGAGTGCCGAACCGGTAAATGACGTGTGTCTTGAAGAAATGGAGAATATTCTCCGTCTTCACCTCCCTCAGCAGTACTGCTTCTGCCCATTTGGAAAAATAATCAGTTGTTGCCAAAATGAATCGATGTCCTCTGGACAATGTCGGTTCGATGGGGCCGATTATGACGGTTCCCCACATTTTGAATGGCCAGCTAGCCACCGTTGGGTGTAGCGGATTTGGATGCTGGTAGATAAAGTCCCCGTGAATTTGGCACGAGTGGCACTGCTTCGCGTATTCGATACAGTCTTGGATCATCGTAGGACAATAGTATCCCATCCTTTTGATCTTTAGTTTCATCTTTGGTCCGGCTTGGTGAGAACCGCAGAGTCCGTCGTGAGTTTCTTGGACGACTCTCCTTGCTACTTCAGGTCCTAAGCATCTTAGCCACAGAGAATTAAATGATCTCTTATACAGCGTATCATTGACGAAGGCAAAAGACAGAGCTCGTTTCATGAGCTGATGTCTTGAGGACGCATCTTCAGGTGTTCGACAGGAGTTGAAGTAGTCTATAAAGACTTTCCTCCAATCCTTAGCCTTTTCCTGGTCTTTTATTCGTAGGGCCGTTTGCTCGGTCGCTCCTTTTTCTTCGGATGACTCTGGAGATATTTCTGCCGGTGCAAGAACCCGACGGCTTTGCACAACGATCCTCACGTTATCGAGGTTCTCGTCGGCCAGTTCCTTAGCGAGCTTCGCTAATGCATCCGCCTTGCTGTTTTCCGCACGCGGTATGCTTTCCAGGGTGTAGGAAGAGATTCGAGTCAATAGTTGTTGCACTCTCTCACCGTACTTTACCAACTCTGGTTTGCACGTTTGACAGTCGCCGTTTACTTGGGTAACGATCAGCTGGGAGTCTCCGTATATGAGGAGGTTCTCAATTCCCATGTCGACGGCGATCTCAAGACCTGCTATCAAAGCTTCGTATTCGGCTTCATTGTTCGTTCTCTACTCTATTAAGGAGAAGGAAAAGCGCATAATCCCTCCTTGTGGAGTCACGAAGAAGAGGCCTACCCTGGATTTGATTATAGGGGTGCTTTGTTTGCGCTTCTTCATGGAAGATGCTCCATCAAAATAGAGTTCCTACTGGGTATCATTCTCTTTTTTCTCCCCGTCGATCAAGTCAAACGCGTGCTCGTCAGGCAATTCGCAGTTCAGAGGAGAATCGGCGGGTATCGGATGCTCAGCGAGGAAGTCGGTGATGGCCTAGCCTTTCACTGCCTTGAGGGGACGATAAGTTATCGAGAACTCCATCAAGAGCAGGGCCCATTTAGCGAGCCGCCCTGTTAATATAGCCTTTGACATCAAATATTTGAGAGGATCCACCTTTGATATGAGATGGACCTCATGTGCCAACGCATAGTGTCTGAGCTTCGTTATCGCGAAGATCAACGCCAAGTAGTGTTTTTCAATGGGGGACTAATTGTTTTCTGCCCCCATGAGAACTCGACTCAAGTAGTAGAGGGCTCTCTCCTTCCCTTGGTTGTTTTCTTGTGCCCACGGCGCGCCTAAGGAACCTTCGAGGGCTGTTGTATACAGGACGAGAGGTTTTCCTTTAACGGGAGCGGCCAGTACTGGCGGATTCTGCAGGTATTGCTTGATTTCGTCCAGTGCGCTTTGGCATTTGTGATCCCAGACGAACAGGGTTCCTTTCTTCATTAGGTGACTGTAAGGACGGCATTTTCCTGAGAGATTGGCTATAAATCGCAGGATATACGCGAGCTTCCCTTGGAGAGACCGCAGTTGTTTGAGAGTCCGTGGCGGAGGCATTTCTATGATCGCCTTGATCTTCGATGGGTCTATTTCGATGCCTCGGTGTCGAACGACGAATCCCAGGAACTTGTCCGAGGAAACTCCAAACGCACACTTGAGAGGGTTCATCTTCAAGTTGTATTTCCAAAGGCGCTGAAACACGATCTTCAGATGCTCTAAATGTTCCTCGTATGATTTGATTTTAACTACGAGGTCGTCGATATAGCATTCGACGATTTCATGTATGAGGTCATCAAAGATCTTCGTCATGGCCCTCTGATACGTGGCACTGGCGTTTTTTAGACCGAAGGGCATCACCTTATAGCAGAATATACCCAAAGGGGTCCGGAAAGCGGTATGCTTCTGGTCTTCAGGATGCATCTTTATCTGATTGTATCCCGATGAGTGTTCATATCAGATTTTTGCATTTTTATACCGCCCAATTTTTATCATACTGCTTATCGGTAGGTACTCTTGAGCCGTGTTTGCTAGTCAATTGCAGGATACAGGTTCTCGGCTCTAAACGGTAAAATTCATGGAAAAACATGACAAATTCCGGATTCCTGCCAACCACAGATAAAACACGGGTCTCCGCTCTCTATCCGTATGTTGTCACACACCAGTTTAAGAGACAAAATGGCAAATCAATGTCATTTTCATGCACAAGGCTCCATGGCAACACAAGATCCAAGAAATCTACGCGGAGCTCAAGAAAATCATGGCAAAAAGATCCATATCCAATCACCTTTTGATCTACTAAAATTCTGGAAGAAATGTGGAAAGATTATCAGAAAAAACATATGCCAAACTACAGACAACATCAGACCAGGGGGCCCCACAAAATCCGAGGAGCCAAATCCTCTATTAGGCCGCGGAACCACGGTCGTACGGCCTTGTCGGCTGAATACTTTTCAGGGGCAGTTTTGTATTTTCATGAGGGTTCAGAATTTTTCCCTGGGTTTCCATCTCCCTGCCTATAAATAGTCCATAATCTTGTATTTAGATTTTAGGTTATATGTTGTTGTTGTTCTTCCTCCTCTCATCTCTTCTCCATTAAAAAACTTGTAGTGAGCTTTTGTAAGTGAAGAATGAATAAAGGAGTTCTTGTTCTTACCATACTTGTCTTTTTATTTTGTTAACTATTATTGCTTGTAATTTTCATTTGCTAATTTAGTTGTTGTTATTTGTGTTTGTTTCTTTCTTGTTCTCTTTTCCTTTATCCTTAAACAACCATGATGCTTACGCTTGATCCTTGCCAAGGTGAGGTCGCAAATAGCTAGTTGTAATCTTCTAACCTCTTTCTTTCTATCTTCCTCCTTTGTTTTATTTTCATTTTTCTTGTAATGGGTGAGTAGTTTCCATACTTGTTAGGGTAGGATAAGAAAAGTTTGATAGAAGGAAATCTCTCTCACTCTTTCCTTGCCCAACATCTTAAATCGAACTCCCGTTAATTGAACCACAATCCGCTCCCTACGGCACCCTATCCTACATGATAGCGGTGATTCCGTAGTGAGACCGGTTGTGGTTGAATTAACCGGAGGTTAAGGCTAAGAGCCAAGAACGGACGGACAAGCACCAAAAGGAAGAACTTATGTGTTGGAAAGCCTAGCTTATACTCGCAAGTTCCTTCCTAGTCGTGCTAATCCCCGTTGTTGCCGATTACCATAACACCGATATTAAGAGTGGCAACGAAAGAAGTGAGCGACTCCTAACTCAAACTAACCTAATCCTAACCCTAACAAGCTCTCTATATATATCATTTTAGCACTTAAGTAACCTAAAAACAAACCTGGAAAATTGGACTTAACTCGTTAAAGCACATAGAAAAAGATTCCCATCTCCCTGCGGACGATCCGTACTCAACCGGCTAGCTACAAGCGAAATCGTCTTGATTGCGGTAACAAACTTAGCACGCAAAAACTCTACCAATCAATGAGCCGTCCATGAAGGAGAAAACTTCATGAGTGGACGTATTATCTATCATCAGTTCGGTGACCGGTACTGGAAAGTCGTCCTTTGGGCAAGCTTTGTTGAGATCCCGGAAGTTTACGCATATGCGTACCGTCCTATTTTTCTTCATTACTGGGACAATGTTGGCGATCCAGTCAGGATAATGAACCCTTGGACGAAGCCAGAGTCGATTAGCTTCTTGACTTCGGCGTTGATGCTAATCTAAAGCTCGAGCCGCATTCTTCTCGGCGCTTGTTTGATCAGCCTGACGTCTGGAGAAATCGCCAATCTGTGGACAACAATCTCTGGATCGAGTCCCGGCATCTCTGAATAGTTCCATGTGAAGCAATCTTTATACTGCATGAGCACCTCTTTAAGCGTAGCCTCCTTTTCCTCAGATAATAGTTCACTGACGAACGTCGGCCGTGGGTCGTTTGTCGTTCCCAAGTCGATTTTTCTGAGGTCATCTGCAGTAGTATGTATCCCATCTTCTAGCTCTTTTGTCGCCGGTGGAAATTCTGAGATCAATTCATCCTCATCGTTTTCAAAGCACCAAGAGAGGTCATCCATATTCTCGGGTTCTTCTTCTGATAGCGTTATCGCGTGACAGGTACGAGATCGTTTCCAAGACCGATGTTGATCTGGTTCTACTCTCTCTATACGCGTCGCTTTCGGTTCATGCTTCTGTGGCGGGCTTACCCTCCAACTGCTGGATAGAGCGAACATGCCTTGTTGATATTTGTCTTCGACCCAGTTCTTGAAGGTGAAGCGGTCTTCGAGAGGATGTCCTATTGCTCGGTGATAGGAGCAATAGTCTGGATGAGAGACCTTGTCTACTTGCTCGGGGTTCTTGGATTCCGGGAGTGTCATCATCTGGTGTTTTACGACAAGATTGAATATCTTCTTTGTCTTGTCTTGGGGAAAATAATATTCTCGACCCATCTTCTTTATAAGAGACGGGTCCCGGCTGCTCGATTCTTGATCGCGTGGCTTCTTAGACCCGCTATGCTGCTGTCGAACGTTTTTTCCGTTCTTTGGTTTATTTTTGCCTCTGCGCCGGGTCTTTTGCATGACGGGTTGGCGACAAAGAGCAGTGTCATTCTCCACGGCCTGCTGAAGGAGGCGCTGCGTCCTAGCTTTCTCATAAATGGCCATTTCGCGGCTATAGTCATCCCGGACCATTTGACCCGCTTCCCTTATTAGCTTGTCCATCTTTTTTTCAAACGACGTACTCGGCATTTTCATGGCGGGACCTCGTTTTGGTTCAGGGTTAGCTTCTTTTAACAGAACATCTCCTTCTTCTTCAAAGTCATGTATAATGCAGCAGTTATGGAATCGTTCCCGTCTTTTGGATCGAACATGTCTAAGCCCGATCATTTCCATTCCGCCGTTGGGAAACTTTCGTTGAGTTCCGGGGACGTTCCAGATCCTGTTATAGAACTGTGCTTGTCGAGCAGTTTGCTTAAGGGGTACACCTTGGCGTCTCAATAGCCTTTTTAAGCCTTCTGTGTAGTATCTGGGCAGACGGATGGGCTGGAGCTTGTCAAGTATAGAATCGGCACCAGGCAAAATTTCTTTTTCCACTTTGGTCTCCGTTGATCGATAAAAGAGGATCGCCTTTTTATCTCTTCGCCTGGGAGGGACGTAGAATGTCTACAGTTCTTGCACACTGTATGTATTAAGTGCGTCGAGTTCTTTGTAATGTTCTCGCGGAACCATGGCGATTTGCAAAATCCGATCATCGCCAGCGAATGCTTGTATCGATGGTCGTACAAAAAATACGGCATTGACCTCATCTTCCGAGTCGATGCCGAAGATCAATATAGGGGTGGACGGTCCCGGCTTGTTGCATTAGGGTGGCCCTGAATAGACTATCCCTTCTTCCTCCTCGGTATCACTCCCGAAGACCGGAATAGTGGTGATGGCTTTGTTCTTCGGTTTGTGACATTTTTCCGTGTCCTCGAAATCTGGTAAGAAGTACTTTGCATCTTCATACTTTCGGACTTCATTCACGGAGAATAGGTTTAGTTACCCCGTCACAGTATACTCAAGACCATCTTTGAAGTACTTCATACACTGATGTTGTGTAGAATGGATAATGTTGTACTCGTGTAGCCAAGGCCTGCCGAGCAAAGCGTTGTAGCAAGTCTTGGCGTCAATGACATGAAACTTAATATCCATAATAAGCAGCCCAAAGCGTAGTATCAATATTACAGACCCGAGCATCCGTGATGACTGGGAGTCAAACCCGGACATGGTGATTTTATCACGAGCAAGGTGCAGAACGCTCATACAGATTTCCTTCAACACTCACATTGAGGAGATTGACGGAGGACCCATTATCAACCAGGATTTTGCCTATCTTGATATCATGACTGTAATATTTCAAAAAAAATAAAATATTATTTTTGGGATTTTTTAAATTTTAATATTAATTTTTAATGAATATTTTAATATTTCGGTATAATTAAATACCGATAAATGGGGAAAATTTTGGAAAATTCTAAAATAGGGTATTTTATGGAATTATGCCATTTTAAAGTTTTTATGGTTAGTTATATGCTATTTTAGTGCTAATCGCGATTAAAAATCGCTAATCGGGTTTTTAGCATTTTTGTGAAAAAATGTGCACATATCATTTTTACCTCACTTGTTTTTTTTTCCTACATGTTTTGGGTGCATGGTTGCCTAGGGTTACCATTGAGTGAGGTGGAATAAAAGAAAAGAATAAGGAAAAGAAAAGGTGAAGGTATGATGAAGAGAGAGAAAGTGAGAGTCAACCCCTCTTTTTGAACCATCCCCCATCATTTCCCTTTTCTCATTCTCTCTCCTCTCCTTCCCCTTGCTGCTGCAGTCCCTCCCTCTTCTTCCTCCTCCCTCTTCAAGCTTAGATCCACCATGAATCCAACCCCAAAACCCTATTCCCATTTCACAAAAAAATGTTCCCAAGCTCACTAGCTACACATTGGACCTAGAAGGAATGGATTTGGACGACTTTGAGCAACTCAAGAAAATTCTTGAGTTGCCAAAGGAGGTAAATTCTGCACCATTAGTATAGTATTTCAATTCCTAATGCATCTATACTAGTTTCATGTCGATATGGTGTCGTTTGATAGACTTTTGAAATTTCAAGTTAGGGTTTAGGGTTTGATCTGAAATCAAAGGTGACTTGAGGTGTAATTAGGGACTACAACCCCTGGTGTGATGTTACATTGGACCAAACTAGAGGTTAGAACCCAAAATACGGATTTATGGAATCGATATCGGGAAAAACTGTAAATCTGGGACTGTTTTTGGAAATCTGCTATCACCCGAGCCTTCTGAAAATAAAATTGGTTTGACAGTAAGTTGTGCAGGCACCCTGGAACCACCACCCAGAGCCCTAGCCCCCACCTCCATTTTTAGGCCGTAAATAAACTCCTTCTGGCTGCAATTTGCGGCCAGAGCAGGGGGGTTTGGTCTCGTTTTTGCTCCATAGCCCTATCTCCAGAAAACTTGACCCCTGGCATGTGCAGTTTTGTCTGATTCCACATAGGGTAGAATCTGGGGTAATTTTCATAAGTTGGCGCATGGTTTATGACTTTCTTTAGCATGGATTTTTGTATTTGGGATTCGTTTCTGTTGGGTGGCGTTTGAACGTCAACGGCAAAGGGTTATTGATCGTGTTTGCATGCGAGACTATAGGTTTTTACCTATAGGCGTAGCGTGTGCCTTTTTGGTTTCCGATGTGATTTTCATGTGCTTTAGTGTTTGTGATATCCTTGTAGGTACCCCACGTGACGTCGAGGCATTGAAGATAAAGATGGAGACATCGGCATCGGCACACAAGACGCAAGGTGGGTAGATTTATATCTACGGGGAGAAGTCGGGTGGAAGGCGTATATCACCCTCGCAGTTCGTGGTGATGTATACGAATACGTATACACACATATATTGATTATATATTGTTGAGATTATTGATGATAAAGATGGATTCTAGGTGTGATTGGATTGGCTTAGTGTTGTGAAACCCTAGAGTAGTGGTTGCACCACACATACACACCCACACCCATACTTGCATACATTCTCCTTTCATATGTGCGTATATGGGATTATATATTATGTGTTCACATGGGTATGGGACTATGTGATCATATACTAGATTTGAGAATGATACTTGGGATTGAGATGAGTCGACGAGATGTGATTTGAGACCGTGAGATCGGTGATATGGCAGGATTCGTACTTGAGATACGTCATGATGTTTTAACGGATCTTTGGACGGCGATACCATATGAATAGTGATATATATGAAATGGTCGACATGTGATCGTGATATGAGATATGATATGTTAAGATAACTATAATGGGTCGCATTGGGCGATGTATACTTCTTTTTGATGATAGGTGCTGATGATATCAGTTTGTACGAGATTGTCGATCAGTAGTCAGATCATGATTATATTAATGATATTAGTATGGTACTAGATATAGATCAGTACGCCGGATTATGATCTTTGATAAAGAGGATACCGGATGAATAATATGATGAATGTGATATTGACATGTACCCAGATTTGGGATGCCGTACGACGGATTTACGTACGAGCTATATATTGATGTTTGATCCGCACTCTTGACTTGGGAATGTCTGATTATGGATATGGTATCGGATGTGATATTATTGAGGCGGGATCACCGACTAATATATATATATATATATATATATATATATATATATATATATATATATATATTTGTATGTATGTATCGATTCAGATGTTAGGCGGTTTCCTTACCTTCAGTTAGCCTGTTAGCTCAGCCCTATAGTTTAGTGTAGCTGTATGACTCATATGATATTAAATGCAGTTTAGCTATCATTGTGTTTAGTATTCAGCTCCCGCACATTATTGCTATTTGCTCCGCATCGCATACTTATATTGTGATTCATATACCATTATTGATAACATGCTGTTAGGACACCAACACCATTACCGATGATGCGTATGCTCCACGTACACTTACTTGCCGGCTCACACACATCTTCATCGGTAATTGCCATGTCACGTACACTTAGAGAATATTATTGCTTGACTTAGCTTGTTAGCTAGTAGTTTTTACATGATATTAGTGTACTTGCCTTATATGCCAGTTTAGACATTGTAGTTATTACTTGTCACTTCATGCATACTGTTATTTATTGTTATGCCGCATTCATGGATTCTCATGCCTATATTCACTATTTTACGTGCTATTGAGGTTTTGGATTCGGATTTCCATGAGATTTTCTGGATTTGGGGGAAAACCGCAAAACTTATACAAACTTCTTCTCTCTTTTTTAAAATAAAAAGTGTGGTTTTCCCATGATGTATGAGTCGTCCACCATGAGTTTGCTGATGGATTTCGAGACCCGGTTCGAGGAGTTGGATTAACCGTTTTGGGTATATGGTGGGCCCCGTAAGGTACCCCGGGGCAAGAAGCTCGTGGTGATGACGATGAGCCTGGCAGGGGAGCACTACCTACCGGTGATTTTACCCGACGCGTCGGATATCCGGAGGATACCATCGTGGTCTTGAGATTGATGGTAGGGGCCGGTCTGGACTGACGGCACCCTAGATAGTGAGATTGATACTGAGATTTTGAGATATTGAGGTACTGAGCTTTGATGATCCGGGCCAGTCCGGATAGCCGGAGCCTGAGATATTGAGATATTGGGATTTATGTTTTATGTCGATGCTAAACACTGTTTATGCTGATTTCATTTATGATACCTCGTTTTAAAAATACAGTAATCTCACTGAGTTATGAAAGCAGTTTCTTCAGTACATGTATTCTGTTTTCATGCATTCATACATCATCCATATGATATATTGCTACCTGAGGCACTGACACGGGCACATGGGATTACCCTTGGGTTAGATATTTACCCTAGCCATTGTTATCGGCTGCATGTTATATATATTTGAGGATTTATTATGATCGTATGACCTAGGATTGCGTCATGCATGCGATTCTTGTTCGTAGATGTTTTCTACTCACGAGTTGGCAACTCACCCCCGTTGTGCCGCAGTTTCTTGCAGGTTTTGCCGTACAGGTTTCATTACGGCTTTCCTGGCACTACTTTCATTTCTGGGTGATTTGCTAGTAGGTGGGTTCACTTGTATCGTGACCATCAGTATATTTTGTATATTATTATTCAGTTGTATCTAGAAGTTCCATCAACCAAACATGTATTTATTTCAGATAGAGACCAGTGATGTATATTCTTTCGACCTCAGAGTCGCGCGTTGTATTTCTATGGATTTCATGCTGTTTTGAGTTTCCTTTTCTGTTGTGATCCTCGCCTTTCGGCGTTGTATATTATATTGCTTGCGTGGTTGTGACCGTCGATTGACGAAGAGCTAGCTCCCGCTTGGGGATGCCTTTATTCATTATATATGCTTTATCAGGTTTTGTACCCGTTTGGGGTCAGTTTTTACAAGGGAAACTCTGCCGAAATTT
The DNA here is from genome assembly GCA_030015575.1 of Agapanthus africanus. NCBI lineage: Eukaryota > Viridiplantae > Streptophyta > Magnoliopsida > Asparagales > Amaryllidaceae > Agapanthus > Agapanthus africanus. Next base: position 11,142,534 of record JASDDO010000031.1, on the reverse strand, counting down.
TTAGAAAAGACTTGTGATTTTAAAATGCATATTTCGGCGTATGTTGCAAACTATTTGATTCAAAATGGTTTTTCCTTCACTCTACTACTTTTCTTGGTTTGGATTTCTGGGTTTTCGGCTTACTTAGATTACATACGCCTCGAGACGTTTCGTAGTTTAAGTGCCGGTCATGTTCCGTACTTTCGAGTCGTGACAAAATTGGTATCAAAGCGTTAGGTTTTACCTTCGGAGTGTAGGATGACCCTTGGTTGATGGAGTAGGTAGCTTGAGTAGAGTGACGTACCGTACGTATGTTCCGCGGCATATTTACGATACGCTGCTCCACTTAAGAAGCCTTAGGATGTATGTTTCTTTGCTCAGTATTATATTCATTTCTGATCTAGCCTCATCGGTACCAGTTATGGTTTTGCTGCCACGATTACGGGCAGGGAGAGCTATGGCTAGAGTTGCAGTCAGCACGAGCTCGTCACGAACGAGGACTGACCAGGGCGTAAATTCCGGCGACACACGATTGCAGAGATGTGTTTTTTTATTGCGTTTTCGCGCCACGAGCGTTGGATGGATCGCTATATGAGATTACTCGGACGTGCAGATCAGCACCAGAGGATTGAGTCACTGATAGAGGCCAGCCAGATTTTGATGACCGTTGAGGTATGACTTATTCATGATGATTGAAGCACTGTTCAGCGTGCAGACGAGTGAGCCAGTTGTTGCTACGAACGATGAGATATCGCCCCAGATGTTGGAGCTATTACGGTACGAGTTGTACTAAGAGATGATAAAAGGTCGCTAGTCACCGAGGATGAATGACTAGGACATGTGATTCGTTCGCCTACCCTAATGCGAGGTCATCTGATAGATTGATTCCAGCTAGAGACGACTTCACGCGGAGACGTTGAGAGTCGATAGAGGCGATCGAATGTCAAAAACCTATTGTTCCAAGTTTACAGTATTCGGAAAGACATGCAGGCAATTCTATGGACCCTCTAGAAGAATGAAACCCTAACTCGACATAATGACCGTGTGAAAGCCTTTGAACCTTAGGGTTTGCGGCAGTTCCGCGGCGCCATTAGTGAGGCTTGGGTTTGCCCTTCTACGGCTGGACCACCGATACTGTGGTATGTACTCGATACTATTAAATTGCACCCAAGATGTTGAGCTCTTGGGGGATTATGAGGTTTTGACGAATCGATCAAATGGTTCGACTTCATTCGGATGCTTGGTGGTGAGATACACTTTTTGGGAGACTCCAGATACGAGGATAGCCATTGGAGCTCAGTCCATGCAGCCACGACGAGACGAGTCCGAATCAGTCGACATTGGAGCATGTTTCCTGATTTAAAATCAGAAAAGCTTATGGGAAAAGCTTCAGAAAGAGGGGTCGCGTGCTCACACGTGACCAGCAGTCACGTGTTGACACGTGACGTATAAAAGCAGTGGAAAAGGGCTCATTGATTCGCTGATCAAGTCAGAGAAAAGGTTCCTTAATCAAGTCAAGAAAAAGGGCTTCAGATGAGGTCACGTGTTGGCACGTGACACTCAAAGGAGAGGACTCGTGCTACAGTTGAGTCAAGGAAAGGGGCTCCTAACAGGGGGTCACGTGTTCACACGTGACCAATGGTCACGTGTTAACACGTGATGGCTAAAACAGCAACCAGAAGACAGCGCAGAAAGAAAGAAGACTCTTCATTCCAAAGAGGGTCACGTGGTCACACGTGACCATGGGTCACGTGGTCACACGTGACCGGCTTTCAAAGCCTATTTTGACGACAGAATTAAATTCTGAGGCAGATTTGAATCTTTCCAAAGGAAAGTGAGTATCTGAGACCAATCGAATTAAAGATTCGGAAGTGATTTAAATATCATCTATCAATGGAAAATCTCGGGTTTGGAAAGATTTCCCCCTTAAATCTAACCAAAATAACAAGGGAGAATCTTTGGATTTAAAATCCAATGGTGAATAAAATTCACCTAATAATCCAAAGGTCCAGAACGAATGAAGGATGCAAATCAAATCTCTCAATGAAGATTCGTCACAAAACTAATTTATTCGGCTGCTTCTCCTATAAATAGGAGCCAAGAGATACAAAAAAGGGGAAGATACATGCGCAGAGAAGAAAAGAAATAAAAAAGGAGGAGAGCTTTGATACTTTGAAAAGACTCGGATCTTCTGCAAAAACCCTAGGTAAGAAAGGGAAGGCCTTTTGAAAGAAAGAGAATTTAATTCTCAACAGAGTTTAACTCTGATACATAAAACAGAAGAGCATATTTTTTCTCTCTTTGATAGAGGATCTGCAAAGTGCACATCTCCCCTCAAGGTTGAGAATTTAATTCTCAATGGGTCGAGATCCTGCCATGCAGATCCAAAACATAGAGAAGGAATGCAAGCATGAGAATTTAACTCTCACAGAACTATAGGAATTTAATTCCTTTAAAATAAAATTAGGGCTCGACCCTGTATCATGGGAATTTAATTCCTTCAAAACAAAAGAAACAGGGTTGAACCCTAATTAAGAACATAGTTCTGTTGAAACAGCGGGAATTTAATTCCTTTAATCATAATTCCCTGAAATGGGAGTTTAATTCCTTAAAAGCTTTTGTTAGGGTTTAACCCTATTTGGATCTTCACATATATGAGGAATTTAATTCCCACAGAAAATTCAGAGTTAAACTCTATTCCAGAATACAAGTCTTCGAAAGGAAGTAGGAATTTAATTCCTCGGAAATTTGCAGCTCGAGGAATGTAATTCCTGAAAAAGATTAACAGATCCTCTAAAAACATACATAGAGGCAGGGTCACGTGTTACCACGTGACCCCCCAAAGAGATCTACAGAAAGTCCCTTTGAGGCAGCACCCCACGTGATCCACGTGACCCTTGATAGAAGTTCTAATACATAGGCATTTGAATGCCCATCACGTGATGGCACGTGATGCTCTGAAAGACGCGATAATTTCAGCAGAACAAACGAAGGGAGGGCGCTCTCACGTGCTGCCACGTGACCCCTCTTGCCTTAGTGTTTAACACTAAATTAAAACTCTCAAACCCAGTGTTAAAACACTGTTGGGCCTTAGCATTCAACACTGATTAAAAAGCCTTATTTGCAGTGTTCAACACTGAGCTGTTTTAGTGTTTAACACTAATTTGAAAAGCCTTGTTGCTGGTGTTTAACACCAATTATCTCTTAGTGTTAAACACTAACTTGTCAATCTTATTCCCAATGTTCAACACTGACTGCTCTGTATTCTTTAACACTAGGCTTTGACCCAATTGACTTAAATGGATAGAGGCAAAGCCTCTCCTGATTGGACTTAGCCCAAGATGGCCGTAAGTCCTCAATTTGTGGTTAATTGGGCCAATGGACTCATAACATAATTAATTCGTCTTGACCCCAAATTGGGCCAAGGACTATTTAAGCCACTCCGGTTCTAGGGTACATCTCTTCACTCCTTTGATACTTGGCATTGTAATCCCTCAATGTCTTCAAAGAGATGACGGGTCCCGACGACCACACATTGATATGGACTGTGGGGTCCTTAAACCCATGTCTAATGCAAAATTCCTGGTTACGTGGAACGCGGATAACGTCACTCTTTGACCCCGTGGAAAACGTCCAGAGCGGAGCCTAGTCCTCGCCGAGCACGGCAGTGAACCCGTGTGAAGCATCTAGTGCAAAATTCCTAGTCACGTGGAACGTGGATAACGTCACTCTTTGACCCCACGGAAAACGCCCAGAGCGGAGCCTGGTCCTCGCTAAGCACGGCAGTGAACCCGTGTGAAGCATCCAGAGCACATACCAGACTGTGGAGTCCTTAAACCCATGGACTATGACGTCCTTAACCTTGACCGAGATGTCTTAAAACTAACAATGGACCGCAACGTCCTTAAACTACCCATGGACCGCAACGTCCTTAAACTACCCATGGACCGCAATGTCCTTAAACTACCCATGGACCGCAATGACCTTAAACTAGAAAATAGAGCCCCATATGCTCTTTTGTCGGATCTAAACGGTCCCGTTTAAGTTGATCTTAGCCTCAAAGATGGCTAACGAATCCTTAAACCTTCAAGCAGACTGGACTACGAATCCCCCCAATTAACTCTGGCTCGAGGGTACATCTCTGAATCCCTCTGACACCCGTCGTTGTAATCCTTCAACGTCGTCAGAGAGGTAACGGGTCCCGACGGCCACACACATACGATGGACCACTATGTCCCTAAAACTGGAACAATGGAGCCCAAACGCTCTTTTGTCGGATCCAAACGATCCTGTTGAGTTGATCTTAGTCTCAAATCGGACTAACGTATCCTTAACAAACGTTTGAGTTGATCTTAGCCTCAAGCATGGCTAACGTATCCTCAAACCAAACCCCCAAACCCAAATCTAAGATAACTCGGATTTGGACTAGTCCACGCCCTACGGACGACGACATAATTCAGTCTCCGTAAACAATCCACGGGCAACAAAACATAAAACAAACACACACGACACGAATTGACCATCTGGAGAAGGAGAAAGTTGTTACCGCAATGCGGTAGCGTAATTAACTGCAGGGGCTTGCGCCTGCAGGGAAGAGCGTCCCCACAATCAAAAACCCCTCAACGAGGGGGAATCTGACGAAGTCTGCTACATCGGTCGCATCCGCTTAAACCTTCGATACATGGTGCCATAAACCAACTTGGCATCTTCGGAGAGGTGAACGGATAGCACCAATTAGCATCTGCCCCGAATCTCAGTGCCAAGACATCGCAGCCTTGCGCGCCGTCTTTCGGAGGGGAACAGAGCAGAGTGAAGTAAAGAGTTCGCAAAAGATTTCGACGAGATGACATTCCACTCCGCTGACATCAGAGATGCGATACGCATGCCGAAGCATCGTACTTGGATATACCTTCCAGAAGGAGTCGTGATGAGTATGCAGCCGTTCCGGAACAAGAAACAGATATAGTAAAGGACGATGACTTCCGGACAGTTAGGCAGAGACGAGATTTGGGAGAGACCTCGACAGGACCTTTCTGAAATAAATTACGAGAAGACTTGGACCCAGGAGTGGTCATGTTACGCACACCAGTAGGCCAGATTTCATGATCGTCGAAGAGACATGCTATGAGTGACCACGACAGTTGGACAGAGATTCTTAGAGAACGTGCTTGAGCGGGACTATTCCGCCATACTTGATTTCGGTATTTTGGGCGATCTATTCGCATGATTGATTTTGATGATTGAGTTTCATGATATTTGTTTTCATGTACCATGGTTGCACCTACTGAGTATTTATGACTTTTGCACAGTTGTTGCACTTGATATCGTTTTCGTACCTTGGTTTCACATGTTTATGATTTTATGGGTTTCATACAGTGAGTTGATTTTGTGCATATGTACGCACACGATTTGGTTTTTGCACTCGGTATAGTTCACATATGCTTGCAGTGCAGTGATTCGTACTTTGTGCACTTAGTTGCACTGGACTTCGATTTCGATTGTGATGTTCGATATTTATTTTGTGCACCTCGTGCACCTGATTAGATTTTTGCGCATGTTCGGTGCTTGATATTGGATTTCATGACTTCATGCAGGATGGATGCACCTGATTTGGGTTTTCGCGCATGTTGGGCGCATGTTATGAGATACGATTTTGGTGCACAGCAGATGCACTAAATCGAGATTCTTCGTGCATGTCAGATGCACCTGTTTTTGCTGTCAGGCATATCTGTTGCCCTTGACAGATGTTTCGTGCACACCCGATGCACTTAGATTTTGTTTTTGTGCATATGTATGGCATATATATGGATTTTGATTTCCGTGCGCACCAGACGCACGTAGTATTCATATGCATATTTTGGGATTGATTCTTATGGAGCAGTACGTTTTTATGACATTTGCTATGTGTTTTCGTACTGAGCAGGACTAGTCAGAGGATAGTACCTGAATATATTTTGCATGCATTGATATATATGGAAAGGATTTCCAAAAAGCGAGCTATAGTCTCAGTATTTACCTACGTGTCTGATATGACACGAAACGTTTAAACGAGAAAACCCTTCTAAATTGTTTTCAAAACGGCGGATCGTGCATATTAAACAAAAGATATATACGTATATGGTTATTTTCTTATGATAGACGTCCGCCACTGTGCAGTGTTATGCGCATTGCACAGCGACTTTAATAGATTTGGTATGCATATCCTTTTTATACTTACATGTATAGATTTGATATTTACATGTATAGTTTCGAGTTATATCATATTGGTTTTGCTTTGGATTTGGAATTCGTGTCTTTACCTTGACTCCGATGATTGCGGGATGCTTGACGGAGTTTCGATTTTGAGTTATCTGCTCATTACTCATGCGCATGCATTACGCTATGATGTGTTTTATGTATTGATGATTTCGGAGCCCCGGCGACTTGGACTTTCATTTGAAATGTTTTAGAATTGGGGGTTTAAATTTAAATTCGAGGACCGAATTTCTTTAAGGGGGAAGATTGTAACATTTCAAAAAAATAAAATATTATTTTTGGGATTTTTTATAATTTAATATTAATTTTTAATGAATATTTTAATATTTCGGTATAATTAAATACCGATAAATGGGAAAAATTTTGGGAAAATTTTGGAAAATTCTAAAATAGGGTATTTTATGGAATTATGCCATTTTAAAGTTTTTATGGTTAGCTATATGCTATTTTAGTGCTAATCGCGATTAAAAATCGCTAATCGGGTTTTTAGCATTTTTGTGAAAAAATGTGCACATATCATTTTTTCCTCACTTGTTTCTTTTTCCTACATGTTTTGGGTGCATGGTTGCCTAGGTTTACCATTGAGTGAGGTGGAATAAAAGAAAAGAAAAAGGAAAAGAAAAGGTGAAGGTATGATGAAGAGAGAGAAAGTGAGAGTCAGCCCCTCTTTTTGAACCATCCCCCATCATTTCCCTCTTCTCATTCTCTTTCCTCTCCTTCCCCTTGCTGCTGCAGCCCCTCCCTCTTCTTCCTCCTCCCTCTTCAAGCTTAGATCCACCATGAATCCAACCCCAAAACCCTATTCCCATTTCACAAAAAAATGTTCCCAAGCTCACTAGCTACACATTAGACCTAGAAGGAATGGATTTGGAGGACTTTGAGCAACTCAAGAAAATTCTTGAGTTGCCAAAGGAGGTAAATTCTGCACCATTAGTATAGTATTTCAATTCCTTGTGCATCTATACTAGTTTCATGTCGATATGGTGTCGTTTGATAAACTTTTGAAATTTCAAGTTAGGGTTTAGGGTTTGATCTGAAATCAAAGGTGACTTGAGGTGTAATTAGGGACTACAACCCCTGGTGTGATGTTACATTGGACCAAACTAGTGGTTAGATCCCAGAATACGAATTTATGGAATCGATATCGGGAAAAACTGTAAATCTGGGACTGTTTTTGGAAATCTGCTATCACCCGAGCCTTCTGAAAATAAAATTGGTTTGACAGTAAGTTGTACAGGCACCCTGGAACCACTACCCAGAGCCCTAGCCCCCACCACCATTTTCAGGCCGCAAATAAACTCCTTCCGGCAGCAATTTGCGGCCAGAGCAGGGGGGTTTGGTCTCGTTTTTGCTCCATAGCCCTATCTCTAGAAAACTTGACCCCTGGCATGTGCAATTTTGTCTGATTCCACATAGGGTAGAATCTGGGGTAATTTTCATGAGTTGGCGCGTGGTTTATGACTTTCTTTAGCATGGATTTTGGTATTTGGGATTCGTTTCTGTTGGGTGGCGTTTGAACGTCAACGGCAAAGGGTTATTGATCGTGTTTGCATGCGAGACTATAGGTTTTTACCTATAGGCGTAGCGTGTGCCGTTTTGGTTTCCGATGTTATTTTCATGTGCTTTAGCGTTTGTGATATCCTTGTAGGTACCCCACGTGACGTCGAGGCGTTGAAGATAAAGATGGCGACATCGGCACACAAGACGCAAGGTGGGTAGATTTATATCTACGGGGAGAAGTCGAGTGGATGGCGTATATCACCCCCGCAGTTCGTGGTGATGTATACGAATACGTATACGCACATATATTGATTATATATTGTTGAGATTATTGATGATAAAGATGGATTCTAGGTGTGATTGGATTGGTTTAGTGTTGCGAAACCCTAGAGTAGTGGTTGCACCACACATACACACCCACACCCATACTTGCATACATTCTCCTTTCATATGTGCGTATATGGGATTATATATTATGTGTTCACATGGGTATGAGACTATGTGATCATATACTGGATTTGAGGATGATACTTGGGATTGAGATGAGTCGACGAGATGTGATTTGAGACCGTGAGATCGGTGATATGGCAGGATTCGTACTTGAGATACGTCCTGATGTTTTAGCGGATCTTTGGACGACGATACCATATGAATAGTGATATATATGAAATGGTCAACATGTGATCGTGATATGAGATATGATATGTTAAGATAGCTATAATGGGTCGTATTGGGCGATGTATACTTCTTTATGATGATAGGTGCTGATGATATCGGTTTGTACGAGACTATTGATCAGTAGTCAGGTCATGATTATATTAATGATATTAGTATTGTACTAGACATAGATCAGTACGCCGGATTGTGATCTTTGATAAAGAGGATACCAGATGAATAATATGATGAACGTGATATTGACCTGTACCCAGATTTGGGATGCCGTACGACGGATTTACGTACGAGCTATATATTGATGTTTGATCCGCACTCTTGACTTGGGAATGTCTGATTATGGATATGGTATCGGATGTGATATTATTGAGGCGGGATCACCGACCAATACATATATATATATATATATATATATATATATATATATATATATGTATGTATGTATCGACTCAGATGTTAGGCGGTTTCCTTACCTTCAGTTAGCCTGTTAGCTCAGCCCTAAGTTTAGTGTAGCTGTATGACTCATATGATATTAAATGCAGTTTAGCTATCATTGTGTTTAGTATTCAGCTCCCGCACATTATTGTTGTTTGCTCCGCATCGCATACTTATATTGTGATTCATATACCATTATTGATAACATGCTGTTAGGACACCAGCACCATTACCGATGATGCGTATGCTCCACGTACACTTACTTGCCGGCTCACACACATCTTCATCGGTAATTGCCATGTCACGTACACTTAGAGAATATTATTGCTTGACTTAGCTTGTTAGCTAGTAGTTTTGACATGATATTAGTGTACTTGCCTTATATGCCAGTTTAGACATTGTAGTTATTACTTGTCACTTCATGCATACTGTTATTCATTGTTATGCCGAATTCATGGATTCTCATGCCTATATTCACTATTTTACGTGCTATTGAGGTTTTGGATTCGGATTTCCATGAGATTTTCTGGATTTGGGGGAAAACCGCAAAACTTATACAAACTTCTTCTCTCTCTTTTAAAATAAAAAGTGCGGTTTTCCCATGATGTATGAGTCGTCCACCATGAGTTTGCTAATGGATTTCGAGACCCGATTCGAGGAGTTGGATTAACCGTTTCGGGTACATGGTGGGCCCCGTAAGGTACCCCGGGGCAAGAAGCTCGTGGTGATGACGATGAGCCTGGCAGGGGAGCATTACCTACTGGTGATTTTACCCGACGCGTCGGATATCCGGAGGATACCGTCGTGGTCTTGAGATTGATGGTAGGGGCCGGTCTGGACTGACGGCACCATAGATAGTGAGATTGATACTGAGATTTTGAGATATTGAGGTACTGAGCTTTGATGATCCGGGCCAGTCCGGATAGCCGGAGCCTGAGATATTGAGATATTGGGATTTATGTTTTGTATCGATTCTAGACACTGTTTATGCTGATTTCATTTATGATACCTCGTTTTAAAAATACAGTAATCTCACTGAGTTATGAAAGTAGTTTCTTCAGTACATGTATTCTGTTTTCATGCATTCATACATCATCCATATGATATATTGCTACCTGAGGCACTGACACGGGCACATGGGGTTACACTTGGGTTAGATATTTACCCTAGCCATTGTTATCGGCTGCATGTTATATATATTTGAGGATTTATTATGATCGTATGACCTTGGATTGCGTCATACATGCGATTCCTGTTCGTAGATGTTTTCTACTCACGAGCTGGCAACTCACCCCCGTTGTTCCGCGGTTTTTGCAGGTTTTGCCGTACAGGTTTCATTACGGCTTTCCTGGCACTACTTTCATTTCCGGGTGATTTGCTAGTAGGTGGGTTCACTTGTATCGTGACCATCAGTATATTTTGTATATTATTATTCAGTTGTATCTAGAAGTTCCATCAACCAAACATGTATTTATTTCAGATAGAGACCAGTGATGTATATTCTTTCGACCTTAGAGTCGCGCGTTGTATTTCTATGGATTTCATGTTGTTTTGAGTTTCCTTTTCTGTTGTGATTCTCGTCTTTCGGCGTTGTATATTATATTGCTTGCGTGGTTGTGACCGTCGATTGACGAAGAGCTAGCTCCCGCTTGGGGATGCCTCTATTCATTATATATGCTTTATCAGGTTTTGTACCCGTTTGGGGTCAGTTTTTACAAGGGAAACTCTGCCGAAATTTTTAGAAAAGACTTGTGATTTAAAAATGCATATTTCGGCGTATGTTGCAAACTATTTGATTTAAAATGGTTTTTCCTTCACTCTACTACTTTTCTTGGTTTGGATTTATGGGTTTTCGGCTTACTTAGATTACGTACGCCTCGAGACGTTTCGTAGTTTAAGTGCCGGTCATGTTCCGTACTTTCGGGTCGTGACAATGACAGTATCCGGAGACATAGAGAGGACGGTTATGCTCATACGTCCCGAGGAGGAGATCTTCATCGCCAAAGGTGATATCGGCTATGTGCACTTCTTCTAACTCGTCTTTCATCTTTTCTTCGGCAAGGAAAGCTTGAAATTGGTCGGGCACTTATAATGCCCTGATCAGAGAATCTCTCTCCTCCTTAGATAGCAGAAGGGCGTCGAGAATGCTTAGTTGTGATGGGATCTTCCTCAGGTGTGCCAGAACGTTGTAATCCACCTTGTTTTTCTTGGGCGGGTCCTTGGCTGTCATCTCTTCGACGACTCGATCATCGAGGGCGATATTCTCAGGGACCTTTTCTTTCCCCTTATCCTTTTTGTTCGATCCCTTGTTTGCAGGTCCGGGATTCTTTTCAGGTAATGTACGATTGCGCAACTGAATGTTCTCACAGCTCTTCGGTCCTTCCTCTTTTCCTGAGGTGGATTCTTTGAAGAGAGGGCCAAGAGTCATTTATTCGTCAGAGTCGCTCCCGAAGGTGAGAACTTGCGATTCCCCGTAGTCAACCATATGACAGTCGCCGGCGGTTCTTTTGCACTCCTCGGTCGTATTTCTTTGCTCCCGACGAGTTTTGCGTTTCATCCGCTTGAAATGTTATCGGTGAGCAACATATCCCTGCCACCAGTTTTTAAAAGCGTTGCACTCTTCGGTGGGGTGCGCAATCTTTCGATGATATAAGCAGTAGTTAGGATGTATATCCGCTTCATCAAGAGTGTTTCCTTCAGAATGTGGCAGCTTCATTCCCATCAATATGGCTTTGGCGAACCTTTTCCTCGTCTTGAACCTGCTTCTATTTGCGGCGGATGTATTTTGATCTAGTGGGAGTGTTTCAACCCTTTCGTCCAATCGCCAGCATTTGACATTTTCAAATATGGCCATCTCGCGCTCCCGGTTAGCTTTACTTTTCAAAAGAGTTTCGTTTAGGAATGCATCGATCATTTCGTCTGATAGCCCTAGAAATTCCGGCTCAGGATTTACCCCCGGTTTCTCTGCATCCAGAGCTTCTCCATCGTTTATCAACGAGTGAGAGATCACATGGCAGCTTGCCACATAATCCTCAGATTCATCCGACGAGTCTTCTCCATTGTCGCCATCTCCGTCCTCAAGGACGTGGCTGAGAAATTCTTGGAGTGTGACCGGGGTTCACGCTTTCTGATTATACTCTTCCAGCGCGTCAATCTGTTTTTGCGGTCCGTGCGCTTGTCACCATGCTTCACGGGCTTTTTGGTCTTCTTCTTCTTTTTCGAAGACTTTGACTGCTGGGTGTGAGCACTTTGATTATCACCACCAATTTTTGGAGTTGAGCGCGGTTTCAGCATTCCCTCGATGACCTCGGGTTCCAGTGGATTCTTCCACCTGATTACCGGACATGTTTGGTGAACCTTCAGCATTCTTTTTATTTTGGCTGAAAGAGTGACCTCCCATGGAGCTTCTTCAACAAAAGAGCATGATGCCCCCGGTGTGTCCGTCCTTTTAAGAGCATGCGGTTGAGGCGGGCTTACTTTCCACTTCTCGGACAGGGCGAATTTGCCTTGTTGGTATTGATTCTCAATCCAACCTTTAAAGATGAAGCAATCTTCAATCGGATGGCCTATCGCTTGGTGATAGGGGCAATAATTGGGATTACTAGCCTCACCGGGTTGCAATGGGCGTTTTGAATTTGGCAAATTGATGAGCCTGTTGTACATTGCCAGCTTGAACAATCTCCTCGTTTTGTCCCGGGGAAACGAATAAGGACGCTTTATTTTCTCATTATAGAATTGTCGTCTCTCATCTAGGCGAACAGTTAGTTTTGGACCACTGGGCTGTTGTTGAGCATTTACGACGAAAGTCGCTTTCCCTTTGCCCTTTTCATTCCGTGGCTCCGGCTTTGAAGGAGACGGTTTGCGACCCATCTGGTCATTTGGGCCAGTTTGTCAATTAAGGCCTAAAACGTGGTCGGCTTGAAGAACATCATGAATTGGGAAATAGTTGCTTGAAGGTCAAGAGTGCCCATGAACATACCCACTGCCGGCGCTTTTTCGATGCACTGCTCACATTTCGACCATAAATTCCGCCATCGTATTGCGTATTGAACCCATGTTTCTCCAGGTTTCACCCTGGCATTGATCAATGCCTTTATTGGGGTGCGTTCACTAGCACTCGCGAAACGCTGGGTGAATAGTAGCTCCATCTCTGCAAAAGTTTTGACAGAGTCGTTGGGAAGCTCCGAATACCACTCAAATGCTGTCTCTGACAAGCTACCAACGAATTGGCGAAGCAACAGTTTGTCGTCGCCTCCAGTGTTGCCGCATAAGGCCCTGAACTGAGTGACGTGCTGGTGCGGATTGCTCGTCCCTTTATATACATGGAATTTAGGGATTGTATATCCCGGCGGGTACCTTATTTGGTTATACCAGCCTGGATAGGGTCGTCCACTCTTAACGATCTGCCCGGCCATTTCGCTCGCCTGGTGAGCTCGTATATGCTGAGCGATGTAATCATCCAGAGCGGCCTTGGAGATGGTCTCCTGCTTGTCTGCTGAAAGAGCCGGAGGAGGGTTCGATGTCTCCCCTCTGTCGTCTTCAATAATAATCGGGGGGTCTTCAGCTGGAGGTTCTGGCTGTAACATCATCCCGGCCATGTCTTGGAACAAAAGAGCCATTCGTTTTATGTTGGTCGTCTGTTCCGCGGCCTCCTTTTCTTTTCTATCGAGCATTCTTCGGAGGAAATCAGCATCAGTTTCTTGTTCCTGACGCTGCTCTGAGGCCTCCGGATTGTCTTTCGGCCCAGTGAGTGCGGCCATTGCAGTTAGCATCTCCTGAAGTTTCTGCTGCTGCTGCTGCTCCTGAGCCTTTGTTATCGATCGAGTAAGCGGTCGATGACCCATAGAAGCACGGCTTTCCTCTTTTCTGGAAGTCATATAAACGGTATGTGTTACTATGCCCCCAGACTTGGGGTGTTTAGATTCAGCATCCTTGCGGTTCACCGCGGTCACGGGGGCTTTCTCCGGCCTCCTTCTCTTGTGAGCGGTTGAAGTTGAGGGAGCCGTTGCAGCGGGCACCCAGACGGATGACATCTTCTGTGGTACCATGGGATGGCTCTTTTCTTGCCGAGCTTTAAGCTTCTTTGGCTAGCGAGAGTAGTCCTGGTCAATCACTGATTCCTGGACCTGTCGCCAGACTTTGTAAATCTTGGAAGAAAGCCGCTGAGGGGGCTGCTCCGGCTTCTTTTCTGTAGCAATCTCCATAAGTGAAGGAGATCTTTTCAGCATGGCAGTCGGAGAGTTCTTGCGAACCCTCCTAAGCGGTTCAAAGCTGTTCTCAGTTGGAACAACATCATTGATTTCCACCATGGGAGCTGGCGGAGTCAGTCCAGACGGGGAGCTGCCCCCGGCCTTCCTTACTCGTCGCCAGTGACGACGTCGAACGTGTCGAGCCGTTGGGATTGTCTCAACTGTATGGGTGACTTCCTCATGCCCCCTGTGTTGGCGAAGGGTTGTCGCTGGCGCCAGCCTCTTGAAAACTGACGTCCGTTGAGAAGCAGTGTCCAATCTGTCAAAGACAGACCTTTGGGCAGGGGAAGCTGTTTTGAGGACTCCGCCTGGAGCGGGAGCCGGAACAGTCCGTCTTGTGAAGACCGACCCTTTGGCGGGAGAAGCCGCCTTGACGACCTCATGAGCAGGAATGGCTATCCGCTTAGGGATAACCCTTTCCGATATCGCGGGCTTCTTGGCGTTCCGGCCCAGTCTGTTGAAAACTGAGGCGGTGGAGTTGGGCGACCCGTTGAGAGGGGCAGCAGTGGTAAGTTGATCAAAGACCGACTTCTTTGGGGCTTCTTGTGACAGCAGCAGGGCATTGAAGCTCATCGGTGGGATCATGGTCCCGAAGAACAGTCCAGTGGTGGCCTGAGTCACCTGATCCACCGGCATTGTAAAGACAGAGGCCGCCTGAGGCCCGTAGGTCACTCCTCCTGCGGGGACGGAGTGAGAGTTATTGCCATTGTTGCAGCTTGTGCAGTTGAAAGCCATTTGATCTTCTTTTTTCTGTGCGAGAGCAAAACCAAATCTTAGTACCTCGAACCCAAGGGCAACCATATTAAACCGTGATTCGTTCGCGAACACGACACACGAAGTGTTGAGTGGAAAGAGGAAGAGGTACCACCGGGCGTGCCAGAATCTGTTCCCCGCCGAAACACGGAGACGCGACCGTGTAGGTCCGTCTCGCCTGAATTCGGGGCAGATGCTAATTAGTGTTATCCGTCCACCTCTCCGAAGATGCCAAGTTGATTTATGACACCATGTATCGAAGGTTTAAACGGATGCGGCCGATGTAGCAGACTTTGTCAGATTCCCCCTCATTTGAGGGTTTTTTTTATTGTAGGGACGCTCTTCCCTGCAGGCGCAAGCCCCTACAGTTAATTACACTACCGCATCGCGGTAACAACTTTCTCCTTCTCCAGGTGGTCACTTCGTGTCGTGTGTGTTTGTTTTGTTTTTGGTTGCCCGTGGATTGTATACGGAGACTAATATATGTTGTCGCCCGTAGGGCATGGATTAGTCCAAATCCGTATTCTCTTAGATTTGGGTTTGGCGTTGGGTTTAAGGATACGTTAGTCTCATTTGAGACTAAGATCAACTTAAACGTTAGCTAAGGATACGTTAGCCTAATTTTAGACTAAGATCTATTTAACAGGATCATTTAGATCCAACAAAAGAGCATTTGGGCTCTATTGTTTAGTTTAAGGACATTGCGGTCGATTACCAGTTTAAGGACATGGTGGTCCAAGGTTAAGGACATCATAGTCCATGGGTTTAAGGACCCCACAGTCCTGGTTAAGGACATCATAGTCCATGGGTTTAAAGGGACCCCACAGTCCGAGGTTAAAGACATCATAGTCCATGAGTTTAAGGACCCCACAGTCCATGGAATGATTGGTTATCGGGACCCGTCACCTCTCTGAAGACGTTGAAGGATTACAACGACAAATATCAAAGGAGTGAAGAGATGTACTCTTGAACCAAAGTTGATTGGGAAATCTGTAGTCCAATTTGGAACTAAAATCAATTAATTAGATTATGAGCACATTGGCTCAGTTAAATCTGAATTGGGGACTTATGGCCAACTTGGGCCAAGTCCAATTAGATTTGAAATGTCGGCCCTTTGTTGGCCTGTTGAACATTTATCTGGGTTCAGCAATCCCATTATTTAGCAATGCTAGACAGGGGTTTGGGACTCTGACAACATTTTGTCTTTGGCTGAGCACTTGCCATTCATTATAGCTCTGGATTTTAAGGTTCATTTGAAGGGGAGATTTACCTCTGGAAAACTTAACCAATTTGGGCTAAGCTTGGCTTTAAAATAGTGTTAAGCACTAGAGAATACTTGGCGATCACGTGCTCCCACGTGATGTGCTGAAAATAGTGTTAAACACTAAGGACGAGGCGCTTAAAGTAGTGTTAAACATTAAAATTGAATTGGTCACGTGGGGTCACGTGAGGCATCTGAAGATGGGGCCAGACTTTCTTTATTTTGTTCTCAGAATATTCAAATAAGTGTTAAACACTTTTAGTTCTTGAAATTATCACGTGTGGACACGTGATAATGTCCATGTATTGAGTCTTAATTCCTCTGCTTTCCCTCTTTTGCCCTTTTAAAAAAGGTGTTTGTCAGGGGTCACGTGGGGACACGTGAGGCGCCCTTAAATCAGCACTGCCTTTGGCTTTGTCCTCCTATATTTTGAGGGTCACATGGGAGCACGTGAGGCATTGCCTCTGGGCTAATTCCTTCTTATTTTGAGGAGTCCATTAAAGGGTCACGTGGGAGCACGTGAGCATGCTTTATTCATTCCTTTTTGTTTGTTGGGATGAAGGGTCACGTGTTAACACGTGATCACGTTAGATACTTGGATCTTTACGTGCATGTAAAGCTCAAGTCTCTTATTTTAAGAATTAAATTCTTTTATAGGGTTAAACCCTAATTTCATTTGGAGGAATTAAATTCCTGTGTATTTGGAAGAATTAAATTCTTATGTAGGGTTAAACCTTAATTTCATTTGGAGGAATTAAATTCCTGTGAATCTGGAAGAATTAAATTCTTATGTAGGGTTAAACCCTAGTTTCATTGGGAGGAATTAAATTCCTATGAATTTGGGGGAATTAAATTCCTTATATTTAAATCTTCCCTCTAAGTTTTAGATCTGCATGGCAGAATCTCTCCGATGAGAATTAAATTCTCAACTTGTGGGAAGATCTGCTTCTGCAGATCTTCAATTAAAGGAAGAACTAAGTTCTTATTCAGAAGGGTTAAACTCTTAATTTGAGAATTAAATTCTCTTTTGTTTTATGGAGCTTAGATATCTTTTCCCTTTTTCACCTAGGGTTTCTTTTCTCTCCTGAAGAAGTCTTCTTTTCTCTCTGTTGTTGTATCTCTCTAAAAAAAATCCCCAAAAGATCCTTCTCTTCTCTTCTTGGCTCCTATTTATAGGAGAAAGAAAAGAATCAGTTTGTTTAGTCAATCTTTCATTAAAAGATTTTGGTTGTGTTTGTAACCAACATGATCTTTTAGATCATCCAGTGAATTTTATTCACCATTGGATTTTTAATCCAAAAGATATTCTGTTTGTTATTCTTGGTGAATTTCAGGAAAATCTTTCCTTGTATAGAATCTTTCTATAAATTGGTGATTTTTAATCACCATTGGATTTTTAATCCAACGGTGCTCCCCTTTACAGAGCACAATCTTTTTTGTTTGGAAAGATTTAAAGAAATATTTTTCCAGTTAGGGTTCTCGATTCCCTCTTAATTAGAATTTAATTCTATTAGTTCAGAAGGCTTAAAAGCCTATCACGTGTTGGCACGTGATCCCATTGTTTGATCATTCAAATAGAATTTAATTCTATTAATTAAAGAGCTTAGGAACCCATCACGTGTTGGCACGTGACCCTCTTGATTAACATTTTAACCAGAATTTAATTCTGTTGTTTTAATGAACTAAGGAATCATCACGTGTCAGCACGTGACCCTTGGTCACGTGTGAGCACGTGATGCCCTATTGGGGGTTTTCCTTGCTATTTTATTATACCTTTTAATTCCTTCACTAGGTTTTTAAAGGCCCATCACGTGTGAGCACGTGACTCCTGTTGATTAGAATTCAATTCTCTTATAATAGAGTCCCCAGGAAAATATCACGTGTCAGCACGTGACCCTTGGTCACGTGTGAGCACGTGATGCCCCATTGGGGGTTTTCCTGATATTTTATGAAGGAACACCTGGCATTGATCAATGCTGTGATTGGGGTACGTTCGCTAGCGCTTGCAAAACGTTGGGTGAATAGCAGCTCCATCTCTGCAAAATTTTTGACGGAGTCGTTGGGAAGCTCCGAATACCATTCAAATGCTGTCTCTGACAAGCTACCAACGAATTGGCGAAGCAACAGTTTGTCGTCGCCTCCAGTGTTGCCGCACAAGGCCCTGAACTGAGCGATCTGCTGATGCGGATTGCCTGTCTCTTTATATACATGGAATTTAGGGATCGTATATCCCGGCGGGTACTTGATCTGATCGTACCATCCTGGATATGGTCGCCCAGTTTTGACGACTTGGCTGGTTGCTTCATTTGCTTGATGAGCCCGTATTTGCTGAGCTATATAATCATCCAGGGCAGCTTTTGAGATGGTCTACTCTTTGGCTGTTGAACAAGCCGGAAGGGGATTTGACGTCTCCGCTCGGTCATCTTCGAGGATAATCGGAGGATCTTCAGCTGGAGGGTCCGGCTGGATCATCATCCCGACCATGTCTTGGAAGAGAAACGCCATTCGTTTTATATTAGCCGCTTGTTCTGCTGCTTCTCTGTCCTTCTTTTCGAGGATCCTGCGAAGGAAGTCAGCATCGGTTTCCTGTTCATGACGCTGCTCTGATGACGCCTCCGGGCTTTCTTTTGGCCCAGTGAGTGCGGCCATGGCTGTTAGCATTTCTTGGAGCTTTTGTTTTTGTTGCTTCTGAGCCTTTGTTATCGATCGGGTAAGTGGTCGATGACCCGTAGAAGCACGGATTTCCTCTTTTCCAGATACCATGTAGACGGTATGCGTTACCATACCCCCAGACTTGAGGCGTTTAGATTCAACATCCTTGCGGCTCGCCGCGATCACAGGGGCTTTCTCCGGCCTCCTTCTCTTGTGAGCGGTTGAAGTTGAGGGAGCCGTTGCAGTGGGCACCCAGACGGATGATATCTTCTGTGGTACCACGGGATGGCTCTTTTCTCGCTGAGCCTTAATCTTCTTTGGTCGGCAAGAGTAGTCCTGGTCAATCACCGATTCCTGGACCTGTCGCCAGACTTTGTAAATTTTGGAGGACAGCCGCTGAGGGGGCTGCTCTGGCTTCTTCTTTGTAGCATTCTCCACAGGTAGAGGAGATCTCTTCAACACGGCAGTCGGAGAGTTTTTGCGCACCCTCCTTAGCGGTTCAAAGCTGTTCCCAGTTGGAACAGCAGCATCGATTTCCACCGTTGGAGCTGGCGGAGTCAGTCCAGAAGGAGAGTTGCCCCCAGCCTTCCTTATTTGGCGCCAGTGGCGACGTCGAGCGTGTCGAACCATTGGGATTTTCTCGGCAGTAGGGGTGACTTCCTCATGCCCCCTGTGTTGGTCAGAAGTTGTTGTCAGCCTATTGAAGACTGATGTCCGCTGAGTGGGGATGGCCAATTTTGAAAAGGCCGATTTTCGTGCAGAGGAAACGGCCTTGGTTACTTCACCCGGAGTGGGAGATGAAACGGCCAGTCTTGTGAAGACCGACCCCTTAGCCGGAGAAGCCGCCTTGACGACTTCGAGAGCAGGAATGGCTATCCTTTTCGGGATAACCCTTTTTGGTATCACGGGCTTCTTCACGGGCCCACATGACCTTTGGCTCAATCTGTCAAAGACTGAGGCGTTGGATTTGGGAGACCCGTTGAGAGAGGCCGCGGTAGTGGTAATTCGATCAAAGACCGACTTCTTTGGGGCTTCTTGTGACAGCAGCGGGGCATTGAAGCTCATCGGTGGGACCACAGTCCCAAAGAATAGCCCAGTGGTGGCTTGAGTTACTTGCTCCACTAGTATTGTGAAAAGGGAGGCCGCTTGGGGCCCGTAAGTCACTCCTCCAGACGGGACGGAGCGAGAATTACAGTTGCAGTTAGTGCAGTATGAAGCCCTGATCTTCTGTTTTTTGTGCGGAGTAAGACATCAAATCTTAATACCTCGAATTCAGGGGCAACCATGTCAAACCGCAATTCGTTCGCGAAACACAACACACGAAGTGTGGAGTGGAAAGAGGAAAAGGTCCCACCGGGCGTGCCAGAATCTGTTCTCCGCCGAAACACAAAGACGCGGCCGCGTAGGTCCGTCTTGCCTGAATTTGGGGGCAGATGCTATTTGGTGCTATCTGTCCACCTCTCCGAAGATGCCAAGTTGATTTATGACACCATGTATCGAAGGTTTAAACGGATGCGGCCGATGTAGCAGACTTCGTCAGATTCCCCCTCATTTAAGGGGTTTTTTTTATTGCGGGGACGCTCTTCCCTGCAGGCGCAAGCCCCTGCAGTTAATTACGCTATCGCATCGCGGTAACCACTTTCTCCTTCTCCAGATGGTCACTTCGTGTCGTGGGTGTTTGTTTTATTTTTGGTTGCCCGTGGATTGTATACGGAGACTAATTTATGTTGTCGCCCGTAGGGCGTGGATTAGTCCAAATCCGTATCTTCTTAGATTTGGGTTTGGGATTGGGTTTAAGGATGTGTTAGTCTCATTTGAGACTAAGATCAACTTAAACCTTTGTTAAGGATACGTTATTCTAATTTTAGACTAAGATCAACTAACAGTTTGTTAACGATACGTTAGTCTAATTTTAGACTAAGATCTACTTAACAGGATCATTTAGATCCAACAAAAGAGCATTTGGGCTCTATTGTTTAGTTTAGGGAGATTGCGGTCGATTACCATTTTAAGGACTTGGTGGTCCATTGTTAGTTTAAGGACATCTCGGTCCATGGGTTTAAAGGGACCCCACAGTCCGAGGTTAAGGACATCATAGTCCGTGGGTTTAAAAGGACCTCACAGTCTGAGGTTAAGGACATCATAGTCCATAGGTTTAAGGACCCCACAGTCCATGGGATGATTAGTTATCGGGACCCGTCACCTCTCTGAAGACGTTGAAGGATTACAACGACAAATATCAAAGCAGTGAAGAGATGTACCCTTGAACCAAAGTCGATCGGGGAATCTGTAGTCTAATTTGGAACTAAGATCAATTAATTAGATTACGAGCACATAGGCTCAGTTGAATCTGAATTGAGGACTTATGGCCAACTTGTGCTAAGTCCACTTAAGTTTGAAAGGTTGGCCCTTTGTTGGACTGTTGAGCATTTGTCTGGGTTCAGCCATCCCATTATTTAGCAATGCTAGACAGGGGTTTGGGACTCTGACAACATTTTGTCTTTGGCTGAGCACTGGCCATTCATTATAGCTCTGGATTTTAAGGTTCATTTGAAGGGGAGATTTGCCTCTGAAATACTTAGCCAATTTAGGCTAAACTTGGCTTTAAAATAGTGTTAAACACTAGAGGGTATTTGGCGATCACGTGCTCCCACGTGATGTGCAATAGTGTTAAACACTAGAGGGTATTTGGCGATCACGTGCTCCCACGTGATGTGCTGAAAATAGTGTTAAACACTAAGGAAAAAGCGCTTAAAATAGTGTTAAACACTAAAATTGAATTGGTCGCGTGGGGTCACGTGAGGCATCTGAAGATGGGGCCAGACTTCTTTTATTTTATTCTCAGGGTATTCAAATAAGTGTTAAAACACTTTTAGTCTTCACAGCCATCACGTGTGGGCACGTGATGGGTATCCATGCACTGGATATTAAAAGGATTTGCTAAGGGTCACGTGGGGACACGTGATGGCGCCCATGCATTGGATTTTAATCCTTCAGTTCTTTCCATCTTTTCTTTTTTTAAAGAGGTGTTTTGTCAGGGGTCACGTAGGGATATGTGAGGGCGCCCAAAGTCTATTCTGCCTTTATTTTTTAGAAGTATGTTTAAGGGTCACGTGGGGGCACTTGACCTAGTTTTGTTTGTTCTCTTTTGATTATTGAGGGGGAGGGTCACGTGTTGCCACGTGACCAGGTTGGATACTGATTTCTTTTCGTGCATGGAGAGTTTTAAGTCCCTTATTTTAAGAATTAAATTCTTTGATAGGGTTAAACCCTAATTTTGTTTAGAGGAATTAAATTCCTATGTATATGGAAGAATTAAATTCTTTACACCCTAGTTCTCCCTCTAAGTTTTGAATCTGCATGGCAGAATCTCCCCGATGAGAATTAAATTCTCAACTTATGGGGAGATCTGCTTCTGCAGATCTTCAACCATGAAGAAGAACTAAATTCTTGTTTTAAGGGTTAAACCTTGTATCTGTTGGAGGAATTAAATCCCTATGTGCTCTGTGGGAGAATAAAATTCTCTAAACTTAGGTCCTCCCCTAGGTTTTAGATCTGCATGGCAAAATCTCCCCGATGAGAATTAAATTCTCAACTTATGGGAAGATCTGCTTCTGCAGATCTTCAACCAAAGGAAAAACTAAGTTTTTATTCAGAAGAGTTAAACTCTTAGATTGAGAATTAAATTCTCTTTTTATTTTGTGGGAGCTTATAGGATAATCTCTCATCTAGGATTTCTTTCTTTCCTCAAGAAACCTTCTTTCTCTCTGGAGAATTAAATTATCTTCTTTTTTTCTCTCTCTGTTGTTGTTTATCTCTCCCTTTTTTTCTTCTCTTCTTGGCTACTATTTATAGGAGAAAGAAAAGAATCGGTTTGTTTTGTCAATCTTTTATTGAAAGATTTTAATTTATTTTGTAACCAACATGATTTTTTAGGTCACTCAGTGAATTTTATTCACCACTGGATTTTTAATCCAAAAGATCTTTTATTTGTTATTCCTGTCAAATTTCAGGAAAATCTTTCCTTATATAGAATCTTTCTATAAATTTGTGATTTTTAATCACCATTGGATTTTTAATCCAACAGTGCTCCACTTTACAGAGCACGATCTTTTTATTTGGAAAGATCTAGGGAAATATTTTTCCAACTACGATTTTTGATTTTGCTTAATTAGAATTTAATTTTTTTAGTTCAGAAGGTTTAAGAGCCTATCACGTGTTAGCACATGACCCCACTGATTGACAAATTAATTAGAATTTAGTTCTATTGGTTTAGAGGGCTCAGAAACCCATCACGTGTTGGCATGTGACCCCACTGATTAATTATTTAATTAGAATTTAATTCTATTGTTTCAGAGGATTTAAAAGCCTATCACGTGTTGGCACGTGACCCCACTGATTAATTATTTCCAATTATTTATTTTATTCAGTGCCTACAGGCTTTGCCTGTAAATGACCACGTGTCTGCACGTGATGCCCGGTCACGTGCGGGCACGTGATGCCTCATAACTTTTGATCCCGGATGAATTATGAGGCCCATAATATATCAAATCGAAGGATTTTTCAAGACACTTTCGATACCATCAAAATTTAGCTGTTTCTCATTCGGGAGTTTGTCAAAATGCAGCCCGGAAAATACTGGTTCGCATTTTCTCCCTTAGATTACACGTGCATAGCATATTTGCTCATAATTTTTTATCCCGGATGAATTATGAAGCCCATAATATATAAAATCGAAGGCTTTTTCGAGACGCTTTCGATACCATCAGAATTTATCTGTTTCACATTCGGGAGTTTGTCAAAATACAGCCCAGAAAATACTGGTTCACATTTTCTTAAACGTATTGCTGCCATTTGATACCTTGGGCTATTTTGGGCAGAAATTTTTTGGCGGGAACACGGGTTCCCCAAATGGGTTGTAGCGGCGCTTTGCAACGATTTGTGCAAAATACTAAATCCTTTAGAAAACGGTTTTTATTAAGTAAATGGTATTTATTTGCAATAATTCGTTTTCCCGTATTCTATATTCCCGAGGGTATTGTGTTATGTTGCATATGAGTATGTGAGGAGGTAGGTCATTACCTCGTGATCTACTTAAAGGTATAGTAAGGGTTTTGATGGTTTAAATGTAGGGTATTTTAATGAAAAAAATACGGTAAAATGGAAATATCAATTACATTTGATATGAAACTTGATCAATATGGTTGATTAGTGATTAATAGTCAACATGAATTGGTTTAACCATGATTGTATTAAAGAAAAGTGAAGTTTTATAAAGAAACCGAATCGGAAATCGGATTTGTTCCGATTCCGTCGGGTTTTGTAATTCCGTATTTTAGAATAAGAATAGCGAAGATAGAATTGAGACTTATAGGTTTCGATCAAAGACAAGAGGAAGATGGATTGGGAGGAGTCGTCGGTGCGTCATTTCGTCGCCGGGATCTCCTAGGGTCGTTGCCGGAAAATCCACCGGAACTTCGCCTTTCGCTCACTTCGATTGCACACTAGGGTTTCTAAAGATTTCTTAAGAGTTGGCTAAGGGTTTTAGGGTGAGAGGGTAGAGTGTAGGGGTGGTATTTATAGGGTTAGGGTAGGGTAGATGAAGAGTTTAAATTAAAAAAAATGTAAAAATGTATTAAAATTCATTAAAAATGGAGTAAATGGGGATTTCAAAGGTCTCTGCAACTGATCTGGAAAATTGAAGTGTGCAGGGAGGTAGAGTAGCCCAAGAGCCCCAACTTTTATGTTGGGGACTCGGCCGTCCGGCTGAGTCCGGCATGTGGTGGATCCCCTGTTGGTTGGTGTACTCACTGGTATATTTAGTTTTTCATGTGTAGTGGGAATTTTGGGAGTTAGCACGTGTTGACTCTTGAACTACTAAAAATTTCAAAATAAAACAAATTTAAAAATAATGTAGGGTGTGGGATTTGAACTCTGGTGGCTTGGTTTAGCAGTGCAAGGTATTACCAATGAGCCACAAGCTCTTTCTTGTAATTATGGAGCTAAATAATTACTTAAAGTAATAACGGTAAATGTAAATACCCCAAGTATACATTAATTTTAAAGCAAATTTTTTGTACACTAAAAATGGAGTTGTTATATTCTTTTAACTTGTAATTAAAAAACAAAATAATTTCTAATATCTTGTGCTCAGGCTAAAATACCCCTTTATGGATTTTGAAAAAAAAACTTTGAAAAAAATTTTGTATAGGAAATTTAGGATTGTTACATCAACCTTCTTCTTTTCTTCTCTACCCCTCTTCTTTTGATCGGCTTGGTCACCTCGAGGTAGGTTCGCGCTCACCTCGGATTCGAGTTGAATTTCTCGCTCGGTCCAAGCCTTTATCTCGGCCATGGTCCTAGATTGCGCCAATGCAAAGGAGTGGAGTCACTCCTTATGCCTAAGATCCGACCTAAGGGCCGTGATGACGGTTTCGTCCCGATGCTCGGGAACCTCAAGAAGAGCGTTGTAGAAGAGAGTGATATATCCTTTGAAGGATTCCTTGTCCCCGCTCTTTATTGTGAAGAGGTAATCGAATGTCCGCTTCCGCCGTCTGTTCCCGACGAAATGCCAGAGGAACTGGGCGGCCAGCTCATCAAAGGTAAAGATGGAGCGTGGCGTGAGTCCTCGGAACCAGTCTCGTCTGGAACGGATGAGAGTGGCGGGGAACGCTCGGCATTGGGCGGCGTCAGAGTTGTCCTGGAAGCTCATGCCCGCCGTGAACGCGTCCAGGTGGTCTTTCGGGTTGGACATCCCGTCAAAGAGGACCACCTTTGGAGGCTTGTTTCTGGACGAGACGCGGACATCGAGCAATTCTTCAGTGAAGGGCTTCGTAAGCGAGTCGGCGGCATACCTGGTCCCCTCGCTTGAAGGACGACTCTCCCGATGTATACCCTCGATTTTCTTTTCGAGGGTGTCGAGATGGTCGTGGTGCCCGGAGGATTCATCGTATTCAGAGTTATGGCCCCTCCCGTTGGCGGCCTGTGCCTAGATGCGACTTCGGTTCCGTTCTATGAGGTTCCTTAGGTCTCCTGGTGAGGTTGTTCGTGAGTTATCGCGGTGAGCGCCGTCTGCACGACCCCGTTGAGGGAGAGGGTGTCGGCCATGCCTTGGAGTAGGCGAGCTGACCGACACCTCCTCGGGAGGGACATGAGCGCAACGAGCCTCAGGGTGGGGCGCTCTTTCACGAGACCTCGGCGTGGAGCTGTGAGGCACCCAGCGGGTCATTGAATTGGTCGCCGCAAGGGACCTATGGCCGCCGGAGATAGCGAGACGCTGCTCGGTGGTGCCAGCATGGGCAGTGTCATCCCCCCTCTACGGAGGTCACGATCCCGAAGTGGGGGAACGGCGACTTGGGGGGCGTGTCCCGCTGTTTGGACGCGGACAAAGGCATCTACGATGGGCGCGAGCCTGTCGATCCGTGCAGACAGGACGTGAACGACGTTAGGGGGAGGAGATGATTCATCTGTGCCCCCGTTGTGGGGAGGGCGGCGGCTTGTGCTTGGATCGTCGCGGTGATCACTCGCCATGAGTTCGAGATCGGAAGATCAACTTTTGATGAGTGGAATTTTCGCTTCCCACGGACGGTGCCAACTGATGGAGGTCGAGATCTTCTTCAAATGTTGTCTTCCGCCGATCTGTCGCGAGCGTTGATGAACAGCTGAGATTGGATTTGAGGGTTGCCTCCTGGAGCGTGTGGATCTCAGTGGGCTTGGTTTGGAGTGAGGCCGAGCTACCTGCAAAGAAGTCCCGGGGTAGTTGTACCACCGTGGACCCTCTGACGATCAAATTAGCCGAGATATTTGAGCAGAGTAGCGACTTATTGGAGTAAAAATTGCCTTACCTGAGTCGTCTGAGAGAGATATTTATATAGTGGCTGCCATTGGCTAGCTGGCACGAGATCCTCGCCGGCCGTTCCGCCCCTGGCGTTACGTCTGCGTGAATGGCGGGATCTTCCATAAATGACGAGATACGCTCGTTAATGGGGGGATGCGACGGCGTGGAATGCGGGATCGTGGGGCGGCGGATATCTCGCGTCTGGCGAGATCCACGGAGCCGTGGCGGAGGCGCCTGTGACCCGCGTTCTAGGTCGCCCGATAGAACCGAAGAGGCCTAACTCGGCGAGAGGCCTAAGAAGAGGGCGGAAGGCCGAGCTAGTTCGGTCTTGTGATAGCTTAGAGGCGAAGGGCCGAGGAGCTCGGCGTGTAGGAGGGCTCGGAAGCGATCCTAGGGTCGTTTACATGGCGAGCATAGGAATGTTCAGGAAATTCTCGGAGGTCGGGTCTAGGCCGCGGGACGATAGCCAGGGGAACGCCTCCAATGTGTGGTTCTTGCCCTGTTTCCATGTGCCTTGGGACATGCCATCTGCCACGTGTCATGATCTGGGGAGTTTCCACTTATGAGCATCATCAGCTAGCTAGCTGCTGATACCAGATCATCTACCTGCAAGACACCGAATACATATTTTCTTCTACCTATATTCTTGCTGACATGTCGGATTTTGATTGGTCGGTAGGGGACGTCACGTCGGTGTGCACGATGAAGCTGGGGAAGATGGCACAGTACACGCCGAAATTCGAGAAGCGAGGGATGAAGCTGATCGGGTTGTCCAGTGATGATGTGGAGAGTCACAAGAAGTGGATCAACAGCATCGACCCTTTTGCGGTACATAATTGATTATATAAATTTATAAGAATTTGCCATGAATTATATTGGTTAATTTTAATTTGTGTATGTTTAATTATGAAAAGCAGGCAGGTTGCAAAGCGAGCTACCCGATTGTCGCGGTTTCAAAGAGAGAGGTGATCAAGCAGCTCAACATGGTAGATCCCGACGAGCAAGATGAGAAATGCCAGCTCCCGGCCATCGTGGGCCCTTCACATTGTTGGCCCGGACAAAAGGGTCCAAAGATTTAGTTCGTCGTTGATCGTTGGTCGTTAATCGTTGACCTTTCTTGTTGAAATGTCATAAGCTTTCATTTTTCAATCAAAATCACAGGTTTTATAAATTACATGATAGAATCACTGACTTTCAGAAAGAGCAATAGATTTCCTAGCCGCCTCTTTTTGTGTGAAAACTCCCTTAAGACCAATGTTTAAGGGAGTTTACGGCAATAAAGAAAGCTCTTAGCTAATTTAGTGAAAACAGGATAGTTAGTTTATTATTACTATTTTTTTCCGAATAATAGCTGTAAACTTGTAATCTGATGCATGTGCGATTTGAATCTAGAAAGTTCACGACAGTTTAGCGAAAATTGAACAAACTTTTTTTTTGTTAATGAAAGTGGATTGGTGGAACAGGTTAAGCTGAGCTTCTTATATCCGGCTACGACCGGCCTGAACATGGATGAGGTGCTGAGGGTGATGGAGTCGCTGCAGAAGTCAGAAAATCATAAAGTGGCGACTCCGGCGAGCTGAAAGCCGGGGGAGAAGCTGGTGATCTCGCCGAATGTTTCAAAGGAAGAGACGAAGAAAATGTTTCCACAGGGATACAACACCGTCGATCTCCCATCGAAGAAGGAATACCTTCGCTTCACCGATGTTTGAATATTTTCTTGATGATGGGGATTAATATACACACACACGTAGATCAGTAGTTGTAATTACTATATATGGTTGGTTGTGTGTTTTATATTTAGTGTCGGTTTTGGAGTCGAAGATGGTAACGATTGTGGATGTTTGATGTAATTATAGTCCTATATGCATGTATTATAACTTTGTGCTTATCCGATTACATGTTCACGAGTATTTTACATGTGCTATGTTATGTTAAACATACAAGTTTATTATATTTATATATGAAAAATATATATATTTGAAATTTAAAAAATTTAAAATTTAAGATAAGGGAAAGTTGGCATAGGTTTGAAATAAATTATTAAGATTTTTTGTTTTTATATTTTTTTTTAAGAAACAGAGGCTATCATCTTAGCTAATCCATCGATTATAGATTTAGTAGGGTCCTTGTAAGTTTAACAATAGAGATGTATTGGCTCAGTACCTGTTGTGGATAACAAATAGATGGTGGTAATACTCTTTTCCAAAATTGAGAGGTCCTTTGTTCGAGCCTGAATGATGAAAAATTCAGAAGTAAAAAGGAAAAAGAAGACACAAGGACTTCTTAGCTTTATTAATGTTGGCTCTCTTTCCTAAGAACCTATTTATTTATTAATGCATCAAGTAATAATTTTCTTACCTGAAATTCATATAGCCCACATAAATTCTTATTGGATAAGATAGGAGAATCCATGTAGCCTATATGGATTTCACCACACCGGTAAGAAAAATATTTCTCTAATAGAGTAATGCTTTTCGTACCAGTGCGGTAGAATCCTTATAAGCTACATTTTTTGATTGTCTGAATATTCAGCTAAGACCATTCCAATGCTCCTTTTCGCCATGCATAAACTGAACCAACAATTAGGATAAGCACGAAAATGAAAGCTTCTATAAATACAGATACACCCAATACATCGAAACTCATTGCCCATGGATAAAGAAAGACCGTTTCAACATCGAAAACAACAAAAACTAGAGCAAACATGTAATAGCGGATTCGGAATTGTACCCAAGCGTCTCCCATGGATTCTATACCTGATTCATAACTAGAGAACTTCTCTGGTCCTTCACTAATCGGCGCTAAAACTCCGGAAATTACAAATGCCAAGATAGGAATAGCACCTGATATTATTAGAAATGCCCAGAAAATATCATATTCGTGAAGCAGAAACATAAATGGACATGTTATCCACTGTCTAGGTATTTGTATCTTATACTCCATCTTGTATTCAATGGGAATCCATTTAGCCTACATGGATTCCACCGCACCGCAGGAAAGGCATTGCTCCAATGGAGCAATAGTTTTTATACCGGTGCGGTGGAATCCATGTAGGCTATATATGGATTCCCATTGGATACAAGATGAGCTATATTATATACTACCTAGGTATTTGTATCCTATACGGCTATACCCCATCTTGTATCCAATGAGAATCCATGTAGGCTGCATGAATTTCCATTGAATACAAGATGGACAATGTTATCCGTTATCTAAGTATTTGCATCCTATATTCCCATCTTGCATCTAATGGGAATCCATGTAACTTACAGGATTCCACCATACCGGTAGTAAAAGTATCACTCTAATGGAGTAATACTTTTCACACTGGTGCGGTGGAATCCATGTAAGCTACACAGATTCTCATTGGATACAAAGTGGAACATGTTATCCACTGTCTAGGTATTTGTATTTTATACCCCACCATCTTGATTAGCATTAGCTTTGTTATTCTCTCAATTAGTAGTGTTCCTTCGGTAGCATTGCATTTTTCATGGACGGAACATAACCTCGCTAGCCCGGACATAAAATAATAATAGGTGGGCCCACCAGCGGCCCCCAAGGGGTCCAACTACCTTCTCCACTTTCAAAATTTGAATTGAGCAGCAGATCTCGCTCCCCCTCCTTCGTCTTCCATCACTCAAAACCTTCACTCTGCAAAAAAAAAAAAAAAACTCAGTCTCTCTTCTCCCTAAAAATGCAAACATCTCATCTCAATTTCTCTCTCTAGGGTTTCACCCTTTCATCGCCTCGCCTCAAACCCTAGCATCATCGCCATGGCCTCGTCAAGAAGGCCCAGCTCGAAGCTCAAACCCTTGGAATCCAACGAGAACGACCCCCGAAACCCTAGCTACCCAATCCCCTCCTCAATTCCAAGATCCCCTTTGAATTCCATCCAAGATCCGTCTCTAGTCTCTAATAACGCCTCGCAAACTGGAGTTTTGACGCCGAAATCGGTGCAGATTGCTGCGGCGAGGTCTGGTGCTAGGGTTTCTGGTGGAATTGGTGGTGGGAGGGAGAGGGGGTTGTCGTCTAGGGTTTCGAAAGGGGCTCAGGATGGCGGGTGCTTGGATGCGGTTGAAGTTCCAAGTTTTGAGCTTAATGAGGATCCTGCGTTTTGGGAGGATCACAATGTGCAGGTTTTGATTGTTTTGGATTGCTGTTAAAGATTTGATTTTGGCGTGAATTCTTGTCAGTGCTGCAAAGTTTGAATTTATATTTTAATTTCAGTGCATGTTATGAATAAATTATAGACAGTAGAAGCTAAATGAGCTGATATGATCGAGTTAGCTAAGAAAACTTAGTACTGCTTGAATATTTTGTTAGGCGCTGTTAATTAATCATTCAACGATGGAATATAAAGCAGTAAGTTTTTCATGAATGACTTGTTTAAGCCGCAACCCTAAGAAGGAGCTATCAATACAAAAAAGAATGCCGATTTTACATAAACTGGACTAATTATACCTTATACAGAGTAGCTGCATTTATTGTGATGTCATTCCATAAATGGATTTAAATTGATAAATTTTATACCTTTATTTTTCCTAACAAACTGCACTAATATAGGTTTTGATAAGGATGCGTCCGATTAGTAGTGCAGAAATTGCTTTGCAAGGGAACAAGAGATGTTTGATTCAGGAGAGCTCACAGACATTAACATGGGCAGGTCACCCAGAAACGAGGTTCACCTTTGATCATGTTGCTTGTGAGACCATTTCCCAGGTTTGCAACTCCTAAGGATTTAAGAGCGGAACAGTACTCAAATTAGGTGATAGATTCAGGAGAATTGGATCAAACCTTCTCCTTTTGATTTTTTGAACAGGAGAAACTGTTCCGAGTTGTTGGTTTGCCAATGGTCGATAATTGCATGTCGGGATATAATAGCTGCATGTTTGCATATGGTCAGGTAGATTTTGTTCCTTTTGAGTTTTGAGAAGGCAGTTTGTTGAGAGAAACTGTTATAACACCAAAAAACAATTTGGAATTACTTTTGCAGACGGGTAGCGGGAAAACATACACCATGATGGGAGAGATTCAAGAGATGGATACCCACCTTAGTGATCATCGTGGGATGACACCTCGCATATTCGAATATTTATTCATGAGGATAAGAGAGGTGAGGTACTTTTGGCATGTGTGCTTTACTGGTAAATCCTTCTTTTGGTAATCATGACTTTGTTTAAATAAAGGAAGAGGAGCGCCAGAGTGAGGAGAAGCTCAAGTACAGTTGCACATGTTCATTTCTGGAGATATATAATGAGCAGATAATGGATCTCCTTGAGCCATCATCGACTAATTTACAGGTAGTTTTCTGGGTAAAGCCTTCTGTGCCCATCATACATTTCTATGAACTCTGACTTGGTCTCCCTGTTGTAGCTGAGAGAAGACATCAAGAAAGGTGTTTATGTTGAAAACCTAAAGGAATATGAAGTCTCGTCAGTTAAGGATGTTATCGAGCTTCTATTACAGGTGACAAGCAGTGAGTAACGATGTTAAATTACTGGAGCATGGATGATGACATATGGGAGTTTGTAACTGAGTTTTTATGCTTCTCAGGGTGCTGCAAATAGAAAGATGGCATCTACCCACATGAATAGCGAAAGCAGCCGTTCGCATTGTGTCTTTACATGTGTTATCGAGAGCCGAAGAGAGAAAGATTCCATGACACACATCCGGTTCGGAAGGTTGAATTTAGTGGATCTTGCTGGCTCAGAGAGGTGAACAGAAGTTTCCCTATAGATAAGCTTTTACTCATAGTTTTCTAACTTTTTCCTAAATATTTACTGAAGCTCTTCTCTGAATTAGGCAGAAAAGCTCTGGTGCAGAAGGCGAGAGATTAAAGGAAGCAGCAAATATCAACAGATCCTTGTCGACTCTTGGGTAACTTTTTCATTGAAATACATCATATTTACATTCGTAGTTGATCGTGTTTATTATACAGTGGCCCCTTGGAATGCATTTATATCCAAAAAATTACTTGTTTCAGTTTGGTGATCATGACTCTAGTGGATATAACAAACGGAAAAAACCGCCATGTGCCTTACAGAGATTCTAGGCTCACATTTCTCCTCCAGGTACAACTTCGGATAGTATGATAAATGGGGATGAATTTTCAATCTTCCTTTTGCATAAGAGTACTGAACACGACTGCTTATCTCATAATTTTTGCTGAGGCACAGGATTCTCTAGGTGGAAATTCTAAGACAACAATTATCGCAAATGTCAGCCCATCTATATGGTTGTCATCTGAACACTATTCCTTTGGTTGTTTAACCTATTTTCTTATTACATGGCTTGATTCTGAACCTGTTCTCTGTTATTTATCTGACTAACTAATTTGTTTTAATGCAGCTCTGCAAGCGAAACATTGAGCACTTTAAAGTTTGCTCAACGTGCCAAACTGATCCAGAATAATGTATGTAGAGTCGTGCAGTGTAATTCACATAATCTACCTTATCAACCTTAATTGGATATGCAGTAGATATTCTTGTTTGCTGTTTCCCTTTCCCTTTATTTCTTTTATTTTTTAATAGGCGAAAGTAAATGAAGATGCTTCAGGTGATGTGGTGGCATTGCAGCGTCAGATACAGACTTTAAAAGTTTGATTTCTATCCTGATTATGGTCTATTTACAATATTGGCTATTTAACTTTAATTTATGAGATCTCTGTTAAACAGGATCAGCTGACAATTCTCATCAGGCACCAGAATATTTCAAGGTCTCCCAGTCATCCTTCCCAAAATCACGAGCAAACCACCTCCAGTGATCTTTGTCGTTATTCTCAGGCTTCACAAGGAGAAAATCCTGGTGCTTTGAATGATCCTTGTCTCTTAAACAAAGAGGTATTTTCCTTCATACATAGCTCTTGAGAGCTCTGAGCAGTTCTCTTCCCAGATCACTGACCAAGAATTATTCACAACCTAGATTAAACAGCTGGAGACATCTTTGATTGGCGCCCTTAGGAGAGAAGAAGAGGCAGAAGCTTCGGTTAGGAGGCTGGAAGATGAAATTAAGCACATGAGCCGTTTGGTATTTCTAGTTTCTCTAATTATATGTTCAGTTTACATTGCAAAAATTATAAATATTAGGATTCTAGTTAATAAACAAACATATCTTGAATGTTCATCTCTTGCTTGACATTGTCGTATCAAGATTCAACATGCTGCATGCTTTATAGGTTCACCAAAGAGAGGATGATACTCAACGTGCTAGGACACTCCTTAGATTTCGTGAGGAAAAGCTCCGAAGATTGGAGTTGCTTGCAGATGACCTAGTGACTTCTGATGGGTATCTTATGGAAGAAAATGTTGCACTTTCCCAGGAGATTCAGATACTAAGAGAAGGAATAGATAGGAACCCTGAATTGACACAATTTGCATTGGAAAATATGAGACTGCTTGAGCAGCTAAGAATGTAAGTCTCATGTAGTTCCGGGGGCTATTCTGTGATTTCACACAGGGATTTTATTATATGTTAGTGCTACTGTTCTTTATAATCATTAAATTGGAGTTTTAAATTCCTTTTTACAAGTGATCCTTTACTTAGTTCTATTGGAATCCAGTTACCAGAACTTCTACCAGCAGGGAGAACGTGATGCACTGTTAGCTGAGGTTTCATATTTGCGGAATCAGGTTTGTTATGGTCAGGCGACCTCCTTTATTCTCTCTCTCATGTGGAGATGTTCCATGCCATCGTTTCTGAAACCATATTTCAATTATGAAACAGCTTGTGAAAGTTCTAGAGGGAAGATCATCTATGGTAAGCTGTGGCGCAACCAAGGTTAGATCTATATAATAGTGATTCAGTGTTGATATTTGCCCATGTTTAGCATATGAACTTATCGATTAAGCTTTGCTAGTAAAACTGATATAAGGGTCCAATGCATGGATAGTTCCTAGAAAGCTTATAGAGGTACCAACAAAGGGTCTTTGTATGCTGCCTATAAGGTTAACCGCGGGTAGATAGTTTGTCTGTCATCTACCATTAGCTCCTGGAATCAAGGAGCAACCCTCCAAAAGTTCATATACAAAGAACAAGTCTAAAAGTAAAGACTGAAAGATGATAGATTTGTTAGGCATTAGCTTGAGCTCGAGATTAAGAGACAAATAAACCACATTCCTTAACAAGAGGCAATAATTCGGTGTAAAAATTAATGAACAGCGAAGTAGTAATATAATTCATCAAAGATGGAAATCTTTTGGGATATGGTAGAAATAGAATTGCCTAAACAGTTCAGGGTTCATATGAGGAAAGTAATACAAATGCTTGTCATTTTTGTTAATGAGATGTTCCAATAATGCAGGATGAAAATAGATGAGTAGGGCATCATGAAAATTCCCTCCTATTTTAACCGGCGGCATACCTATCATGCTAGACCACTTTACTTTCACTTGCTGATAACTATGAATCACTAAGGGATAAAGTTTATTTCTTCCTTACATGATTTAGTATTTTTTAAACTGGAAAGTCTTTGTAACCAGGTTCAACTTTAACAGGTAGAGCTAACGTCGCCCAAAGGTTATTCAAGAGATCAAATTGCTTCAGCTGAGCATGCTGAAAGTTCTCAAGGCATAAGCATCGACCAGGAAAAAGGAGATACAATACTTCTGTTTAGGGAAATTCAAAAGGAGTTAAGTGATGCTAAGCTTGTAATTAAAGAAATGGAAACACAACAAGCTCGCTTACTTGTAGAGTTGGGCAATCTTAAACAAGAGAATGAGAGATATTTAGAACTCTCAAGAAGAAGACACATGGATGCACACTTTACAGAACAGCTAGAAAATTATGATCAAATATCAGAAGGATCCAGTAATGCAGGCGAATTTAATTATCTAGATGCAGAAGAGATGACAGAATGTGGAGACACTACACAAATAACTCTGTATGCAACACTACAAAGATTGCTTGAAGAACTTGTGCAGGCTAAGGTTTTGAACAGGCAACTCCTGGATAATCCACTGTTTGGCCAAGACCAGGTTGAGGCCGACATCGCTCATGTAATTCTTTCTTTACAAGAAGAACTTGCTTCCCTTAAAAAAGAATTTGATTCCAAAAATGCAGGTCAATTATCATTGACAGATCATTCTTTGTTCGCGAGAACGAGAAATGGAGAACTTGATAGCAGATTATCTCTTCTGATCCAAGAAAATGTTAAACTGTCAAATCTCGTTTCAGCAAGAGATTCCGAAATAAATGCGGTGTCTTATGAGTGGGAGAAGGCAATCATTGATTTAACTACTTTTCTCACAGATGGCTGCAGATCACTGGACTATGCATCTGAGTACATTGAAAGTGTTGTAGAATCTTTTCCTTTCAAAAGTACATGTATCAACGAACACGTGGAAAGGGCTATAAAAGTCTTCATCGAGAAAGAGACTTTGATTCTAGATCTTCAAAGAGGCTTGGAAGATGCACAAAAGAAGGGACTTGAGGTCAAGTCAAAGTTGAACTCTTTGAGAGGAGCCACGCTAGCTATTACTGAAGTT
Organism: Agapanthus africanus; assembly: GCA_030015575.1. NCBI lineage: Eukaryota > Viridiplantae > Streptophyta > Magnoliopsida > Asparagales > Amaryllidaceae > Agapanthus > Agapanthus africanus. Next base: position 11,106,456 of record JASDDO010000031.1, on the reverse strand, counting down.
CAGCAGTTGGAGCATGATGAGAACACCAAAGAGTTGGCTTATTTATGGAAATTGTTGAACGAAAAATTATGTATTTTACAAGAGCTGGAAAGCATTCTGAAGTGTAACGAGGATCATATTATAGAAGCTGTGAAGGTTGCCAATTCATCGACTGGGTTGATTAAGAAGTTGCATGATATGGACTCTACAGATTCTCTGAGTGTCGGGGAAATTAAATTGATGATCCAAGAGCTGTTAGATGAAAATTTTCAACAGGTCACGAATTATGAAAATGGTGTTTCTGTTGGTTCTTTTGTACGGGGAGGCACTGCGAGCGAGCTTCATGCAAGTACGGAAAGCAATATGCTTTCAAATACTAAGGTCAGTCATCTAAATGATCAACTCACTACCAAAGTGATGGATCCCATGCAAGAAAACTCAGTGGAAAGGATGGAGGAAATTAGTGCAGGCTGCTCCCAGACAAGGGAGGTAAATTGCTTTCATGTTTCATTCTTTCATAAAAAGCTTATTAAAATATTTCTCCATATCAGGAAGCTCAAATTTCTTTCTTTCTTTTTTCATATATCTGATTTCACATTTCTATGGTGTGGAGATGCAGAGGGGCTTTCATAGTTTCTCCACATAATATATCATGAAAATTCCTTTCCAAATTACTGAATGCATAAACAGTAAGAAATCTGAGAGAATGTGAAACAGCCAACGGACCTTACTCAAATTGGAGACAGATAAGACCAACTAAAAGAATGAAAAATGCTTTGCATCAGTTCTTTTTTTTTTTGGATTACACACTTTGACCGATAAAATTTATACTAATTGATTGTATGAATACTTACTAATAAATGATTTTTTTTATTACACACTTTGACCAATGAAATTTATACTAATTGATTGTAGGAATACTTGCTAATAAATGATATAGTATGCAATGAGAATAAATGTGAAACAGTCAGCAGGTCGCGCACAAATTATAGACAGAGAAGACAAACTAAAAGAATGAAAAATGTCAAAACTTCTGCCCACCTTGCTCTTCCGGTGCCATGGAAAGCCTCCAACACAAAGATGGCTTTGTTTTTTTCTTTTTTCTTTTTTTGAATAAACAGAATATATGGAGATTGCATAAGCATAATTATTTTAGTAGTCAATGAAATAATCTGGACCCAAAACCTTCTGAAACTTTGTGCTCCATGCTCAATAACCATTTCAGCCAAGATCATAGACTAATAGGTTGCTGGAAACAGCGAATATCAATCAAATATCAATATCAACATTTGTAAGATAAGTCTGTTGTCTAATTTCCACTTCTTTGATCCTTCAACAGATACTAGACCATGAGTTCCATCATGCAATGCAAGATGTAGAAGACAGAACAAAACATGCAAATGATTTGCTTATAAGATTTGAGGCAGTTCAAGACACTATGGAGGAAGCTGAACTTGTTCTGAAGGCCTTGCTTAAGGCAAATGAAGGTGCAAAACATGAGAAGGATTTGTGGAAGCAAGTGAGTGGAGAATTGCTAACAGATAAAACTACATTGCTCGAAGAAGTGCAGAGACTGGAAGCTTCCAATTACTCCAAATGCAAAGAGTATGAAAACCTACAAGTTCAGGTTTATGCTGGTTTAAGAGAATTAATAGGTCTTACATCCTCGCTCGTAGAATCTTTTCATCAAATACAGAGGATCATACAGGAGGAACTGAATATTATTTGCTCTGGTATCTTTTCCTTTCGGCAGGAGTTACTAAAAATAATTGGGAATTCAAGATTATGTCTTGAAGAGATGACATCAGAGGTAATGGAGAAGAATTTTGAAATGTTTGTGCTGTATCAATGCCATAGAGGAGCCTTATTTAAGCAAATCATGCATTTGAGTAGATATTCCAATTCATTCCAATTAAAAGAGGACAGATCTTATTCAGTGCTCATCAATGAGGATATCTTGGAGAGAAACATAATAGCAGATAGGTTGAAAGATCAACTGGAATCAAGTAACCTATCACTGAAAGAAGAATTGGCACGGAAAGACAAACTTATAGAAGGCCTTCTCTTTGATCTTAGGTTGTTACAGGAGTCAAGCTCCAATGTCAAGGGCATGAAAGATGAACTTGAGGAGATAAGGGAAGAATATAACCAGGTTTGCCATGAACTTGCAATTAGAAGTGGTCATATTGATAAACTCCTAGCAGAGAAGACAAAACTAGAAGCTTCAGTGATCAGAATTGAAGCTGAGTTGTTCAGTTCAAAATCTGAATTGGAGCAAGCCCAGGAAGACATCATCATATTTTCAGATGAAAATAACAAACTTAAACACCTGCTAGAAGATGAAATCTTGAATAATTCTCAAACCGAGGAGTTGTTGGAAGATAAAATGAAGATTATTGAAGGATTACAGTCACAAATCTTTTCTTTCAATTCTTCTGTTGAGGGCCACATTTCGACTGAGGAAATCATGAATGAGTTAAGAATGGTTGTTGACGAGAGGGATAATCTCCAAACAGAAATTATCTACTTGAATGATAGGCTTGAGATGGCAAGTGCTTTAGCTGATGAAAATGAAGCTATTGCAGTTGAAGCCCGGCAGGTATTTATTTAGTAATGTATTGTTCACATTAAACTTCCATGTGTCCAGCTCTTTCAGACTGAAGCTGACCTAATTGTTTTAGATTGCAGAGGCAAGTAAAATCTATGCAGAAGATAAGGAAGAAGAGGTTAAGGTTCTGGAACACTCTGTCGAAGAGCTTGAAGATACCATAAACATACTAGAAAAGAAGGTAAATTTGCATTTCTTGGGCATATATCTCCATCTATAGGTCTCACATCAATTTAGAGGAATTTCGTTGAAAAGAATTTTAAAGATATCTGCTCCCTTTTATCTTAAAAAACTGGACTTTGACCACACGCGTAACACGTGGGATCAATGATGATCCAATATATTTACAAATAAATCCATACATTACTCATAGTTGTTATGAACATGTAAGCAATGTAGATAAAAAGAAGTACATAGCCATCTTCTTCTGGCCGATCCTCGTTTTTTGATGGATGCATGTTTTATGGATTGTAAATCTCTCCATAAACACTAAAGTTATTTTTATAAAAAAAAATAACTTTAGTGTTTATTTCTAGTTTTGTATGAATCATAGGGACTTAATATAATATTAGTTTTGATGGAAAAATAATTATTTGTAATTTATAAGAAAAAACAATTATATACCGCCTATTATGCATGATAATAATCTAATATGGTTTAAAATAAACCTTAAGAAAAATGTTTATGAATATACAGATAGTAAAACTTTGATGAACCTTACAATATCTGTTCACCTTTTTATCATTTTACAATAAATGATATATGGTATTGATCTGGAGATGTTAAAACATAGTGATATTTTGTTTTATAAAAATGCTAGTTAAGTCCATTGTATTTATTTGCAGGCTACAATCATATATTTAGTGCAAATACTTATATAAATCATGATATTTTAGAAAAATTTAGCTATGTTTTAATGTAGTCCTATTTACTTTGTGACTTGTAAACAGATACCAAGAACAATCATGACATCTAAATGAATACCATGATGCGGTGTTTTTCGATTTATAATTTACAAACTTCAAGTTTATATTATGCTTTATAGTTATGAACCAATGCAAAGAATAAATTATATCCATATTTTAGCTAAATTTTTTCTATGAATTCATTATCCAATTTTATTTTAAAACAACGAATCGTGAAATTTTAGCATCAACTTTAAAACAAGTATAATTTCTATAAGCAAATATGTGTTATTCGTAACATTATTATTTTCATCGTGTTTGAATAAAGTTATATGATATTATTAGTTATTAGATACAAACATTATTATTTTTTCTTCTTTTCCCCCCAAATTCCTATCAATTAAACCCCAAGGATAGGTTAGGGGTATATGAAAAAATCCAAGGACAAAATAGGAAAGTTGAAAAATAGTGTTTTGACCAAAAAGATGCTTTGTCTTGCAAAAGATTCCCTTAAAAGGCCCAACCATGTTTTAGATATACTAGACTTTGACCCCACGCGTAACGCGTGGGATCAAAGTTGATCTAAAATATTTATACCTGAATTTATACACATAATCGTTGCAACTTAATATGTAAGCAATATGTGATAAAAAAAAGTATAGATCCAACTTATTCCAACTCAAAATAATATTCACACTCAATAATATTCACGAATTAAAAATTAAAACTTTTATGGATTGTGAAATTTCTTCTTAAACGCTACAAAAATTAATATATAAATCAACATTTATATTTAGCTTTGCATGTATTATAAGCACATTGAAAAAAATAATTATTGAATGTAGTTTAAAAAAAAAGATAAGTATATACTATACATTATAGGGGAGTGCTCCATTGCAAACCGGTCCGCGTTTTTTAAAAACGGGAATTCGGTCTATAGCATATTTTAACGATCCGAGCCGTTCAAGTTGATCATCCTGTCCTCAAATGTATATGTATGCAAAATCAAAGGATTTGAAAATCTCTGACTTATGCATCGATGGGTGCAAAAATGAACGTCTTTCGATAATGTAACATAAACTCCATCCGATGCATAGGCAAGAGGTCTTTAAATCCTTTGATTTTGCATACACATACATTTGAGGATAGGGTGATCAACTTGAACGGCTCGGATCGTTAAAATATACCATAGATCGAGAGTTTCTGTTTTTAAAAAACGCGGACCAGTTTGCAATGGAGCACTCCTCATATATTATGAGCGGGGTTCGAACCCCCGAGAGGGGAAGTGACCACAAATTAACGCTTTCTGGGCAAATTTGTGGGTGCGTGTGTGTGCTTAGGTTAGGGCTTACGGGTCAGTGCCAAAAATTATATATGATTTAAACTAAAACCATTAAAAATGTTTGTGGATATCCATATAATAAACTGTTAGTAATTCTTCTTACATGATTTCCCGTTTTATCATTTTATAGAAATGAGTAATAACTCATCAACAACCAATTATTAGTAATTAACAACATATTAATTAGCAGAAACTAAGTATAATAACTAAAAATATTTTAGCACATAACTAATTATTGAATAATTCATTAAACTTTTAATGTGCCGACTCTTCAAAACATCTATCCTCTAAATATCATTTTGGGCTCTTATGAATGGGTCATTAACAAAGGATATAGTAATGAATATGGATAAGGGGAAAAGCCAAAATTAGTTCTTTGACTTGCAAAAGATTCCTTGATCAAACCTAACTTTGTATTAGTATATTAGATTTTAACCCTGCGTGTAACACACATTTTTGCAGAATAAAATAATTATTTACTCTAAAACCAAAGTCAATGTTTTTTTGTCGTTCCAGCATCAATGTTTACTACTCATCTGAAATGGAATATTTAATAACTATGTGAAGTAAAAAGAAAAGAAAATGACAAAACATATCTATATATGTATGGAAGGCAACATGTAAAATGAGGTATGGAGAAGTACTATCATTAAAAGAAAACATTTGTATTTTTTTTCCAAATCCTATCGATGTTTTCTTAATCTAACTCAAATTTAGATGTGATTTTCTTATGCATTAATTTTTAATTTCCTTGATGGTCTATCTTTTTATTTGAATATCAACTCGTATTTTATTTATTCCTTTATAATAATTAGATTTTAGAATTAGATTTTAATTAGCATTTGATGATTGTATATAGGCAAAATTTCACTAAAATATCAAAATCTTTTGGTATTTTCCTAGATAAATACTATATATTTTATAAGTTATACGTTGATACTAAGAACTTAATGATCCCTAAATAGAAACCTTGTTTTGGAATTTTTCAATTTAAAATTTATACATACAAACATCTAGTTTACATCATGCGCTGTAGTTATGAACCAATGGAAATTTTAGGTAATTTTTTCTGAGTACACTAAATAAAATTTTAAACAATGATAATTATTTAAATCATGATATTTGAGCATCGGCTTTAGAGAAAGTATAGTGTTAATAAGCAAATGTAAGGAATGGATTATCCGGTAAATATTTTTTTATTTTATTATGCTTGAATTTTGAAAAAAAATTGGTGTTAAAATACAAATATTATTGGTTCTCTTGAAAAAATAAAAATAGTGCAATTTTCTTTATAAATTACTATCGATCATTGGCTTAGGATCTAAAGATAGATTAAAGAAATAGAAATTAGTATAAAAAATTCTCTTTCCGTGAATTCTTTATCTAGTTAATTTCTAAGCAATGATAGTTATTTGAATTGTGAAATTAACATCAACTTTAAAGTAATTATGGTTACTATAAGCAAATGCAAAACAATTATTATTGTTTGAAACATTATTTTATCATTATGTTTGAAAAAATAAATATGATTTTTTAGTTTTATTTTTACTTTAGACAAACATTACTGTTTCTCCTTTTTTTATTTTTCAAAAATCCTATCAATTATTCTTAGCCAAGATAGATTATGAGAATACAAAAAGATCCAAGGAAAAAATGGGAAGTAGAAAAATAGTGTTTTGATAAAAAGATACTTTTGACCAACCCATCTTTGTACACGCGTAACGCGTGGGATCAAAGATGATCAAATATATTTATGGACAAATATTATATTTTGCTATGTTTAGAAAACATACAAATATTATTTTGTATTGATATGTTTTCATTATGTTTGGAAAAGATATACGATGGTAGTTATTTTTTGTTATTAGATACAAATATTATTTTTATAAACGAATCTGTTAATTACACAGTTGCAACATGTAGACACCACAGGATAAAAAAAGTACAGAATTATATTGTTTATAAAAAATATGTTCTGATAATCTAGATCTTAGTTTGACATTTCACGATTACATAAAAGCTTTTGGTATATTTTTAACACAAATATCATATACTTTATGATTTGTAAATAGATATCAAGAACAATCATGATAGTTATATAAATAACATGTTTCGGTATTTTTGATTTAAAACTCACAAATACAAACGTCAAGCTTGCATTATGCACTATGGTTATGAACCAATGCAAATAATAAAGTATGTCAATATTTTAGGTACAAAAATTGTTTGTATAAGCAAATGTAAAACAATTATTGTTATTTGAAGCATTCTTGTTTTCATCATATTTGAAAAAATGATATATCATGTTAGTTATTTTTGTTAAAAACTGTAAAAGAAAAAACCAAGGACAATGGAATAAAAATTGAAAACCAAATATTTTTTATAAAAATACTATCATAAATAATTAAAAAATGAGCCAATTGGATTTACCAAAAAGACAACCTAAAAAATAAAAAAAAACTTTAACAAAAATTGCTAAAACTCCATATAGCATTGATATCGTCCCAACGATAAATCTTTGTAAGAAACTCAATCATGAACATTTTTCAAAGATTATAATAAAAAAATAAGGAAAATTTTATTTAATTTTTTTTAATTGTGGGAAATTATTGGGAATAACTTTTTAGCCAAATGAAATAAAATAAATTTTAAACCAAATTTAAAAAAATAGCCACAAATAAATATTTCAATGTTTTTGGGCTTCATATTAATGGGCTTTTTGGAAATGAATAATGGAAAAGGATGTGGGAAAAAATAGGATAAAGGGAAGGGCAAAAGGAAAAATGGTAAAAATAGTGCTTTAAGTTGCAAAAGATTTCTTGACCTACCCATCTTTATATTAGAGTAATAGATAGATAGCTTTAAAATATCTAATATAATGACTACCTCGTCCTTGTTTTTACCCACAATTGGACCCACAATCTGTCATCTCAATTAATTTTTTCTCTGAATTATAAGAAATTAACTTAGAGCCAACCTCCGACTTTATATATTTGCAGCATCTTATTGTTTAATTACAGATTTTCTACAATACTTTCCATGTGCAGTCACACCAAAATGCATAAAGTTTACAGAGCCTACTTATCCAGTGAATTCTGATTTATCCTTCAATAAAAGGATTATAAACATTTGTGAAGAAAATCTACTACCTTCTATAACCAAAATTAAACAATTAAGTGATTCAACATCAGCTAATAATTGCTAGACTTATAAGGAGGATATCGAACTGTTCCTATTTTTAAAAATAAAATTTTGGTAAGGAAGTGTTTAGGGAGTTTCACTGAGGTCTGACTAGTGACTACATTTTCGGTTGGCTATCGCCTACCTACTCAACCCGCCTTTATCCTAGCTTTAGGGCAAACGGTGAATGAATAAGACATTCAAGAACAACAAAATGTAAATTTTTTTGTGAATTTAGAGAACAGACACATGGAAAATTTCAGAGAGGAAGTTTTCCTCACCTCTATATGTAGTATCATATTAGGTTTATAATTTATTGTTCCAGATAGTAAATGAAGGAGACAAGTACGCATGCAAAGAATACAGCACCACCATCAACAGTAATCAGTTTCTTCCAATCAAAATAATTGCAAAAAGATCACTCTCCATCATGATCTTCTGTTTTGCTCTCCAATATTCAGTTTGGTCTTAAAATGCTGATAAATCCCTCAAACTATCCCATCTCCACAATCTTCATTTTTCTACTTAGACATCTAATTCCATTCGCAGGTGGGTGACATGAAAGAGGAGGTAGAAAGGCATCATTCAGTAAGAAATGGTTTAGAAGTAGAAGTCCGAGCACTTACACACAGGTTGTTGACAGTAGAAAATGCGGCTGGAAATTTAATTGCGGAATATTTAAACATTGAAGGAGAAAAATGCCATATACCGAGGTCAGATACCAATATGCTTTTATTTGAAAAAAATAATATCATTACAACCTTTCATAAATATTTATGGGTTCAAATAATTTTCAAATGCAGGCAATTAGATGATAGGATAATTGAACTTTGTGAAGCAAGACGGCGCATAGAGGATCTTGAAATGGAGAAATCATATACGGCAGAAGAGGTTCACCCAAAACTTCATATCTCATTGTTCTTTATTTTTATGTCACTGACTTTTGCTGTGCTATATATGAAGATCAAGCAATATCAAGAGCATATATCAGAGCTTGTTCTGCACTCTGAAGCTCAAGTATCATTGTACCAAGAAAAGGTATAGGGAGATATTATTTAATGTTATAATATCACTAAACCCCCTTAGTTTATCCAAGTGACTTATTGGCATAATTGTCCCTTCAGTTCATCAACCAAACCAACAGGTTTTAAAGTTAAATTAGACAATCATTTGAGTTGTTTAGATTCGAACTTGAGTGATTTCTAAGGTTTTGGTCTCTTGTGCAATTAACCCTATACATAGCGGGAATTTGCAGTCATATTAGTATATTAACTGTGAATACCTTTTGCACATCTTTGAACAGTACAAAGCATTGGAAGCTATGGTCACTGAAGTGAAACATGACCCCGCAACTTCAAATCCTTCATGCGCAGCTGTGGATAAAACAGAGAGAACTGCAGCAAGGATGAGAGGTTCTGGGTCACCATTTAGATGCATATCAAGTTTGGTTCAGCAGATGAGCTTAGAGAAAGATCAGGAACTATCTGCAGCGAGGTGTCGGATAGAAGATTTAGAGGCACTGGCTGCTGATAGGCAGAAAGAGGTAACCAATGTTGCTTATAAATCCTCTCATTTCTAGACTATATACTATGCTTTTATTGAAAAGAAAGATTTAGGGTATTGTGCTGAGTATCTTCTGCAAAACTGTAATTTCATTCTTAGTTTTTGTCAAGAATTGGTTTACCCAAAAGATTAAGCTATTGGGTATATCATGCTAAATTAACTCTCAACACGCCTCACCCGTGCCTTTGGAACACGTGGTAAGACCTCTGGCGATATCACGATTTGTTTGGAAAGGTAAAAATAAATGAAGGTAAATTACTATTTATATGTCGTTGATGAGGTTTGAATACATAATCTCTTGAAATCTGGTGCTCTGATACAAGAACTACTTATCTAAGCTTAAGCCATTGGGTTGTAGATCGACAATGCATACCAATCTAAATTAACTTGTAAAGGCCCCATTTGAGATGACTAGAAATCAATAGACCTTTATTATTATTAATTTGTCTCAACATGGCCTGCCAGCACCTTAAATATAGACCACACAATGTCCATAACTTCTGACATTTTCTTATTTCATCATCGCAGATGCCTAAAATACAGTTTATATTTAGCTAATTCATCATTTAATTCTGATGTCTAATTTATGCTGAATAACAGTTTGATCCTGCAACATAACACTCTGTTCTTCACACAGACTGCGCATATGTGTGCTCTCTAATATTATCTTACAAGTTTTCTCAGGATGCGCTTGCTAGGAGGCAATCTAGATGGTAATCCTAGATTACCAAGAAATGTTACCACGCTTGTTTAGATGTAAAAGATATTCCCGGAAATATAGCATTACCATGGTAATCAAACGATCAATTTCATGGTAATCATATTCCACTCAAAACATGTGTCTATCCTAAATTATCGCGAAATATTCTCGTCTAACATGAAACGAGGCATGACCACCCGCTGGCCGGCCGACCCTGCCGCCTATCGTCGGTCTTCCGCCGGCCATCGCCGAGCGTTCACTGGCCGGTCGGCTGCCGATCATATGTTCGCCGTCGGCCGGCCTTAGTTCGTCGTCGGCCGTCCGCCGGACAGCCATTTGCCGCCGATCGGATGTCCGCCGATCGGACGTTTGCCACCGGCCGGCCGTAGTTCATCGCCGGTAGTCCGTTGGCCTGCTGCCGCTCGATCGTTCGCCGCAGACCTCGCAGCCATCCATTGGCCCTCCTCCGGCCTCACTGCCGGCCTAGGATGCACGGACACATTTTTTTGGTTGCCGTATCCATGTCGGACACAGATTTATGCCCGACACTTGCCCGACACGTTTCCGTGTCCCAATTTAAAATAACGCGGCTTTGGATTTGGATATATGTCGGACACGTATTGGAGACGTGTCAGACACATTTTAGTAAAACCGCGACACAAGAAAAACAATTTTTTAAAATAAAAACGAGAAAACCCTAATATTATTATAACTTTCTTAATTTGTTGATATTTCTTTTTTACTCGGTTTTACTGCTTAATGTAATTTCATGTGAAATATATAAGGTATTTTCGTTAAATTGTTAGAAAAATACTGAAATTATATGATTTTACTAAAATTATGTTGCGTCCGGTTAGAAAACTACTGAAATTATATTGATGTTGCTGAAATTATGTTGAATACGGGTAAGGAAAATGCTAAAATCATATTTCTTTTACGAAAATTGCTAAAATTGTGTTAAAATAACTAAGTTTTTTCTGCCGAGCTTTGATAAATACAGTAAAAAAATGTTAAAATGCTAAGGTTTTTTATTGAATATGTTGCAATGATATGATATGATATTTCTTATAATTATATATATGTATATATATTCGTGTCCCCGTATCTTATATTTTGGGATCTTGCCGTATCATCGTGTCGCATCGTATCGTGTCGTGGGTCCCCGTGTCCGTATCCGTGCAACCTTGTTGCCGGTCGATGGTTGCACATACATAATATTACCGCGAATGATTAAAATATACCCAAGCACGTTAATACAAGATTCCTTGAAATTGGATGCCCGGTCATTCCATTACCCCAAATACGATGATTTCTGGTAATCTTTCATTCCACGTACCAAGCGCTACCTCAAGGTTGTAGAGGGGTTTTCTTGATATGCATTGACTGAAGCCAAGCTTTTCCTTTTGATTTTAGTATTTGTTGCATTTTCTCAGATTACAAACTAATGACTTTATGGAAACAGGTTTGCATGCTTACTGCAAGACTAGCCGCAACAGAGAGCATGACTCATGACGTAATTAGAGATTTAATGGGTGTCAAATTGGACATGACCAACTATGCCGTAAGTACATTTAAACACATATTTACATTATTGTACACAAAAATGTGTCTTCTACCATCAAAGATCCTCATTAGCTTCCATTTCATATGGGGTCTGATAATTGTAGAACTTGATCGACCAAGAACAACTCCTAAACTTATTACAGAAAGCTCAGCAACAATCTGAAGAAACCATTGCCAAGGTAAAATTGAATTGCAAGTTATATGCTGCAGTATACATAAACTGAATTGTGAAACATTGTGTCAAAACAGGAAAAGGAAATTCTGAATTTCAAGAAATATATTGATCGCCTCCTAAAAGAAAGGGAAAGGTAAACTTATTTAAACATGCAAATATTTTGCCACTTTTAATGTTGTTTTTTTTTCTTTGGTTTATTTTAGCTATTGTAAGTTGTAATATACTGAACATAACCAGAACAGCCTCAAAAACTTTCTTTAAGTTATATGATTTGCAAAATAAAAATTAATCTTATCAATACTTTTTGGAAACACTCCTTTTCATTTATGTGGGTTTTTACTAGCACAGCAATAATATATGATAGCAGGCCAGATTGGGAAAAAAGAAAAAAAAATTCAAAAACAATGACATAAAAGTCAAAAGGAACGAGGTTTAGGAACATAGCCCTAGCACATATTTGTTTTTGAGTTACCTAACAAAAGTTTATTTTGTCATATTATCCTGCTACTTGGCCATGTATTAATCAGTAATAAATATGCAAATATACTGCAAATCAGAACACACTTATTCTCCTTGTAACCCATTTCAAAATAAATTTCATTGGCTTTGCTTTATAGTTGGATTGAAGAGGTTAATCAAAGAAAGGCAGATATACTTGCAAGTGAACTTACAGTCGAAGAACTTCAACAAAGAGAGCAGCTACTCGCAGCACAAAACGAGACGCTAAAGGTGATAACCTCTGTTTCCTCTATGCACATACTCAAGACTGTATTGTCCAAGTTAGTATCAGACACTAGAACTATTATTTGCAGATTGATAAAGCACATCTGTGTCGGAGGATTGCAGAATTGGACGAGAGGATAAAATTCCTGATCAGATCACAACAAAATAACAGTGGCCAAGTTGAGCAGCATGTAAACTTTAAGTTATACTTCCTGTTTGCACCCAGATTAAAATCATAATCTCATATTTATTTTCCATTTGCCGAGTTATATAGAGATTTAATTAATTAATTTGCAACAGGAGACGTGTTCTGCAAGAGTTGGTAATGAGGAGCTCAGAAGAAGACTAGCTCAGTCCGATAAGCTCCTTTCTCATATGCGAACATCTATGAAGAACAAAAGCACCTAGGAAATTCTCAAGGGGATTCATCGGAACAACATTAACAAGCATCAATGTGTAAATATAGTCTGCTTCAAACTTACCCTTTCGTAAGTTTGTATACGAAACAATTCCACTTCTGATGGTTGATAGCTGCAGCAACCAGTCTAGTGTAAGCATATGTATCTGTTGTCGATAATGTATCCAGCCATTGAACTGAATTAAGCGTGATAAAACAAACCGACATCGACAATTTTATCAACTGATTATTTCTGAAATGAATGTGATTTTGTTCTGGGCTAGCTGAATCTTTGGATACGATATAATCACATATGATCACTTACAGTTAAAGATCTTTACGTTTGTCTCGCACACACACACAGTGCTAATCTGAAAGTAATTGGTGTGGAGATTGGCAATCATGACTGCTTTATACATAAGCAATTTGGATTGATTCAAGTGTTACTCTTTGTTAATGGGCTTTTAGGGGATGCTATACATAGGTTTTATTTATTCGAGAACTCTCAAGGCAATCATGACTGCTTTATACATAAGCAAGTATATGAGATATCAATGGTTTAAAAACCCAAAAAGATGAATATCTTAACTTGTTTCATGGGTTGTATCGCAAATGCAAAATATTTTTTTAAAATGTAGAAAATAGATTATTATGATATTTTATTGATTTTCTTGGGCTATTGTAGGGGAATATTTAAAACCCAGGAAAATATAATATTCTGGATGTTTTCCATTTTTAATAGGATATTGAAAAACCGTTGAAATTAGAAAAGTTTAAGAATTTTTTAAGTTACGCAAATTTCACGATTTTCGTACGCTATAGCATTCAAAATATTGAAAAATGGAAGTAAATTAAATTATTTTGATACTTTTGAAAATTTTGCGATTTTCGTTTGATTAAGCAAAATATTGAAAAACAAAAAAAAATCAAAAAGGTTTTAAATTTTGAATATTTCGCAATTTTCGTGTGGCGGCGTGAATTTTTGTAAAGTTGAAGAAAACAAATAATTTTAGGATTTTTGAAAAATACTGAAAATTTGAAGAAAACGGGAATTTTTTGAAATTTTAAAAGTTTGGTGATTTTCACATGCTATATCGTATGCAAAATATTAAAATTTCGAAGGAAACCGAAAAATTTAGTATTTTTGAAGATATTGCGATTTTCATATGCTAAAAGCAAGCAAAATATAGAAAAACGAAAGGCCAAAGAAAATTTTGAAAATTTGATGATTTTCATAAGCAAAATATTGAAAACTGAAAAAATCAGTAAAGTCTGATTTTTGAAAATTACGCAAACTTCGCAATTTTCGTATGCAACATTCAAAAATTGAAAAATTGAAGTAAACTAAATTGTTTTGATATTTTCGAAAAAATTGCAATTTTCGTGTGCTATAAGCAAAATATTGAAAAACCGAAAAGATTAGAAAAGTTTGGGTGTTACGGGTATGATTGGATTGGGGGTGAAATGTAAATAAAATGCAAAAGAATGGGCTGTTCTGCAAAAAGCCACAATTAGCTATAAAATGGGGACAGTGAAGAGGATAGAGATTAGACTTGGAAAAATAAACGATTGTTCTTATTTCCTATTGAATTCTAGTGTCAAGGGTTTGGGATCCCACTAAAATCCCCGGTCTTTCTAAAGTTTGTTTTGCTTCGATCTTCAATTAAGTTCCGTATTTTAAGTTCATCTTTTAATGCCATGTAAGTAGTTGTCAGTTTACTATTTTAGTTGTTATTTCATTACAATTTAGGAATTAAAGGTAAGCATCAACAAGATATAGATGGACCTTCACCTTCATCTATATCAATTGACATTTTTGAAAATTACACAAATTTCGAGTCGTGGTAGCCTGAATTATTTTGTAAAACTCAAGAAAAGAAGTAATTTTATGATTTTTGAAAATTTGTAGAAAACATAATTTTTTTTTGAAATTTTAAAAAATATAGTGATTTTCGCTTGGCATGCAAAATATTAAAAATTTGAAGGAAACTGAATTTTTTTGGGATTTTTGAAGATATCACGATTTTCGTATTCTAGATCAATAAAATATAGAAAAACCGAAGATCAAATAAAATCTTGAAAATTTCACGATTTTCGTATGTTATATACCAAGTAAAATATTGAAAGACTGGAAAAATCAGAAAAATTTAAGATTTTTGAAAATTATGCAATTTCACTTGTTTCGCATGGTATAGCATTCAAAATATTAAATATATTTTTGAACATCATAGCAAACAGAATATTGAAAAATCGAAGAATCAGAAAAGTTTGGGAGATTTTTGAAAATTACGCAATTTTCATGTGGTGGTGTACAAAATATTGTAAATTTGAAGCAAACAAATAATTTTAGGATTTTTCTAAATTCAAGATTGTCATGTGGTATAACATGCAAAATATTATAAAATTGAAGAAGACTAAAAAGTTAAGATTTTTTTATTATAAATTTAATGATTTTCTTGTGTACCTAGAATAATATTGAAAAAAATTGAAAAATGAAAATTTCGAGAAGATCGAGTATTTTGTAATTTTTGTATGTCGTATTTTATTAAATGTTGAAACCGAAAAAAAATGATATTTTATTTTTAAACTTTCCCAGATTTACTTGTGCTACAGAAAGTAAAATATTGAATTATCGAAAAATACAAAAATTTTGATATTTTAAATTTTCGTCATATTCAAGTGATATAGCGTGCAAAATATCGAAAAGTTCTAAAATAACAAAATATTTTTCTATTCTCATGTGATATATAACAAGCAAAATATTGAAAAAGCCTAAGAAAAAAGAAAATTTTAAGATTTCTAAAATTTTCACAATTTTCATATGATTGCAAGGAAATTATTAAAGGCGTTGAATTATATTTTTAAAAATGCCATAATATTTACAAGTTAACCCTTCAAATATTAAAAGCGAAAAATATTAATTCTTACAAGTTAATCCTTCTTATATTTTAGATATGAAACATACAAAGTTTATAAATACGAAATCTGATCATATAATAATACACTTTCGAATTATACTAATTTTTCTTCACTTAGGTCTGCATACCGACATATTATGCAGGAGACCGTACTGTTTGTACATAAATAATTTGTTTGACTAGGCTTGATGATGCTCCCAAAAAAGCGTGTACTGCACAAAATACAAAGTTCTATAATATTCCAACTATCAAAATACTTTTATCACCCGTAGAATTACCCTTTTACAGATAACAGCGGCATAAACCATAAAAAAATTTAAAACTTATATACATATGGCACAAGTCATATTAAACCATCAATTACAAATATACTAAAACAAATTTTATTCATATCCATCTTGATAATTTAGGCATCAAAAGAAAGATGAGCTCGCTTCAGAAACTTGCCTTTTTTTTGTTTTTTGGTTTTTGTTATCACAAAGATGTTGTGAGACTTCAGTTCCATTGTCCTGCAGCTGAGGCTGCATCCGTTGTTTGCATGCCGTCGTAAGACGCCATACTCATTTCATCCGAACCCAATGGACAGGTGACTTTACATTCCCGAAGCCTGTAAATTAGTAGATTTTTTATTAAAAAATTTTTGGATGACTTATTTAAAGAATAATTTTCGGAAGAATAAAAGATTTGTCTTATTAAAAAGTAGAATACTGAAAGAAAATTTAAACTCTTTTAACATGGTCGCCATTATGTTATGAAGAAACTATTTCTTGCTGCAAACTCTTTTTATAGACCCAGTCCAACCATGCATCTCGGGCTAGTATCGGTGTATATGCATGCATCATATTATGAATGAATCACCCTCAATCAATGTTATAAATATTATACAGTATAATTAGATTTTCTTCATGAATGGCATCTCTGGTTAGCTGAATGAAAGATTGCAAGCGTACTGAACAAATAAATATGGTTCCATGTATTTGGCCTTTTAACATGCATGACTGGACCCAGTAAATTCTTAACATATATGGAAAAAATTTATCAATTTTTCTCTGGTTCTTTATTTTTAAAAAAAACTAAGGAATGAGTAATCAAGTACCAAGCTTATAAGACACTTACTAGTAAATTTGTATTTCTTCATTTTCATAATCCAATATTTTTATTTCTTTAAGGCTTAATTCCCAAAGCCTACCAAAGGCTTAAACTGTTTGGCAACAAACTACCAATAGACCTCTAATCACGAAAAACTACTATGACCGACGTCCAATGCAGCATAAAATGCATATTTGCCTTTAAATAAATTCAAGTAATTAAATTAAATTATTATTAACTATTTTATTAAAATTTTAAATAATTGTTAATAAATGACTACGATGACAGCGGAGGTGGTGGCCTACTGAAACGGGTATAGGTGGAGAAAGCGGTAAGGAGTTGACTGGAGACGGCTACGTCTTGGGCAGCTAGAATTAGGGTTAGGTTAATTTAGGGAAGCAATGAAGAAGATGAAGGGGAGGGCGGCGAAGGCCAGGAGAGGCGCCGGTGTCGAAAGAGGATGGCGAGGCTAAGGCTATGGTGGCTAGGTCTTGGGTTAGGGAAAAGGAAAGGAGATGAAGGGAAGAATGGCAACAATGAGGTGCGCGACAATAGCAAGAGAGGATGGCGAGGCTCCGATGGCCAGGGTTTGGGTTGGGTTAGGGTTAGGCAAAAAGAAAGGAGATAAGGGGGAAGACGAGGACGGTGAGTGTGGAGGGAGGCGATGCGAGAGAGAAGGGAGGTAACAACATGCAGGGCAGTGGCGGCGAGAGAGGAGGGAAGCCAATGTGGAGAGCTGTGGCGCCGGGGAGGACAGCGGCAAGGGTTAGTTAAAGGATTGCGAAGAAGGGTAGTTTTGTAGTTTTTTAAATATAATTTTCAAATGATATGACAACTTGAGTAACGTGTTGGTGTGACAGTGACGTGACACCATTAGTGCTGACGGTAATGTGTCACCAAAGTGCCTACAAAGTACCATATAGGTATGTTTTTTACAGTTTAATCGTTTGAAGTTGTATAAGGATTATTGTGTTATATGATCTTCATTTACCTGATTTCACGAATAATGTAGATTACCAGACATAAACAAACAATTGTAATCTGAATAGTCTGCAAATTTTACTTTATATCGAATGGTTTTTTGATGTAGGCGGTAGAATTTAAGCCATTTGATAACTAAACTGCATCAACAGAGTTTCCGAACAACGATAGCAAGGTAAATATGAGTAAGCAAAGGAGGTTATGGGCATTTAGGGGAAAAAGGGAGTAAGCAGGACAATTGATTGAAAACAATAAAAGAAATAATTAATTTTCTAAAATGCCTCTCAATCTTACAATAGATACCAGATATCGATCGAACACTCATAAGGTTATTAAAGAAACAGTAAAATAATAGAAGGCTGAGAGAGAGAGAGAGAGAGACTATTATCCTATCGCTAAGATTTGGAAACAAATCCTATCTATCTTAAAACCTTGGGATTCGCTCCAAGACATGTGCATGAAATTATGAAGACAAGCTTTCATTTTTCTAATTAATTACATGATTAAGCACACATCTCAAAACAAATCTAATGGTTAAAACATAGGTAGGATTAAAATGTGTGTTGAATGATGGGCCGTAACCTGCTATATGCAGGGCTTGAACCCTTGAACCCCAGACCTCTTCCTCAAACACAATAATGCTTTCTCGCTAGGATATATAGTCACTTGCAAAGAAAAGAATTTAAAATAAAAACCATAATGTCTCCAACGTTCAAGGCTTAGTTTCATGTATGCAAACATACAGTATTTAGGAGTTCAAATGAATTACATGGGGTGCATTTGATTTGAACATGCATTCCGAATCGAACAAAAATACGAATAAAAGAAATCAGAATCGAACATTTCATATTCTTCCAGAAAAGTTATGATCGACCCCATTCTTTAAAATTCATTTCTATTTTTTTCTCTTACTATTTAGGATTTATTAACAAAATATTTTTTAAAAATACGATTTTTGTGTGCTATGGCATGCAAAATATTGAAAAATCAAAAAAATCTTTGAAAATAACTTTCTTGAGTGAAAAATTTTGTGATTTCCGTTTGGTATTTGTTTACCTCTTTGAGGGATTTTCTTTAGAAGTCAATAATTTTTACTTCAACAATATTGCAAAAAAGAATAGAAAACCCAAAGTTAACAAAAATTTGTGACATTTTTGAAAAAAATTCATGTGTAACATTAAAATTTAAAATTTATGGCATGTAAAATATTAAAATTTTGAAAGAAACTGAAAATTTCGCGATTTCCGTATGCATAGTATATATAATAATGAAAACAGAAGAGAACAGAAAATTTTGCGATTTTCTTCTGCTATAGCATGTAAGATAAAAAACGAAAAATATCAGGACTTTTGAAAATTTCATGATTTTTGTGTGCTATAGAATCGTATGACAAGCAAAATAATGAAAACCAAAAAGAAACAAAACAAAGATTTTTGAAACTTTCGCGATTTTCGTATGCCAGCATTCAAGATATTGAAAATTTGAGGAATACAAGAAATTTGGGTATTTATAAAAGACTAATTTCAACTTGCTACCATGAACTTTGGGCATTTCCACGAATGGTATCCTGAACTTTTAAAACGATGGATTGCTACCATGAACTTTCAGAGTATTACAAAATTACCATAACGGCGTTAACGGAAAATTAGAAAATGACTATCTTTCCCTTTTATATAAATTAACAAAAAAATAAGGAATTGATTTTTTGGGGGGAATTCTTTTGTTAATTGTTAATTTATATAAAAGGGCAGTATATTTTAACCAAAAAAGGAAAAAAAATTTAGAAAAAAATTAATTCATTTTTAGTTAATTTATATAAAAGGGCAGTATAGCCATTTTCTAATTTTCCGTTAAAGCCATCATGGTAGTTTTATGATATTCTGAAAGTTCCTGGTAGCAATTCATCGTTTTAAAAGTTCTGAGCACCATTTGTGGAAAATGCTCAAAGCTCATGGTAACAAGTTGAATTTTAGCCTTTATAAAATTTCATATTTTATAAAATATAATTTTCGCGTGTTGCCAGAAGTTCCGAGTCACCTGAACCGAATTTCTTTGTCATGTTAGGCTCTTAGTAGCAATCAACGACTTTTTATTCTTTTACCTTACATTATGTTGTCTCCTTTAACTAGAAGTTTTCTAAAAGTACGAGCGAATAAAATATTAGTAAACACGAAGAAAACAGAAAATTCTAAAAAATTTACAATTTCATGATTTTGTATTAATTTGAAGAAAACAGAAAAAAAAAATTGAATTTTTAAAAGATTCGACATTTCCGTGTCCGGCATGCAAAATATTCAAAATTTGAAGGAAACATAATTTCTTTGGATTTTTGAAGATATCACGTTTTTCACGATCCAGCAAACTATTACGAATAACACAAAAAAATTTGAAATTTTTAAAAATTTCACGATTTTTGTTATCTATATATGCAAAATATTGAAAATCAACGATAACTGAACAATTTTGAGATTTTTGAAAATCTCACGATTTTCTTGTTCTATAGCAATCAAAATATTGATAAACCACAAAAAGTTTCGAGATTTTTGAAGACTGTGCAATTTTCGTGAAGTAGCGTGCAAAATATTCAAAATTTGAAGAAAACAATAAATTTGGGATTTTTGTAAATTTCATTATTGTTATGTGCTATAGCATGCAAAATAAAAAATCGAAGCAAATGATAATTTTGATGTTTTTGAAAATTTCAAGATTTTTGTGTGAAGTAATATTTTTTTTTAAACATATAATTTTGTAAATTTTGCGATTTTCGTGTGCTATATCATGAAAATATTTTTAAAAAACAAAGAAAACAAAAAATATTATATATATTTTTAAAACATATAATTTTGTAAATTTTGCGATTTTCGTGTGCTATTATATCATGAAAATATTTTTAAAAAACAAAGAAAACAAAAAATATTATAATTTTGAAAATTTCATGATTTTCTTGTGCTATGCAAGCAAATTATTGGAAAACCAAAAAAACAGAGATTTAGGGATTTTTTAAATTTCGCTATATTATTCTGCTGCAACAAGCAAAATAGCGTGAAAATGTTGAAAATATGTAGAAACTATTTTTAAAATTGGGATTTTTGTGCATTTGGTGATTCTTGTGTGCACAAGCAAAATATTAAAAACCGAAGAAAAAAGGAAGATTTTGCTATTTTTAAAATTATGCGTAATTCCTATGCTACAAGTTAAATATTGAAAAGTTGAAGAAAATTGCCAAAGTATTTGCAGGCTAATTCTTCATATATTTTACATATGAACTTCGTAAATATGAGATATTGCAACTTACAAATCATATAACAATAAACTTTTAAATTAATATGATTTTTCTTGACTTTAGACGTACCCATGCATTGTGCGGGGCCCCTTGCTAGTGTTTATATTAAAACGAGTACTTTTTTCATGAGAATTTGTTAAAACTTCACAATTTGTAATTGTGTTAAATTTTGGACACCTCAATTTCATGGCAAATCCACACCACCCTCTCTTTTGGCTTAATATAATAGAGACAGAGATAATAACATAGGGCATTTCAGTACTTGCATGCCCCAGAGCAAATACAAGAGAATCATAATTAATGATCATTACTGTTAAATCAAAACCTATGGGCTACGAATTTGAGCCTACAAGAACAAAATTAGAAGAAGTTGTTGTTTGATGCCAAACACATAAATTATTCATGGAATATCTGATGACAAAGGCTGGAAGTTACTCTTAGTAACTTGTTTAGGGAATGTAACACGAATTCTCTACCACTCAATTGTTAACATTTTTCTGCAAGATTGCTGAACAATAAGGCTTCTCCTTACACTTGCTAGTCGTTATTAACAACATATGACCTTTTACACGCTTAAGAGCAAGTGACCATTACTATGACATTTATAGGATGCTCAATAACATGTAGTCAAACTAACTCACCATAAGTTTAACAAATGATCAGTGTATAAAGCAAAACAACTAACCGAGTAAAAACCAATATAGAGCATCCAAAATTCTATATGTTTTGCAAGAAACTTAGATTAGAGTGGTAATAGAAAGGCCAAACAGAAGAGAACTTACAAATTCTTCTCTACTCTTTGATTCCTTTGCAAAGCATTAGCGATGATGTTGACTGCAGCCCTTGATCAAGAATAGGTAGTCAAATCCACATGTTAAGGATAAAGCCTCCTTCTAAAATTGCACATGTCCATTTCTGAAGAGTAAATAGAATCCAAAATTCGAGCCTGATTCTACTTCAAAAAACGCCCATAAAAAATCAAATGATTCAAATCTTTTCATCCGTAACAATCTCAAGATTCTCAACATTTCTCTTTGCTACCAACTCCATATCCTTCTGTATCGGTATCTGCTCCCTTTTCTTCTTCATCCTCTCTAGCCAATCTCGATGCCCTTCTTCCATGAGCTCCACAAATTTCTCTTTAATCTCAAGCAACGGATCCTTATCAATCAAAAACCCCTTATCATATGCCTCTCTCAACATTGCGGCCTTAATCCCCCCTTTCAACGACACATAAAATATACCTGAATTCCTCGTAATTGATTCCCAAATGCATTCGAAAACCTAAACTCATCACAAAATTTTCCCATTGCAGGCACCGCCATCCTCTTCAAAAGTGTCATTGATAACAACTCATGCATAACCCCGATCGTTCTCTTCTCCATCTCGGGCGAAGCTTGATCAAGGCTCAAAGCATCGGCATACGGAGAAATGTAAGGAAATTCTAACCAATCCCTAACCCATTCCCTCATCTCTTTCTTCAAATAGAACCCAGTAGGGCGCTTGACGTTGAAATTTGGCCTCATGCTAATTCTAGTCAATTCCGATTCTTCATCGGCTCTCTTCTAGATCACCGATTTCGCAAAATCTTCATTCCATGAAACTAGCTCTAAAAAGGCCTTCCCTTCATCAGGATTCCCAACCAATCTGATCAAATCAGGGTACTTAGGCACCAAATTCACCAAAAATCATTAGCGAACCCAAAATCCCTCTTCACATTCATCAACTTCTCGGCGTCTATCACCTTATATTTCGACATCATCAGCAATTTACAAATTTTAGCTAGGGTTTGGGTTTCATACCTCGATCTGATCTCAGATTCTTGATTTAAAAACAGAAGCAACCAATTCGAAGGGCGAACAAAGGGGACGAGATCCGTCTTGGGCTTGATTCGATCAGGGTAGAGATCGAACAAGAAAGGGTAGCGATCGAGGAAAGTTCTCACCTTTATAGGGAGCTTCATGCGCTCTCGTCGTTTCTCGAGGCACCGCAGCGGGATGACGCTGCCAGGCTAGTTGAGGACCTCGCGGACGACGCGAGAGACGAGGACGTAGCGCTTGTCGGACTCGATGGCGGAGTCGAGGAGCGTGTCCTTCCGCCATGCGACCTTGAGGCTCGAGATCGGTGAGGATTGGATGGAGACGATGAGGGATTTAGTGTTAGGGTTAGGGTTTTGGGAGGAGATTGGGTTTTTTAAGGCTTCGAGAGAGGCGCGCATTTGCAAGAGAACGATGATGGTGCGGTAAGAATGAGATGGTAAAAGAGAAGGGTAAATTGCATTAAAATACCCTAACTATTGCGGTTTTTCGTTAAACTGCCTTCTGGTTTTTTATCACGCTAAAATACCGTGGCTTTTTCGTAGTAAAACTTTAAAGTGATGCACTCGTAATAA
Source organism: Agapanthus africanus (assembly GCA_030015575.1). NCBI lineage: Eukaryota > Viridiplantae > Streptophyta > Magnoliopsida > Asparagales > Amaryllidaceae > Agapanthus > Agapanthus africanus. The sequence goes on along the minus strand of JASDDO010000031.1, from coordinate 11,082,658 downwards.
AGTTTTTTGACATATAACTACGCTTTCGGTGCAATATCGAATTTTAGGCTACATGGAATTATTGCTTCAATATGATTACAATTTAATTATTTTGACACACTTATTAATCTCCTTCGACATGTCCACAATATCTCAAGAGAATTCACGCCCATTTTATCATGTTAAAAATTCGCATTTGAGCTACACTAATTGTTCGAACACATCATCTCTAAATTGTCCAGAGTCTCATACAAATGTTATTATTTCTTTTGTAGCCTTTCATTATATTTGCATTACTCTCGACCTAGTCATTTTCCTATAGATTTCACGTAACTACCGGGTTGGCAATTGGCTAACAAAATGGACTAGCATGAAGACTCCACTTATCCCGTCTTATTAGCCAATCACCAACCCGTTAGATCATGAAAAATCTATCGGATTGGCAGGTTAAGCATGTTTCTATAGTCATCCAAGTGTATCTTCTTACCATCATCTTTACAGCATGCTAGTGCGCGAGAGCGCGGGGTTCTCTTCAACTTAATCATAATGGATTCCCAGCTCATAAATCCATTTATCTCAAATTAAGGGATCATCATAGCATTCATAACATAGTATGGTATAACATTGCCTGCCAACTACAACAAAATAGAAACCAGAAATTATAACCTAATTCGAAATTTGGATGAGCTCCTGCACAAAACTGAAGCAAACAAGTTCAAAGCTGATCCAAAACTAATAAAATAAGGATGCAGCTAAATCACATAATAAGCCTTTGTTTTTTTTATTGTATTTGCTACTTGTTTCTTTTCAAAAAGGCGGTAACCATTTCGATACAAAGTTGATACCCCATTGTTGCAGAGAAATAGTCGATAATTAACATTCGAGGGTGATTAATATCAGGTATATGCAACATAATCTATATCATTATGGTAATTTACCTTTCCTGTAGTGTAACTTGAGCCAACCTTCATCTCCCAACCGCAGCATGTTTGCCAAACTACAAGAGAAAACATTTTCAACTTGGCATTAGCATATGTACAAATATACATATAGGCAAAAATGAGGCTATGAAGTTCACAACCACAGTTGGCTGTCACAGTTTACTGTTTGGGTCCCGCCCCAACTTAAAAAGTAGGACCCACCCAAACAGTAAACAGTGAGTGAAGTTGAAGTTCACAGCCAACTTCACAGCTACATTAAGCTCATGCATACATATTTTAAAAGTTTAAGTTAAAACAATAAGATCCTAAAAGTTATGTGCACCTGCTATATAACACTTGATATCATACAATTATTAGAATATGCAGCTACAACAAACACTAGTATACTAAGCTCTGAAACGTCCTCTTGGAGATATCACCTCGTCAAATTGGGATGCAAATAAAATTAATTATATTAATGAAACCAACAATGACCTGAACAAGTATACTAGCACAACCGGAAAGTGGCACAATTACCGTGTATTCAAGTTATCTGAGCATATTGCGTGAAAACCTTAATACAGGAAATGCACGTGTTAAAATAATTTGGTGAGCGAAGACACTTAATAGCAGGAGTGAGTTAGACGATGTAAAGGAGTTGTTGACCCAGCACAACTCAAAAAAGTCGAATTTATAATCACCTGTGGTTGATGAGGCCTTGCCAAAAATCTCTCCAAGTTTTGGTTATTGATATAACGATTGTATTGCACGCAAGCAACTTGCTGCAGCCCTCCCAAGATTTCTCCAACATAGCCGCTTTATGCCTTAGATTTCGCTGAAACAAACGAGAAACAGAAAAGTAAGAAGAATAACTCAAATTGTTTATTGTCAGACGAACAATTCTGAATTCAATAAGGAATAAGCATAGCATAGAGATGTTAGACTAGCATAAGGCAACTTTTTACCGAATATATCTGGAGCGCGTTACTGAAGATCTTGAGCCTATACATCTATAGGGTACTAATTACAGAAAACAAAAAACAAAACCATATACCTGTGATGCTGCCTTCTCATCTCCTGTTATTGATTGAGAATTGAATGTTTGGTGCAAAATTGCAGTATTTTGTCAGTAACATTTCTTGAGTTAGAAGATTGGACTGATGTGGATAGGGCATACTCTCCCTCCCCTTGGGAGTCTTGTGAAACTGTCGTTGGATTTGTACCTGATAAGTTTTTGCATCGCTGGAGAAGGAACAATTAGTTGATATTTTTTGTTGAAACTCAAATGATGTAAGGTTTGTGAAAACACGAGGAAAATTAGCAATTATTACCTCACAGAGATCTCCTTAATGGATAAGAACCATACTTCCCAATTGACTAGAAACAACAAAGTGACAGTGTTGGGACATAAATTGACAAGACCGCTGTAAAACCATTAAGCATAATCAACACTGATCGAATTTATACCATAAATACTAAATGCCATCATTCATCATGAATCCTTCTTTACCGATTGTTATATTAAGTTCTATCAAGTTAACCATTCGTTATATTAAGTTCTAACAAGTGCCGCGGAGATCTTTCTAATTCTAGAACTTTCTAGTTAAGGTTTCTTAAGCAAGGAGAATAAATCACATAACATTTAAAATGGGATCAAAAAACTGAGGCCTGACTTGGATCAGAATAATGAGATAATATATGATAAGAAAATTCTCCAAAATATCCATAAATTGCCATTGTGTTAAATTAGACATTTTGGATACTTTATTTTAGATGAGTATCAAACAGTTATTTCTGAGACCTCACCTCGGCAATCAAAAATTAACAAATAACACGTATGGTAACAGCAAAATTGATACAGCTTTTTAGGGAGGCAAGGGTGTCACAAACACAGCTTCTCCAGCGCACAAGCCTATCTTCTTTGATAGTTAACTTTTCTTTCTTATTTTATTCTTTCATTGAGAAAAAAAGGTGGAATAATTAACTCTAATAGACACTTCACTGAACATCATTTCCACTTCTCGAGTATCAAAACCTCGACCGATTGGGCCTAGCCCATACGGTAAAACTTTCCTCCCTAAATCGAGAGGTCACTGGTTCAATTCCCAAAGGGTCACATCCAAGAAGAAAAAGGAAAAAAAAATAAAAGTATCAAAACCTCACCCCTTTATCTCCACCAGGTCTTATATCAATTTTTCCCTCTTGAAAGTCCCGAGTCCTATCATTTATATTAAGATATAAGCGTTCATTGGCAAAGCAAGACCATTTAACCCCCATATTCCACAATCCAATTGTCCAATAGAATTAGTAAATTATTTTTTGGTAAAAGAGAATCCTGCAAAGAAGTGTTATGGGTCAGTTGTAGGGCTATATACAGTGGAAGCATGTAGGAGATAAAGATCGATAAAAATAAGCTAAATTTATTGAATAGAGAGAAGAAAAAGAAAAGCAAATGGTCTTCAATAAACTGATGAAAGGCAAAATGGACTTGAAGGATCAAAAACAACAAGTTGCTACCATTGAGTTATACCTTACTCGAATTGTTTTACCAGTAACTTGATTTGATCTATATTCTAGGCCAAATAATAAGATTTTGTAGACTTGCTGAAATGCTCATGAAATTGACAGCTAGTTTAATCTTGAAAATTAATTATATTTTAAATACATAACATTAAGATAACTAGCAAAATATGTAACATATATCTTTTACTTTCACAGTTTATCTCAATTTTTCGTGATTTTCTTGAATTGTTTCATTTATACAGGTTTCCTTAAGATTTTCCTCAATATGGGGGTTGCTAGCCTGCAGCAACGCGATAATGAAATAAGCACAAGAAGGTTATGGCAGACAAGATATCCAAAAACCATCTGCCTTGAAGTAGGAAAGGAATAAAAATATGCAACATTGCAACAGCTTTGTTGCCTGTAGTAAAAAAAGAAAGCAAAATTCAAAGCTACCGAGCATCGCTCACTAATCAAGTAGCCGATAAATTCGCCTGTGTAAGTCCTCATTGCCTTCACCATGGTTATAATAACATGTAAGAGCAGGTACACTGCCAATCTGGAACAGGGAAAAGAAACTCATAAGTGAAAAGGTACAACTATTGATAATCAATATAGCATGAGCTATAAAAGCAATACAACAGCATCTAAGATTTATTATATTTCCAATATCTTTTCTTGCTACACTGCTTTAAACATGCAACCAGCACTCGACCAAATCACCTGACTATGCAAAACGTATTGCAAAGAGGCAAGATGATAAGGTAGCCAAGGCCTCAAAGAGAATGAATGGAGATAATTTGGCTAGCTTAGAAGAAGGGGCTAAGGAGATAGTATACATATTACTAAGGTAAGGTGACAAATCCTCATTCAAAGAGAAGTAAAGATAGAGGAGATAAAATTAGAAAAGAACGGAAAAAAGATGGGTAGAGGCAAAATAGGTAGGAAAATTGCTAGCCAAAAGATCATAAGAGAAATGGAAAAGACCTAGAAGAATAATAGGAAAGATGAGAAATAATAGAAAATGGACAAAGTGTGGACAATGATTAGGTGTAAAACTCAGTTTAGGCCCCCAACACATGGGCCCCCATACATGGATGGGCATGGGCATGGGCATGGGCTTTTAACATAAGCGGGCTCCATCCAATAAGATTCAAGCCTTATAAAGGTTTATCCCAACTTATATTTTATATCCATATGCATCCCACAATTTTCCCGATGTGGGACTATGTTAACCACATTCTCAACAATAGGAATGAAATGAGAAGGGAAAGAAAACCAAAAGCGCTTGTGAATAAGAGAAGGTAGAAGCGAGAGAGAGTAGTGAAAAGCAAAGCTCAAATGTAAAAAAAATTCTTTAATCATGTTCATTGTATCATTCTTTATATGAAACAAACCAAGCAAGGTATACAACCTATCCTGGTACGGCCAAGCACACTTAACACGAGAATTTTCCCTACTTGTTTCCTCTGGCAAAAATGCTAACTAGGACAACTTTTGAGTTTATAGAAACTATTATATGCTAAACACTTCATTACCACACATTCAAAATGGGTCTATCAATTTTTGGTTCATTACACTTAATGCATGGCATCCTGAACTCATAGACCCCACATGCCTACTTAAAGATATGTGATTCTGGAAGTGAACCCCACAAATTCTAGGAGAGCCCCATTTCCACTCGCTTGTACAATAATGGCACGTGCTCTAATTTCTAACACTTCCAGCTCGTTTTACCTGCCTCGGTACAATTTATAATGCCCTAAAGCAAGGGCTTTCAAGAATGTTAAAAGACTCAAAACCCTAAACCCTAGTGCTACTCTTCACTACGCATAATTTTACTATGGAGTTATTTCAACGGATCCTCAAGAAAGCTACGATTAATTCTTGAGTTTATTGGAAAATACACTTTGGTTGTACATATGCAAGTGTTTTATCGACTTACGGGTTTGTGAAAGAATACTTGACTTATGTAGTTAAACTTATTTCAATGGATCCTCAAGACAGTTAAGATTAATTCTCGAGTTTATTGGAGAATACACTTTGGTTGTACACATGCAAGTAGTTTATTGACATATGGGTTTGTGATAGAATACCTATGTAGTGTTTATAACGAGTCCTCAACAAAAATCAACCTACAAACTAGTACTCTTAACTTCCAACAAACACCAAAGGAAAGGTAAAGGTTTAATCTTTAAACGCTACAAAATCTAAATCACCTAAATTGCTACAGATTAAAATAATACGATACAAATAAATCAAATTAACTGTCTGATATGTGATGTGTCCATTGGCAATTGCATCCACCTCGGTGGAAAAATATATGCCAAAGAGCCGAATGAGCCATAAGATGTTCTAACTATAAAACCGAATAACAAGTGAGCCAAAAACTCAAACATAATTACTGAGGAAATACCTTTAATTTTTCATGACATTCATCACGTCTCTTCTTATTCGGTAAAATCTTTTGTTTCCAGCAGTAGCCATCTTGGTGAAAATGTCGATGTTTATTCCGATCAATTAAGAACAAAGAACCACCTGGAAATTTATTTCTAAAAAATCAGGACCTTAAGTCAACCAGTAAAGTAAAATTAACAGCTTTAACTTTGCCTAACAAGAGAAAATTAATAAACAAGGTTTCATTTATGACATAAGGCAGCTGGTCTCAGAGAATCTTTACATCTAATGGAAACAGAGCTCAACTGCAATAGACTCGAAGACAATCAACAAATTTAAAAAAAGAACTTATCCCATATTCATATAATCAACTCTATCAAAGAACCGAAATTAAACCGATAGTAAAAGAAAGACAAACATCTCAATTTGTCGATGTTGGGTTGGTATCTACTTTTCTCCTACTTTTACTATGCTTTTGGTAGAGTTTAACATGTAGAAAGGCATGATTTAAGTGCAGTGCAAAGCATAATGTGAGATGCTATGGAGTGGAGGAACACCGAAAAAGAAAATATGCGGATGCTGGATTAGTGCTTCCTATTCTCCAGCTTTGATTACACTATTCAGTCAAGGACAATAAAGCATAATATGAGATAATATGGAATAGAAAAAGACCAGAAAGATTTCAGTGTGAATAAAATAATAAATTCCAAATTCAAAAGGCCAAGAACCATGATACTATAGGTTCCTAGAGACAAAGGTAGGTAATGCATCCGATGAGAAGACATAGCATTCCTTTAGACATATCAAGAACTGAAGATTGGACCAGGATAAAAAAAATCATGTTACCATGTGTGTTACATTATTACATAGCTAAATCATCAACTATTATTGTGATTCTCTTCACATTTGATCCTTTAAGCTATGTGATGGAATATAAAAGTAATCAAAAGACTTTGGTTTAATTCGAGCATCTAATCATATGTGGTAAAAGAAAAAAAATAGAGGAAGCCAAAATGGAAGTATTGAACACTTTGAAATCAAGTTAAACAAGTTCTATTAAGCAGTTAATGCAAATAAAAACTGGTTAAGGCCCATGACTCGGATAATGCCAACTATGATACAAATTTGTTGTGAGGTAAAAGGCCTTAACAATAACAAAAGAAAACTGTTTGGGCCCCCTCAAGATCTTTTGCAGTGACATAATATTTCAAAATTATTAATGGATGAAATATAATTAGTTTAATAGACCGATAATAGCATTTTAAACAAATTATAGAGTAGTCTCATCAGACTTGCTAGGAGGTGTTCGAGGCAGTTCCTTAGAGAAGTTAAACCTACTGCGGTTGCAAAGAATTTCATAAACCTCGCTAGGACGAAGCCATCGATATTTCGCCGCACTCACAACATATTCATTGCCTGTCAAAAAATACAACATTTGTTAAAATTAGAATCCAAGTGCATTAAGATGATCGCTTTAGTTATACATTCACACCATCACCATATATTCGTTGTACCATCAGAAATTTGAGTAAAACAAAAGGTGCTACAATATACAATTGGGTTCTTTGTTGTATCTATTGATTTTCCTCCATAGGAGTGGCCAAATAGTGCACAGGAACTGGAATAAAAAAGGATATGTATGGTTTCCAGTGGTAGAAGCGAGAAAGTTTGTGTATTAACATGGGATGCTGAATTCTGATTTCTTTTTTCCTTTTCTGTTTGATTCAATATGCATTTTTAATGCACCACATGTAATCCTTTTTAACTCCCAAGTCCTGCCTAGAGTTTGTGGAGCTGATTGTAACAGGAAACTAGAGCCTTAGAATAGCAGACTTTATGATCTTAACTTTAAATTTTTGCCCTTTCGTGTTTTACTATTTCGATGATAAAGCTAATGACTGTTTGTTATTTGATATTAATTGTAAGATTGAGATGTGGTTGAGATATTTAGTTTATTTCATATTTAGGTGAATCCTCTCAGTTACACAATTCTGACCATGCTATAAATTTTGGGGAATATATTTAGCTACCGATGGTTTAAATTCTAACTCCTACACAGTATTTTGCAGATTATTCATATTGGGGATTCTGTTCGAGCAAACTTATCAATGTTTTGTACTCTTTTTCTTGGTCAGTATAATCAGTTACATGAATCTACTATCTATATATGTGAAATCAGGTGACTGAATAATATAAACACAGTATTATTTTTATACGTCTTCAAACCCTTAATCCACAAAATCATATTTGTACGCTAGTTTGTAAAAAAATAACAACATAATGCAGTATGAAAATAGAGAAAATGTAACCGGGTCTCAAAAGCTGATGGGCCTGACATAAAGTGGGCCAAAAAACTTCGAAAGTTGCACACTGGTACTTAATTAGTATAAATGCTTTATTTGTTGTTTTAATTGTTTTTTTTCAAACAAGAGAAAGAACAAGAAGAAATATTGATATACCGTACACCTTTTTCCATATTATTCATAAGTGAAAGCAATTTTTCTATAATTGTCAATAATTAAGACAGTTGGTTCCAAATGATGTAAAAGGTTAATGCATAGAATCATAATTTCTAGTACATCAAATCTTAGTGAATGCAATCTTCATTCACCTAACCAAAGATGTTCATGAACAAAATCTATTTATAAGGTACAATTTACAATACCGGATTTGCACAAATTTAATGAGAATGATTCATTCACAATAAGATGCATGCATATACATCAATGTTGGCCGGAGATACATAGTATGATTGGGTCTATAAAAACAGTCGGATGCAAGGAATAGTCTCTTCATAACATACTCATAACGACAACCATATGGTTCTAAACTATTACCCCGTTCAATCATGAGCAAGTCCAATTTTATCACTGTCCCATAAATATTGTAGCGGACCAAAGAAGAGCATGGTTTCTTTGGTTCAACCAAAGAACCTTATCATCATCTCCTTCAACACTCTTGTTGGGTTTGGCCGGAGATGAGGATCACATCTCAAGTGAGCGCACAGTCAGAGGTCACAGCTGCAAATGTTGTTTGACGGCTGGACGTGATTAAGGGGAAGACGAAGATCATGTCTCACAAGTCACAACAGGTCATGCGGACCATGTCTCATTGCCGAGAACGATACAAGAGGCGGGAAATGAGGCCAACTTAATTATGTTTGTTGTTTATCATCATTACCAATTGCCTTACAAACTCTAAAAAACATCACCATTATTTATTTCAACTTTTCTTTTTGTATATTCTCTAAAAAAGGAAGCTTCTTGGCATTCTTTGGTTGCCAACATCATCCAAATAGATGTTAATAAAAATTGTTATTAAATTTTTGTACATCGAGGGATTAGAATGGCTTGTGCCATATATAAATTATCACAAACTGTAAATGGTTTGTCTCTTTTTTTTTGTAAATTGGAATTCCTGTGGAAAAAATATGATTCTGCGTCTAAAAATGATACATTTACATTCAAAATGGCTTTAATTTTGTTTTTCTATGGATTCAACAGCAAGGAAAAGGGACTTAATGCGCGTACCTGATGAGAACCCATAAACCCTAAATTTTCTTTTCGCAAATTTCCCAAATTTAATCGCTATCGAGATCGCGCTCTTCGTCTCTGAATGAAGATTCGAAGGTTTTGGGGATCGAAATCAATGAACGCGTTAGGTTTTTTTGAGATTTTAGGGATTTTGATATCTCAACTCCAAAATTCTTTATTTCTTTAATTTTTTAAATCGTTACTGTTATAGCTGGAAGTCGATGACGTTGTTAATGAACGAAATAAAAATAGAAATAACTACAAAATTCCAATCTAAAAGTTGAATATCGGAGATTTTCATCAACATCCACCACAAATGATAAAAATAAGAAAATAAAAAGTTAACATACATCTGCTCTCTCTATACATCCACCCTCTCTCTCTCTCATGCTCAAAAGTCTAAAAAGAGATATGCCTTACTAACTTATATACAAGGCCTTGTATCTTTGTTATTTTGTATAACTCATAAATTTCTCTATTATAATATTACTTCTAACCACATTCATTTAATTTAAATTTATGAAAACTATATATATCTTTAGAATTTTTCGTGTAATGTCCAGGATAAAAAAAATTCACACATATGTACTCCCTCTGTCCTTTTTTTAATCGTTATTTCCAAGAGAGAGAAATGTCTCATTTTACTTGATATTTTTTGAATAACGAGAAAATCATTAATGATAAAGATATTAATAAACGATATAATGCCAAAAATAGCCTAGAAAATTAATTGCTGATATTAAAAAAAAGATAATGCTTTCCTTAATAGTTGAGGGCATAAATGGTATGATTTTTTTAGTAGTGATATGGCAGTAGATCAGTAGTTGATATTAAGAAAATGATAGTGATTTTCTTAATCGGTGTGCATTCCTCTAAAATGACAAGTAAAAAAGACGAAAAGAGTAGCATTCTTTTCAAATCTTTTGCAACCAAAAAAATTGATGCTATGACTTATCTTAGGCTCTTTGATTTTTCTCGTATTTCTAAAAAATTATTCATTATTCAATTAATTATTAATTATGAGAGCGATCATATGCCTTTTCTCTTCTCCTTGTAACAGTTGAGATATATCTTCCAACATTATGGTAAGATCGCATTCAAGAAAAGCCTAATAGCAATCAGGTATTAAGCAAATATTAATTAGAAAGGAGTTTTGAAATAGTTTCAAAGATTATGGAAGGGAGTATACAAGAAATCATCAAGTACACAGAAAAGATAGAGAAAGCATTTTTATATTCTATCTAATTGTTGTTTGGTTTATCATTGAATCACCGACATCGCGTGAAGAAGATATGTTACATTATTGTATTTACAAAATCACCTGCAGAGCCAGGCATCGACAGGTCATTTATGTATTTAATTGGTGTATGTACTAAATTATATTTCATTAAAGAAATATTTTTGATGTTACAATGTGCAAGAGCACATATCATGAAAAACTTAAACAAAATATTTATGAAAATCTCACTTAGATTTGAGGTTAGGACTCTACCTTCATAATCCTCCATAGCTTTGTTGATTGATCATTTTACAATGCAAGAGAACTTAGAAGAGAAGAAAGAAGAATGGATCCTCGAGTAAAACCACAAAAATGTTTAAGCATGGTGGCTAACTTTGGATTCAACAACACATATAAAATATATTCAATATCATCAACTTGACAAGACAAACTGTAAATATTAATCAAAATCTTTAAATGGGATGACAAAAGTGAACATCCATAGTACAATGGAAATGGTAAGATCAAATACAACAGGAAAAGAAACCTATTATGAAAAATGAACTTAAAACGAGAGCTTACGAGCCTCATCGCATCCCCGTCATTATTATTTTCTTTGCAAAATTAAGACCATAGTAGATCAGGACTTACAAATAACCGAAGATCTGACTATAAATAGTAACACTCAATAATTTTAAACCACAGTAACTTGACAGGTTAGCTGGCAGCAACGGCCCTGTTGCAGAACGCCGAGGCATGTGCCGCTTCAGATCTGATGCTTTCTCAACGATTCGTCCTGAAACCGAAGTGAAATTGTAATACTCCAGCAAACAAAAAACTATGAAACTTGTATGTAAAATTAGAGACTAAATGATACTAAAACAGCTAAATTTGTTCTGGAGTTTGGTCGAAGTTTCCATTCAATAAGAATTTTGCAACAAAATTCAAGAAATTACTAATGACTTATTAAATGAAGATACAAAGTTCCTGGCGTTTTAGTGTAATAAACGAAGCTCAAGGTATCATAAAAAACCTTGCAAGTTCACCGTATTTAGTATAATTTACCCAAGATAGAATGCCGACCTTTGTACAAACATAGATGTAATGGACTTCGGGATTTGAGCCCAGAAGTGTTGTAACTGAACTTCCATCGTCGTTTAATGGCAGAGGCACCGTCAATTCCCAGCTCATTTTCTCTGAAGATCTCTCCATTCTATCTGCACAGCATAAGATTTTAATGTTTATATGTAAAGCGAGACAATGAAGATAATAAAGATATTAACAGGAAAGATCAACACCAGCACCAATGTTACATATTGACAGTTACAGACATGAGATAGGTATCCTGTGAATTTCATGACACAACAACAACAACAACTGAGCCTTTTATCCCAAGCATATGGGGTAGGCTACATGAACCAACATGAGAATCACGCCGGGTCCAGCACATGAATCCTCTGTCTCCACTCACTTCTATCGAGCAATATACTTTCATTGAGTCCTTTGGAAACCATATCGTTTCGTATCACCTCCATCCATGTTTTCTTCGGTCTCCTTTTTGCCCTTTTGCCATTACCCATATCGAGACTATCTATTCGTCGAACCGGTGCTTCCATAGGTCTGCGTCGCACATGACCAAACCATCTAAGCCGGTTTTCCCGCATCTTCTCCTCCACGGGTGCTACACCAACTTTTGCACGAATATCCTCATTTCGCACCTTGTCTTTTCTAGTGTTACCGCACATCCAACGAAGCATGCACATCTCCGCTACGTGCATCTTCTGTGTATGATGCTTCTTAGGAGCCCAGCATTCTGTACCATATAATAAGGCAGGCCGAATAGCGCTCCGATAAAACTTCCCTTTCAATTTTAACGGAAAGTTACGATCACACAAAATCCCTGTTGAATTTCATGAAGTGGAAAAACTACATGTAGAGTAACTTAGAAAATTGTACAACAACGGAGTGTTGTACAAGGAATAATTAAATTTTTGACAATTTGGAAAATAATGGAACCACAAGTCCGCAATCTAAACTGACCGGCAATACCAGGGACCTAATACACTAATAATGTGAACGTACGTGCAAATCAGTTGCCGTTCGTTATAAGATTATAATGTATATTTCTGCAAACGCAGCATGGCACCTCAACAAAGCCAAGTGTCTTGACAAAAAGGCAAGGCAATTTCAAATGCTTACGCTTTACCAAATAATCCTATATGACTCTTCCAGTAGAAGAAACGGTAAGAAAATAAGTTTTCTATAGAAATCGGATTTATCACGTGGCGATATGAGCCATATAAAAATCATATTCACAAAAAAGCATCCAGAGCAACAACGAAGTTATAAGTTCTATATATCACATACCTTGCAACAATATTAACAACAAAAAAGAACCAGTAACAAAGCCTTAGTCCCAATTTTCTGGGATTGCTTATATACATTTTTTTCCTCGTTCAATCAGTTTCAGGCTAATCAACTATCCAGCCACGACGGTCTCCAAAAACAATCCAACCAGTAATTACTCTTGAAGCGATGCTAGCAGAACAAAACCTTAATTTCATCCTCTACCTTCAAAACTTTTAAAACCTAAAATTCATCTTCCGTTGTCATCTCTTACATTCACAACTTCAAAACCCAACATTCATCCATCCACTTTCTCATCTTCAATCTCCAATATCCCAAAATCCAAAGAATCCATTCCAACTTCTTATGTTCTAATTTTAATAATCCCAAAACCTAACACTTCCATTCCAATTTCTCATTTTATCCTTTCAATAACCCTTACGCTTAATGATTCTACTTTCACTTCTCATCTTTAAGATATAATAACCCTAAATCAAAATACTTGATCTCATCTTATAACTCAAAAAACCCAAAGATTCAACTTTTCTACTCAAATTTCACATATCCAAATTTTAATAAATAACCCTAAAATCTTATGAACTTTCAATTTTACCATCTCCATCTTTCAATTACCTCAAAAACCCATCAATTCAAGTATCATTTATATATTGATCTCCATTTTCGATGAAGGTGGTAGTAGAGATGGTAGAAGAAGGAGAACTCAAATTTTGTTTCTCGGTTTTGAGAATGATCCTAATTTTGAAATAACCGTGTTTAAGAATGAAAATGAGTGGAGAATGAATATTTAATACTCATTTCTAAATTTTTCCATTAAAACCAAACGGAATGTTTCAAAAAGATGTTGATTTAATGAAGTGGGGGTATGATTTGAGTAACTTAAGAATTTGAGGAGGGTAAAAAGTAAATATCAGCTCTTGGAGGGGTAAAAAAATTATTTGCTATGTTTTAGGGAGGCTAGAAAAAACCCTTCAAATAAATATATATGCTCGTTGTTAAGTACCTAACTAATTGCTGACAACTCTCTGAATCAAATTACTGGACAAGGCAAAGTCGGGTAGAAGAAGAGAAAGGTCATCTTTTCAACTCAAATTGCCAAGTGATCAAGAGGAAGACATGTCTTAGTAATCAATAGTCACACATTTAAAAGGTTATGAGATAAAGATAAAAACATCAAAATTTTACATGGAAGAAATTGAAAGGAATGTGAAGAGATTAATGATTAATTATATTCAAAGGTGCATTCATATTTTAGGTATATTTAACTTTTAGATTCAAAAGTGAAATACAAATCCATGGTCAATTCTTGGTTCCATGAATCTGTGTCCAGCCGATGCCTCTCATTCACAAAAAAAAAGAAGGATTTCATTAGAGGATGTCTTTACATTTTAAAGGCAATTTACTATTCCACTTGGATGTCCATATCTCTATTCAGAAATCACATAATAGTCAGACTGTGCCATATTTTCATAAGAAATCAGAAACAAGAAATTTGAAGCACAAGTTAGAAGCAACTATTATTTTTGATTTACTAATCATTCAGAAAAATGATCACTGACCGATTACATGCATGCTTATAGTCCACAAGTGAAGCTCCTTCAACAAATACAACCGATAGGTTGGATCTCCATATGTAATCTGCACTAATCAATAAGGTTATGGAAATCATTTATGATGCAAAGGAAACAAACTTCTATAAACCGAATACATCTATGGACTTGAACAACTAAAGTAAATACTGAACGTACCAGAATATAGACTCCTTTGTCCTTAAGAATCCTGGGAGTTGATACACACACAAAGAATTTTGAAGTTAATAAAGTATGGCAATAAAAAATTACTAATAAAGAAGTTGCGCTAGGGTTTCAGAGATTGTTACCTGCCTACCTCTTCAAGCATCTTGTTTGAATTGTGTTGTGCATCATGTCCACACTGCATGCCAATAAACACTACCAGTAATAAGCTCACAATCATGAGAGGAAGTTTTTTGAGATATAAATATACTCACCATAAGAGAGTCTAGGGTTCCTGAATACAGAATATGAACTGAAACTTAGTATGGCATGTATCTCAAATTTTCAATTGGTTCGATTTTTCAAACCAAATAATTAAACAACACAAGAACTGGTACCTTTATCGATGACTGCATCAAAGGAACCGGATTCAAATCCCTTCATATCTCGAACATCCATTTTCATATCTACCAAATAAAAAAACAAAAAAAAACATACAAAGTACACACTCTCAACATAGTATTAGGATTTACAAAAGGGAACATTTCACTGGAAGAAGAACGAAAGGAAGGGGGAAAAGGGAATAAAAGTTTGATTACATTTCATCTCTGGCTTATCCTGATACTTCTGTTGCATGGCTTTAACCACCACCGAAGATATATCTATATTGACCACATCCATGTAACCATCGCCAACCATTTCTTCCCCAAGTGCTGTTAAAATTTTGAAAATAATCAATTTCTTAGAATAAATACAAATGCCGTTCACTTTTGTGCGTGTGATGCCAAAAGGACCTAAAGTCCTTAAAAGAGTACACATACTGCTAATAGAAGACTAATTAAGCTAGCATTTTTTGTTTTGCGTCATACATGAACTAGACTTCACAATGTTCGAGAGGAAAAAAAGGACTGAATTAGTAACAGCTCTCTAATACCCAAAATCACCTCAAGAACAGTACTATAGCAATTCAATAATCAATCTTGAAAGAATAAGCAACATTCGATGTGAATCAAGCTCATATTTCAATCGGTCTATCTAGCATAAAGTTATCAACTTCATACACCAATTTGAAGTTTAAACAAAAAGTGCCCCAAATTCTAGATTAAAAACATGAGATCTCCCCTCATATCTAGATTCCACCAAGAAAAATTCTAAAGCACATACAAAACTAGCATCCATAACCCCAATTTTAAAGAAAAATCTCATAATTTCCCTATTTCTAGATCGAATACATCAGATCTCACCTTTTTTCCCCTCAATTCACCCAACGAATTCAAATTCGAGCAGCAAATCAACCCAAGCATTCTCTCAAAAAACAACTAACTCTGGAAACTTACTAGAGTTGCCGCATCCAACGAGGAGAACGCGATGGGATCGGCGAAGGTAGAGATCGAAGAGGGGGGCTAGGGTTTTATACTTCTGGTACCAATCGAAGGGGCCTGGATCTTGGAGGTACCTCTTGTCCCAATACGCTGTCTCCCCGTACGCGTGCGTCGCCGTCGCCGTTTCCTTCGATGAGCCCAGAGTCATCGTCGTCTTCTTCCTCTATCGAAAAAAAATTGGATCTTTTTCCGCTCGCGCTCTTGATAGTTGATATTGTTTGGGGGATAGAAATTTGGCCGTTGATGAAGGGCATTTTGGTCATTTTCAGAAACCTCGAGATGCGTCTATATGGGCCCGATCTTCTGCTGATTTGGGCTTGTGACGGAACCTTAATATTACATGGCAAAATAGTAAATAAATTTAGGGTTTTTTTTCGAAAATGGTGAATATATATTAAAATTATTAAAATAATATAATTTAAATTATATTTAGCAGAATATGACGGTTTCCCGACTTATCAGGCCCCACCCCGTCCACAGAGCGGGTTCCTAAAACCCGCCCCCATCCATACAATGAACCCGCCCTCTTCATGGACATGGATGGGGGCGGGTTCTAGGAACCCGTCTAAGAATTTTTTAAATTTTTAAAAATTAAAATAAATCAAAAAAGAATTTTAAAAATCTCCGTTTAAAAATCCGAATAAATAATAAGATTGTTGTTTTTGTTACGGACGTGGTGACAAGTGTTATTACAGTTTATATAGAAGTAATTCAATATTTAGATCATACTATAAATATGAATTTTGTATACACTTCATTAACAAAATAAATCCATCAAAAGAATTGGGCACTTTGATACCCATTTGTAAAAATATACAATTATCGATTTTCGTTTCTCTTTTCCAATCCGAGAAGGCTTGACATAAGCCTATGCCTCTTGGGGTGACTGGACGACCTTTCCGTGTCTTGGGTATATGGCGGCGGCGGATCTTCTGTTTCGTCTTCAGCATCGTCTTGGACAGGCTGTTGTTCCGCAAGTCCTGAATGTAGGACATGTGTCGGATATGTGCTGCCTCCCAACAACTGTATGTAGGACGATAAATCTGTCTCCCAACTAGACTGTTGTTGCGAAGAACATGTCCCGGTTTTATGCTGCTTTTGTTGCACAAAACCTGGCCCCAAAGGCTGCGCAAAACCTGTTCCCCAAGACTGTTGTTGCTGCGCAAAACCTGACCCCCAAGACAGCTGTTGTTGCGCAAAACCTGTTCCCCAAGGCTGCCGTTGCTCCGATTGTTGCGCTTGTTCAATATGCCAGGGTTGCTGCTGACAGTATGGTGATCCGAACCACTGATCCCGCTGCTCTGGATCTGCCTAATGCCACAGCTCTAGTTCCGGCTCATTGTCACGCCCCACCCCCAATACAGAGAGTATTGTCCGCTCTGGCCGAAACCGCACGGTTTTGTCCTTCGGGATGAACTGGACCCGACCAGGGGCCGCTTCCTAGGAAGTCACCCATCCCAGGACTTCCCTGGCCCGAGCACGCTTAACTACGGAGTTCTCAAACTCCTGTAGTGCCAGTTCACTTAAAAGGCGCCTCTGTATTGAAGAGTGTTATCATTCCATTTATAATACAGATCTGTCCTCTTTCGGAATATATTCCGAAGATCCCCCATTGTTTTACAGTGGGGCCCCATGCTTATCTGGTATATATGGGTATACCGGATAATACATGGGGCATTACATTCTTCCCCACTTAGAACAATGGTTCATCCTCGAACAACAGACCTATTATTGAGGAACCAGCTCTGATACCATTCTGTCACGCCCCACCCCCAATACAGAGAGTATTGTCCGCTCTAGACGAAGCTGCACGATTTTGTACTTCGGGACGAACTGGACCTGACCAGGGGCCACTTCCCAGGAGGTCACCCATCCCAGGACTTCCCTGGCCCGAGCACGCTTAACTACGGAGTTCTCAAACTCCTGTAGTGCCAGTTCACTTAAAAGGCGCCTCCGTATTGAATAGTGGTATCATTCCATTTATAGTACAGATTTGTCATCTTTCGGATTGTATTCCGAATATTCCCCATTGTTTTACAGTGGGTCCCCATGCTTATCTGGTATATATGGATATACCGGATAATACATGGGGCATTACACTCATGCTGTGGCTCTGGTACCGGCTCATGCTGCGGCTCTAGCGATGGCGATAAATGTGGAAGCATATGATATGAACTGAATATACCGCCAATATATGAGTCTACAACAGAAAATAAAGCCTGAGTATCTGGACCAGTATCAGTCGGATATGGATCATGTATCAATGATTGTATATGATGCAACCGATGAGCCTGTCGTTACATTAAAAATAAGATATAATTATTGACTCATACCATCGGATGTTAAAAACTAATTTAATTTAAAAAATTTAATTTACCATTTCTCATTCCACGTGGCCTCTAGGCTCGTACTGCCGGATGCTTGGAAAGTCGTTAGGGGGAGCAGAAAGATATCTTACAGTAACACGCTTATACCATTGTAGATATGTTTCTGTAGCGTCGGTAGTTGTTTGGTCACCTGTAACAACCCTAAATTTCATATACAAGTTTTTACAAAAAAAAGTCAAAAAAATCCATAAAGGGGTATTTATTGCCTGAGCACAAGGCGTAAGTAATTAATTAGCAATTTAATTACAAGAAAGAGCTTGTAGCTCATTGGTAATACCTTGCATTGCTGAACCAAGCCACCAGAGTTCAAATCTCATTCCCCACATTATTTTTAATATTTATTTTGTTTTAAATTTTATAGAAGCCCAACAGTCCACACGAGATAACTCCCAAATTTCCCACTACCCATAAAAAACTGAATATACCAGAGCCTCCCTCAGGAGACCCCCCCCTCCCGAACTTGCAACTCGGCCGAGTCGGCTGATTGAGAGATTTTATTTAGCTTATGCGCTTTTAAAAGATGAATCAAAGAATTTATATAACCACAATCAAGAACGGCGTCGCTTGGTAGCTAGCCGGTGAGTACGGGTCGGTCCACAGGGATTTTGTGAATTTCTTAATTGTTCTTACGAGTTAATTCCGATTGGTGTCGGATTGATTAAATCTAAAAACTAAATTAATCTAGATCTAAATCTTGCTAGGGTTAGGTTTAGGTTAAGTTTGGAAATGCAAAGATTTCCTCACCGCTTTCTATACCCAAATTAAGATCTATTAGGAGTTATGGTAATTAATAATAAAGGGGATTGTACCATCGGGAAGAAACGGTGTTTCTTCCTCTAGGTTCTTGTCATTCCTTTCTTAATCCTTACCCTAACCTCCATGGAAAACATGCTCAACCGGGCCTTTATACTACGGTATCACCGCTACCTCGTGGGATAGGATGTCGTAGGGAGCGGTGTGTGCATGTATGCATGGAGTCCTATAAAAACGTGTGATGGGCAAGAAAGGGGTGAGAGATCTTCATCTCTCAAGCCTTCCCCAAAGCTAACCCTAACAAGCGAGGAGACTACTCGCTCATTAGGGAATTGAAGAACAGATCTAACTATCTAACTAGGGCAAGGAATTAAAGATCTATACTAAGGCAGAATAAAAATTAACTAACGCAATTAAATAAAACTACTTACTTTATTGATGGCTCTCTCCAAACATTTACACAGGACTTTTCAGATCTGAATAGATGAAATGAAAAGAGGCATAACCTAATACAAGATTTAGGGTTCCTATTTATAGAGGATAGAAACCCTAGGATTACAATCGACTCGCACATCTGCTATTACAAAAATACCCCCTAAGAAAAAGACCTAGTCAGCGATCGCAGCCGCTTCTTGAAGTTTCCACCGACACGGGTATCACCCGGCCGCGGATCCGCGGCCAAAGCCCACGTTTGGCCGCGGTTCCGCGGCCGTATATGGGCCTTGTGGGCCTATTTTCTTTGGTAATGCTCTGGTGGTATTTTACTCCTTTTTTCTTCACTTTGTTTCTCAGGTTGGTTTCTAGTTCTCTTCCAGATTTCCACAGTGAATAATTGTAGTGGACTTTTACCGTTGCTTCATGACGAATTCTTGAATTTTGCGCTGCCTTGTACTTTGTGAACTGATCTTCGTGAAGGCTTGATCAAGATTCCACCATTTATTGGCCGTAGTCTCACTTTGTATCATCTTTTTCATCAATTTCACTGTTTTTGCTTCGAGAACCTATAACCTGTAACTATGTTGCAGACATGGGTCAAAAGCACCTGTTTATTTTTAAAATGCATAAGAATGGGGAATATAATAATGCAATATTATGATATGAACAAATACCCCCAAACTTATCTTTTTGCTCGTCCTCGAGCAAACCTAGTTTTATTCTCAACAAAATCCTAACCTCACTTTCGCAGGGAAACGCGATTCCACTGAGCTCGTGCAACAAGCCGTTAAATCTCTAGGTGTCCCTAGTAGGAGGAGTGTTGTCTCCTGAGGGTTTTCAGCGGATACTACCTACAAAATCCTATCAATTAGGCCCATTGACTTTTATTCTCCAATTAGGTTTTCTAACAAGGAATTCTATTATCTTCCCATCGTAAATTATCCACCCGTATTCTTCACGCTTCCTTATCTTTTAACTTAAGATTATATATGTTCTACAGACCTAATTAGGTTTTGGCATCTCTTAAGTTTTCCTTCTAGGGTTCTATCTCAACTTAGGAATTTTTATCATCTCTATTAAAGATATAAGTCATATTCTTCATTCCTATCTCTTATCTAAATCCCAATCACATACCCCTACGTGTGTGTATATATATCACCCTTACACTTGTAAATTCAAATCAAGCTATCATACTCTTGTCCGTCGTCCAAAGCACTTCTTAATAGGTGAATTTTTAGATGAATTTCGCTCACACATCCTTCATGCGATCGTTAATACTTCTTGAGGTACCAACAACCGATTACAAGATGTGTTTGCACATTAAAGCATAATTCCTAGTCTTGCAACACCTAAGGCTTTAGCAGTGACTCCCAAACCAGTTGGTCTAAGGCACTAGGTGATGAAGCACCCTCGCTAAATATTTTTTTCTAATTAATGCAGCCTTAAGTAATCACAAAAACCAGTGTTCATTTTTTTATTATCTCTTTATTCACACTTGTATTTTTATTTTATTTCCCTTTATACTAAGGACTTTAGACAAGAGCATTTCAAGGTCTCTTCTACTATTCCAAGTTTCAAGGTTCGTGTTTGTGCAATTTTGTAGGGTATATATTTTCAGAATTTAGACTTAAGCTAGGAATTATTTTTCAAACTTATACTCTAATAAAAATATCAATACTTTTCCTTTGTTTTAACTTAGCCCAAGAATTCAACTCGAAATTTGCCTATTTCTAAATAAACTGCAAAGACATATACTTTCGACCGTTAAATTTTTAAGAAAGGTTATTTTTAGGGTTTTTAATTTACTAAGTCTAGGATCTAGTTGTTCCTAGCTAGTTAACCTTTTGTCAAACTCAAGTCAATTAAGTCCAAAATTGAATACTTTGATTTTTATAATTTTTGAAATTTTTCAGTTTTTATGGGTTTTAAAATAAGAATGCAAATGCAAGAATATACACATGAATGCGAAGGAAGAAGGCTTACCGAGCACACCCCCAAACTTAAACTTGACAGTGTCCTCACTGTCAGGCTACACCAAGAGGGTCAAAATGTCGGCACTCCCCTGTTTATTTATTTATAAATTTTTTTTATTTTTTATTGTTAAAAGAAAAACAAAATATATATACAACAAGGTTCTCCCCAAACTAAACAAGGCCTTACATAAGCCAAAGGTTAGCACCAACCATTCAAAAATTCTATCGTGATAATGGTAGGGTTGCTGAAAGAATGTGGTGTAGAGAAGAGAAATGAGAAACACACGAGACCGTATGGGAAGAAGGGTGGAATAAGGTCTCGGTGGAGTAGAAGAACGGCGGAAAAGAGAAAGAAGTGTAGCACGAATTTGAGGGTGTAAATTGAGTGAATAAATTAGCACAATTTACGATGACCGATGTGTTAAAAGCGATTGTGCTAATCTATCAACCCGTCGAGAAATGGGGTCAAATCTCTCAAGATTCGCAAGAAAACATGGGTACGTTGAACTTGATAAACCAAACATTGAAAGTGGAAGCGTGCCGAATTCTTGCTCGGTCGAAACGATAGAAAGGACGAAAGGGAGTGATTTAGAGATAGTCTTAATCTCACCTAAGTAATCTGTCTCGAACTCGAAGGATTCCATGAATGGTTCAAAATGACTGTAAGCAACCGAGTTTGATGGTTCAACTAACTCATCCGAAAATTTAAAGGACTCAAACTCGGGAGGTGAGTCTTCAACATTGTCCGAAAAAGTGAAACACTCGTAATCGTTATCAGCTGTGAGAACTGTGTCAGATTCAAAGAGGAACGCACTAGCGGCGTCCAAACTGCTGTGATCGAAGAGAAATCTTTCAAGCTCACAGTCCTCCTGCGTGATCTTTTGTGTGGTCGGAACGATGGAAATGAGAGAGGGTGATTTAGGAAGTATAACAGTTAAAGGTTCAGGAGGATGAATTGGAAAATCCGACTCATCAAACAAAAATGGTTCATCCTCAATACCATCCTCAATACTCTCCTCAATACTATCCTAATAATTCTCCTCAAAATTTAACCTATCCATGCCATTATCATCAAAATCAAGACGCATATGAGGTTCGGGAGAAACATTTAATGACTCAGGATGATAAATTGGAGATAAAATTTCAGTCAAATTTACGGGTTCATCACCCAAAATATTCCCGGCGTCAATATCCTCAATCAAGTGAAAATCAAATTTTTCAGACACCTCATCAAAAGCATGGATATTTATCAATTCAGGTTCTAGATTGGAGGTGTAAGTTTCAAAAGGATTAGGTATGGTTTCACTCGAAAGGGACTCTTCACAATCTGGCAAATCAAGCACTACAAAATCGCACAACTCATTAAATATTTTATTTTCAACTGATGAATCGTTTGGGACACTTATTTGAAAACTGGAGTTGTGGAATTCAATTGGTGATGGGTAGGTTTGATTTGGAAGTGTGTATAGCTCACTCTCACCACTCAAATTCTTACTCTGTCCAACCGCCCATCATACATTGGAATTTTTGGAGCCAGTTGGAAACTAGTTACCGGGTCACTAGGTTGCATAAGGACGGTAATGGACGCATCCACATTCCTAATCATTTGGTTCGTCGCTACCATATAAGCCTCCAACGACTGTTCTAGACTAGACATGGGTTGTGAAGGAGTTTCGGTAAAAGATTCAAAATTGTTTGGATACATGAAACTCCCAAATGGCTGTGTAGAAGCAATGTCTAGGGAAGGTGCGGAAGTCGGGTAGGACTGGTAGGAATTGAAAGGCTGGACAGGAGTAGGATCAATATTTGGATAAAAAGGTGAATGGACTTGTTGATCCAAAGAATTCGAAGTGTTGAAAGGAGTGAAAGATCGGTTACGAGATTGTTCAATGTGTTCAGCAATAGACATGGGTTTCGGAGTTACAATAGGACTCGAAAAAGGAATATCAACGTAAGAAGGTGGTGAAGGTTGACACGGTTGATACACGGTGGATTGCGGAGTCCAACTGTTTCTCCTAAACGCTTCTATTCGATCTTTCAAAGAAATTTTGGGCATGGAGAGGTCGTCCGTAATTCGACCGAAACAATTCACGTAGGAAGCAAAGTTTGGTTCAAGGTACCAAAGTTCGGCAAGAGATTTGTGAGGTGGGGTACCCGTGATGTAAGAAAGGAGAAGAAAAAGAAGGTGGGTGCACGGATTTCTTAGCGACAAGTCGCAAGTTTATGTAAAAAAAAAATTCTTTTTTTTTTATTTGGAAATTTTTGCAAAAAAGATTTTCGATAAAGGGCTTAGACACACTTTCAATCAAACCACAAATGCACAATCAGGCCTAGATCTAGGGTCACCTAAGTCAGCTAGACAGCTCCTAACTGTTCCAAAGGGCTAGAAATAGGACCTCAAACCGCCTCTTCGCCGCCAATTGCGGCCAGGTAAGTGCCAGGTGAGTGGGAGGCTCCCCACTACAAGTAGTGGCCCTAATTAAGTAACCACTCGCCTTAGACACACTTGTCTAGACACCGCAAAGTCAGGTTAGGATAAACGGTCGATACCTATAACTAGTCCTCTGTCCTATTGAGCGCGACGTCCTTAGGGCTGAGTCTAGTCTTTTTTAATTAATAATGGTCAATGCAAAATTCCTTTTGTGATTTCTGGGGTCCTGGGAAGGGTGATGAAATCCCCACCCAATCTGGATTGGTTTCAAGCCCCTTAAAGTCCGATTAAAAATATACAAAACAGTAAACAACCACTTGCAATCAATTTTTTTTAAAGCGCGGCGGAAAGAATCCTGCACAAGATCAATTATTGGAAGGGGAGAGATTTTTTAGCGCAAAGAATCCTGCAGGAAAATTTTTCAGAGGAGATATTAGGGTTTCAGAGAAGAAGAGGAAACCTACAGTGGTTTTTATTTATTTAATTTTTTTTTCAGATGGTGACGTCACCTTATTGCCGCCGTTCCGCCGCCAATACTGCTTCCCGCCGCGTTTCCGCGGCCGTTTTTTTTTTGACGTCACTTCTTGCCGCGGTTCCGCCGCCGAAATGCACCTTTGACCGCGGTTCCGCGGTTGACTTGTTGACTCGGTCCTCCAAATTTCTTATGTTGTTCTATTATGGAAATCCTCTGTTGTTCTGATCTTCAGTTTTCTGTTTCGCTTTCTGGATTTTTCAGATCCGAACTCGATTGTAGATCCTGCAAAATTCAAACAAAAATACCCTTCACAAAATAACAAAACGATATATTTTTATATTTTTTAATTTTTCAGTTTTTATGATTTTTTTTAATTTTAGATTAACCCGAAATTGCAAAAAGAAAATAACACGCCATACCCGGCAACAACGCCATTTGATTGAGAGATTTTATTTAGCTTATGCGCTTTTAAAAGATGAATCAAAGAATTTATATAACCGTAATCAAGAACGGCGTCGCTTGGTAGCTAGCCGGTGAGTACGGGTCGGTCCACAGGGATTTTGTGAATTTCCTAATTGTTCTTACGAGTTAATTCCGATTGGTGTCGGATTGATTAAATCTAAAAACTAAATTAATCTAGATCTAAATCTTGCTAGGGTTAGGTTTAGGTTAAGTTTGGAAATGCAAAGATTTCCTCACCGCTTTCTATACCCAAATTAAGATCTATTAGGAGTTATGGTAATTATTAATAAAGGGGATTAGTACCATCGGGAAGAAACGGTGTTTCTTCCTCTAGGTTCTTGTCCTTCCTTTCTTAATCCTTACCCTAACCTCTATGGAAAACACGCTCAACCGGGCCTTTATACTACGGTATCACCGCTACCTCGTGGGATAGGGTGCCGTAGGGAGCGGTGTGTGCATGTATGCATGGAGTCCTATAAAAACGTGTGATGGGCAAGAAAGGGGTGAGAGATCTTCATCTCTCAAGCCTTCCCCAAAGTTAACCCTAACAAGCGAGGAGACTACTCGCTCATTAGGGAATTGAAGAACAGATCTAATTATCTAACTAGGGCAAGGAATTAAAGATCTATACTAAGGCAGAATAAAAATTAACTAACGCAATTAAATAAAACTACTTACTTTATTGATGGCTCTCTCCAAACATTTACACAGGACTTTTCAGATCTGAATAGATGAAATGAAAAGAGGCATAACCTAATACAAGATTTAGGGTTCCTATTTATAGAGGATAGAAACCCTAGGGTTACAATCGACTCGCACATCTGCTATTACAAAAATACCCCCTAAGAAAAAGACTTAGTCAACGATCGCAGCCGCTTCTTGAAGTTTCCACCGACACGGGTATCACCCGGCCGCGGATCCGCGGCCAAAGCCCACGTTTGGCCGCGGTTCCGCGGCCGTATATGGGCCTTGTGTGCCTATTTTCTTTGGTAATGCTCTGGTGGTATTTTACTCCTTTTTTCTTCACTTTGTTTCTCAGGTTGGTTTCTAGTTCTCTTCCAGATTTCCACAGTGAATAATTGTAGTGGACTTTTACCGTTGCTTCATGACGAATTCTTGAACCTTGCGCTGCCTTGTACTTTGTGAACTGATCTTCGTGTAGGCTTGATCAAGATTCCACCATTTATTGGCCGTAGTCTCACTTTGTATCATCTTTTTCATCAATTTCACTGTTTTTGCTTCGAGAACCTATAACCTGTAACTATGTTGCAGACATGGGTCAAAAGCACCTGTTTATTTTTAAAATGCATAAGAATGGGGAATATAATAATGCAATATTATGATATGAACAAATACCCCCAAACTTATCTTTTTGCTCGTCCTCGAGCAAACCTAGTTTTATTCTCAACAAAATCCTAATCTCACTTTCGCAGGGTAACGCGATTCCACTGAGCTCGTGCAACAAGCCGTTAAATCTCTAGGTGTCCCTAGTAGGAGGAGTGTTGTCTCCTGAGGGTTTTCAGCGGATACTACCTACAAAATCCTATCAATTAGGCCCATTGGCTTTTATTCTCCAATTAGGTTTTCTAACAAGGAATTCTATTATCTTCGCCTCGTAAATTATCCACCCGTATTCTTCACGCTTCCTTATCTTTTAACTTAAGATTATATATGTTCTGCAGACCTAATTAGGTTTTGGCATCTCTTAAGTTTTCCTTCTAGGGTTCTATCTCAACTTAGGAATTTTTATCATCTCTATTAAAGATATAAGTCATATTCTTCATTCCTATCTCTTATCTAAATCCCAATCACATACCCCTACGTGTGTGTATATATATCACCCTTACACTTGTAAATTCAAATCTAGCTATCATACTCTTGTCCGTCGTCCAAAGCACTTCTTAATAGGTGAATTTTTAGATGAATTTCGCTCACACATCCTTAATGCGATCGTTAATACTTCTTGAGGTACCAACAACCGATTACAAGATGTGTTTGCACATTAAAGCGTAATTCCTAGTCTTGCAACACCTAAGGCTTTAGCAGTGACTCCCAAACCAGTTGGTCTAAGGCACTAGGTGATGAAGCACCCTCGCTAAATATTTTTTTCTATTTAATGCAGCCTTAAGTAATCACAAAAACCAGTGTTCATTTTTTTATTATCTCTTTATTCACACTTGTATTTTTATTTTATTTCCCTTTATACTAAGGACTTTAGACAAGAGCATTTCAAGGTCTCTTCTACTATTCCAAGTTTCAAGGTTCGTGTTTATGCAATTTTGTAGGGTATATATTTTCAGAATTTAGACTTAAGTTAGGAATTATTTTTCAAACTTATACTCTAATAAAAATATCAATACTTTTCCTTTGTTTTAACTTAGCCCAAGAATTCAACTCGAAATTTGCCTATTTCTAAATAAACTGCAAAGACATATACTTTCGACCGTTAAATTTTTAAGAAAGGTTATTTTTAGGGTTTTTAATTTACTAAGTCTAGGATCTAGTTGTTCCTAGCTAGTTAACCTTTTGTCAAACTCAAGTCAATTAAGGCCAAAATTGAATACTTTGATTTTTATAATTTTTGAATTTTTTCAGTTTTTATGGGTTTTAAAATAAGAATGCAAATGCAAGAATATACACATGAATGCGAAGGAAGAAGGCTTACCGAGCACACCCCCAAACTTAAACTTGACAGTGTCCTCACTGTCAGGCTACACCAAGAGGGTCAAAATGTCGGCACTCCCCTGTTTATTTATTTATAATTTTTTTTTATTTTTTATTGTTAAAAGAAAAACAAAATATATATACAACAAGGTTCTCCCCAAACTAAACAAGGCCTTACACAAGCCAAAGGTTAGCACCAACCATTCAAAAATTCTATCGTGAAAATGGTAGGGTTGGTGAAAGAATGTGGTGTAGAGAAGAGAAATGAGAAACACACGAGTCCGTATGGGAAGAAGGGTGGAATAAGGTCTCGGTGGAGTAGAAGAACGGCGGAAAAGAGAAAGAAGTGTAGCACGAATTTGAGTGTGTAAATTGAGTGAATAAATTAACACAATTTGTGATGACCGATGTGTTAAAAGCGATTGTGCTAATCTATCAACCCGTCGAGAAATGTGGTCAAATCTCTCAAGATTCGTAAGAAAACATGGATACGTTGAACTTGGTAAACCAAACATTGAAAGTGGAAGCGTGACGAATTCTTGCTCGGTCGAAACGATAGGAAGGACGAAAGGGAGTGATTTAGGGATAGTCTTAATCTCACCTAAGTAATCTGTCTCGAACTCGAAGGATTCCATGAATGGTTAGAAATGACTATAAAAAACCGAGTTTGATGGTTCAACTAACTCATCCGAAAATTTAAAGGACTCAAACTCGGGAGGTGAGTCTTCAACATTGTCCGAAAAATTGAAACACTCATAATCGTTATCAGCTGTGAGAACTGTGTCAGATTCAAAGAGGAACGCACTAGTGGCGTCCAAACTGCTGTGATCGAAGAGAAATCTTTCAAGCTCACAGTCCTCCTGCGTGATCTTTTGTGTGGTCGGAACGATGGAAAGGAGAGAGGGTGATTTAGGAAGTATAACAGTTAAAGGTTCATGAGGATGAATTGGAAAATCCGACTCATCAAACAAAAATGGTTCATCCTCAATACATCCTCAATACTCTCCTCAATACTATCCTAATAATTCTCCTCAAAATTTAACCTATCCATGCCATTATCATCAAAATCAAGACGCATATGAGGTTCGGGAGAAACATTTAATGACTCGGGATGATAAATTGGAGATAAAATTTCAGTCAAATTTACGGGTTCATCACCCAAAATATTCCCGGCGTCAATATCCTCAATCAAGTGAAAATCAAATTTTTCAGACACCTCATCAAAAGCATGGATATTTATCAATTCAGGTTCTAGATTGGAGGTGTAAGTTTCAAAAGGATTAGGTATGGTTTCACTCGAAAGGGACTCTTCACAATCTGGCAAATCAAGCACTACAAAATCGCACAACTCATTAAATGTTTTATTTTCAACTGATGAATCGTTTGGGACACTTGTTTGAAAACTGGAGTTGTGGAATTCAATTGGTGATGGGTAGGTTTGATTTGGAAGTGTGTATAGCTCACTCTCACCACTCAAATTCTTACTCTGTCCAACCGCCCATCATACATTGGAATTTTTGGAGCCAGTTGGAAACTAGCTACCGGGTCACTAGGTTGCATAAGGGCGGCAATGGACGCATCCACATTCCTAATCATTTGGTTCGTCGCTACCATATAAGCCTCCAACGACTGTTCTAGACTAGACATGGGTTGTGAAGGGGTTTCGGTAAAAGATTCAAAATTGTTTGGATACGTGAAACTCCCAAATGGCTGTGTAGAAGCAATGTCTAGGGAAGGTGCGGAAGTCGGGTAGGACTGGTAGGAATTGAATGGCTGGAGAGGAGTAGGATCAATATTTGGATAAAAAGGTGAATGGACTTGTTGATCCAAAGAATTCGAAGTGTTGAAAGGAGTGAAAGATCGGTTACGAGATTGTTCAATGTGTTCAGCAATAGACATGGGTTTCGGAGTTACAATAGGACTCGAAAAAGGAATATCAACGTAAGAAGGTGGTGAAGGTTGACACGGTTGATACACGGTGGATTGCGGAGTCCAACTGTTTCTCCTAGACGCTTTTATTCGATCTTTCAAAGAAATTTTGGGCATGGAGAGGTCGTCCGTAATCCGACCGAAACAATTCGCGTAGGAAGCAAAGTTTGGTTCAGGGTTCCAAAGTTCAGCAAGAGATTTGTGAGGTGGGGTACCCATGATGTAAGAAAGGAGAAGAAAAAGAAGGTGGGTGCACGGATTTCTTAGCGACAAGTTGCAAGTTTATGTAAAAAAAAAATTCTTTTTTTTTATTTAGAACTTTTTGCAAAAAAGATTTTCGATAAAGGGCTTAGACACACTTTCAATCAAACCACAAATGCACAATCAAGCCTAGATCTAGGGTCACCTAAGTCAGCTAGACAGCTCCTAACTGTTCCAAAGGGCTAGAAATAGGACCTCAAACCGCCTCTTCACTGCCAATTGCGGCCAGGTAAGTGCCAGGTGAGTGGGAGGCTCCCCACTACAAGTAGTGGCCCTAATTAAGTAACCACTCGCCTTAGACACACTTGTCTAGACACCGCAAAGTCAGGTTAGGATAAACGGTCGATACCTATAACTAGTCCTCTGTCCTATTGAGCGCGACGTCCTCAGGGCTGAGTCTAGTCTTTTTTAATTAATAATGGTCAATGCAAAATGCCTTTTGTGATTTCTGGGGTCCTGAGAAGGGTGATGAAATCCCCACCCAATCTGGATTGGTTTTAAGCCCCTTAAAGTCCGATTAAAAATATACAAAACAGTAAACAACTACTTGCAATCAATTTTTTTTTTAAAGCGCGGCGGAAAGAATCCTGCACAAGATCAATTATTGGAAGGGGAGAGATTTTTTAGCGCAAAGAATCCTGCAGGAAAATTTTTCAGAGGAGATATTAGGGTTTCAGAGAAGAAGAGGAAACCTACAGTGGTTTTTATTTATTTAATTTTTTTTCAGATGGTGACGTCACCTTATTGCCGCGGTTCCGCCGCCAATACTGCTTCCCGCCGTGTTTCCGCGGCCGTTTTTTTTTGACGTCACTTCTTGCCGCGGTTCCGCCGCCGAAATGCACCTTTGACCGCGGTTCCGCGGTTGACTTGTTGACTCGGTCCTCCAAATTTCTTATGTTGTTCTGTTATGGAAATCCTCTGTTGTTCTGATCTTCAGTTTTCTGTTTCGCTTTCTGGATTTTTCAGATCCGAACTCGATTGTAGATCCTGCAAAATTCAAACAAAAATACCCTTCACAAAATAACAAAACGATATATTCTCAGGTTGGTTTCTAGTTCTCTTCCAGATTTCCACAGTGAATAATTGTAGTGGACTTTTACCGTTGCTTCATGACGAAGTCTTGAACCTTGCGCTGCCTTGTACTTTGTGAACTGATCTTGGTGTAGGCTTGATCAAGATTCCACCATTTATTGGTCGTAGTCTCACTTTGTATCATCTTTTTCATCAATTTCACTGTTTTTGCTTCGAGAACCTGTAACCTGTAACTATATAGCAGACATGGGTCAAAAGCACCTGTTTATTTGTAAAATGCATAAGAATGTGGAATATAATAATGCAATATTATTATATGAACATCGGCCGGCGGACCGGCCGAGTCCCCGACATCTTTTTTTGTCTCTTGGCCTTCTATACATCCATGTATACTTTAAATCTGCAGACCACTTCCAGAGACACAATTAATCCTCTTTTACTCCATTTTTTAATGATTTTAATACATTTTACAATTTTTTTTAAATTAAAACCCTTCACCTACCCTAACCCTAACCTAACCCTATAAAATACCATCCCTACCCTCTACCCTCTCACCCCAAAAATCTGAGCCAACTCTCTAAAATTCTCAAGAAAACTTGTGTACTTTGAAAACGAGCACAAAGCGAAGCTACGATGAAATTTCCGGCGATCATCCTAGGAGCTCTCGGCGACAAAACGACGCACCGGTGACTCTTCCCGTTCAATCTCCCTCTTTTAGTTGTCCAAAACCCGTAAGTCCCATTTCTAAATTTCTTTTCCATTCTATAAATACGGATTTACAAAACCCGACAGAATTTGAACAAATCCGATTTCCGATTTGGTTTTCTTATAAAACTTCACTTCTCGTTAATACAATTATGCTTAAACTCTCTCATGTTGACTATTAAACACTAATCAACCAAATTGATCAAGTTTCATTTCATAAAATTATGGCTATTTCACTTTATCGTATTTTTCATTTAAATACCACATTGTTTCAATTATACATTTAACTTCATTAAACTTGTTATATCTTTAAGTAGATCACGAGGTAACGACCTACCTCCTCACACACTCATATGCAACATAGTACGACACCCTCGGGAATATAGAATATGGGAAATCGAAATCATTACAAATAAATAATCTTTGAGCTAATAATAAAAAAAAGAAAATATATAGACTCAGCCAATTTAGGACTGCCACGCTCACTAGGACAGAGGAAGGTTGTGAACATTCAGTCGTTTATCTAAACCTGAGTTTGTGGTGCCTAGGCTAGACAAATGAGAAAGGTAACTTTAAAAGGCCCGTCTCACGGTGATTCGTGAGCGGATCCCTCCTTTCTTCACTTGTACTTACTTGGCCACAATTGACGGTGAAGAGGCGATTTGAGGGATATCTCACAACTTGTCGCTTTGGACCAATTATGAGCAGTCTAGTTGACTTAGGAGACCCTAGAACATAGAATACGGGAAATCGACATCTTTACAAATAAATACCATTTACTTAATAAAACCGTTTTCTAAAAGATTTAGTATTTATACAAATCTTTGCAAAGCGTCGCTACAACCTATTTGGGGAACCCGTTCGGGATGGTGCGGATTATCGCACATCCTCGGGCTTAATAGTGCGAGATGCAGACCTCCGCAAGGAGCATTCGGTCTCGAGAGATTTAAAATACGACATATTAAGAAAACGAGATTTCTAGAATATTATATATATACTAAAATTATTTTCATATAAATATATGTATATGTAACATAAAAATATCTATTTTGAATTATTACAAATATTCCACTTTTTCTAAAAATGTCACAAGAATCATTTTACACTAAAATACCATGAATTCCATACAAATCAATATTACAAATAAATACCGTTATTTATGAAAATAGGATATTTTCACTAGAAATATCACAGTATAAAATCTACATTCATTACAACTCTAAAGACGATTAATAAATACTTGGGGTGTATTTTGAAAACTATACAAGAGTATTTTTACATAAAACCCCCTCAAGTTCTATAAATTACCCTAAGGACCCTAATAAACATATGTTTAAGCGGGACCAATCTCTTGAGCCTCAGGGAGCAAGAGAAGTGGGTGATTGCCTATCTAAGGTAGACAACTTAACCACGGTGTCATCAATACGGTAATCGACTTTGAAAAAGACACAAATCCTGCCGCCCATGTGCAGCGGTTACCGATAACATCAAAACAAGCAGGACTTCAATTTACTTTTCTAATTGTTTGACTCAGGTTTGAGTCTCATTATAATCTGACTTGAATATGATTCAAGTACAATTTACAATCTACAATCTACAGTATTACAATCCAACATGAATCCATGAATCCAATTATCAATTTATACAACTTGACTGAACCGAACCATGGATATACATTCCATTTATATGATCTCCAGTTTACATCCATTTACATGATTCTACGGTTACATCCGTTACAGATATCATGGTTTCGGTCAGTCATCCAATTATACAATCTATACAGTTTACAATACAATACAATCAAAACTCTACGGGGTTTAAGGGGTAGACTGGTACGGAAGGTGTTAAAAGTGGCACGAGACCGCAAGATTTAAGACACCTAACATGAATCCAATTGGCGTTGTTCCGGGCCTTCTAACGGAGTCTTGTACTCTATATTCAGTTCACCGTAGTCTCTGGTCTAACGAGACTCCTCTCGTATATACTGGCATCCTTCTGTACCAAGCTACAAACAACAGCGTTAACACAACATTACAATAATATAATACAACTTTAAAAGATACCTTCTTATTCTGTCTATTCTATTTCTCCCTTGTCTTTGGGACTTACCGAGCGACCTGTTCGCTGACGACATTCTCTTTCTTTCTTCTTTGAATGTCGTCAGGTGATTTGGACACGTCAGAGATCGAGCCTACTGCTGAAGACTTGGATCAGTTTGCTGAAGACCCAGAGCTTTAGTCATTGTACACATTTCCTTTCAGTACTTTACATTCCTGTTATGCCATTGTTTAGGCATCGCTTTTATTTCAGTTGTATTTACTTTTCATGCATTGTACAAAAGAATGTGAATGAATAAAGTTGCTGTTCAGTTTATATATCTTGCCTCTTGTGTATTTACTTTTATATTGCTTAGATACGCTTAGCGTATTTACTTCAAAGTAAATACGTAGCGGCCTCGTCATGTCCCCTTCACCGTACACCGGGAAGCAGAGCGTGACATCACCTATTTGCTGTAAGGCAATATTACGCTGCCTATCTTCCCATCTCAGCAAATATTGATGATGATACTCCCTCCAATCATGCTCTGTCTTTCCTCCTCGCATGTCTCCCTCTATTGTCATAGGCGCATCCGGCGAAACAGGTATATGTTGCAATTTACTAAACTGTCGCAACACCCGGTCCGGTAGGTGCATGACCACGATATTAATGCACAGTAGTGGGCATCGAGCCCGCTAAACCGACTCTCCTTCGATACAGATGTCGGGTAATCCTTGCAGACGATCTACTGTATAAGGCGTCCACGTGAACTGTGCAAATAATATAGTACAAAAATTGTAATGAAGCTAAGTTAAAATTTTTAAACAAAGTTAATTATCCAATGTATGGTTACCTGAGTCACCTCCATGCGATTCAAGTCATATCTATAATATTTAAGTACTCGACGAGGAGCCTTATAAGATTTTTTGCCACTCCACCTAGAACCGAGAGGTTTTTCAGGGGTATCCACGGCAGAAATATGAATGCGATCTGGTCTTCCCATACACATGTGCTCCCATGACCAAATCTATATATAAAGTGTCATAACATTAGAAAGAACCAATATTATAATTTTACAAATGCCAAGCTATTAAAAATATTATGTACCTAAAATAATGTAATGCAGCCGCAAATTTTATTCTTCGTAGGAGCACATGCCTTATCTAGTTCCTTATAAAGATAGGTTAGGACCCCTGCTCCCCAAGCATACTGGCCACACACATCAAAATCCGTAAGAAACCCAAGGTATAAAGGATGGACATGCGTTGCCGATTGGTCCGGCATCAACCAAGAACCGATCATGTACAGAATGTAGGCACGCGCATGTCTATCCAAGACATCATCGGTAGCTTTATCAGGGATAATAGTAAATGTATCTTTGAGCCAGTTTAAACTGATCTTATACCCCTCAGTATACCCTCCTGGTACCTAAATTTTACAATTAATTGTTAATTAATATCACTGTAACATACTTACACTTTTTATTTAAAAAAATTATGAATTATACCTATCCGGGAGCAGACTCAATATATGTATTCCAATATAGGTGCTCGGTTTCTGGACCCACAATTGTACCTCCAATTAATCCAAGTCCATTCATCCGTAAACTGAGTAAAATGCCAATATCCTGGAGTGTGATAGTGGCCTCACCCCATCTAAGATGAAAAGTGTGGGTCTCTTTTCTCCAACGCTCAACAAGAGAGATAACGAGATTGTGGTCGAGTTGGAAATGACGAAATAATGAAACTTCATAAAATCCGGTTCTTTGAATCCGCTCGATTATACGATAATCCGTAACTTGCCACTTGTCAGAACTATGACTGACCGCTGTAAAATTATCTCCACCCTGCAAGATTTATTCATTTTATTTTCAAATATTAGAATTAAAAGAAATGGGCAATTGAAACAAATTTAATAAGTTTTGAATCTTTCCTCCCCGTATAATATACCGAAAGATCTATACTCGTTTTGATTTACGAGCAGTGATTTGTCGAATAGTTGATTCTCTATTGAAATATTTTTGAAATTACAATTACTTGAAAAAATGGGAAAGTTGGTGGGTATAGAAAGGGGTTTGGACAGAGATGGTGAAAATTAGAGCGAAGAAAGCGGGTTTTATAGGGTAAGGAGGATGTGTTCCAAGAACCCGCCCTTACCTTTTGTCACGCCCCGCTTCCCAGTATACGGGCAGAGAACGCGACGAGGCCGCTACGTATTTACTCTGAAGTAAACATGCTAAGCGTATCTAAGAAATATAGGTAAAATGCACAAGAGACAATGTCAATGGATATAATTGAACATCAACTTTATTTATTAACATTCTTTTTATAATACATCTGAAAAGTAAATATATGGAATGGAAAGCAATGCCTAAACAGTGACATAACAGAAATGGAAAATACAGAATGTAAATGTGTACAAGGAATCTAAAGCTCTGGGTCGAAAGCTAGCTGGTCCAAATCCTCGCTGGTGGGCTTGATCTCCAGTGAGTCTGAATCATCCGACGACATTCCAAAGAAGAACAAAGAGAATGTCGTTAGCGAACAAATCGCTCGGTAAGTCCCGTAAATAGACAAGAATGGAATAGACAGAATAGAGTATTTATTGTTATAATGTTGTATTTTGTGTTAACGCTGTTATTTGTAGCTTAGTACAGAAGAGGCCAATGTATACGAGAGGAGTCTCACTAGACCAGAGACTACGGTATACAGAGTATAAGGAATCGTTCAGCCATGGTACAACGGCAATTGAATTCAGGTTAAATGTCTTTATGGTTGTTGTCTCGTGCCACCTCTAACACATTCCGTACCAATCTACCCCTTATAAACCCCGCGATGTCTTGATTGTATTATTGCATTGTATTGTCTTGATTTATTAGATGGATGACTTGCCGGAACTATGATATCAGTAAATGGATGTAACTGGAGAATCATGTAGATGGATGTATATCCATGGTTCGGTTCGGTCAATATAGATTGAATAGATTGAACAGATTGAATATATATGGATTCATATTGAATTGTAGTTTTGTATTTTCATACTTGAATCATATTCAAGTCAGATTGATTATATTGAGACTTGGTCTGAGTCAGACAATTAGAAAAGAAATTGAATCCTGATTTATGTTTTGGTGTTATCGGTAACTGCTGCATATGGACGGCGGGATTTGTGTCTTTTTCAAAGACAATTACCGTGTTGATAACACCGTTTGTTAAGTTGTCTACCTTAAATAGGCAAGCACCCATATCTCCGGCTCCCTGAGGCTCAAGAGACTGGTCCCGCTTAAACCTATGTTTACTAGGGTCCTTATTGTAATTTAGTATAACTTGAGTGAGTTTTATGTAAAAATAATTTTGTATAATTTTCAAAATATACTTCAAGTATTTTATTATCTTCTTTAGAGTTTTCATGGATGTATATTTTATCAATGTGATATTTCTAGTGAATAAAACCTAATTTCATAATATATGATATTTATTTGTAATATTGGAATTGTATGGTATTTTCTTGTAAATGGAATGTTTTTCTTGAATTTTTGGAAATGTGGAATATTATAAATATTAAAATAGATATTTTGATATTAATTACATATATATTTATTTATAAAAATATAAGTTTTATTTATAATAGAAATCATATTTTTCTAAAGGAAAATGTATTAAAATCTTTCGAGATCGTATGCTCCTTGCGGAGGTCTGTTTTTCACTCTACTAAGCCCGAGAATGTGCGATAATCTGCATCATCCTGAACGGGTTCCCCAAAATGGGTTGTAGAGACGCAATTGCAAAGATTTGTTAAAATACACTTCTTGCAGTAAAAGGTTTTAATAGTTGAAGGTAGTTATATATAAAGTCGTATTTTCCGAATCTATGTTCCCAAATTCTATTATGCTATGTTAGATATGAGTGTTGTGAGGAGGTAGGTCATTACCTCGTGATTTTTCTAAGGTAATATGGTTTAAAAAGTTTAAGCATGTCGAAATGAAACATGCAGGTATTTTAATGTAAAAGTGGAATAAAACTTGCTACGGTTATTATTTTGATGTCAAACTTGTTCTATTGTCTTTGTTAATCTTTAATGGTCATGACATAAGAGTTTGGTATTATCGTGTTTAATAAAAATAGAATTTTTTAAGGAAAAACCGAATCGGAAATCGGATTAACTCCGCTTCCGTCGGGTTTTATTTTTGAAAGTTTTTAGAATAGAGAAAAGAAGAAGAAGTAGGGACTTACTGGTTTTTTGACTAGAAGAGAGAAGGAGGAAGAGGTAGGAGGTGCCGGTGTGTCGTTTCGTCGTCGGAATCTCCTCGGATCGTCGTCGGAAGTTCGTCGGAGATTTGCCCTTTGCTAACTCCACTTGCACACAAAAAGCCTTGGGAATTTTCTTGAGAGTTTGGGCAGGGATTTGTGAGTGGGGGGGATGATTTGAGGGGTGGCATTTATAGGAAAAATCTAGGGTTTAGGGTAGTGAAAGGGTGTAATAAAAATTGTATTTAAATTTGCATTAAAACGGATTAAGAGGGTTATTTTAATTCTTTGGTTAATTGCAGAGAATTTAAACAGTGCAGGGGGGTGGGGTAGGCCAAAGGGTGCAGGGGGTTAAAGAGATTTAGGGATCGGACCGAGTTGACCCGGCGGCGCTGGCCGATTCAAGCGGTTCGTTGGCCCGAGTTGGGCGAGTCAAGGTGTGTCTTGATGCCACGTGTCCCTGACGCTTGGTCTAGCCTCGTGGTCACGTTTGTTTATTCTATAACTTACCCTATTACGTATAGTGCACGTGTAGACTCTTGGGCTTCTAAAAGATTAAAATAAATTAAAATAAATTAAAATAAAAAGATAATATGGCTGATGAGATTTGAACTCTGGTGCTTTGGTTCAGCAGTGCAAGGTCTTACTAATGAGCCACAAGCTCTTTCTTGTTGTTCAAAAGTAAATCAAACTTATAATTTGTACTCAGGCTCAAGTACCCCTTTCTGTATTTTTGAAAAAAAATTGTACAGAAAGTTTAGGGTTGTTACACCTTTGCCCACAGAAAGTTTTTGTTTTTTCTTAAAACAAAATCTCATGTGTTGTCAAATATTCCTTTCAAAAAGGAGATGTGATAATGTTGGAGTTTTTGTTTGTTTTAAAAAATAATCTATACCCATGTGTTGTCGCATCTTCCTTTTTGAAAAGGAGATGTGATAATACGAACCTTTGTTTGTTTTAAAAAAAGAGATGTGATAATGCTGGAGTTTTTGTTTGTTTTAAAAACTAATCTATACCCATGTGTTGTCACATCTTCCTTTTTGAAAAGGAGATGTGATAATACGAATCTTTGTTTGTTTTAAAAAAAGAAGATGTGATAATGCTGGAGTTTTTGCTTGTTTTAAAATAGATAGGTTTTGATTTTTTTCAAAAAGAATCTCAGTCCCTCTTCCAAGATCCCGCTCTCTCATTTCAAAAGGAGAGGGCGGGTTCTTAGAACACGCCCTCCTTCAATAATTTTCTTGCCAGACACGCCCGTGACCCCTTTGTGTTGCAAATCACCCGTATTTGCGAAAAAGGGATAGCGGGTTCCTAAAACCCGTCATCTTAGTTAAAAATAAGAAATCTAAATAATTTTACTTAACCCAATATCCCGTGACTCTTAACACAATAGCGCATGACTCTAACCCCTTGTATTGTTAAATTGAATCTGTCAGAAGGGAATAGCGGGTTCCAAGAACCCGCCCTCTCATTTAAAAAGGAGAGGGCGGGTTCTTGGAAAACGCTCTTCTTAATATTTTAAATAATTTTACTTAATTCAAGACAAGCCCGTGACCCATTTATCTCCCTTTGTATTGTGAAATCATCCATCTATTCCCTCCCACAGTGTGTTGTCAAGAGAGGACAGCGGGTTCCAAGAACCCGTGACCCCTTTACCACCAAATACCTATAAAAACCTGTCATACCTCCTCCTATTTGCTCTCCATTCTGCTCCGATTTGCATGTGCACCTCCTACAAAAATCTCATCTGCACCCCTTCAAACGGAACCCGCCCTCTTATTTTCTCTCTCTCTATGGCTCTATCTATCGAAATTCAAATGTATGTAAATTTAATTTAACGTTTATTTAATTTTCAATGAATATAATCATTATATCAGTTGTTAACGTTTTTAATTTATTGTTGGGTTGATATTGTTTGATACAGATAATGGCAGGTTCAAGTTTATTTGTTGTATGTAAATACGATGGCCAGACTGTGACAAGTGCACTAGGTCCCGAGTATATAGGCGGGTGCGCACAATTATGCGATTAGAATTATGAACGACTTATAATGAACTCGAGAATAAAGTGTTTAAAATCACGAAATACGATTGTCACGCCCCGCTTCCCAGAGTACGCTAAGATGGGCACGTGACATAGCCAACCATGCTACCTGTGGGTAGGAAGTATCCATCCACAGTCACATTACGGCTGTAGAGATATCAAGAACAAAAATAAAACTATCTAGCACATGTTCATAAGCCAAAATAAAATGAGTCAAGAATAAACAATGCGGAAGCAAGAGATCCAATACAAGAATAACTGGAATGTATGTCCCATAATGCGGGCTCACATCAGAAATAAAATGCTGAAAGGTAAAAGAACTAACTACAATTGAGTCCTCACTGCTCAGCCTGCTGGCTGAAGTACTCCTGCTCGGACTACAGCAAAGGTACGGAATCTGGGCCATGCAAAACCCAGACGTCTGCGCGTCATAACATCAAGCAATAATAATGTAGCAAGACATGCAAATATAATCATAAATTGTAAAGCAGGTGTAACAGCAATATAGATCAAGGCAGTGAAAGGCAGTGTACAGTGAGTAATCTAAACTGGTCTATTGGGTTGAATAGTCTCAAGTCTTTGAAATCAATTTGATGAATCATCGATGTAACACAATAGTATCCCGTGCGTGCCCGGGACCACGGTCTAAGACTCTCGGGCTGAAAC
Organism: Agapanthus africanus; assembly: GCA_030015575.1. Lineage (NCBI taxonomy): Eukaryota > Viridiplantae > Streptophyta > Magnoliopsida > Asparagales > Amaryllidaceae > Agapanthus > Agapanthus africanus. The sequence goes on along the minus strand of JASDDO010000031.1, from coordinate 11,042,129 downwards.
CGAGACATGCCGCTAGGCACTAAAACAGGAAATATGTAAAGACGAACGATGTCAGCAGCATCATCCCGAGGCTGGCCTAACCTCTAAAACTGATCAGTAAAAGCAAGCAACTGTCGAGTTACAAGTCAGGTTTCATCATTGATTTCCCCATACCCCCAAGTTATATGTGGTCAAGTCATGTATTAAATAATCTAGAGCTAATGCCAACACAGGATCAGGCAGGTGCAGGTTTGTCTGGTTAGACAACAGGAACGGTCCGTAAGGACAACATGTCAGGTTTGTTGGCATTAGACACAAGATCAGGTAACAGGTAAGACCATGGTACATCAGGTCATGCCAGGTAATATAAGGGTGGCACGTTATGCCAAGAGTTGTACAGTACCATGTCGGGTCAAGTAATATGTGTAGCAAGTCATGTCCGGGTGTACAAGATATCATGTGGGTGCTCATAATCAACTAGCATAATCATGGTTATGAATCAACAAGCATGGGTACTGTCAGAACAATAAACTGTCACATGTAACATGATAAGCAATATGTGCAGATTAAACTACTTAGTTGTACGGTTATCAGTTTGTGTTTAAGAGATAGTTTCAACATTACATGAATACAGTATGACAAATATGGATGTTAAAATCATGTTAATAAGTATTAAATAATCTAGGGATGCAATGATATGTATAATATGTTCAATGGATGCAATTATAATTAAAAACGGTTAAAGATGCACACGGATGTCCTGATAGAGTAAAACTATAGAAAGGGTATCATAGATTATGTACAATAGTTATTATGTGATTAAAATGTAACTGTGGTTATTAGGTATAGTCAACTAAATGCAACAGTTAGGTTCAAGTTTTGAATCTAAAATATGTAAACGGGACATCGCACTGTTAACTTGGAATTCAAGACTTTAGATTCTATCTATAGATTTAATATGAAATTAGATAAATAAATATAGGAATAGTATGAATAGCATGTAGCAAGTTTCACTTGCCTCGACGGATCGCGATACGTTAAACGGAACGTCTCGCGTCGGCGGGAAAAGTCGCGACGCGCGCACGGTACACGGAATGAGTCCAAACGACGAACAGTGGGATCACACGGGTCAGAGGTCTTCGCTGAGTCGTCGGGATCGTCGTCGGCAGTGTCGGATTCCGGCAATCAAGAAACACAGTGAACAAAAGAGAATAGCAAAATGCACAAAGAAATAAGAAGAGAAGAAGGGAAAGAAAAGAAGAGGAATGAGGCTAAGATTGCTTACTGGGTTGTAGAAGGGTGAGCTGGTGATGGCGGCGAGGCAACGGCGGTGAGGGGCGCCGGCGAAGGGTGTTGAAGAGTTAGGGTTTGGTTAGGGTTTTGGGCTCGGGTTTGAGGTTGTTGGGGTTTGTGTGCAAGGTTTTGGGTGCTGGAGGGAGAGCAGAGGAGAGGGAGGAGATGGCGATGGCGATGGGGATGGTCGACGGCGATGGAAGGCGGCGTTGGGTTCCCTGGTTCTCGTCGGGTGTGTGTGCAGGGGAGAGAGACTCGGGAAGAAAGAGAGAAGGAGAATAAAATGGAGATGAGGGCGATGAGGAGGCGAGAGGGATGTTGACGAGGGCTGAGGAGCGGGGAAAAGGAGTCAGGGTTTATCTTTGGTGGGTTTCTCGTAACGAGGATGCATGGGCTGTTAAAGAAAACAGACGAAGAAGAAGAAGGAAGAGATGCAGAGGGAGGTGGCGAGATCCACGCGGGAGGTGACGAGAATCGAGGAATGCACAGTATTCGCGATAGGTGAGAGAGTGGGCGCGAGAGGAGAGAGAAAGAGAAGAGAGAGAGAGAGAGAGTTGCGGAGGAGAGAGAAGGAGGAAGGGAAAGGAGAGAGGAGAAAACCGTGGGGCCCGGTGACTTAAGGGGAAAATTTCTGATTGGTTGGAAAAATAGAAGAAAAGATAGAAGAGAGGGAGAGATTCGATGGTGCGGCCCAGTGCAAACCAAGAGCTCTGATTGGCTCGTGGGAAAAAGATATGGGGAAAGGTTTTGAAAAAAATCAAAAAGATTTTATTTGTTACCAGAAATCTGAGGTTAGCCGTATAATAAATATTGTAGGCTTTAAAATATTTTTTTGAACTGATTTAAGAAATTTTAAAAATAAATAGGATTTGGTGGGATACAAAATATTTCAGAATTGCGCCCGGGTCGGGTCCAAAATTTTGAATTTGAAATATGAAAATTATTAGCAAGTTCCAAAAATTAAAATGAAGGATTTTGTAACAGAAATGCATACCCTCAAGAACGGATGCACGCACGCGCGCGTAGCTATCCAAACACGTCCATTTCACTGAACGGGACGAAACCACGATGCAAGAACGCTACCACAGGGTTAGGGGTATCAAGCAGGCCATATCTTGTATTTTTAAATTATTTTAAGTGACTTAAATGGTTATATGCAAGAATATGAAATGTTAGGGTAGTCTATAACTAGGAAACAACGAGCTTAAGCAAGCGGGTCGAATATCAAGTAAACTACCATTCGCAACCAAATAGGGTAAATGAAATAAACACCACACACAACACATACGGTAACAGAAATTGGTATAACTGGACTCGGTTGTTATATTATACCCAACTACAAAAGAATTTCGTCCTCGAAATTCCAAAACAAGAAAGGATAAACAATCAATCAAACTACAAGAAAAGATGGCGAAACTTCTGCCGGATTTCATCTTCCCGTTCCTAAGTCGACTCTCCATGTGAGCGATTTCCCCAAGAGACGAGTACAAGAGAGATAACCTTGTTCTTAAGAACCTTTTCCCTTCGATCCACAATTGCAATCGGTCGCTCCTCAAAAGTTAGGTCTTCTCGTACAGTCAGTTCCGAATGATCCAACACATGTGTTTCATCTCGAACATACTTACAGAGTTGAGATACGTGAAACACGTCATGAACATTCGCCAAGGATTGCGGTAACGCCAATCGATACGCTACCTCACCAACACGCTCCAAGATCTCGAAAGGTCCGACGAATCGAGGGCTGAGCTTTCCTCGACTTTCGAAACGAATCACCCCTCTAGTCGGTGATATCTTCAAGAATACCAAATCACCCACGGCGAACTCTAGAGGTCTTCTCGAAGTATCTGCCCAACTCTTCTGTCTGTCTTGTGCTGCTTTCATATGATTCTGAATTGCATTAACTTTCTCAACTGTCTGCACAACCAAATCTGGTCCCAACAATCTTCATTCACCGACATCATCCCAACAAACAGGTGAACGACACTTGCGACCATACAACGCTTCGAATGGAGCCATCTGAATGGTTGCCTGGAAACTGTTATTGTAAGAAAACTCTACCAAATGTAGATGATCCTCCCATGAACCCTTGAAGTTCAACATGCAAGCTCTCAACATATCTTCAAGAGTTTGGATCGTTCTCTCCGACTGGCCATCTGTTTGAGGATGATAAGCTGTGCTAAACTTCAATCGAGTCCCCAAACTTTCCTGTAAGCTCCTCTAAAAGTGTGATAAGAAACGAGTGTCACGGTCGGACACGATGCTCACTGGTACTCCATGCAATCTTACAATCTTCTGCATGTACCGTTCTGCTAAAGTTTCCGTTGATTGACCAACCCAAAAAGGAATGAAATGAGCTGCCTTGGTCAAACGATCAACAATCACCCAAACTGCATTGTTGCCTTTTGGACTCCGCGGTAGAGCTGTCACGAAATCCATGGTTATATGTTCCCACTTCCACTGAGGAATCGGAAGTGGTTGCAATAAACCAGCAACCCTTTGATGTTCAGCCTTAACTTGCCGACACACCAAGCATTTTGCCACAAAGCGGGCAATCTCCCGTTTCATACCTTCCCACCAGAAATGCTGTCGTATGTCTCGGTACATCTTCGTGCCTCCTGGATGTACGGAATAAGCTGAACTGTGCGCCTCCTTCATAAGTTCTTCACGAATATCTCCCTTCGGCACACACAAACGGCTACCATATCTCAACGAACCATCATCATGGATCGGTAAGTCAGTTCGAAGTCCAGCTTCAACCTGTTCTCGAAACTTTTGCAATCTAGGGTCCTGCGATTGTGCTGCTTTAATATTCTCGATCAACGACGAATGTACCTGCAGCTGCATCAACTGTCCCGAAGAATCGGTAGCACAATCTCCAAATCAAACCTCCGAAAGTCTTCAATGAGTTCCTTCTGTGCCGTCAACGTCTGAATTGCTGGTAACCGACTGAGCACATCCGACACAACATTAACCTTCCCCGGATGGTACTTAAGATCAAGATCGTAGTCAGCCATCAGCTCCAACCATCTACATTGCCTCATATTAAGCTCCTTCTGCGTGAACACATACTTTAAGCTTTTATGATCAGTGAAAACCTCGACCCTTTCGTCCAAAAGGTAGTGTATCCAAATCTTCAAAGCGAAGATCACAGCCGCAAGCTCCAAGTCATGAGTTGGGTAATTCTTCTCATGAGTCTTCAACTGTCTCGATGCGTATGTTATAACCTTCCCATGCTGCATCAAAACACATCCCAATCCTTTCCCAGATGCGTCGCTGTGAATCACCAATCCTTCGGAACTGTCTGGCACGGTCAGAATAGGAGCGGTTATCAATTTCTGCTTCAACGCCTCGAAAGCTGACGCATACCTATCCGTCCACACAAAAGGTACCTCCTTACGCGTAAGCTTGGTCAACGGCTCCGCCAGACGAGCAAAGTTCTCCACAAATCTTCTGTAATACCCGGCGAGTCCAAGGAAGCTTCTTATCTCCGCAACATTCTTCGGAATCGGCCAATCTCGAACTGCTGCAATCTTTTCGGGATCGACGGCGATTCCATCGCCAGACACAACATGCCCCCAAAACTTTACTTCTTCCAGCCAAAACTCGCACTTGCTCATCTTCGCATATAATTTCTCTTGTCTCAACGTCTGCAGTGCGATCTTCAAATGTTCAACATGCTCTTCAATACTCTTCGAGTAGACCAGAATATCGTCAATGAACACTACAATAAACTGGTCCAAGAATAGTGAAAAGATTCGGTTCATCAAGTCCATGAATATCGTCGGTGCATTCGTTACTCCGAAGGGCATCACCAAGTACTCGTAATGTCCATACCGAGTTTGGAACGCCGTCTTGCAAATATCTTCAGTTTTCACTCGGACCTGATGATATCAGGATCGCAAATCCAGCTTCGAGAATACCCTCGCGCCACTAAGCTGCTCAAATAGTTCGCCAATGCGAGGGATCGGGTACTTGTTCTTAATAGTCACCCGGTTTAATTCTCGATAATCGATGCACATCCTCCTCGTGCCATCTTTCTTCTTAACTAGAAGAACTGGAGCTCCCCAAGGCGAGTTACTGCTGCGAGTCCAACCCTTCTCAAGTAATTCAGTATCCTGCTTCTTAACCTCTTCCAACTCCACTGGTGCCATTGGATAATACGCTTTAGAAACTGGCGCTGCACCCAGAAAAAGATCAATTGCGAACTCCACGTCTCGCTTCGGTGGTAAACCAGATATGTCCTCAAACACGTCCATGAAATCTCGAACAATAGCTGGCGTTTCATCTTGAGCAACCTCCATTGATGCAAGAATATTAGCTGTCGGCCTAGCCCTAAATTCGACTGGCCCGACAGAACTGCTTCCTCCAGTGAAGATAAACTCGGGATGTCCGGGAATCTGGAAAATTACTTTCTTTGCCCTACAGTCAATGTGAGCATGGAAAGTACCGAGAAAATCCATTACCAAGACGACTTCATAGCTGCCCGTATCAATTACCAAGAAATCTGCAAAAAGCTCCCGTCCGCAAACAACAACTGCGCAATCTTTACACTCCCTACTAGATATAATTTTCCCATTCCCAGTGTGTATGTCCCAGAAACTAGACAGGGTTGTGCAGGTAATCGAGTGTGTAGCTATAAACTTGGACGACATAAAACAATGGGATGCACCAGAATCAAATAACGCTAATGCGGGAAAACCATGAACAAGTAGAATACCTGAAACAACTTCTCCTGAAGCCTTGGCTTCCTCAGCCGTCAGGATAAATGCTCGAGCCTGATTGGGTCCTTGAGTCAGCTGCTTCTGTCCCTGAAACGGTTTCAGCGGTGGCTTCTGAACATCATCCTTTGTGTGAAGCTTCGACGGACAAGAGTTAATAGTATGATCCGCCAATCCACAAACCAAACAGAGTCCCCGCATCCTGCGACATTCCCTTTGCAAATGTCCGGGTAAATGGCAGTAGTTACAAATCATGCTCTTTCTCTGATCAACGACGGCAGGCTTCTTCATCGGTGGTACACCACGATGGTTCACTGGAATACCTCTGCGTCCATGAGCTCGGTTTGGTGCAAATGCCGGCTTCCATACTGTAATTGTTGTCTGCTATGAACTCTCAGTCTTTCCAGATAAGCTTTGCTGTTCTCGGGTTGCCGTAAGTACCTGTGAGAAAGTGGTCAAACCCAGGGAGACAATCTGCCTCTGGATGTCCACATCCAAACTGCGCATGAATCTCCTTGCCCTATCAGCATCATCGGCAACCAACGGTCCAGCGAATCTACTGAGCCGCGTCCACTCCGCTGCATGTACATCTATAGGTGCACCGTTTTGCTTTAGACTGATAAACTTCTCTTCCATTTCCTCCCGTGCAGTCCGCGGGAAGAACTTCTCCAAGAAACTCTTTGAAAAATCCGCCCACTTGATCGGTTTGGGCAAGCGGGTCTCCTCCACAAGCCACCATTCACGGGCGTAATCCACTAACTGGATGCGTACCATATCCACCCTTTTATCATCTGGGATCTGTGCTGCAATGAGTAGATTCTCCGTGTCAACCAGCCACCGCTCCGCTGGCAACGACTCCTCTAAACCAGTAAAGACGGACGGACCCAGTATTCTGAAATCCGCTACAGTTCCCACACGATCCACTGGTCTGGCCACAACATTATTCACGGACTGCTGAACGGTCCGCAAACCTTCCTGAAAAGATTCAGCTTGCTGCTGGATCAGTTCGGTCTGCTGCTTTTGGTTCTCCAACATCCCCCGTATTACTCCAAGCATAGCGGCTTCGTCAACACGCCTTTGGTATGTCTTCAGATTCTTGTTTGCCATGTTCCTGAAATCAAAACACCCAAGGATTAGCATGATAACAGATTCAAATGTAGATCAAGGCTAGAACTCCGAGTTACTTAAATAGAGTACCGCATTATAACCATGCCGCGGTATCATAGCTACAATTACTTAACTCCACCCAAGTCGCCTAAGTTCTAGGGATAAACAAGGAATCGAGTTTCGAGTCGATATGCAAAGGAGGTTTGCAAATCGTAAAGGTATAATCAAGAGGAGGTTAAGATTCAAGAACGGTAAAACGACAAGGTGGCAGGACATGTTTCCTAATCATGAGTATTCTGATTCGTGTATTGGGTACAATACCCAACTACAAAAGAATCAACCCGATTAACCTATGGCTCTGATACCAAAAGAACCATGTCACGCTCTGCTTCCCAGAGTACGCTAAGATGGGCACGTGACATAGCCAACCATGCTACCTGTGGGTAGGAAGTACCATCCACAGTCACATTACGGCTGTAGAGATATCAAGAACAAAAATAAAACTATCTAGCACATGTCCATAAGCCAAAATAAAATGAGTCAAGATTAAATAATGCGGAAGCAAGAGATCCAATACAAGAATAACTGGAATGTATGTCCCATAATGCGGGCTCACATCAGAAATAAAATGCTGAAAGGTAAAAGAACTAACTACAACTGAGTCCTCACTGCTCAGCCTGCTGGCTGAAGTACTCCTGCTCGGACTGCAGCAAAGGTACGGAATATGGGCCATGCAAAAACCAGACGTCAGCGCGTCATAACATCAAGCAATAATAATGTAGTAAGACATGTAAATATAATCATAAATTGTAAAGCAGGTGTAACAGCAATATAGATCAAGGCAGTGAAAGGCAGTGTACAGTGAGTAATCTAAACTGGTCTATTGGGTTGAATAGTCTCAAGTCTTTGAAATCAATTTGATGAATCATTGATGTAACTCAATAGTATCCCGTGCGTGCCCGGGACCACGGTCTAAGACTCTCGGGCTGAAACCGAGACATGCCGCTAGGCACTAAAACAGGAAATATGTAAAGACGAACAATGTCAGCAGCATCATCCCGAGGCTGGCCTAACCTCTAAAACTGATCAGTAAAAGCAAGCAACTGTCGAGTTACAAGTCAGGTTTCATCATTGATTTCCCCATACCCCCAAGTTATATGTAGTCAAATCATGTATTAAATAATCTAGAGCTAATACCAACACATGATCAGGCAGGTGCAGGTTTGTCTGGATAGTCAACAGGAACGGTCCGTAAGGACAACAGGTCAGGTTTGTAAGCATTAGATACAAGATCAGGTAACAGGTAAGACCATGGTACATCAGGTCATGCCAGGTAATATAAGGGTGGCACGTTATGCCAAGAGTTGTACGGTACCATGTCGGGTCAAGTAATATATGTAGCAAGTCATGTCCGGGTGTACAAGATATCATGTGGGTGCTCATAATCAACTAGCATAATCATGGTTATGAATCAACAAGCATGGGTACTATCAGAACAATAAACTGTCACATGTAACATGATAAACAATATGTGCAGATTAAACTACTTAGTTGTACGGTTATCAGTTTGTGTTTAAGAGATAGTTTCAACATTACATGAATACTGTATGATAAATATGGATGTTAAAGTCATGTTAATAAGTATTAAATAATTTAGGGATGCAATGATATGCATAATATGTTCAATGGATGCAATTATAATTAAAAACGGTTAAAGATGCACACGGATGTCCTGATAGAGTAAAACTATAGAAAGGGTATCATAGATTATGTACAATAGTTATTATGTGATTAAAATGTAACTGTGTTAGGTTCAAGTTTTGAATCTAAAATATGTAAACGGGACATCGCACTGTTAACTTGGAATTCAAGACTTTAGATTCTATCTATAGATTTAATATGAAATTAGATAAATAAATATTAGAATAGTATGAATAGCATGTAGCAAGTTTCACTTGCCTCGACGGATCGCGATACGTTAAACGGAACGTCTCGCGTCGGCGGGAAAAGTCGCGACGCGCGCACGGTACATGGAATGAGTCCAAACGACGAACGGTGGGATCACACGGGTCAGAGGTCTTCGCTGAGTCGTCGGGATCGTCGTCGGCAGTGTCGGATTCCGGCAATCAAGAAACACAGTGAACAAAAGAGAATAGCAAAATGCACAAAGAAACAAGAAGAGAAGAAGGGAAAGAAAAGAAGAGGAATGGGGCTAAGATTGCTTACTGGGTTGTAGAAGGGTGAGCTGGTGATGGCGGCGAGGCAACGGCGGTGAGGGGCGCCGGCGAAGGGTGTTGAAGAGTTAGGGTTTGGTTAGGGTTTTGGGCTCGGGTTTGAGGTTGTTGGGGTTTGTGTGCAAGGTTTTGGGTGCTGGAGGGAGAGCAGAGGAGAGGGAGGAGATGGCGATGGCGATGGGGATGGTCGACGGCGATGGAAGGCGGCGTTGGGTTCCCTGGTTCTCGTCGGGTGTGTGTGCAGGGGAGAGAGACTCGGGAAGAAAGAGAGAAGGAGAATAAAATGGAGATGAGGGCGATGAGGAGGCGAGAGGGATGTCGACGAGGGCTGAGGAGCGGGGAAAAGGAGTTAGGGTTTATCTTTGGTGGGTTTCTCGTAACGAGGATGCATGGGCTGTTAAAGAAAACAGACGAAGAAGAAGAAGGAAGAGATGCAGAGGGAGGTGACGAGATCCACGCGGGAGGTGACGAGAATCGAGGAATGCACAGTATTCGCGATAGGTGAGAGAGTGGGCGTGAGAGGAGAGAGAAAGAGAAGAGAGAGAGAGAGAGAGCTGCGGAGGAGAGAGAAGGAGGAAGGGAAAGCAGAGAGGAGAAAACCGTGGGGCCAGGTGACTTAAGGGGAAAATTTCTGATTAGTTGGAAAAATAGAAGAAAAGATAGAAGAGAGGGAGAGATTCGATGGTGGGGCCCAGTGCAAACCAAGAGCTTTGATTGGCTCGTGGGAAAAAGATATGGGGAAAGGTTTTGAAAAAAATCAAAAAGATTTTATTTGTTACCAGAAATCCGAGGTTAGCCGTATAATAAATATTGTAGGCTTTAAAATATTTTTTTGAACTGATTTAAGAAGTTTTAAAAATAAATAGGATTTGGCAGGTTACAAAATATTTCAGAATTGCGCCCGGGTCGGGTCCAAAATTTTGAATTTGAAATATGAAAATTATTAGCAAGTTCCAAAAATTAAAATGAAGGATTTTGTAACAGAAATGCATACCTTCAAGAACGGACGCACGCACGTGCGCGTAGCTATCCAAACACGTCCGTTTCACTGAACGGGACGAAACCACGATGCAAGAACGCTACCACAGGGTTAGGGGTATCAAGCAGGCCATGTCATGTATTTTTAAATTATTTTAAGTGACTTAAATGGTTATATGCAAGAATATGAAATGTTAGGGTAATCTATAACTAGGAAACAACGAGCTCAAGCAAGCGGGTCGAATATCAAGTAAACTACCATTTGCAACCAAATAGGGTAAATGAAATAAACACCACACACAACACATACGGTAACAGAAATTGGTATAACTGGACTCGGTTGTTACAACGATCCCCGTGAAATTAAGCTTAAATTAAGCTGTATATGGCCTCTGTTTAGTAGAAATGCATTGGTTGAAATTATAGACGATACTTCAATATCTTCGATGATAGACTTCGGTCTGGCAAACACCTAGCATTCATTTGAACTTTTAGTTCAGAAGGAACAATTGGAAGTATTTGATGTTACTCCAACGGGTAATTTTGATGGTAATGCGGGAGGTAGTTCCTGGGGAAACGGTCCGATGGTTAACGATGATATCTTTAGTCTCAGTGGATACGACTATACACATGATTATTCAAACCTTCAAACTCAAGGGTAAATATTTTATAAACCGTCTTTTTGTAATACCAAAATACTAATATATTTTATATTTTAAATACAGATTTTTCCAATCGTTTGTTAAAGCTGTATGCACACCTGAAGAACAACAAGGAACCATATACAACTTTTCATAGGTAAATCAATCTGAAATAAGTGTTGATTATGTTTATATTCTTCGTAATATGAAAATATTAAGAAAAAATTATATAAGAAAAAATTATATACTAAACGCAGATTTTCCCATACCTCCGCATCATTCTAACACGATCCAAGCAGCGCATTCCAAGCATGTCCGTCCACATCTTTCCGGACTTTTCATCCCGAACCATCCACATTATACCGACCTCAACCATCGTATATTGCACCCGAGCCTTATGTTGCTACGGGTGACATTGATATGGGTGATAGTGATGATGATGAAACTGGTGAAGGTCATCAAGGAGAGGATAACGCGGATTATGCCGCTGGATTGAATGAAATAGCATTGATTGATGACATGGCTGCGAATAATGATTTTTTCGAACTAGAAGATCCCGGCCTCGATCCGCTGGAAGATGATAGTTGGGTAGACTTAGCCGTGGCAGAAGTAAATACTGAACCCTATTTGGAAGCGACTGTAGCAAGCGAATACTGCGTCACTGTTAGATATATGTTTCAGGAAAAAGGAGATCTTATTTGTAAGGTGAAGTCGTGGGCTATTCAAAACAATGTTACATTTAAAACCGAAGAATCAAATAAGACGTACTATACCGTGGTATGTACGAAACCTCCTGAATTTAAGTGGAGATTGCATGCATATTGTTCCAAAAGAGCCAAAGCTTGGAAGGTCACGAAATACAACCAAGAACATATTTGTATCAATTTTATTATTTTAAAAGATCATAGGAATTGCACTTCATCTTATATTTGCTCACTAATCATGCCACTAATCCGTACAGATGTGGTGATGACTTCCCAAGAGATACGGCTCTACGTCAGCGGAGAGCACAAAATTCAGATTTCGTATGTGAAGGCATGTGATACTCGTAGAAAGGTATTATGCAAGATATTTGGGGATTGGGAAAGCTCATACAACTCTATAGTCCCTTTTATGGAACCCATGAAAGCATCAAATCCGGGGTCCGTATAGCGATTAAAAACCACAGAAACAGATGTCGATGGCTGTATCAGGTTTCAAAGAATTTTCTGGTGCTTCGCTCCTTGTACGGTTGGTTTCACATACTGTCGGCCGATATTGTGCGTGGATGGTACGTATCTATATGGTAAGTACAGAGGTTGCATATTAATTGCTACAGGTGTTGATGATAATAACGGTATATTTCCGTTGGGATTTTCTATCGTCGAGGGTGAAAATACATCATCTTGGTCATGGTTTTTTCTTCAACTCAAAAGTATCCCATCTGTTATTGATAAAACAGATTTATGTATCATATCTGATAGATATCTAGGAATATTAGATGCAATGAGAGCTGTATTTCTGACGACCCCACATAGGTTTTGCCTGCGACACTTCAGACAAAATTTTGATAGAAAATTTAAAAATTCAGATCTACATAAGCTTATGTACAACACCGGTGAAGCGTCTGACCCTAATGTTCATGACATGTACATGACGAAAATTGGAGAGATGAGTCAAGCAGCGAAAGCGTGGTTAGATGAGTATCCAGTACGCATGTGGTCACAAACACATGATAATGGATGCAGATATTTACTAATGACCACTAATATGTTTGAAAGCTTTAACGGGGTCTTTAAAGGTGTTAGAGGCTTACCGATACAGGGGTTGATTGTTCAAACCTTTTTCAGAGTGAATACTTACTTTGTGCAAAGAAGGAAAAAGTCTTTGGCGATGGAGACTCCACTCACCGCGTATTACGAAGATATATTCCGGAAAAGAGAGCACGGATCACAATACTACAGATCTAAAAGGTTTGACACGGCGGAGTTTCAAGTTACGGGGAGTAATGTGAATCAATATACCATAAATTTTAGAGATGAAGGGCTCTCTTCGTGCACATGCGGTGTTTTCCAGTAACAACATTTACCTTGTGCCCACGCAATTGCTGCTGCGAGCAGCATGCATAACTCACATTACAATTTTGCTTCTCGTTACTTTACAGTTTCCAATTACCAAGGCGCATACGATCCAAAATTTTATCTTATACCAAACAGTCTTTATTAGCACTATTATACTGGGAACAGACAAATACCAACTGTATTACTTCCGGACAAAAATATATGCCACGACCTGAAATGGCACGTGACTGGCACTTGAATCATAAATATGAGGTATGAATGCAATATAATGAAAACAGAATATATCATGAATGAGAAAACTGTTTTCTTAATTTAGTGAGATTTCTGTATATTTAAATCGAGGTATCATCAATGAAATCAACATAGAATCAGTGTCAAGTATCGACACAAAATATAAATTTCAATATCTCAATATCTCAGGCTTCGGCTATCCGGACTGGCCTATATTATCAAATATCAATATCCAGGGCTCCGGCTAGCTGGACTGGCCCAAATTCTTAAATAAAAGACCATGTCGTTATCCTCCGGATATCCGGCGCGTCACAATAAAATCACCGGTCAGTAGTACTTCCCTGTCTCAGGCTCAACGCCATCATCTGCGATCTTCTCGCCCCGGGGTACCGCACCGGGTCCACCATGCACCCACAGACGGTTTCTCATCCTCCTCGAATCGGGTGTATGATATCGCTCAAGAGCCGAGAAAACTCATGGTGGACATATCTCAAATCATATCAGGAGAAAAACGCACTTTTGTATCTTTAAAAATGATAATACGTTTTATAAATCCTTGCGGTTTCTCCAAATCCAGAAATCTCATGGAAATCCGAAATAACAATCTCTAATGTAAATAACAGTGAATACTGGGCTCCGGCAATCCGGACTGGCCCATAATATTGCATGACAAATGAATATAAAATGCATGGGTATCTAAATAAAGAATGCAATATCTAAACTAGCACATGAAAGCAATAACATATAAGAACTATCAGCTAGCAAGTTATGTCAATGAAATAATATTCTCTAAAGTGTACGTGACATAGCAATTACCGATGAAGATGTGTGTGAGACGGCAAGCAAGTATACGTGGAGCATACGCATCATCGGTAATGGTGCGGGTGTCCTAACAACAAGTTTCATCATTACTCACGAAAATATATATAGTCATGCAATGCAATGCGAACAGCAGAATAAATGGCAATGAATAGTAAATGCAGCAATATTGAAATATATATTCCTATATACGAGTCATACAGTTTTTGATATATGAAATTGCACGAATCGTGGTGTTTAGAAAATAAGGCTACGGTGTTTTTATGAAAAAGTACATCATTTGAAATATCCGTAGTATCCCTTGGCCTGTCTTTAAAATACTCACGATTCGTTAGTTTTGGAAATAAGTATGACTCGTGCTCAGTCTAACATCTACTAAGTAACTACAGGACTAAACTAACAGACTAGCCGAAAGGGTAAGGAAATCCACCTAAATCTGAGTCAATCTCTCTCTCTCTCTCTCTATATATATATATATATATATATATATATATATATATATATATATATAATAGTCGGTGATCTTGTCTCAATAGTATCACATACGATATAATATATATAATATGACATCCTCGAGTCAAGAGTGCGGATCTATCATCATAATTATATCTCGTACGGTAAATCCATCGTACGACATCCCAAATCAGGGTACGGGTCAATATCACATTTATCTCATTATTCAACCGGTATCTTTATCATCGTATATCATGAACTGGGGTACTGATATAAGTCTAGTACAATACTAATACCATATATATATATATATATATATATATATATATATATATATATATATATATATATATATATGCGTGTGTATGAAAACACATCGCCTAATGTAAGAACCATAAATTTCTGATACAAAATTTTCAAAATATTTTTTTCAAAAATTCATAAAGGGGTATTTATTGCCTGAGCACAAGACTTAAGTAATTAAATAGCAATTTAATTACAAGAAGGAGCTTGTAGCTCATTGTTAATACCTTGCACTGCTGAACCAAGCAACCAGAGTTCAAATCCCTTACCCCACATTATTTTTATATTATTTTTGTTTTAAATTCTTTGGAAGCCCAACAGTCCACAAGCTATAACTCCCAAAACTTGAACTGAACTTTAGAAAATAAATATACCAGTGCTTACCCCACGAGACCCCCACCCCCGGCACCCCGACTCGGCCGAGTCGGCTGGTGGACCGTCCGACTCGGGCCGGCGCCGCCGGCCGGACTTGGCCGGACGGCCGAGTCCCCAACATGAAAGTTATGGCTCTTCGCCTCCCTAACCCCCCTGCACACTTTAAATTAATGGATCGGTTCCAGAATACCCATTAACACCTAATTACTCAAATTTTAATGAATTTTCTATAATTTTTATATTTTTTTTATTAAAAACCCTTCACCTACCCTACCCCTGGCCTACCCTATAAATACACCCCTACCCTATACCCTCTCATCCCAAAATCCTGAGTCCACTCTCTCAAAATCTTCTCAAGAGTTGTGTACTTTGAAAACAAGTTCGCGCGAAACTCCGACGAAATTCCGGCGACGTTTTTAGGAACAACCGGCGACGAAGCAACGCCTCGGCAACCCCTTTAGTCCCCCCTCACTCCTTTGCTTAATCGAAACCCGTAAGTCCCATTCTATCTCTCTTTCTTATTCTCTAAAATACGAAATTACAAAACCCGACGGAATCGGAAAAAATCCGATTTCCGATTCGGTTTTCTATAAAATTCACTTCTCACCAATACATTCATGCTTAAACATTTTTATGTTGACTATTAAACATTTAACAAATAATTTGAACAAGTTTCATCACATGAAATGATAACGTTCTCAAATTATCGTATTTTTCATTTAAATACCACAATGTTTCGATTTCGCATTTAATCCCCTTAACTTTGCTATACATTTAAAGTAGAGCACGAGATAATGACCCACCTCCCCACACACGCAAATACAACCCTAAACGATATCATCAAAAACTTAGAATACGATAAAACAATACTTTCATTTAAATACCATATTCTTAATAAAACCATTTCTAAAAGTTTTAGCCTTGATACACTTTTAAATAAATACCTCTTATTAGGAAAACACGATGAGTTGTGGACATCGGTCGTTTATCTAAACATGACTTTGTGGTGTCTAGGCTAGGCAAGTGAGAAAAGTAACTTTAAAAGGCCCGTCTCACGGTGATTCGTGAGCGGATCCATCCTTTCCTCACTTGTACTTACCTGGCCACAATTGGCGGTGAAAAGGCGATTTGAGGCATCTAACAACTTGTCATTTAGCCCATTTAGAAATAGGCTAGTTGTTTCCTCCAATTAGAGCAAAGCTCTATTTGAATTTAAAAAATTCAAAAATTGAAGCAACGCTTCAGATCCTCTGCGCTGTGCGCAGAGCGCCACGTGTCAAAATCAGGCACGCCAGCGCAGGGAGCGCAGCGTCCGAGGCAGCGTGCCCAATCAGAGAAATGCTCTATTTAAAACAAAATTAAAGAAAGCAACGCTTCAGTTGCGCAAGCACTGCGCTGCGCGACACGTGTCAGCGCAGTGGCGCAAGCGCAGTTGCGCTGCGCTGTGCGCTGCGCGACACGTGTCAGCGCAGTTGCGCAAGCGCAGTTGCGCTGCGCTCTGCGCTGTGCGACACGTGTCAAGCGCTGGGGCGTTTGCGCCAAACATAATTAAAATTCTAGTAAGATCCTTCTGTTCTTGTTAAAACAAGAAGATTGTCTTCTGTAAAACAGAAGCCCTTGGATCAAAGATCCAACGGTGGGGAAAATTCCCCAAATCACTCAGAGAATGATCTCTTTAACAAATTAAACAAATTAATGGGCACTATATAAAGGCCCCTAGACCCCAATTCAAAAGACATCAACATCAAGAACATCAAGAACTTCAAAAACAAAACAGAGGGAACTCTGAAGAATTTTGAGAAGAAACTCAAGAAAAAAAATGGTAAAAACCTTTATAAAAGAAGAACTTCTTCTGAATAGATCATTGATCTAAGAACAAGATCAATGATCTTCAATAAAAAAAATAATAATAACAGTGCCTTGCACTTTTTTATGAACCATTGGTTCTGGAATCTTAAAGATTCCTCTCTTAAATCCAAAATTGGATTAAATTATTAAAACAGCGCCTTGCACTTGCAAATCTGCACTGTTGCGCTCTTGGGTTGGCGCAAGCCACCAGAGAGCGCCGCGTGTCAGCTCCAAGACCACTTGCGTTGTGCGCTTTTATAAGTTGGCGCAATTCACCAGAGCGTGCCATGTGTCAGCAGCGCACTGCGCTTGCGTGACACGTGTCACCACCATAAGCGCTTGCGCTCATTAATTAGCGCAAAGCGCCTGACAAGCCACTGTCAAATAACTAATGCACTGCATTATTGAAAAGAAGGGCTGAGCCCAATTAAAAAGGCCTAACATGCCAAATAAAATGCAATGCATTATTTTAAAAAAAAGGGCAGAGCCCAAACCAAAACAGATGCTCTGCATCATTTATAAAGGGACTGAGCCCAAATCAAAAAGGCCTAGCAGGCCAGAATAAAATGCAGTGCATATTAAACAAGGGCAAAGCCCTAGCACAGGCCTAATAGGCCAAAGATAAAACGTTGAACATTTTTCAACTGGACTTAGCCCAATCATGGCCATAAGTCCTCAAATTAAATTGACTGAGCAAGACTGCTCTCTTAAATCAATTTACATCCGGTTCAAGGGCACATCTCCGAACTCCTCTGACTCCTATCGTTGTAATCCTTCAACGACGTCAGAGAGGTGACGAGTCCCGACAACCACACATCGATACGGACTGCGGGGTCTTTAAACTCGTGGACCGAAACGTCCTTAAACTAATATTCGTCCCAAAATGGGAATGTTGGACCGAAACGTCCTTAAACTAATATTCGTCCCAAAATGGGAATGTTGGACCGAAATGTCCTTAAACTAATGCTTGTCCCCAAATGGGAATGATGGACCACCATGTCCCTAAACTGGAAATCGACCGCAACGTCATTAAACTAAACAATAGAGCCAATTGATCTCTTGTCGGATCTAAACGATCCCGTTAAGTTGATCTTAGTCTGGAGATTAGGCTAACGTATCCTTAACAAAAGTTTAAGTTGATCTTAGCCTCAATATGGCTAACGTATCCTTAAACTAAAATACCAAACCCAAATCTAAGTAAATACGGATTTGGACTAATCCACGTCCTATGGGAGACGGCATCACTTAGTCTCCGTATACAATCCACGGGCAACCACAAACAAAACAAACACACACGACACGAAGTGAAATTCTGGAGAAGGAGAAAGTTGCCGCCGCGATGAGGTAGCATAATTAACTGCAGGGGCTTGCGCCTGCAGGGAAGAGCGTCCCCACAATCAAAAACCCCTCAGATGAGGGGGAATCTGACGAAGTCTGCTACATCGGCCGCATCCGTCTAAACCTCCGATACCCGGTGCCATAAATCAACTTGGCATCTTCGGAGAGGTGGACGGATAAAACCAAATAGCATCTGCCCCCATATTCAGGAAAGACCGTCCGTCTTCCCGGTTTCCGGCGGTAAACAGATTCTTAAAGATTCCTCTCTTAAATCCAAAATTGGATTAAATTATTAAAACAGTGTCTTGCACTTGCAAATCTGCACTGTTGCGCTCTTGGGTTGGCGCAAGCCACCAGAGAGCGCTACGTGTCAGCTCCAAGACCACTTGCGCTGTGCGCTTTTAAAAAATAGAGCATTGCTCTTTAAAGTTGGCGCAACTCACCAGAGCGCGCCACGTGTCAGCAGCGCACTGCACTTGCGTGACACGTGTCACCACCACAAGCGCTTGCGCTCATTAATTAGCGCAAAGCGCCTGACAAGCCACTGTCAAATAACTAATGCACTGCATTATTGAAAAGAAGGGCCGAGCCCAATTAAAAAGACCTAACAGGCCAAATAAAATGCAATGCATTATTTTAAAAAAAGGGCAGAGCCCAAACCAAAACAGATGCTCTGCATCATTTATAAAGGGACTGAGCCCAAATCAAAAAGGCCTAGCAGGCCAGAATAAAATGCAGTGCATTATTAAACAAGGGCAAAGCCCTAGCACAGGCCTAATAGGCCAAAGATAAAAACGTTGAACATTTTTCAACTGGACTTAGTCCAATCATGGCCATAAGTCCTCAAATTAAATTGACTGAGCAAGATTGCTCTCTTAAATCAATTTACATCCGGTTCAAGGGTACATCTCCGAACTCCTTTGACTCCTATCGTTGTAATCCTTCAACGACGTCAGAGAGGTGACGAGTCCCGACAACCACACATCGATACGGACTGCGGGGTCCTTAAACTCGTGGACCGAAATGTCCTTAAACTAATATTCGTCCCAAAATGGGAATGTTGGACCGAAACGTCCTTAAACTAATATTCGTCCCAAAATGGGAATGTTGGACCGAAATGTCCTTAAACTAATGTTCGTCCCCAAATGGGAATGATGGACCACCATGTCCCTAAACTGGAAATCGACCGCAACGTCATTAAACTAAACAATGGAGCCAATTGCTCTCTTGTCGGATCTAAACGATCCCGTTAAGTTGATCTTAGTCTGGAGATTAGGCTAACGTATTCTTAACAAAAGTTTAAGTTGATCTTAGCCTCAATATGGCTAACGTATCCTTAAACTAAAATATCAAACCCAAATCTAAGTAAATACGGATTTGGACTAATCCACGTCCTACGGGCGACGGCATCACTTAGTCTCCGTATACAATCCACGGGCAACCACAAATAAAACAAACACACACGACACGAAGTGAAATTCTGGAGAAGGAGAAAGTTGCTACCGCGATGCGGTAGCATAATTAACCACAGGGGCTTGCGCCTGCAGGGAAGAGCGTCCCCACAATCAAAAACCCCTCAGATGAGGGGGAATCTGACGAAGTCTGCTACATCGGCCGCATCCGTATAAACCTCCGATACCCGGTGCCATAAATCAACTTGGCATCTTCGGAGAGGTGGACGGATAAAACCAAATAGCATCTGCCCCTAGGTTCAGGAAAGACCGTCCGTCTTCCCGGTTTCCGGCGGTAAACAGATTCTGGCACGCCCGGTGGGACCTTTTCCTCTTTCCACTCCACATTTCGTGTGTCGTCTTCGCGAATGAATCACGGTTTTTTAATGGTTGCCTTTGGATTTCAAGTTACTAAGATTTGGTCTTTTTCCTGGCGCAGAAATCAAGCATCAATGGCCTCCAACTGCTCGAGCTGCTCAAAGTGCCAGTGCAACCAACGCTCCGCCTCACCTGGAGGTGTAGCCTATGGGCCTCAAGCGGCCTCCATCCTTGTCATGCCGGTAGGCCAGGTGACCCAGGCCACTACCGGTCTGTTTTTCGGGACCATGCTCCCTCCTGCAAGCTTCACCATGCCAGTTCCCGCACCAGAAGCGAACAAGAAGTCGGTTTTCGATCGGCTCACTGCTACAACGGCCCCTTTCAACGGGTCGTCCAACATCAAACCGGCAGCCTCTGTCTTTGCCAGGCTGAGCCAGAACCCTGATGGGCCCGCCAGGAAGCCCATGAACCCTAAAATAGCCATCCTGAGAAAGACAGCCACCCCTGCTCCAGAAGTCGTCAAGGCGGCTTCTCCTGTTAAAGAGTCGGTCGTTTCGAGGCTGACTATTCCGGCTCCTGCTCCTACTCGAGGGTCTGTCTTTGACAGATTGAACGTCGCCACTCAAAGGACAACATCAGTCTTTAAGAGGCTGACACCAGCAGCACCTCATTCAGACAGGGGGCAAGAAGAAGCTGTCTCTGTCGCCGAGCCAGCCCCAACGGCTCGTTATGCTCGACGTAGCCACTGGCGCCGAGTAAGGAAGGCCGGAGGCAACTCCCCCTCAGGGCTAACTCCACCTGCTCCAGTGGTGGAAGTTAATGCTGCTGTTCCAACTGGGAACAACTTTGAACCACTTAGGAGGGTACGTAAGAACTCTCTAACTGCTATGCTAAAAAGATCTTCTTCACCTGCGAAGAGAGTTACAGAAACAAAGCTGGAGCAGCCCCCTCAACGGCTGTCCTCCAAAATTTATAAAGTCTGGCGGAGAGTTCAGGACTCGGTAATCGACCAAAATCACTCTCGCCAACAGAAAAGGGCAAAAGTGCAAGAAGAAAAGAACCGTCTGGACAAACAGCAAAGGACGACCACCACCAGGGTGCCTGCTGCAACGGCCCCCTCAACTTCAAAGGCCCATAAGAGAAGGAGGCCGGAGAAAATTTCCACGCCCGCGGCAAATGTCAAAGACAGTAAGCCTAAACGCCCTAAGTCTGGGGGCATTGTAGTCCATACTGTATACATGGCGTCGGGAAAGGAGGACAGTCGTGCATCTACAGGTCATAGACCGCTTACACGGTCAGTGACCAAAGCTCAGGAGTAACAGCAAAAGCTCCAGGAGATGATGAACGCGATGGCCGCACTCACTGGGCCAAAAGAAAGCCCTGAAGCGTCCTCGGATCAACGCCAGGAACAAGAAACTGACGCTAAATTCCTTCGTCGGATACTGGTAAAGAAGGATAAAGAGGCTGCTGAACAAGCGACCAACATAAAGCGAATGGCCCTCCTGATCCAGGACATGGTGGGTATGATGATTCAACAAGATCCTCCTTCTGAAGAAGATCCTCCGATCGTCCTTGAAGACGACAGGGGAGAAACGTCAAATCCTCCACCGGCTCTGTCAACAGCCAAGGAGGAGACAATCTCCAAAGCTGACTTGGACGAATATATAGCTCAGCAGATCCAGGTTCATCAGGCGATTGAGGTAACCGGCCAGATCGTAAAAACGGGGCGACCATATCCGAGCTGGTATGATCAAATCAAGTACCCGCCGGGCTATACAATACCGAAATTTCATGTCTACAAGGGGACGGGCAATCCCCACCAGCATGTTGCCCAGTTCAGGGCGCTTTGCGGCAACACTGGCGGTGATGATAAATTGTTACTTCGCCAGTTCATTGGTAGCTTATCGGATACGGCATTCGAGTGGTACTCCGAGCTCCCAAACGACTCTATCAAGACCTTCGCGGAGATGGAGCTGCTGTTTACCCAGCGTTTCGCAAGCGCCGGCGAACGCACCCCGATAACGGCATTGATTAATGCCAGGGTGAAGCCAGGTGAAATGTGGGTGCAGTACGCAATACGGTGGAGGAACTTATGGTCAAAATGCGAACAACGCATCGAAGAGGCTCCTGCTGTAGGCATGTTTGTGGGAACCCTCGATCCGCAAGCGACCATCTCGCAATTCATGATGTTCTTTAAGCCGACTACCTTCCAGGCCCTGATCGACAAGCTAGCTCAGATGGATCAGATGGGCCATAGACCTCCCCCTCCAAAGCCGGACTCTCGAAATGAGAAGGGGAAGGGAAAAGCAATTGTTGTCGCTAATGCTCAACAACAGCCGAGCAACTTGAAACCGGCTGTCTGTCAAAATAATATACGTCCGCACGTACCCCTGGAGGAGAGGCTAGGACGTCCTTACTCATTTTCCCGAGATAAAACGAGAAGATTATTCGAGCTGGCGTTGCGCAACCGACTCATAAACCTGCCGGATCCAAGACATCCGTCGCGGCCGAACGACGTCCATGATCCCAACTACTGTCCCTATCATCGAGTACTGGGTCATCCGATCGAAGATTTCTACGTCTTCAAAAATTGGATTGAAGACCAGTACCAACAGGGCAAGTTCGCGTTGTCCGACAGATGGAAGGTGAATCCGCCACAGCCTCACACCCCTAAAAGAATGAATACGCCGGGGGCAACATGCTCCCTCGTTGAAGAAGCTCCATGGGAGGTCGTACTATCAGCTAAAACAAAGAGGATGCTGAACGATCTTCAAACATGCCCAGCGATCAGGTGGAAGAACCCGTTGGAACCTCAGATCATTGAAGGGATGTTGAAGCCGTGCCCAACTCCAAAGAGCGATAGTGGTGGCCCAAGCACTCTCAGCCAGCCGTCAAAATCTTCAGAGAAGAAAAAGAAGAAATCCAAGAAGCCCGTGAAGCCTGGAGACAAGCGCACGAACTTACAGAAACAGATCAACGCACTGGAGGAGTATAATCAGAAGGCATGGACTCCCATCACGCTCCAAGAGTTCCCCAGCCACGTCTTTCAGGAGGAAGATGATGGAGAAAGCTCGTCGGATGAATCCGAGGAATACGTGGCGAGTTGTGATGTGATCTCTCACTCGTTTACGGACGACGAGAGAACTCCTTGCACTGAAAAGCTGGGGGCAGATCCTGAACCGAAACTTCTGGGGCCATCAGATGAAACCATTGATGCATTCCTCAATGAAGCTCTGTTGAAAAGTAAGGCCGATCGAGAACGCGAGACGCTCCTATTTGAAAAGGCCAAGCGTCGGCGATTAGACGAAAGGGTTGAGGAACTCCCGTCAAATCATGATACATCCATTGCGGACAAAATCAAATTCAAGACGATGAAGAGGTTTGCTAAAGCCATGTCGCTGGGGATGAGGCTACCACCCTCTCAAGAAAACAATACCGGCAAAGCAGAAATGCACCCCTTCTATTGCTTATATCATCGAAAGGTTTCGCACCCCACCGAAGAGTGCAAAGCTTTCAATAAATGGTGGCAGGGGTATGTTGCTCACCGACAACATTTTAAGCGGGAAAAGCGCAAAACTCGTCGGGAGCAGAAAAATACGACCGAGGGGCTTAACAGAACTACCGGCAATTGTCGCATGGTTAATGCCGGGGAAGCGCAAGTTCTCACATTCGGGAGCGACTCTGACGAGGAAATGGAGCTTAGCCCTCTATTTAAAGAGTCCACCTCGGGAAAAGAAGAAGAGCCGAAGGTCTGCGAAAATATCCGGCTGCGTAATCGGACGCTACCTGAAAAGAATCTCGGACCCTCAAACAAAAAAGATAAAGGGAAAGAAAAGGTCTCTGAGGATATCGCCCTGGATGACTAAGTTGTGGAAGAGCTAATTGCCAAGGACTCGCCAAAGAGAAATAAGGTGGACTACAACATTCTGGCACACTTGAGGAAGCTACCCTCGCAGCTCAGCATTCTTGATGCCCTTTTACTATCAAAAGAGGCGAGAGATTCGTTAATCAAGGCACTACAGGAGCCGGAACAATTCCAAGCTTTCCTGGCCGAACAAAAGATGAAGGATGAATTGGAAGAAGTGCACACGGCCGATGTCACTTTTAGCGATGAAGACCTTCTCCTTGGGACGTGCGAACACAATCGCCCCCTCTATGTCTTCGGATATTGTCATGATATAAAGATAGGCAAAATCCTGGTCGACAATGGATCTTCCGTTAATCTCCTTAACGTGCGGGTGTTGAAGGAAATCTGCATGAGCCTTCCAGCACCTGGCTCGGGATAAGATCACCATCTCCGGGTTCGATTCTCAATCATCACAAACTCTTGGATCTGTGATGCTAACCCTACGCTTTGGGCTGCTCGTCACAGATATTAAATTTCACGTCATAGACGCCAAGACATGCTACAATGCTCTGCTCGGCCGACCATGGTTACACGAGTATAATATCATCCCTTCTACACAGCATCAGTGTATGAAATATTTTAAGGATGGTCTCGAGTATACCGTGACGAGAGAACTGAACCCGTTCTCTGTGAACGAAGTCCGCAAATATATGAAGATGCTAAATACTTCTTACCGGATTTCGAAGACACGGAGAGGTGTCACAAGCCGGAGAACAAGGCTAACGCCACCATCCCTGTCTTCGGGAGTGATACCGAGAAGGAAGAGGAGATGGTTTATTCGGGTCCACCCCAATACAACAAATCGGGACCATCCGCTCCTACGTTGATCTTTGGCAGTGACTCGGAAGATGAAGTTCATGCTGTATTCTCTGCTCGGCCTTCAATACAAATGTCCGCTGACGAAGAGCAAAGTCTACAAGTCGCCATGGTTCCACTTAAACATCATAAAGAACTGGATGCGCTCGATACCTACAGTGTAGAGGAGCTGCGGACGTTCTATGTCCCTCCCAGGCGAGAAGGAGAGAAGGCGAATAGGCAATTTTATTCTACCGCTCTGAAGAAACCAAAGTGGAGAAAGAAATCTGGCACGGTATGGATCCTACGCTTGACAGGCTTCAGCCCATCCGTCTGCCCAGATATTATACAGAAGGTTTGAAGAGGCTGCTAAAGCGCCAGGGGATATCCTTCAAACAGACCGCTCGAAAAGCCAAATTGTATGACAGGGTCTGGAACGTCCCCGGGACTCAGCACAAGTTGCCTTATGGGAGAATGGAAACAATCGGACTTGGATACATTCGGTCCAAAAAACGAGAGCTACTCCATGATTGCTACGTCGTGCATGACTTCAATGAAGAAGCGGATGCTCAATGGGAGGACGCTAATCCTGAACCAGTAAAAGTTCCTGATGCAAAAGTGCCCAGTCCGTCGTTCGAAGAACAAATGGACAAGCTTATAAGGGAAGCTGGTCAAAAAGTCCGAGACCATAACCGCGAAATGGCCATCTATGAGAAAGCCAAAACGCAACGCCTCCTCCAACAGGCTGTGAAAGATGAAAATGCCGCTCCATGTCAACTTGTTGTAAAAAAGGCTCGACGCAGAGGCAGAAACAAGTCGAGAGGCGAAAAAAGCGCTCAACAGCAACAAAGCGGGACTAAGAAGCCACGCAAGCGGGAATCGAGCGGTCCAGACCTGTCCCTTGTGAAGAAGATGAGTCGAGCATACTCTTTTCCTCGGGACAAGACGAAGAAGATACTTGACCGAGCTATAAAACATCAGATGCTTACACTGTCGGAGTCCAAGCACCCCGAACAAGCAGGCGAAGTTTCTCACCCAAACTATTGCTCTTATCACCGAGTAATAGGACATCCTCTCGAAGACTGCTTCACCTTCAAGAATTGGGTCGAAGATCAGTATCAGCTTGGCAAGTTCGCTCTGTCTGACAACTGGAGGGTAACGCCGCCACAGAAGCACGAACTCAAAGCCACAAGAGCAGAACCAGCTCCACATTGGTCTTGGAAACGAACTCGTACTTGTCATATGATAACAATATCAAAAGAAGAGCCTGAGAATATGGATGACCTTCCCTGATGCTTCGAAAACAGCGACGATGAGGTGATCTCAGAATTTCCACCAGCACCGAAAGAGCTGGAAGATGGAATACATACCACCGCAGATAACCTCAAGAAAATTGAGTTGGGGACGGCAAACGACCCGTGACCGACATTCATCAGCGGGCTGCTATCTGAAGAAAGGATGGCTACGTTAAAAGATGTGCTTGTGCAGCATAGAGATTGCTTTGCATGGAACTATTCCGAAATACCGGGACTAGATCCAGAAATGGCTGTGCACAAATTGGCGATATCTCCGGACGTCAAGCCGGTAAAACAAGCGCCAAGAAGAATGCGGCTCGAGCTTGAGATGAGTATCAATGCCGAGGTCAAGAAGCTAATCGACTCTGGCTTTATCCAGGAGGTTCAATATCCTGAATGGATCGCCAACATCGTCCCGGTAATGAAGAAAAATGGGACAGTGCGCATATGCGTGGACTTTCGGGATCTCAATAAAGCCTGCCCGAAGGAAGATTTCCCAGTGCCAGTCACCGAGCTGATTATAGATAATACGTCCACTCACGAGGTTTTCTCCTTCATGGACGGCTCATCAGGGTATAATCAGATAAAGATGCATCCCGAAGACCAGAAGCACACCGCCTTCAGGACTCCGCTAGGTATATTCTGCTACAAGGTGATGCCCTTCGGTCTAAAGAACGCCGGTGCCACCTATCAGAGGGCCATGACGAAGATCTTCGATGACCTCATACATGAAATCGTCGAGTGCTATATCGACGACCTCGTGGTGAAAAGCAGATCATACGAGGAACATCTTGAGCATCTGAAGACCGTATTTCAACGCCTTCGACAATACAACTTGAAGATGAACCCTCTCAAGTGCGCATTCGGAGTTTCCTCAGGTAAATTCCTAGGATTCATCGTCCGACACCGAGGTATCAAAATAGATCCGTCAAAGATCAATGCGATAATGGAAATGCCTCCGCCAAGAACTCTCAAACAGTACGACGATTTATAGCCAACCTTTCAGGCAAGTGACGTCCTTACAGCCACCTGATGAAGAAGGGAACCCCGTTCGTCTGGGATCATAAATGCCAAGACGCGCTGAACGAAATCAAGCAGTACCTCCAGAATCCGCCAGTGTTAGCTGCTCCGGTTAAGGGAAAACCCCTTATTCTTTATAAGCACAAACTCAAAGCCACGAGAGCAGAACCAACTCCACATTGGTCTTGGAAACGAATTCGTACTTGTCATATGATAACAATATCAAAAGAAGAGCCCGAGAATATGGATGACCTTCCCTGGTGCTTCGAAAACAGCGACGATGAGGTGATCTCAGAATTTCCACCAGCACCGAAAGAGCTGGAAGATGGAATACATACCATCGCAGATAACCTCAAGAAAATTGAGTTGGGGATGGCAAATGACCCGCGACCGACATTCGTCAGCGAGCTGCTATCTGAAGAAAGGATGGCTGCGTTAAAAGATGTGCTTGTGCAGCATAGAGATTGCTTCGCATGGAACTATTCTGAAATACCGGGACTAGATCCAGAAATGGCTGTGCACAAATTGGCGATATCTCCAGACGTCAAGCCGGTAAAACAAGCGCCAAGAAGAATGCGGCTCGAGCTTGAGATGAGTATCAATGCCGAGGTCAAGAAGCTAATCGACTCTGGCTTTATCCAGGAGGTTCAATATCCTGAATGGATCGCCAACATCGTCCCGGTAATGAAGAAAAATGGGACAGTGCGCATATGCGTGGACTTTCGGGATCTCAATAAAGCATGCCAGAAGGACTATTTCCCAGTGCCAGTCACCGAGCTGATTATAGATAATACGTCCACTCATGAGGTTTTCTCCTTCATGGGCGGCTCATCAGGGTATAATCAGATAAATATGCATCCCGAAGATCAGAAGCACACCGTCTTCAGGACTCCGCTAGGTATATTCTGCTACAAGGTGATGCCCTTCGGTCTAAAGAACGCCGGTGCCACCTATCAGAGGGCCATGACGAAGATCTTCGATGACCTCATACATGAAATCGTCGAGTGCTATATCGACGACCTCGTGGTGAAAAGCAGATCATCCGAGGAACATCTCGAGCATCTGAAGACCGTATTTCAACGCCTTCGACAATACAACTTGAAGATGAACCCTCTCAAGTGCGCATTCGGAGTTTCCTCAGGTAAATTCCTAGGATTCATCGTCCGACACCGAGGTATCGAAGTAGATCCGTCAAAGATCAAGGCGATCATGGAAATGCCTCCGCCAAGAACTCTCAAACAGCTGCGGTCTCTCCAAAGGAAGCTCGCGTATATACGACGATTTATAGCCAACCTTTCAGGTAAGTGCCGTCCTTACAGCCACCTGATGAAGAAGGGAACCCCGTTCGTCTGGGATCATAAATGCCAAGACGCGCTGAGCGAAATCAAGCAGTACCTCCAGAATCCGCCAGTGTTAGCTGCTCCGGTTAAGGGAAAACCCCTTATTCTTTATACAACAGCCCTCGAAGGTTCTTTAGGCGAGTTATGGGCGCAAGAGAATGACCAAGGGAAAGAAAGAGCTTTCTATTACTTAAGTCGAAATCTACTGGGGGCAAAAAGCAACTACTCCCCCATTGAAAAACACTGCCTGGCGTTGATCTTCGCGATAACAAAGCTCAGGCACTATGCGTTGTCGCATGAAGTCCGTCTCATTTCGAGGGTGGACCCCCTTAAATATTTAATGTCGAAGGCCATATTGATGGGACGATTCGCTAAATGGGCCCTGCTCTTGATGGAGTTCTCGATAACGTATCAACCTCTCAAGGCTGTGAAAGGCCAGGCCATCGCCGACTTCCTCACTGAGCATCCGATACGCGCCGATTCTCCTCTGAATTGCGATCTTCCAGACGAACATGTGTTTGATGCGATCGATGGTGGTGATACCCGATGGGAGCTTTATTTCGATGGAGCATCTTCCATGAAGAAGCGCAAACAAACTACCCCTATAATCAAATCGGGGGTAGGACTCATCTTTGTAACTCCACAAGGAGGGATAATACGCTTTGCTTTCTCCTTAATAGAACCGAGGACAAACAATGAAGCCGAATACGAAGCTTTAATAGCAGGCCTCGAGATCGCCATTGACATGGGAATTGAAAACCTCCTCATATACGGAAACTCCCAGCTGGTCGTTAGTCAAGTAAACGACGACTACCAAACGTGCAAACCAGAGCTGGTGAAGTACGGCGAAAAGGTGCAACAATTGTTGACCCAAATTCCCTCTTACACTTTGGAAAACATACCTCGTACGGAAAACAGCAAAGCGGACGCGTTGGCCAAGCTCGCTAAAGAACTGGCTGACGAGAACCTCGATGACGTGAGGATCGTTATACAGAGCCGTCAGGTGCTTTCCCCAGCAGAAATATCTCCGGAATCATCCGAAGAAAAGGAAGCGACTGAGCAAATGGCTATGCAAATAAAAGACCGGGAAAAGGCCGAGGATTGGAGGGAAGTCTTTATAGACTACTTCAAATACCGTCGAACGCCCGAAGATGCATCCTCAAGACATCAGCTTATGAAACGAGCTCTGTCTTTCGCCTTCGTCAATGATACTCTGTACAAGAGGTCATTTGATTATCTGTGGTTGAGATGTCTGGGACCTGAAGAGGCAAAAAGAGTCGTTCAGGAAGTTCACGACGAACTCTGCGGTTCTCACCAAGCAGGCCCAAAGATGAAGTTGAAGATTAAACGGATGGGTTACTACTGGCCCACGATGATTCAGGACTGCCTCGAATATGCGAAACAATGCCACTCGTGCCAAATCCATGGGGACTTCATCCACCAGCATCCAAATCCACTACATCCAACGGTGGTTAGCTGGCCGTTCGAAATGTGGGGAACTGACATAGTTTGCCCCATCGAACCAGCATCGTCTAGAGGACATCGTTTCATCCTGGCGACGACTGACTACTTCTCCAAATGGGCAGAAGCAGTACCGCCGAGGAAAGTGAAGATGGATAATATCCTCCATTTCTTCAAGACACACGTCATATATCGGTTTGGAACTCCGCGACGGATCATCTCCGATAACAGGCCAGCTTACAGAAGCCACAAGATCAGTTGCTTTGTGCAGCAGCATAATATAGACTGGAGATAT
Source organism: Agapanthus africanus (assembly GCA_030015575.1). NCBI lineage: Eukaryota > Viridiplantae > Streptophyta > Magnoliopsida > Asparagales > Amaryllidaceae > Agapanthus > Agapanthus africanus. The sequence continues at coordinate 11,011,870 of JASDDO010000031.1, read as the reverse complement.
TCCTCGGTTTATAATCCGCGAGCTAATGGTCTAGCCGAGGCCTTCAACAAGACCTTGACAAAGATCATGAAGAAGACGGTGTCCCAGAATAAGAAGGACTGGCACGAGAGACTGCAAGAAGCTCTCTGGGCGTATCGAACTACATTCAAGACAGCCACGAACACAACGCCGTACGCGTTGGTATTCGGTACAGAAGCAGTATTCCCCCTTGAGATAGAGTTGCCTTCTCTACGAGTGGCAGTCCACTACGAGCTAACGGACGAAGAAAATGCTCACCTTCGGCTTGAGGAACTTGATGCCCTTGATGAAACACGGCTCATAGCGCAACAAAATCTGGAGGCCTATAAAGCAAAGATGATGCGCTCATATGAAAGATTGACCCGGCCGAGGATATTCCGCCAAGGCGAACTCGTGCTAGTGGTCAAAAGGCCTATGATCCCCAATCGCGCCAAGCGGGGAAAATTCGAGCCAAACTATGAAGGCCCGTACATCATAGACAAGGTCTACCAGGGTGGAGCCTATCTACTCATGGATATGCACGGTGAAAGGCCTTTCAGGCCAATAAATGGCCGCTTCCTAAAAAAATACTACGCTTAGCGAGTTACCGCCTAGGTCAATGATAGATGACGACGACTATGTCCGCTCGCTATCTTCCTAAGCTCAAACTTTATAAGCAGTAGCCAGCCTTCTCCTGGACGGACCTAAACGTCCTTAAACTATTGGCGGACCGAAACGTCCTTAAACTAACGAAGGACCGAAACGTCTTTAAACTACTACCGCAGCATCCTTAGGCTGACGAGATGAATAAAAAAAATATAAAAAAAATAATAATAATAAACGGTATGTCCATAAGCAAAATGGGCACGGATGAAAACCCGAAAGGGCTCCGTGAGTAAAAACAGCAGGGCTACCGGCGAGTGTTCGTGAAAACCCGAAAGGGCGCGACCTCGTAAAAAAAAAGAATAAAAAGAATAAAAAGGATAAAAAGGAAAACGGTATGTCCATAAGCAAAATGGGCACGGATGAAAACCCGAAAGGGCTCCGTGAGTAAAAACAGCAGGACTACCGGCGAGTGTTTGTGAAGACCCGAAATGGCGCAACCTCGTTAAAGGACACTTACAGGGTCCTCTCGACCTTGTAAGGAGAAACCACCCGCGTGAGATCCTTACGAATCATAAGGGAGCAACACACTTAGTGGTCCCCACGATTCCTAAGGAGAAAATACACTTGCGAGATCCTCACGACTCGTAAGGAGAACTCTTTTATGGGACCCTCACGGCTCATAAGATTTGAAAGTCTTGAGTTACAGAGACCTAAACCTGTGCTTAAGCAACCTCCACAACCTTCAATTTTGCCCTATAAGTGGTTCAATTCTGACCCTTGTATACAATCCACGGGCACGAATAAACATTTCCCTAACCAAGTCCCATTCGTGACTGGGATATGTACGCATGATGAACAACCCTTGTAAGTCCTCTCGACTTACAAGGAGAAAACCCTCTTGTAGGATCCTTACGACTTACAGAGGAACATACACTTAGGAATCCTCACGATTCCTAAGGAGAAAATACACCTACAAGATCCTCACGACTTGTAGGGAGAAATACCTTCGTGGGACCCTTACGGCTCATGAAGTCAAAAGCCTTAGCCGACAGGACCTTAGCCCTGTTCGCTAAGCCACCTTTGTTTGACATCAACAGAGGCAAATGATGATTCGCTCCTGGCAATATCCCAGTTGTAGCGGTGCTGATGCCGAAACCGGTGTCTAATTCCAGGCTTACGGCGAAAAGCCAGCAGGCCGCACATGCATACAAAATAGCCGAAATAATGGGGCATCTTGCAATAAAAAAAGAGCAGCAAGTAAAAACATATGCATATAAAACAGCCGAAATGATTGGGCAACTCGCAATAAAAAGCAGCGAGTAAAAATAAAATAAATAGCCGAAATGATTGGGCACCGCGGAAAAGAGCCGAAATGATTGGGCAACTCGCAATAAAAAGCAACGAGTAAAAATAAAAATAAACAGCCGAAATGATTGGGTACCGCGAAAAATAGCCGAAATGATTGGGCAATCGGGACCTTCGCGATATAAAAGCTGAAATGATAGAGCATCGCGGAAATAAAGCAATAAAAAAATGATGATGAAACTTTTGCCCTACAGGTGAGATCACATCGATCCCTGTATACAATCCAAGGGCGCAAACAAAGAGAGAACCATACCTTCCCAACAGGCTCTGCCAGAAAGCAAAGCCAAATCTCGACGGTTCACCAACAGCCTAGAGACAGTCGCGACATTCGTCTTGATGCAACAGACGCAGTGCCAACAAACGAAGCGAAGATCAAATTCCTAGCTTCACGGTTTTGACGGTAACTCATATGGAACCTGAAAGACCACCGGAGATCATTTCAAACCTCAGGGAAATCAGTGTCCCTGACAAATCCTTCGACTCAGGGAAACCAGTGTCCTTGATGAGAACTCCTGATTCGCGTCGTCCCGCAGAGAAACTAGCGTCTTTGCAGGAATACATCGATTCGTTTCAACCCCAGGAAAACCAGTGTCCCTGGTAAATACCTCAATTCAGGGAAACTAGCGTCCTTGATGAGAGCCTCCTGATTCGCGTCGGCCCTCAGAGAAACCGGTGTCTCCGCAGGAATACTCCGATTCGTTTCAACCCCGAAGAAACCAGTGTCTTCGGCAAAATCCTTCGACTCAGGAAAACCAGTGTCCTTGACGAGAACATCCTGATTCGCGTCGACCCGCAGAGAAACTAGCGTATTTGCAGGAACACCTCGACTCGTTTCAACCCCAGGAAAACCAGTGTCCCTGGTAATACCTCAATTCAGGGAAACTAGCATCCTTGATGAGAGCCTCCTGATTCGCGTCGGCCCTCAGAGAAACCAGTATCTCCGCAGGAATACTCCGATTCGTTTCAACCCCGAAGAAACCAGTGTCTTCGGCAAAATCCTTCGACTCAGGGAAACCAATGTCCTTGACGAGAACATCCTGATTCGCATCGACCCGCAGAGAAACTAGCGTCTTTGCAGGAAAACCTCGACTCGTTTCAACCCCAGGGAAACCAGTGTCCCTGGTAAATACCTCAATTCAGGGAAACTAGCGTCCTTAATGAGAGCCTCCTGATTCGCGTCGACCCTCAGAGAAACCAGTGTCTCCGCAGGAATACTCCGATTCGTTTCAACCCCGAAGAAACCAGTGTCTTCGGCAAAATCCTTCGACTCAGGGAAACCAGTGTCCTTGACGAGAACATCCTGATTCGTGTCGACCCGCAGAAAAACTAGCGTCTTTGCAGGAATACATCGATTCGTTTCAACCCCAGGGAAACCAGTGTCCCTGGCGAATACCTCAATTCAGGGAAACTAGCGTCCTTGATGAGAGCCTCCTGATTCGCGTCGAGCCGCAGAGAAACTAGCGTCTTTGCAGGAATACATCGATTCGTTTCAACCCCAGGGAAACCAGTGTCCCTGGCAAATACCTCAATTCAGGGAAATGAGCGTCCTTGATGAGAGCCTCCTGATGCGCGTCGGCCCGCAGAGAAACTAGCGTCTTTGCAGGAATACATCGATTCGTTTCAACCCCAGGGAAACCAGTGTCCCTGGCAAATACCTCAATTCAGGGAAACTAGCGTCCTTGATGAGAGCCTCCTGATGCGCGTCGGCCCGCAGAGAAACTAGTGTCTCCGCAGGAATACTCCGATTCGTTTCAACCCCGAAGAAACCGGTGTCTTCGGCAAAATCCTTCGACTCAGGGAAACCAGTGTCCTTGACGAGAACATCCTGATTCGCGTCGGCCCGCAGAGAAACCAGTGTCTCCGCAGGAATACTCCGATTCGTTTCAACTTCGAGGAAACTAGCGTCCTCGGCAAAATACTTCGACTCAGGGAAACCAGTGTCCTTGACGAGAACATCCTGATTCGTGTCGACCCGCAGAGAAACTAGCATCTTTGCAGGAACACCTCGACTCGTTTCAACCCCAGGGAAACCAGTGTCCTTGGCAAACTCCTCAACTCAGGGAAACTAGCGTCCTTGATGAGAGACTCCTGATTCGCGTCGGCCCGCAGAGAAACCAGTGTCTCCGCGAGAACTTCCCGATTCGTCTCAACTTGCAAGATAAAGCCTTAGGCGGCAGGGATTAAAAAACTTGTTTCCTGAGCACTGGGACCCTGCAAGTCGGTCTAAAACGGTCTCTTGCATACTATTCACGGGTCTCACTCTCCAAAGTCGAATCTCGACAAGGAGGGAAACAACCGATTACGGGTCCTCTCGACTTGTAAGAGGGAAAATTCTCTTATAGGATCCTTACGACTTATAAGAGAAAATGCACTTAGGAATCCTCACGATTCCTAAGGAGAAAATCCACTTACGAGATCCTCTCGATCCGTAGGGAGAAAAATCTCTATGAGACCCTCACGGCTCATAGAGTTGAAAAGTCTTAGGCAGCAGATCTGAACCTGCGGCCTAAGCCATCGCTATCTCTTGAAGAAACTAAGATGATTACTCTATTATCTGTCAACCATGTTTATTAAGACAACATGCTGATAATAAGAGAAAGGGAGAAAGCAAAATAGCATACAAGACATTGCAAAGAAAAAATGTGTATCTTTATTTATTAATTCAATCAAGTACAAGGTGAATCGTACAAAAGAATAAAGAATGGATACATCTTATTCGAAAAAGAAAATTTTTACAAGTATATTGATACAAAGGCAGCTACTGGGAAGGAAGCGTCTTAAATAACCCTATCAGTTGTTCGCGCACTTCCTTCCATGCCTTTTCCTGATCGGCCACCACCGCCAGTTCCGCCTCCACTTGAGCCCGTTACTGCAAGAAGGATGCAAGCTACTCCCCAACGGCCTGCTGAGCTGCTTCGCGGCCTTGAGCATTACACTCGGCAGGGTCGAGTTTCTGCTTCAGGTTCAGCCCATTTGAGATGCGTTCCAGGAGGCCCTCGAAGATAGCCTTCACTTGGGCAGCGTTAGCCTCAACCTCAACACGCAGACGAGCCGTCTCGCTCGAGGTCTTTTGGCATTCCCTCAGCCGTAAAGCCGCTTCTTGTTCCAGGTGACGGAAGTAAGAAGCGCTTTGCTCGATCCATGCTGCTCTTTGATTGCTTACGGCTAAGGTCTCAGGAGCAGGGCGCATAAACTCCGACTGATGCAGGCTGTAATACCCAGCCCCTTTTATACCTATATCTGTATTTTGTTACTTTAAATTTTATTTATTTATATTTATAATTTTATTTCTTCTAAACACCCATTTTCTTTTATCAATAAAACCAATTAAACCCAAACCAAATATATCTTTTCCTTGTTATAAAATCCCAGCCCATTCCATTCTTAAAGAAAATATATTCCTTGAATTTTAACCCAAGCCCGGCCCTTTCTTTTCCCTATTTTCTATTAATTTCCCTGCGGCCCACTCCCCCCCCCCCATTTCTTACCAAATTTCCTTTAAATTCTTCCTGGCCCAACACGCGAGCCCAGCAGCCCAAGCCCTCACCGCGCCCGCTTCACCGACCCGACCCGTTTTCTACACCTCTCTTCCCCAACGGCTCTTTCTGCCTCCCCCGCTCGCGAGATCCGTTTCCTCCGCCGACGCCTTCGCCCGCGCCCACGCCCACGTCGTGCACCGTTACCCTCACGATCCCCTCGTCACCCCTATCTCACTCCCCCTCACGTTCTCTCTCTCTCGCTTTCTCCCTTTCTCCTTCTCTTTCCCGCTCCCTCTCTCGAGCCCACGCCCACGCTTGCGCTCGCCGTCGTCACCCTCGTCCCTGACAACCCACAGCCCCGAGCACCTCTCCTAAACCCTCGCCGGAGCTCCGACCTCCATCACCTCTCCTCCCCTATCTCCCTCACACCCTCACTCCTCTCTCTTCTCAAAATCTTCCCTCTCGTTCACCAAGCCGGCTACGACCCACTGCAGTTTCCCTCGCCCGCTCCCCTCGACGACGACGACAAACCTCCTCCCTTCCTCCTCCACCAACTGAGCCCCTCACCACTCCACTCCGTCGACCGAGCACCCTGCCAAACTCCCCTGTACACCCAACCCACTCACACACGAGCTCGGCCACCTGCGCCCTCTCGTCGGCGAGCCCCCACTGCTTATCGTCGACTCCCCCGCACCCTCCTCATCGTCAGCAACATCACCATCACCCCGTACATCCACACCCGAGCCTCTACACCCCTCTCCCAAGCTCTCTCTATCTCCCTCTGCAACCTCTCTCTCTCTCTGTTTCTCTCTCTTTCTCTCAAATCTCTCTCTCTCTCTCTGTCCCTCTCACCCTCTCTCTCTGTGTGTGTCCCTCTCACTCTCTCTTTCTCTACAACTCTCTCTCTCCGTGTCCCTCTCACTCTCTCTCCCTCTACAACCCTCACTCTCTCTGTCTCTCTCTGTTACCTTCTCTCTCTCTCTCTCTCTCTATCTCCCTCTAAATCCACGTCTCTTTAAATCTCTCTCCCTCCCTCTCAGCGCCTCTTCTCCCTGCTGGAGCCACAGTGTCCGTCGCACCCACCGAGACACCTAGTCTAAGAGCCAAGTTCGAGCCGAGACCGCGAACCGAACCGCGTCGTTCGTCGTGCATTCGTACCGTTGCCGCTGCCGTGCATCGCCCAAAACGTCTCCAGGCAAGTTCTCTAATTGCTACATGCTAAATTATGTTTGTTACAAATTAAAGTCGTATAGATTCCGTAGTTACTTTTCCCGATAAATTATATGACGTACCTGTTCGATACATGATCCCAATGAAAATAACGGAACTGGATTTTTTATATTGGCCCATGTAGTGATGAATACCTTGTACAAATTTCGCTGGAAAATACGACTATTAACGACTAAAACGACCACCCCCAAGTATACCTGTAAAACTGGAATTTTCTTGTACCTGAAAACCGTTAAAATCACCATAAATTATATACATAATGGAATGATGAGTTCGAGGGCTCAAATCGAAGCCGACTCGACGAACTATAATCCTATGCAAGTTTCTAATGATTTCTGTACTTAAACTGCGACAATATTTAGATCGGAGTGCGACTTTGGACTGCAGTCCAGAGCGACTCCAGTTGTTGTTTACTGTCCCGTAATGGGTACCACCTTGTTTCCTTAAATCGTAGGCTGTGGAACTCCGCAGTTTATTAAATGTTAATCTGTTATCTAGATAACACAAGTGGTTTCATCCTGTTTCGTCATCGTTTGCTATTTAATCTGTAATTTAATAGATGGGGACGTATAACAGTCCCAACAGAATCAGAATTGACATACTAGTATTGAATAGTGTATATCTCCTGACGTACAGACGCGATTGAGAATCCGTCTATTGCGTTGAAAACCTTACTCAAAACCCTAGATTTCATTCAACTTTAGCGTCGCTAAAATCTGATCCCAACTGGGATTAAAATGCGTTGCGAAACGGACTTCCGATTCTGAAACCGGATTCCAGCCGTGAACGCTTAAGATGAAATGGCCATAATTAGTGATCCTGGAACCCGATTGGCGGGAAACCAAATTCGCTGGATAGATAACTGAACATACTACTTATTCCCCGTTCATCGTTTCGCTAAACTGTACCCGTACGATTTATGATAAATCGTGCAAGTGATAGAATACTGTTTTATGACACCTTAATCATGCTTTACATAATGTTTCCGCATCATATCATACATATGTCACTGCATTGATAACCTAGTGATAATGTGCATTACACAGTGTTAGGTATTAGTGATGATTGTGGCAAGTACGTTAGTGTTCGTGTATAAGTGAATAAGTGAAAGTGACACGTACTTGTACACAATCAGTGAACCTTATTATTCTATTGCATTGTCGACGTCTGTGGGACGCGTGTACGTGTGACTATAAGTGGTATGGGACACTTATGGAAACTCTTGCATGGGTGTCACAGATAAGGCACCAGACACTGCCATTTATCTTAGATATTATTCGGGACGTGCTTGATGGAGGTCCTGCCTCCAGTTCTCGCGCAGACTTGTCACAGACCGATTAGTATTTGAGGTTATGGTTAGCGTTTGATGTAGACCACGGGGTGTGGGGTAGTTTGAGTGTGAGTTCAACAGAATCTCGGGAGTCCCATGCCGGCTTATATATATGGAGATATATGGAGATTTACAGGGTACATGATTATTACCGTGAGTTATATGTTGGGCCCGTGGTCCCTTGCCCTTGGGTTCTACCCTTGGGTGGAGGACACTCACGAGTGGTTGACTCTCACACTTGGACTGACGATAGGCTTAGTGACCTGTACAGTGAGACTTAGAGACTGATAGGGAAAATGGCATTGATATACATTATTTACCGTTGTTGACATACCCGGCATATTATAATACTGTTTTACTGTTCACTTGATCTATTAGACAATTCATTGGTTATTGCATGTTCATATCTTTACCGTCTTGATTTACTGTTATATATCTATTATCATTGTTCGAGTTGTCACTTGTATCTATATATTATATTACTATTATGTCGCTCTGACGACCTGAGTATGCATGCTCAGTGTGAGGCGTGGATTTAGCCTGGACCAGGACTATACGTACATCACGGATATCTTGATTAGCTATCCAGGGTTATACCCTTTTGTTTCCCATCAGGCCAGTTCTTTATATTGTTTTGTTCAGTTACTGCATTTCTCATTACCTGCGCATTATTTACTGTTTACCACGTAAAGCTAGAAGCCGAAGTGTGACTACGGCAGGACCTTCCCTTGACCGTAGGAGCATGACTGGCCTTGTCAACCCCTCGTATTCCGTATTTTGGGAAGCGGGGCGTGACATGGTTTAGTTGGTATCAAAGCCATGTTTTGTTTCGATTGCGATTGCAGTTTTCCGTGTATAGCTTGACAATCTAAGACATCACTCGGTCTAGGTTGTAAACTTGTTATTCTTGATCCATATTCACATAATGTGTTCCACTATCCATTCGCTAGGGTTTCAGGTGACTTGGTAAAGTTAGGTGGTTTTAATTGTGAACTACATCACGGTTACACTACCATACTCTGTTTAAGTGACTTAAAGTCATACTGTTGATTTTCCACTTGTAGTGAATTTCATCACATCTGATATTCTTGAATCTTTGTCCAATCCATATTATATTTTGATTCTTATAGCTTGTGCATTATATCATCCTCAAAATTATTGTTTCAGGATCATGTCTTCCAACGACTCTTTCTCTATCTCCACTCCTCAGAATCAGACCATTGAAATTCTGAGTGTACTGCAAGGTCTGAAGGAAGCCCAGGAGCGGACGAACGACCTGTTAGCTGAAGGACTGAGAAGGCAGGTGAATCAGGCACCAGCGGGAGTCTCAAATTGTAAAGGGATCCCTGTTTGAAGAGGAAAAGAGAAGAAGATGAAGCGCCAATTTGTTTCCCCGCGACAGAAGCAGCAGAGGACCCAATGTTGTGGGTACTGTAAGAGGCCGGACATCTTCAGAGGGATTGTCGTCGCGCCCAAGGGAAATGTCTGATTTGCGGATCCAGCGAACATCTTATCAACGGTTGCCCAAAAAGGAAGGAGCTACAAGGAGGAGACTCATCCACACTCTCCACTTTTGCCAAGTGATGATTATTGCGTAGTTCGAACCGCGAGGATAAGGCGGACCCAACCCAGGATTCAACTCGCGTGACGAGAATGCAGCGGTCTAGTAGTCAAAGAAGAATTTTCATGTTCTCTACTTTCAGTAGTAATGTTGTCATCCCCTTATAAATATTTCTTTTCGTTTGAAATCTTGTATCCGTCGAACTTTTAATCGAATGCAATAAAAACTTTGAATCGTAATATATGTATCATTCTCTTGCTTTCTCCTTATTTATACTATTCATTATCACAGCATTTTAATCCTGATTTTTCAGTTCTTGCCACCGCATATTTTCCTATGCTTCGTACCCTGGAGCAGCGTCGCATCTAGATGAGGATGCACAGTCATGTGTTTCCTTAGGCCGCACACTGATGAGTTCTGATGATGAGATCAACGATCCCCAGGTCATTTTCGGAAACGGTGATTCAGAGGACGAAGGAGCAGCCGCCCCAGAGTTTGACATGATAGACGATTCCGACGAAGAGGAAGGAGACCCTGAAGAGAACCCGATAGAGAAAGATCCCGAGGAAGACCCGATAGAAGAAAATCCAGTGGAGGAAAATCCCATGGAAGAGAATCCAGAAGAAGAGAATCACATGGAATCAGACCTCGATGAAGAAGCTCCAGTCGAGGAAGAAGGACCAGAAGATCAAGACCCTGCTGTGGAAGAACTCCCAATAGCGATCCCTGCGAGGCGATATGGGAATGGACGCCCCTACCTGAGCGCGCGAGCCTACCGCAACCTACTAAATCTCCACAACCACGACTGATGGGATTTTTAAATGTTGTCTTCTCTGGCCAAATAAATCTGTGTATAGTTTAGGGCCACCTTCGTTTTTCGAGAGTGCTTTGTTTCGAATTTTATTGAATGAAATAAATCTTCTGAGTTCGCAAATCTTTTGTTTACTTGTTCACTCGATGCTTTGATTTTTCCTTTACTGTTTTCCTTCTGAGACCCCTTACTGCCCACGCCTATACCTTGTGCTGATTTGACCCTCACTGAGATTAACGAGTATCACACCCGATCTTTTGAGTGGTCCACCCATCATCCTTCGTCTATGCCTCGTCTGAAATCCTTCTGGGAGGAGAAATTTATAGTGAAATTTCCGAGTTCGCTAACCCTTCAAATTTTTGATTCATATGATGTACCGACCGTTATCCTCCCCATATTTTTCCCTTGAAGCCCTTGATGCTCACCCTTACTGCCTGTGTTGACCCGACCCCGATCTCTTTGACCTTCAGTCTAAAGCCGTCACACTCCGACCTTTTGTATGAGCCACACTCCATTGTAATCCCTACCCTAGCTAGCCATATATATATTTGTGTTTTTCCTATTACCCTAACTATATTTGGGGACAGTGTTATTCAAAAATTTAGTTTTCATTATTTTGTATTTATCGAAGAGTGCGTTTTATTGACTATCCCCGTTTTACGCATTTCAAGTACTTCACTACTAGCCTTCCCATTATTTTTCGATAGCGCAACCTTACATCGCGTATATTTTCGTTCCATGTTTCTTATTTTCACTATGTGACTTTTCTAAGTTATTTGATCGATACATTATCCTAAAATGTTTTAACCTACCGATAAATCTTTCACTACATTATTGTCGTTACTTTATTTTCGGGTATTGTGCCTATGGTTACTATTATAAATGGTTGTGCCTTATACTTATTATTTCTACTTTGCTACTTTTGATATACTTATATGTGCACAGATTTGGGTTTCGATTTTATCGAACACGCCTTGATTAATATTGTTCGCTATTGTTATTTATATTCTCGTATACATGTAGTATGCCCTCATAATTGTTCCTGCCTATTACTTATTTAGAACTATCCTTGTGTATGTTGTTCTTATATAGTATATACCTTCAAATTTCTTCATCCGCCTATTTCAAGTAAATCATTATGTGTTAGTTTGCGATATAGTAGCTTTCGCTTATTATTTTTTTAGCCTGTCGTTTTTTTTAAATTTCGAGGACGAAATTTTTGTAAGGGTGGTATGATGTAATACCCAGCCCCTTTTATACCTATATCTGTATTTTGTTACTTTTAAATTTTATTTATTTATATTTATAATTTTATTTCTTCTAAACCCCCATTTTCTTTTATCAATAAAACCAATTAAACCCAAACCAAATATATCTTTTCCTTGTTATAAAATCCCAGCCCATTCCATTCTTAAAGAAAATATATTCCTTGAATTTTAACCCAAGCCCGGCCCTTTCTTTTCCCTCTTTTCTATTAATTTCCCTGCGGCCCACCCCCCCCATTTCTCACCAAATTTCCTTTAAATTCTTCCTCGCCCAACACGCGAGCCCAGCAGCCCAAGCCCTCACCGCGCCCGCTTCACCGACCCGACCCGTTTTCTACACCTCTCTTCCCCAACGGCTCTCTCCGCCTTCCCCGCTCGCGAGATCCGTTTCCTCCGCCGACGCCCGCGCCCGCGCCCACGCCCACGCCCACGTCGTGCGCCGTTACCCTCGCGATCCCCTCGTCACCCTTATCTCACTCCCCCTCACGTTCTCTCTCTCTCGCTTTCTCCCTTTCTCCTTCTCTTTCCCGCTCCCTCTCTCGAGCCCACGCCCACGCTTGCGCTCGCCGTCGTCACCCTCGTCCCCGACAACCCACAGCCCCGAGCACCTCTCCTAAACCCTCGCCGGAGCTCCGACCTCCATCACCTCTCCTCCCCTATCTCCCTCACACCCTCACTCCTCTCTCTCTTCTCAAAATCTTCCCTCTCGTTCACCAAGCCGTCCACGACCCACTGCAGTTTCCCTCGCCCGCTCCCCTCGACGACGACGACAAACCTCCTCCCTTCCTCCTCCACCAACTGAGCCCCTCACCACTCCACTCTGTCGACTGAGCACCCTGCCAAACTCTCCTGCACACCCAACCCACTCACACACGAGCTCGGCCACCCGCGCCCTCTCGTCGGCGAGCCCCCACTGCTTATCGTCGACTCCCCCGTACCCTCCTCATCGTCAGCAGCATCACCATCACCCCGTACATCCACACCCGAGCCTCTACACCCTTCTCCCAAGCTCTCTCTATCTCCCTCTGCAACATCTCTCTCTCTGTGTTTCTCTCTCTTTCTCTCAAATCTCTGTCTCTCTCTCCCTCTACAACTCTCTCTCTCTCTCTGTGTCCCTCTCACTCTCTTTTTCACTACAACTCTCTCTCTCCGTGTCCCTCTCACTCTCCCCCCTCTACAACCCTCACTCTCTCTGTCTCTCTCTGTTACCTTCTCTCTCTCTCTCTCCCTCTCACTCTATCTCCCTCTAAATCCACGTCTCTTTAAATCTCTCTCCCTCCCTCTCAGCGCCTCTTCTCCCTGCTGGAGCCACAGTGTCCGTCGCACCCACCGAGACACCTAGTCCAAGAGCCAAGTTCGAGCCGAGACCACGAACCGAACCGCGTCGTTCGTCGAGCGTTCGTACCGCTGCCGCTGCCGTGCATCGCCCAAAATGTCTCCAGGCAAGTTCTCTACTTTCTACATGCTAAATTATGTTTGTTACAAATTAAAGTCGTATAGATTCCGTAGTTACTTTTCCCGATAAATTATATGACGTACTTGTTCGATACATGATCCCAATGAAAATACTCACCTAATTTGACGAAACTGGATTGTTTATATTGGCCCATGTAGTGATGAATACCTTGTACAAATTCGCGGGAAAATACGACTATTAACGACTAAAACGACCACCCCCAAGTATACCTGTAAAACTGGAATTTTCTTGTACCTGAAAACCGTTAAAATCACCATAAATTATATACATACTGGAATGATGCGTTCAAGGGCTAAAATCGAAGCCGACTCGACGAACTATAACCCTATGCAAGTTTTTAATGATTTCTGTACTTAAACTGCGACAATATTTAGATCGGAGTGCGACTTTGGACTGCAGTCCAGAGCGACTCCAGTTGTTGTTTACTGTCCCGTAATGGGTACCACCTTGTTTCCTTAACTCTTAGGCTGCGGAACTCCACATTTTATTAAGGTGAATCTGTTAGCTAGATAACACAAGTGGTTTCATCCTGTTTCGTCATCGTTTGCTATTTAATCTGTAATTTAATAGATGGGGACGTATAACAGTCCCAACAGAATCAGAATTGACATACTAGTATTGAACAGTGTATATCTCCTGATGTACAGACGCGATTGAGAATCCGTCTATTGAATTGAAAACCTTACTAAAAACCATAGACTTCATTCAACTGTAGCATCGCTAAAATCTGATCCCAACTGGGATTAAAATGCGTTACAAAACGGACTTCCGATTCTGAAACCGGATTCCAGCCGTGAACGCTTAAAATGAAATGGCCATAATTAGTGATCCTGGAACCCGATTGGCGGGAAACCAAATTCGCTGGATAGATAACTGAACATACTACTTATTCCCCATTCATCGTTTCGCTAAACTGTACCCGTACGATTTATGATAAATCGTGCAAGTGATAGAATACTGTTTTATGACACCTTAATCATGCTTTACATAATGTTTCCGCATCATATCATACATATGTCACTGCATTGATAACCTAGTGATAATGTGCATTACCCAGTGTTAGGTATTAGTGATGATTGTAGCAAGTACGTTAGTGTTCGTGTATAAGTGAATAAGTGAAAGTGACACGTACTTGTACACAATCAGTGAACCTTATTATTCTATTGCATTGTCGACGTCTGTGGGACGCGTGTACGTGTGACTATAAGTGGTATGGGACACTTATGGAAACTCTTGCATGGGTGTCACAGATAAGGCACCAGACACTGCCATTTATCTTAGATATTAGTCGGGACGTGCTTGATGGAGGTCCTGCCTCCAGTTCTCGCGCAGACTTGTCACAGACCGATTAGTATTTGAGGTTATGGTTAGCGTTTGATGTAGACCATAGGGTGTGGGGTAGTTTGAGTGTGAGTTCAACAGAATCTCGGGAGTCCCATGCCGGCTTATATAAATGGAGATATATGGAGATTTACAGGGTACATGATTATTACCGTGAGTTACATGTTGGGCCAGTGGTCCCTTGCCCTTGGGTTCTACCCTTGGGTGGAGGACACTCACGAGTGGTTGACTCTCACACTTGGACTGACGATAGGCTTAGTGACCTGTATAGTGAGACTTAGAGACTGATAGGGAAAATGGCATTGATATACATTATTTACCGTTGTTGACATACCTGGCATATTATAATACTGTTTTACTGTTCACTTGATCTATTAGACAATTCATTGGTTATTGCATGTTCATATCTTTACCGTCTTGATTTACTGTTATATATCTATTATCACTGTTCGAGTTGTCACTTGTATCTATATATTATATTGCTATTGTGTCGCTCTGACGACCTGAGTATGCATGCTCAGTGTGAGGCGTGGATTTAGCCTGGACCAGGACTAGACGTATATCACGGATATCTTGATTAGCTATCCAGGGTTATACCCTTTTGTTTCCCATCAGGTCAGTTCTTTATATTGTTTTGTTCAGTTACTGCATTTATCATTACCTGCGCATTATTTACTGTTTACCACGTAAAGCTAGAAGCCGAAGTGTGACTACGGCAGGACCTTCCCTTGACCGTAGGAGCATGGCTGGCCTTGTCAACCCCTCGTATTCCGTATTTTGGGAAGCGGGGCGTGACACAGGCGGACCTCGATTTCCCTGCAGTGGTTGACCCAAAGCTCGACGATGCCTCCATCATCAAAAGTCACAAGCGCCGCCAACATCGGGTTAACCTCCGCAGCGAAATCCACAGCAGATGGGAGAGCGTCTGCGTCAAGCTCCTCGACGTATCCGCTCAGCATGCCCAAGCTCATTATAGCACCCTTTAAAGAAGGACGTCTCAGGAAGTGGCCTGCCGGCATTGTGACTCGAGACTCAAAAGGCGCCGGGATCGGAACGACAGCTGAAAAAACAAAATACGATTAGATGAAAGTTCAAGAAATACAAAAAAAAGTTCATTGATGAGATAGTTTACTATACCAGCTGCAGCGGGCGGCAAGGCCGGAAGGGCCGGTGGCGCAACCGATCTCTCATCCCCTCCTTCGATTTGTAGCACTGCAATCAAGACAAGGGAAAGTTAGAAATAACTCCATCACTAAAAAAGGAAAGACATCAGTTGTAAACTATACTCACTAGCGCCACTGGAGGAAGAAGTGAGTTCAGATGGGAAGGAGAAGTGTGGGTGCAACACCTGATAGAGATGATCAAAAAGCACTCCTGAAAAGACACAATAGTACGACTTTAGTACATAAATTATGCGGCTGAAAGATAAAAATAATAGGTTGCAAATCCATACTTTCCAACATCTTTGATGGTACAAGGGAAGGCTGAGAGGTGACCACCGTCAAGGCAGTAGTTGACGGCGCTCCCTCGAGCAATGGAGCATCGGCACTGGCCGCACCTGCGTTAAAGACAAAGAAAAACTTGTCAGAAAGGATTGCAAGATAAAAAAAGGGACAGTAACTCGAAATTTACCTGATGAGCCGCCAGCCGAGACGGAGGCGTCTCCCTCCTCCATCGACATAAGTCCACCTCCCGTGGCCTCATCACCAGACTCTACGGGGGCCGTCGTCGTGCTCGCAAGGCCAGGAGACGGCGGAGGACCGTAGGCGGGGACATCAATGATCGGAGCATTGCCAAACTCTTGAGAAAGAGCGGCCGGCTCGTCCTCAGGAATCATGCCCGCCTCACCCGCTACTCCCTCGGGCTCGGCGGTCGCCATTGTCTCATCCGCCGTCACCATGAGTTCGCCGGTCTCAGGCGCCTCGCCCGCCGCTGCCCCAGGCTCAGTTATAGCGGTCATCTCATTTGCCGCCACCTCAGGCTCGGCATCAACGACCTTCTCTGGTGCAGCTCCCTTAGCCCCCAGCTCAGGCTCAGCAACCCCGGCGACTTTGCCCACCGTCAGCTCGGGTTCGGCCAGTGCCTCTTCCTCTGTCCCCTTAGGTTTGACGGTCTCCGTTTCCCCTTCGATTGGACTTAGCCCTGCAGGACAAGATATATAAGAACCGACAAGTTTACAATTATTACAAACAAATCTTGAAAGATACATTACCTGAGGTAGACTTATCATTTGCCCCGCGAGCTGCATGTGCCACCTGTCTGCGAGCTGTGGACAAGGCGACTGGGGGCTCTTCTGAGGGGGTATCAGCACGAGGGACGGTGCTTGGGCCAGCTCCCACGGCCAAAGCAGCCCTGCGTGCCTTCGCCTTGCGCCTTAGTCGCTTTCTCTCCTCCTGAGCCGTTGAGACAAACCTCTTCAAAGCCTCCTTCATTGAGACGTCCTCGTCTGTGAACAGGGATGCCTCCAAATCCTTCAAGGCATCCCTCATCGACTTGTCGAGCTGAGGCTCTCGCGGCAGCCCCGAGGAGACTGGGACTTCAGTAGCAGGCCCGGGGAGAGTCCCCGCGTCAGCTGGCGCAGCCCCTGCAAAGAAGCAAAGGAAGAAAGTTAGGTTGACCATCAGAAAAGAGGATAAAAACTTAATAAGGCGAGACATACCGATGCCCATTAAAGCACGCTTCTCTTCCTCCTCCTGGAAGGTTTTTAAAGAGGCAGCGACGACTTCTTCGGTAGTGACACCTGTTAAAAAAGGGGGAAAGCATTAGTCGAAGATAATAATAAAAATGCTACAAAATGACGAAGAGTACAGCTAATGATTACCTGCTTGAGCGAGTTTATCCAACCACGCTTCGAGCCTCGCTGATCGTGCAGAAGCCGCAATGGCAGCCGCCAGGTCAGTGTCTACGGGGTCTACCGAGAAGCCTTTATTGCTGCCATACTCGCTTATACCTTCGGTAAGAGGGGCCTGAGGCTCTAAACCGAGGATCGCGTCGAGAGAGAGGAGCGACTTCTTCTTCCTCTTCTGCCCACCAGCCCTGGGTGCACCCGAGATCGACTTGCGCTTTGCAGGCACTTTTGGGCGGCGGGTCCCGATATCCGCGCCCGCGCCGGACTCCGGCGAAACCACATCTACCGTTTCCACTGGAGCACGGGGCGCTGGTGGTCCATCCGTAGTACCACAGAGCGGTAGTCCACGAGGAGGGCTCAACACGCGCGGTGGCGCGGTTCCGGCATCTTTCAGCGGAGGAATGACCGGGGTCCTTGGCTTCAAGGGAGCCTTGCGATCGCCGCCGGGAGTCGCACCCTTGCGGTCAACCAGCATGCGCTTCTTCATAAGGATAACTGGACCCATTGCATGCGCGTACCAAGCCACATACGCGTTGAGCACCTTGGGGACGCAGCTCGGCTCGCTGATGAAGAAATAGGAACCCGTGTTAAGCCGCATGAAATGGTGTATTGCATTACTTTTCCCCTCTCGGCTGGCCACGGGCTTTTCCAAGAAAGCTTCCATCGGGATCCCTTGGTGATAGCTCGATTGCTGAGCGAACCGGTGAGGGTTAACCTCATGAAGAGTGCCGTCTCATTCTGTCTAAACACCAGGTAGCCCGGCCGAATAGAGTAGAGGTGGAGGATCTCCCGAGCTTTCAATATGGAGGCCCCGTCCTTAAAATCATCGCGCAGCGGCACTACCGACTTTGTGGTCTCTGAGCCTATGGTTATGACTTTATCCAAAAAAGAAACCTTCGCTCCGGCCAGGTATGGATGAAGGAGCAGCTCCCTAGCCTCCCGCGGAGGTGCAACCACGATCGAAGCGTTGATCAACCGCATGACTCTTGGGAGTCTGCACTTCTCAAAAAACGGAGGGATCTTATGGGCGCCGAACACCCCATGCATATGCATTTCCATCCAAGAGGTGAAGTAGTGCATCGGGAAGTTAGCAGGCTGCACCCCAGGCTCATTAGCGTCCTGAGTCCATTATAAAGGTGAGCCAGCCCGGCGATTCCTACTGTTAACTGCAGACCAGCCGCCATCCAATGCGCTGGGTAGAAAACAGATGGCCGCATGTGGCGCGGGTGCATGGGGAGCGCAAAGCTGCACAGCCACAACCCCAGGAACCCTACAAAAAAGGTCTCCTCATCCATGCCCGGGACGACGATTTCTGACAAGGGCATGACGGCGGTGCCGGGGAGATAAAAGTCCTTGTGATCATCCTCCGATGTGGGTCGGCGGTCCAAGCCGAAGCCAAAAGGGTCATCAAGCTGGGCGAACTTCTCGCTCCGCTCCGATAGGAACTCTGGTCGAATGAAGCGGGCGATAAAATCTGCGAAACTGACTCCCCGGACGCCCGATTCCAGATAGAGCCCTTCATAGATCTCCAGCACCTTCACCAAGCCCGGAAACTGGTGCTGAATAGCGTTCTCCGGCGTCAGATCAAACACCAGTGGCTTGGTAGCAAAGACGTATTCGTCAGGAGGAAGCAGCTCCTCATAATGCTCCCCTCTCATCGGCAAACCTGAGATTTCAGCAAACTCCTCCAAGGAGATAGAGACTTCCCTGTCCGTCATCAGGAAGGTGTGGGTGGGGATATTCCATTGTTCGATAAAAGCCTTAACCCACCACGTTGGAGGAGAGGGATACTCAAAGAGCGAGACGTAGATGGCCGAATACAAACCAATCTTCATCAGATGAATCCTCTTCGTTGATAAGATGTACCGGGCCCACTGCAAATATCCGGCGGGCGGTCGCTGGATCAATCCAATGTTATAGGCCTGTCCCCAAGGGCGTGCTTCACCCTGAGAAATTCGCCTCTCTAAAATATCTATTGCCGGCGGCGGCTGCACGGGAATGGCCCCAATTGCAGGCTGGAGGAGGTCATCCGAATTCCAATTTTTGACCTCCACTGCATACTTCACCGGGGGTTCATCCGCATAGGGGATCGAAAATATTGGCTCGGACGGCGTAGCAAAACCGAAGCTTCGGCGACCCTGGATGATATCGTTATACCGCCTACCCCACAAGTGAAGGTTCTTATGCTTGGGGTCATGATCCTTGATGAGGGTGAGCACCTCTCGGTCCACTGGTGCCTGGGGAAAACCTCCCTCCGAGCGAACGAACGGGAATGATAGGTCAGCAGGAATGTTTCCTGTGGAGGGACAAAAAGTAGCCGTCAGTGTTGTAATTCCAACGCTTGGCATTTTAAAATTTATACTACATTGCAATACAGTGGGTAGGAGACCAAATGGGGACCCACAAAATCTGGATGACAGTACATCATTTAATAAGACAGTCCCATCATTGGATGAGACTGTCAATTAATGAAGAGATCCCCAAGAGAATATTCTCATTAATGGGAAATCCCTAGAGACAAGGAGAAAATCTCCTCTTTCAGAGAAAAGCTCTGTCACAGAGTGACATTTGTCAAACTCTGGTCTCAAGGGAATAAAATTTCCTAAAAAGAGCCTAGCTCTGTAATAATGATGGAAATATCCATCAAAAGAAAATTTTAACTCCTAAAGATTAAAAAATTTTGGGTCTTAAAAAAAAGAAAAAATCCATGAAAACTTATAAAAAGTTCTACGTTTGATCCATGAGCAAAGCTCTATTCATGGGTTAAAACCCATGAACAAGATCTCTGTAGATCTATGGACTTTTGAGAGCAATGCTCTGTTAATGAAACCCCAAAGGGGTTTTCTTTAGATCAAAGATCTATAAGAGCAAGGCTCTGTTAATTAAATTTAATTTAATTTAAATTTTACCTAAGATGATTCTCGGTTTTGAACTCTGAAGTTCTTGGGAAGAAACGAGAGCAAGGCTCTAAAATTCTTAAACAAGAGCAAGGCTCTGAAAACTCAAGATTCTTGAAAATGGTAAAACATTTACTAAGGACCAAGGGTCCTATTTATAGGCGCCTGCGCCCCTTCAACTCACCCGTTGATCCAACGGCCAAGATCTTGCCACCGGTGCACTAACGTGCGCGCCACGTGAGCGCAACGGTAGGGGGGCATTTGTTTCCTCCAATCAGAGCAAAGCTCTGTTTGAATTTCAAAAATTCAAAAATTGAAGCAACGCTTCAGATCCTCTGCGCTGCGCGCAGGGCGCCACGTGTCAAAATCAGGCACGCCAGCGCAGGGAGCGCAGCGCCTGAGGCAGCGCGCCCAATCAGAGAAAGGCTCTATTTAAAACAAAATTAAAGGAAGAAACGCTTCAGTTGCGCAAGCACTGCGCTGCGCGACACGTGTCAGCGCAGTGGCGCAAGCGCAGTTGCGCTGCGCTCTGCGCTGTGCGACACGTGTCAAGCGCTGGGGCGTTTGCGCCAAACAGAATTAAAATTCTAGTAAGATCCTTCTGTTCTTGTTAAAACAAGAAGATTGTCTTCTGTAAAACAGAAGCCCTTAGATCAAAGATCCAACGGTGGGGAAAATTCCCTAAATCACTCAGAGAATGATCTCTTTAACAAATTTAACAAATTAATGGGCACTATATAAAGGCCCCTAGACCCCAATTCAAAAGACATCAACATCGAGAACATCAAGAACTTCAAAAACAAAACAGAGGGAACTCTGAAGAATTTTGAGAAGAAACTCAAGAAAAAAAAGGTAAAAACCTTTATAAAAGAAGAACTTCTTCTGAATAGATCATTGATCTAAGAACAAGATCAATGATCTTCAATAAAAAATAAATAATAACAGTGCCTTGCACTTTTTTATGAACCATTGGTTCTGGAATTTTAAAGATTCCTCTCTTAAATCCAAAATTGGATTAAATTATTAAAACAGTGACTTGCACATGCAAATCTGCACTGTTGCGCTCTTGGGTTGGCGCAAGCCACTAGAGAGCGCCACGTGTCAGCTCCAAGACCACCTGCGCTGTGCGCTTTTAAAAAATAGAGCATTGCTCTTTAAAGTTGGCGCAACTCACCAGAGCGCGCCACGTGTCAGCAGCGCAACAGCGCAGCGCACTGCGCTTGCGTAACACGTGTCACCACCACAAGCGCTTACGCTCATTAATTAGCGTAAAGCGCCTGACAAGCCACTGTCAGATAACTAATGCACTGCATTATTGAAAAGAAGGGCTGAGCCCAATTAAAAAGGCCTAACAGGCCAAATAAAATGCAATGTATTATTTTAAAAAAAGGGCAGAGCCCAAACCAAAACAAATACTCTGCATCATTTATAAAGGGACTGAGCCCAAATCAAAAAGGCCTAGCAGGCCAGAATAAAATACAGTGCATTATTAAACAAGGGCAAAGCCCTAGCACTGGCCTAATAGGCCAAAGATAAAAACGTTGAACATTTTTCAACTGGACTTAGCCCAATCATGGCCATAAGTCCTCAAATTAAATTGACTGAGCAAGACTGCTCTCTTAAATCAATTTACATCCGGTTCAAGGGTACATCTATGAACTCCTCTGACTCCTATCGTTGTAATCCTTCAACGACGTCAGAGAGGTGACGAGTCCCGACAACCACACATCGATACGGACTGCGGGGTCCTTAAACTCGTGGACCGAAACGTCCTTAAACTAATATTCGTCCCAAAATGGGAATGTTGGACCGAAACGTCCTTAAACTAATATTCGTCCCAAAATGGGAATGTTGGACCGAAATGTCCTTAAACTAATGTTCGTCCCCAAATGGGAATGATGGACCACCATGTCCCTAAATTGGAAATCGACCGCAACGTCATTAAACTAAACAATGGAGCCAATTGCTCTCTTATCGGATCTAAACGATCCCGTTAAGTTGATCTTAGTCTGGAGATTAGGCTAACGTATCATTAACAAAAGTTTAAGTTGATCTTAGCCTCAATATGGCTAACGTATCCTTAAACTAAAATACCAAATCCAAATCTAAGTAAATACGGATTTGGACTAAACCACGTCCTGCGGGCGACGGCATCACTTAGTCTCCGTATACAATCCACGAGCAACCACAAACAAAACAAACACACACGACACGAAGTGAAATTCTGGAGAAGGAGAAAGTTGCTACCGCGATGCGGTAGCATAATTAATTGCAGGGGCTTGCGCCTGCAGGGAAGAGCGTTCCCACAATCAAAAACCCCTCAGATGAGGAGGAATCTGACGAAGTCTGCTACATCGGCCGCATCCGTCTAAACCTCCGATACCCGGTGCCATAAATCAACTTGGCATCTTCGGAGAGGTGGACGGATAAAACCAAATAGTATCTGCCCCCAGATTCAGGAAAGACCATCCGTCTTCCCGGTTTCCGGCGGTAAACACTAGTCGACTTAGGAAACCCTAGAATCTAAAATACGGAAAATTTACATTTTACAAATAAATACCTTTTACTTTATAAAACCTTTTTCTAAATGATTCGTATTTTACAATCTTTGCAAAGCGCCGCTACAACCCATTTTTGGGGAACCCGTTCGGGATGGTGTGGATTATCGTACATCCTCGGGCTTAGTAGTGCGAGATTCAGACCTCCGCAAGGAGCATTCGGTCTCGAAAGGTTTAAAATACGACATCTTAAGAAAATGAGATTTTTGGAATATAAAATATTTATTAAAATTATTTTTGTATAAATATATGTATATTTATCATTTAAATATCTATTTTATTATAATATAAATATTCCATCTTTTTCTAAAAATCACAAGAATAAATTTTACACTAAAATACCCAGAACTTGAAATAAATCAATATTACAGATAAATACCTTATTTATAAAACTAGGATATTTTCACTAGAAATGGCTCAATATAAAATCCACATTCATTACAACTCTAAAGACGAATAAAGAATACTTGAGGTGTATTTTGAAAAGTATATAAAAGTATTTTTACATAAAACCCTCTCAAGTTTATAAATTACCCTAAGGACCCTACAATTATAGGACTTCGACTTACATTTCTAACTGTCTGGCTCGGGTTTGAGTCTGATTAATCTGACTTGAATATGATTCAAGTAAATCTACAATCTACAATATTCCATTTCAATATGAACACATGAATTCATGAATCCAGTTATCAATCTATATGACTTGACTGAACCGAACCATGGATATACATATTCCTTTTACATGATTCTCAGCTATTCCATTTACATGACCCTATGGTTACAACCGCTTACTGATATCATGCTTTCGGTCAGTCAATCAATCTTACAATCAATATAATTTATAAGATAACAATACAAACAAGACATCGCGGGGTTTAAGGGGTAGACTGGTACGGGATATATTAAAGGTGGCACGAGGTGGTCACTTAAGACGTAATTACATCCATGCCGTTGTTCCGTGGTATTATCGACGGAGCCTTGTACTACAGGTTACCAAGGTCCCCGGTGTAAGTGGGACTCCCCTCGTATACACTGGCATCTTCTGTACCAGGCTACAAACAACAGCATTAATACAACATTACAATATTATAATACAATATTAAAAGCTACTCTCTCTCTCTCTCTTACTCTCTGTCTATCTTTGGGACTTACCGAGCGACCTGTTCACTGACGACATTCTATTTCTTTCTTCTTTGAATGTCGTCAGGTGGTTTGGACCCGGCAGAGATCGAGCCATCTGTTCAGTTGATAAAACTGCATATTTAATATGACATTTTTCCTACTATTTGTATATAATAAAAGGTGTTTATTATAATATATGATACATATGAGGGTTTATCTGTAAAAATACTATTTTCATGTGTTTATATATTATAAATAACATTTTGTAGGAAAAAGTAAGCATATAATATCCATGTAACATTTGGCCCATTTAAATATGCTTACCTTATTAATACCTTTGACCAATTCTTAATGGTTAAGTTAATATCTTAATAAAACAAACTCTACTAATATTGTTTGTTGAGTTATTGTGCAGAATTTTCAGTGTTGAAATCAAGGAAATCAAAGTTGGCAAATCAAATCTACCAAAGATATTCAAGAAACTAATTCTGGTAGAAATGTAGAAAAGATTTTAAAAGTCTAGATACTTAAAAGATTACCAAGTGTTACAGATATGAAGCTACAAAAATTAGAGGCCATGATCTCACCAAAAGAGGGCGGATCCGCGGCCAAACCTATCTAATGGCCGAGGTTCCGCCGCAGATTTGAAGAGTTGAGATATGGGATTGTGGTGGTTAGGATCCTAACAACTAGTTTAGGAAACTAGGGTTCTGGCTCTGTGACTATAAATAAGGACTGAGAGCCTCTTAGAAAAATCATCAAGCCGACGAGATCACGAAGTCCAAGACGGCTCACGCATCCAGGCCGATCATCAACGGTTCATCTACCTCCTTGGAAGAGATCGAGAATCAAACTAGTCTTTGTAATTATTTTCTAAGGATCAAAGTGTAATGAATATTGTTGATTAATAAAGGTAGTTATTTTTCTTATTCTATTTCTTCATAGTTTAATTATGCATTTTCTCTCCATCTCTTTTTGTCCCAACATGCGCGAGTAATTCTCCGCTTGTTAGGGTTCGTAGGATTAGGGTATGCTAATGGATGATGAACATCTCTAAACCCTTTTTAAGTCCTATAAAGTTTATGAACTTTATCAAAAGAATCATTAACATCCTAATCGGGCGTGCTAACAATTCTTTGTTAGTTCCGACCGCGATTAGAGATTAGATTAATGATTGTTTTGGTAAAGGCTAGATATGAACGGAGTTCCGTGTCGAGATAAGGGTTAAGAGTGGGATTCCTTTTCCCTCCAGAAACCCTAATCTACACGCATCACCGTCGTTCTAGTTTTAAATCTATTAAAGGATAAAAAGGGTAACTTTTAATTAATCGCCCATAACTACTAAATCCTAACGAACCTTACAAGCCCCTTATTATATTAACTACATCCCTAAAATAATCCAGATCTATAATTTTGCATTCTTGCTTAACGTAGATCTAGAAACCATTCTTCAAAATTCTTTATCCCTCCTCTCTTTCTCAACACATATAAAGTAAGAGTAAAAGGTTCCACGTTTCCCAGAGGACGACCCGTACTCACCTCGGTCTAGCTACACGCGACACCATTCTGATTGGGCGCGCTAACAATTCTTTGCTAGTTCCGACCGCGATTAGAGATTAGATTAATGATTGTTTTGGTAAAGGCTAGATATGAACGGAGTTCCGTGTCGAGATAAGGGTCAAGAGTGGGATTCCTTTTCCCTCCAGAAACCCTAATCTACACGCATCACCATCGTTCTAGTTATAAATCTATTAAAGGATAAAAAGGGTAACTTTTAATTAATCGTCCATAACTACTAAATCCTAACGAACCCTACAAGCCCTCTTATTATATTATCTACATCTCTAAAATAATCTAGATCTATATTTTTGCATTCTTGCTTAACGTAGATCTAGAAACTTTTCACAAAATTCTTATTTCCTCCTCTCTTTTTCAACACATCTAAAGTAAGAGTAAAAGGTTCCACGTTTCCCTGAGAACGACCCGTACTCATCTCGGTCTAGCTACACGCAACACCGTTATTGATTGCGGTTAACTACAAACACACTCTTTCGTACCAATCACCATCTCAAGAAGACTTGGAGCAGTTTGCCGAAGACCCTGCACTTTAGTTTCATTGTACACTTTTCCTTTCTGTACTTTCCATTTCCTGTTATGCCACTGTTTAGGCATCTTTTTATTTCAGTTGTATTTCCTTTTCATGCATTGTACAAAAGAATGTTAATAAATAAAAGTTGTTGTTTTCATTACCTCTTATCTCTTGTGTATTCTTTTTATATTGCTTAGATACGCTTAGCATATGTACTTCTGAGTATATACGTAGTGGACCTTGTCGCGTCCCCTTCGCCGTATACCGGGAAGCGGGGTGTGACGGATTTTGTTGGTGGCTCATGCAGGTCAGAGCTGTATGGAACCCTAAGCAATATAAAACACAAGAACCAGCAACTAAAATATTCTTTACAATTCACGTTTCTTGAATCTTATCAATTTCATATTCTTTGAATCATATATCTTGAACCTGTCCTAACCTAAATTTTTCATTCTAGGTTATGGATTCACCAAACAACACCAGCACCAATGTCAACAACACACCTCCACCACTACCACTCACACCTGCCGTTCCTGTTCCACTCAACGAGCAAACGGTTCTACTTGAGGCAATCCGCAGCCTCCTAGAGGGACAGCAACAGCTCTTAAACCGTCCCGAGGCTGAAGTACCTGGGGTGAAGCAATTCAGAGCTTTACATCCCAAACAGTTCTCAGGAAAGGGAAGCCCACTGGAAGCTGAGGAATGGGCTCAAAGTATCAAGGATGATCTGGCAGCAGCACAAGTGCCAGACATAGCTTGGGTCCGAGTTGCAAAGTTGCATCTCGCAGACAATGCAAGGAACTGGTGGAAGGCGGAAGAAAGCCGTCTTGTACAGCCTATTGAATGGAAGACTTTTCGTGAGAAGTTCGACGCGAAGTACTTCCCTGTGACTGCCAGGTTTGCCATGGAGCAGCAATTCATTCATTTACAACAAGGTTCAATGTGGGACAAGTCAATGGATGAATATGACGCTGAATTCACCATGCTAAGACGGTAAGATATGTCACAATAGTTCAATTTTTAAAAATCACATACTACACAACTAACACAAGACCGTAACAGATTTGCGGCACACCTGATACCGACGGATGAGATCAGAGCCCGTCGATTTCAACAAGGTTTGGATACGGAAATCCAGGCTGCACTGGCCACAGGGAAATTTCCGACTCACGAGGATGCTCTGGAAGCTGCCCGCCGTTATGAAGCAGTGATAAAAGCAAGGGGCAGACCTCAATCTGCAGGAGTGAAACGCCCTGCCACTCAAATGGCAGGAGGGGCCTCTTCAAGGCTAGCTGTTGAACTCAGAAGACTGGAAGAAGTCAAGGATCGGCCAAGAACCGATTTTTGCTTTTATTGCAAGAGGGAAGGACACTTGTGGAAGGACTGTAGGCGCGCAAAAGTCCTATGCTTGGTTTGTGGCGCGTCCAATTACGGAATTGGAAACTGTCCTTATAGACGCAACCCAGCACACACACCCGTCAACTACCCGCAGCAGCCAGCTATCCAGGCTCCTTCAACTCGTCCCACACTCCCAGCACCACCTCCACGTGGATTCCCTGCTCAGCCAAATCGCCAATTCCATCAGGCACTGAGAAACATGCCTCGGGTACAGGGGAATATGCCTCCAGCTAGGAGGAACGTGCCGAGACGCCAGGTTTACAATTTGGCGGCCGTAGAAGCTGATACGGTTGGTCAGGATAACCCTGGTAATTCTCTTCAACCTTTTTCACACCCTTGCATCACTTTGTCATTCTTCACACGCTCTCACCGAACTTTCCTTGAATCTGTTATACTTTCCTTTTACAAATTTCGAGGACGAAATTTTTATAAGGAGGGTAGAATGTAACAACCCTAAATTTCTGATACAAATTTTTCAAAATATTTTTTTCAAAAATTCATAAAGGGGTATTTATTGCCTGAGCACAAGACTTAAGTAATTAATTAGCAATTTAATTACAAGAAGGAGCTTGTAGCTCATTGGTAATACCTTGCACTGCTGAACCAAGCCACCAGAGTTCAAATCCCCTGCCCCACATTATTTTTATATTATTTTTGTTTTAAATTCTTTGGAAGCCCAACAGTCCACACGTCATAACTTCCAAAACTTGAACTGAACTTTAAAAACTAAATATACTAGTGCTTACCCCACGAGACCCCCCCCCGGCACCCCGACTCGGCCGACTCGGTCGGCGGACCGACGGACTCGGCCGGACGGCCGAGTCCCCAACATGAAAGTTGGGGCTCTTCGCCTTCCTAACCCCTCTGCACAGTTTAAATTAATGGATCAGTTCCAGAATACCCATTAACACCTAATTACTCAAATTTTAATGAATTTTCTATAATTTTTACATTTTTTTTATTAAAAACCCTTCACCTACCGTACCCCTAGCCTATCCTATAAATACACCCCCTACTCTCTACCCTCTCATCCCAAAATCCTGAGCCCACTCTCTCAAAATCTTCTCAAGAGTTGTGTACTTTGAAAAAAAGTTCGCGGTGAAACTCCGAGGAAATTCCGGCGACGTTTTCAGGAACAACCGGCGACGAAGCAACGCCTCGGCAACCCCTTTAGTCCCCCCTCACTCCTTTGCTTAATCGAAACCCGTAAGTCCCATTCTATCCATCTTTCTTATTCTCTAAAATACGAAATTACAAAACCCGACGGAATCGGAACAAATCCGATTTCCGATTCGGTTTCTATAAAATTTCACTTCTCACCAATACATTCATGCTTAAACATCTTTATGTTGACTATTAAACATTTAACAAATAATTTGAACAAATTTCATCACTTGAAATGATAGCGTTCTCAAATTATCGTATTTTTCACTTAAATACCACAATATTTCGATTTCACATTTAATCCCCTTAACTTTGCTATACATTTAAAGTAGAGCACGAGGTAATGACCTACCTCCCCACACACGCAAATACAACCCTAAACGATATCATCAAAAACTTAGAATACGATAAAACAATACTTTCATTTAAATACCATATTCTTAATAAAACCATTTCTAAAAGTTTTATCTTTGATACACTTTTAAATAAATACCTCTTATTAGGAAAACACGATGAGTTGTGGACATCGGTCGTTTATCTAAACCTGATTTTGTGGTGTCTAGGCTAGGCAAGTGAGAAAAGTAACTTTAAAAGGCCCGCCTCACGGTGATTCGTGAGCGGATCCCTCCTTTCCTCACTTGTACTTACCTGGCCACAATTGGCGGTGAAGAGGCGATTTGAGGCATCTAACAACTTGTCGTTTAGCCCATTTAGAAATAGGCTAGTCGACTTAGGAAACCCTAGAATCTAAAATACGGAAAATTTACATTTTACAAATAAATAACTTTTACTTTATAAAACCGTTTTCTAAAGGATTAGTATTTTACAATCTTTGCAAAGCGCCGCTACAACCCATTTTTGGGGAACCCGTTCGGGGTGGTGCGGATTATCGCACATCCACGGGCATAGTAGTGCGAGATTCAGACCTCCGCAAGGAGCATTCGATCTCGAAAGGTTTAAAATACGACATCTTAAGAAAATGAGATTTTTGGAATATAAAATATTTATTAAAATTATTTTTTGTATAAATATATGTATATTTATCATTTAAATATCTATTTTATTATAATATAAATATTCCACCTTTTTCTAAAAATCACAAGAATAAATTTTACACTAAAATACTAAGAACTTCAAATAAATCAATATTACAGATAAATACCTTAATTATAAAATTAGGATATTTTCACTAGAAATGGCTCAATATAAAATCCACATTCATTACAACTCTAGAGACGAATAAAGAATACTTGAGGTGTATTTTGAAAAGTATATAAAAGTATTTTTACATAAAACTGTTCCCCTCCGAATGACGCGGCGGAGACGCGGTAAACGTCTTGCCTGAAATTCGGGGCAGATGCTATTTGGTTTTATCCGTCCACCTCTCCGAAGATGCCAAGTTGATTTATGGCACCGTGTATCAGAGGTTTAGACGGATGCGGCCGATGTAGCAGACTTTGTCAGATTCCTCCTCGCTTGAGGGGTTTTTGATTGTGGGGACGCTCTTCCCTACAGGCGCAAGCCCCTGCAGTTAATTATGCTACCGCATCGCGGTAACAACTTTCTCTTAAGAGTTTTTCATTGATCTTGGAGTTTAAAGATGGCATTTTATTCCTCGGTGCATTATATCGTTTTTCTTAATCAGTCTTTCTGATAATTTTGTTGATTTTCTTTCACAGAAACAATGGACGCCCACATGTACAATCTTGACGAGATCATCTCTTACGGGGACATCCGCTGACTTGGCCGTTCTCAAAATTGAGAGTTCACAAATGCGGAGTGTGCTGAAATCATGAGCCGCTTCGATGCATATAACGGTCCACTGCTTCCCCGACGTTCCTCCCTCCTTAAGCTTATCGTGGGAGCCATCTGGGAAGCGCTTCCCTTATTCTGTTCCGGTGTGCCGCTTAGGGCGTTGGATGCCGCCGAGGATAAGGTGCACTCGGTGTACCTGATGAACTTAATCTCGAAGAGACGGCGAGACAATCTTGTCGATCTCTTGCACGAGGTCTTTCAACAGTCCGCCATACTCGCTGCTTATCGGAGGGTGGAGGACATCAGGGGGGACCCTGACGCTTGTGCTCACGAAAGAAAGCACACCAGGATGGTCCGCGAGGCTTAGAGAGTCATAGATAGGGTCACTTTCGAGTTCCTCAATCCATGTCCTGGGTTCGAGGTTATACCTTTGTAAACATTTTAATAATGTTATTATCCATTTCTCCGTGATTGTAAGAACCCCTTTTTATGATATGAATATAAAATTTCCATTTCAGCTTGTCTTATCCCTTGTTCTGAATCCTTTGCACATGTATGAATGAGTGTGTCTCGAACGCTTGATCAAATGTAAATCGGATGTTCTTCCTGTCACTTCCTTTTTTCTTTTATTGTGTGTATGCTGTCTGAATAAACAGGGTTGATAGATAATAGAGTAAGCATCTAGATTTCTCCAAGAGATAGCAATGGCTTAGGCCGCAGGTTCAGATCTGCCGCCTAAGACTTTTCAACTCTATGAGCCGTGAGGGTCTCATAGAGACTTTTCTCCCTACGGATCGAGAGGATCTCGTAGGTGGATTTTCTCCTTAGGAATCGTGAGGATTCCTAAGTGTGTTTTTTCTTATAAGTCGTAAGGATCCTATAAGAGAATTTTTCTCTCTTACGAGTCAAGAGGACCCGTAAGCGGTTGCTTCCCTCCTTGTCGAGTTTCGAGTTTGGAGAGTGAGACCCGTGGATAGTGTGCAAGAGACCGTTTTGGGCCAACTTGCAGGGTCCCAGTGCTTAGGAAACAGGCTCCTTTTATGCCTACTGCCTAAGGCTTTATCTCACGAGTCGAGCCGCATCGAAAATTTCTCGCAAAGATATCAATTCCTTCACAAGTCGAGACGAATCGAGCATTTCTCGCAAGAATATCCTAACGTCACAGTTAACCTCTGCTCTTTTCGAGAGAAGTCCGTTAGGGTCTGTGGTACTTAGGGTTTTGGCCGTCGTACCGTCGCATAAGCTGATATATTCCTCGATAGGCAATCGTGCTGTTCGAGTAGCCCTGCGACTGCCGTGTCTCTGATCCCTTCGGGGGCTGGACAAGACGTCTTCAAGCAATCTTCCTAGGCAGTTTGACCGTCGGAAGAGCAAGCGTTAGGAATTTGCCATGCCGCTTTTTACTTGAGGTTAGGCTCATTTTGGCGAGCCCCGATGAGTCATAACCACTCCGCGCTGGTGTGGGATGATCTCCGATAGTCTTTTAGGCTTTATTTGAGTTGCCGTCAAGACCCTGAAGCTATGAATTTGGCCTTTGCTTCGTTTGCTGGCATCGCGTCTGCTGTATCGAGACGAATGTCGCGGTGGGAACTAGGGATTTTGCCGTGGCTCCATCTGTTTGATTGTCGCGTCTGAACCCTGCCGGAGGAAGAACGCTGGAGTGACATTTCGTCTGCTGTATCGAGACGAATGTCGTAGTTGTCTCTAGGTTGCTGGTGAACCGTTGAGGTTTGGAACTAGGGATTTTGCCGTGGCTCCATTTGTTTGATGATGTTGCGTCTGCTGTGTTGAGACGAACGTTGAGGTGGCATCTCGTCTGTTGTATCGAGACGGATGTCGAGGTAGTGATCACTCTATGCTGGTGTGAGATGATCTCCGATGGTCTTTCCGGTTTTATATGAGTTACCGTCAAGACCCTGAAGCTAGGAATTTGGCCTTCGCTTCGTTTGCTTGCATTGCGTCTGTTGTATTGAGACGAATGTAGTGGTTGTCTCTAGGTAGCTGGTAAACCGTCGAGGTTTGGAACTAGGGATTTTGCCGTGGCTCCATTTGTTTGATGATGTTGCATCTGCTGTGTCGAGACGAACGTTGGGGTGACATCTCGTCTGCTGTATCGAGACGAACGTCGCGGTGGAGCTGGGATTTTGCCGTTACTCCGCTTGTTTGATTGTCGCGTCTGAACCCTGCTGGAGGAAGAACGCTGGAGTGACATCTCGTCTGCTGTATCGAGACGAACGTCGTAGTTGTCTCTAGGTTGCTAGTGAACAGTCGAGGTTTGGAACTAGGGATTTTGCCGTGGCTCCATTTGTTTGATGATGTTGCGTCTGTTGTGTCGAGATGAACATTGAGGTGACATCTCGTCTGTTGTATCGAGACGAACGTCGTAGTTGTCTCTAGGTTGCTGGTGAACCGTCGAGGTTTGGAACTAGGGATTTTGTCGTGGCTCTATTTGTTTGATGATGTTGCGTCTGTTGTGTCGAGACGAACGTCGTGGTGACATCTCGTCTACTGTATCGAGACGAACGTCGTAGTTGTCTCTAGGTAGCTGGTGAACCGTCGAGGTTTGGAACTAGGGATTTTGCCGTGGCTCCATTTGTTTGATGATGTTGCGTATGCTGTGTCGAGACGAACGTCATAGTGACATCTCGTCTTCTGTATCGAGGCGAACGTCGCGGTGGAGCTGGGATTTTGCCGTTACTCCGCTTGTTTGATTGTCGCGTCTGAACCCTGCTGGAGGAAGAACGCTGGAGTGACATCTCGTCTGTTGTATCGGGATGATTGTCGAAATGAAGCTGGGATTTTGCCGTCGCTTCGCTTTGTTTCGACCGCAAGGTCTTTTGTTGGCGTTGTATCTGCATCTTGATGGACTGTGAAGGAACGCCTTTGTTAACATCTCGTCAGCTGTATCGGGACGATTGTCGAAATGAAGCTGGGATTTCACCGTCGCTTCGCTTTGTTTCGACCGCAAGGTCTTTTGTTGGCGTTGTATCTGCATCTTGCTAGACTGCGAAGGAACACCGTTGTTGACATTACGTCTGTTGTAACGAGACGAATGCTAAGGTAGTTTCTAGGTTGTCTGTGAACCGTCGAGATTTGGCTTCGCTTTTTTTTATGGAGCCTGTTGGGAAGGTATGGTTCCCTCTTTGTTTGTGCCCCTGGATTGTATACAGGAATCGATGTGATCTAACCTGCAGGGCAGAAGTTTCATTCATTTTTTTTTATTATTTTATTTCCGAGATGCTCTATCATTTCAGCTTTTATATCGCGAAGGTCGCGATTACCCCATCATTTCGGCTATTTTTCGCGGTGCCCAATCATTTCGGCTATTTATTTTATTTTCACTCGCTGCTTTTATTGCGAGTTGCCCAATCATTTCGGCTGTTTTTGTATGCATACATTTTTACTTGTTGATTTCGTTGCAAGCTTCCCCATCATTTCAGCTATTTCATATGCATTTTTAACTCACTGATTTTTTTATCGCGGGTGTGGAACTTGGAGTCTGGTGCCAATCTCAGTATCAGCATCGCTACAACTGGAATATTGCCAGGAGCGAATCATTATTTGCCACGAAAAGGCTTGGGATTTGATACCGGTTTAGTTATCAGTATCACTACAACTGGGATATTGCCAGGAGCGAATCATCATTTGCCACTGTCGATGTCGAACAAAGGTGGCTTAGTAAACAGGGTTAGGGTCCTGTCGACTAAGGCTTTTGACTTTATGAGCCGTAAGGGTCTCACAAAGGTATTTCTCCCTATAAGTCGTGAGGATCTCGTAGGTGCTTTTTCTCCTTAGGAATCATGGGGATTCCTAAGTGTGTGTTCTCTTATAAGTCGTAAGGATCTTACAAGAGGGTTTTCTCCTTGCAAGTTGAGAGGACTTACAAGGGTTGTTCACCGTATGGACATATCCTCAGTCACGAGTGGGACTTGGTTAGGGAAATGTTTATTCGTGCCCGTGGATTGTATACAAGGGTCAGTATTGAGCCACTTGTAGGGCCAAATCGAGGGTTATGGAGGTTGCTTAAGCACAGGTCTAGGTCTCTGTAACTTAAGACTTTCGAATCTCATGAGCCGTGAGGGTCCCATAAGAGAGTTCTCCTTACGAGTCGTGAGGATCTCGCAAGTGTATTTTCTTCTTAGGAATCGTGGGGATCCCTAAGTGTGTTGCTCTCTTGTGAGTCGTAAGGATCTCACGCGGGTGGTTTCTCCTTACAAGGTCGAGAGGACCCTGTAAGTGTCCTTTAACGAGATTGCACCTTTTCGGGTTTTCACAAACACTCGCCGGCAGTCCTGCTGTTTTTACTCACGGAGCCCTTTCGGGTTTTCATCCGTGCCCTTTTTGCTTATGGACGTACCGTTTTTTTTTAATTCTCTTGTTTTCTCTTTTTTTTTACAAGGTCGCGCCCTTTCAGGTTTTCACGAACACTCGCCGGTAGCCCTGCTGTTTTTACTCACGGAGCCCTTTCGGGTTTTCATCCGTGCCCATTTTGCTTATGGACATACCGTTTATTTATTTATTTATTTTTATATTTTCTTTTCTTTTCTTTTTTCTTTTATTCATCTCGTCAGCCTAAAGATGTTGCGGTAGTAGTTTAAGGACGTTTCGGTCCGTTATTAGTTTAAGGACGTTGCGGTCCGTCGTTAGTTTAAAGACGTTTCGGTCTATCATCGCCTTATTTGAGGCGAAGCTCTAGTTTATTGACTTTTCGGTCTATGGGGTTTTCTCTACGACTGAGCATGATGCCCCCGGCGTATCCATCTTTCTCAGAGCGTGCGGTTGTGGCGGGCTCATCTTCCAGTTTTCGGAGAGCGCGAACTTGCCCTGTAGGTATTGGTCTTCAACCCAGTTTTTGAAGACGTAGCAATTCTCGATCAGGTGACCTACTGTTTGGTGGTAAGGGCAATAATTAGAACTGTTGACATCATCCAGTTGTAGTTGGTGTTTCGGCTCTGGTAGAGTGATAAGCCTGTTATGCACCGCCACTTCGAACAGCCTCCTTGTTTCATCCTGGGGAAATGAGTAAGGACGTCTTAGCCTTTCCTCGAGGGATATGCGTGGACGCGCATTGTTTTGACGAATAACCGGTCTAGGGCCACTCGACTGTTGTCGAGTGTTAGCGACGAAGGTCATTTTCCCTTTTCCTTTATCCTTTCTGCTCGATCCTTTGCTTGCGGGGCCGAGATTTTTCCCGAGTAGCGGGCGATTGCACGGCTAAATGTTCTCGCGACTCCTCAATTCTTTCATTTTTGAAATGGATTCCTTGAGGAGAGGGTTGAGGGCAACTCCTTCGTCAGAGTCGCTTCCAAAGGTGAAAATTTGCGATCCCTTGGAGCCGGCTATATGACAGTCATCGGCGGCTCTTTTGCGCTCATCTATTGCATTTTTCCGATGTCTACGAGCTTCACATTTTGTCCTGTTGAAGTGTTGCTTTTGAGTAACATATCCTTGCCACCAACACTTAAAGGAGTCGCAGTCTTCGGTAGGATGTATGATCTTCTGATGATATAAGCAGAAGTTAGGATGCATCTCTACTCCACCGAGCGTATTCTCTTCAGAGGGCGGTAGCTTCATTCCTGCCGACAGGGCTTTAGCGAACCTTTTCTTCGTCTTGAATTTGTTTTTATCCGCAGCGGATGGCTTTTGATTCGATGGAAGTGCTTCGACTCTTTGGTCTAGTAGTCAGCGTTTGGC
Source organism: Agapanthus africanus (assembly GCA_030015575.1). Taxonomy (NCBI): domain Eukaryota; kingdom Viridiplantae; phylum Streptophyta; class Magnoliopsida; order Asparagales; family Amaryllidaceae; genus Agapanthus; species Agapanthus africanus. The sequence continues at coordinate 10,975,883 of JASDDO010000031.1, read as the reverse complement.
TCCTTCCAGTATGGCCATCTCACGCTCTTGATCGGCTTTAACTTTCAGACGAATCTCATTCAAGAAGGCATCGATCAACTCGTCTGATGGCCGCGGAATTTCTGGTTCAGAGTCCGCCCTCGGTTTCTCGGCGCAAGGAGCCTCTTTGTCATCCCCCAATGAGTGAGAGATCACATGACAAGTTGCCCCCGACGCGTCCGTCTTCTTTGGAGTATGCGGCTGTGGTGGGTTTACCTTCCACTTTTCAGACAGCGCAAACTTGCCTTGTAGGTACTGATTCTCGATCCATCCCTTGAAGACGAAACAATCCTCGATCGGGTGACTTACCGTTTGGTGGTAAAGGCGGTAATCGGGATTATTGAGATCGCCTGGCTGTAACGGACGTTTTGGATTCGGCAGATTGATGAGTCTGTTGCGTACTGCCAGTTCAAACAGTTTTCTCATTTTATTCTGAAGAAACGAGTAAGGACGTCCTAGTCTCTCCTCAAGGGACGGGCGTGGATGCGCGTTATTTTGGCGAACGACTGGCTTTGAGTTGCTCGGCTGTTGTTGAGCATTGGCAACGACAGTCGCCTTCCCTTTTCCTTTCTCATTTCGAGAGTCTGGTTTCGGAGGAGACGGCCCGCGGCCCATCTGGTCCATCTGGGCTAATTTTTCGATCAATGCCTGGAAGGTGGTCGGCCTGAAGAACATCATGAATTGCGAGATGGTCGGTTGCGGATCAAGTGTGCCCACGAACATGCCTACCACAGGTGCCTCTTCTATGCGTTGTTCGCATTTTGACCATAGGTTCCGCCATCGTGTTGTGTATTGGACCCATGTTTCGCCGGGCCTTATCCTGGCATTTATCATTGCTGTTATCGGGGTGCGTTCACTAGCACTCGCGAATCTTTGTGTAAATAGTAGCTCCATCTCCGCAAATGTTTTGACAGAGTCGTTAGGTAGCTCCGAATTCCATTCAAAAGCTATTTCTGCTAAGCTGCCGACGAATTGATGAAGCAACAATTTGTCATCGCCTCCAGTATTGCCGCATAAGGCCCTGAATTGAGCGACATGCTGATGTGAATTCCCTGTCCCTTTATATACGTGGAACTTAGTGAACGTATATCCCGGCGTGTAACTGATTTGGTCGTACCAGCCCGGATAGGGTCGTCCAGTTCTAACAGTTTGTCCAGCCGATTCACTCGCCTGATGAGCTCATATTTGCTGAGCTATATAGTCATCTAGCGCGGCTTTGGAAATGGCTTCATCTTTGGCAGCTGAAAGAGTCGGCGGAGGATTGGATGTCTCCCCTCTGTCGTCTCCAATAATGATCGGAGGGTCTTCAGCTGGAGGGTCCGAGTGTAACATCATCCCTACTATATCTTGGAAGAGGAGCGCCATTTGCTTTATGTTGGCAGCTTGTTCGGCTGCCTCTTTGTCCTTCCTTTCGAGGACTCTGCGTAGATAGTCAGCGTCAGTTTCTTGTTCATGACGCTGCTCTGATGATACTTCCGAACTTTCTTTCGGTTCGGTAAGTGCAGCCATCACGGTCATCATTTCCTGAAGCTTTTGTTGTTGCTCCTGGGCTTTCGTCACGGATCGGATGAGCGGTCGGTGGCCCGTCGAAGCACGGCTTTCCTCCTTTCCAGCAGCCATATAAACTGTTAGTGTTTATGCCCTAGAAGGCCATTACTGTATCATACTAGTTTGTATATTACTTAATGGAAGCTTGGGATATTCACATGTATATAACAGTCTTGCTAAACATGGTAGTATGCTACTTTGTTTTTCTATCTTAATATGTGAGTATACGTATTGATAGAGCTCTTAGGATCTTGCTTGACTACCAGCGTTGTGATGGCAGTCACACTAGTGGGGGCTGGATAGTCTACAAGCACATCCTTATTCAGGTCCCTAGTCGTAGGATTATCGAGACAGGGCATCGATACTCCGGAGTAGACTAGTGTGTACGCTTCTCATCCCAGTTGGGGAGATGGTCTGTCCCACAGCCGTCAGTACGTCGTACTGGAGATAGTATGCAGGTGCTCGTTAGGTTACGGATATACCGGACAGGACTCACAGGGAACTGTTGGTTGGTTTTATACCAGTCGTCAGTGAACAGTTCCCAGGTGACATGAGTACAGCATAGTCCGCAGACTTGACACTGCTACTTCGCCTCGAGTGTGTCCCACTGTTCTTAGATTGCTACCCTACCACGGCTCAAAGGAGTCGTGCAAACAGGTAGCAGTTGGGTGCAGTCCCGAGCACTTGGAGGCAGTGGCGGTTAGACAGGATTCGTCTCTCCCGGTATTGGGGGTTGATATCGCGCTGTGTCAGAGAGCCATTATGCAAAGTCCCTGGCCAGGGCAAGCGAGATTTGCTGGTAGGTTCCAGTAGTTTCTCAGGGTGTAATGGGCTTCGCTCCGACACGACTTATACCGCTATTAGGGGACTGACGCTTGCCGCCCCTAGGCCCGATATGCGATAGTCTTAGACGAACAGACCGGACTGTACGGAGATTGTCACATCAGACTCAGTAGGAGTTCGGATGGGTTTTCTCATCGGCCTTCTTATCGACATCTACCTGGGGACCGTTACGTACAGCTAGTGCCGCTTGCGGTCTGTGGTTAAACCCACTGCCAGCGTAGTAGTCGAGTCTCTAGAGTCCCACACAGAGAGTTTCCCTACTCCAGGCGAAACGATATAGAGGTCGTATGGTTTTACAACAAGGGTTCGGACGTATACGTGTGTTTACGCACGTATGACATCCGGACAGTTTTTACTAGCCGGCTTTGGTTTAAGCCAGTTTCTAGTATCCGGTTATTGGATTTATACAGTCTAAAGTTTTTCCGTGTTTTCACGGAAAGGAGGAGCGTTCTCGTAATTGCGCGAGAAGCTTCTAGAAGATGGTGACTAAGGAGGTTAAGGTGGCATATACATTGAATGAGATTAGTGAGTCATATGAGTGATTCATCCATATCATTAATGCATCATAAATGCTTAATGACTCATGGAGATGAATCACCATTAGATATTTATGAAGCATGATTATTCATCATTTTCTTTTCTTTTATTGATAAATCTTAATGCTTCATATATATTATGATAACTTATTTTCTCATCTCAATTATCATTCTCACCTTCTCTCTCCTCAAGCTTCCTCTCTTCAAACCCTAATCCTCCCCTCTCATGTGTTGAGTACAAGGATTAGTTAGACTACTTAATCCATAACCCTCACTCTATATCATCTAGGTACTTTGATTAGCACTTAAAGAAACCTAGTTGCCTCAAGTTTAGAGGCAAAGCTTGGAGTAAAGCTCTCGTGGTGGATCGTCTACTACTTGGAGAAGGCCGAGGAGGAGGTGGAGTTCGTAAAGATGAATGACACGGTTCTTTAGGTATAATCACTTCACATAGTAGTTTAGAACTTCTATGATAGTTGTTAGTTATCGTTTAGCTTCGATTCATGCGGTTAGTCGATGTTTAAGCAAAGAACAAGATCGTTTTTCATATTTCCGCCTCCCCGCAAGTCATGGGGTGTTGTACATCGACTTATATAAACAGTATGCACCACCATGTCCCCAGACCTGGGGCGTTTGTGTTCAGCGCTTTTACGCTTCGTCGTGTTCACAGGGGCTCTTTGCGACCTCCTTTTCTTCTGAGTGATTGACGTTGAGGGAGCCGTTGCAATGGGCATCCATCCAGCTGTTGCTTTTTGTGGCTTGACGGAGTAATCCTTCTCCTGCCGAACCTTTATCTTTTTCTGTCGGCGGAGATAGTTTTCATCAATCACCAACTCTTGGACCTGTTGCCAGACTTTGTAAATTTTAGAGGACAACCGTTGAGGGGGCTGCCCTAGCTTTTTCTCTGGAGCATTCTCCACAGGTGAAGGAGTTCGTTTCAAAATCGCAGGAGGAGAGTTCCTGCGCACTATGTTCAGCAGTTCAAAGCTGTTCCTAGTTGGAACAGCAGCATCGATCCCCACCGTTGGAGCTGGCGGAGTTATCCCAGAGGGGGAGTTGCCCCCAGCCTTCCTTACTCGGCGCCAGTGACGACGTCGAGCGTGTCTTGCAGATGGAGTCACCTCCGTTGTTGGATAAGCTTCTTCATTCCCCCTGCTCTGGGTAGGGAAAGCAGCTTTGAGGACCTCGCCTGGAGCAGCAACCAGAATGGCCAGCCTTGTAAAAACTGACTTCTCGAAAGGAGGAACCTTTCCAATGATTTCGTCCGTTTGAGTCGGGATGGATATCCGCTTTGGGGTGGCAGCTTCGGGTATCGCAGGTTTGCGGACGTTCTGGCCCAGTCTGTTGAAAACTGAGGTATTGAAACTGGGCGACCCGTTGAGAGGGGTCGCGGCAGTGGTAAGTCGATCAAAGACCGGCTTCTTTGGAGCTTCTTGCGATGTCATTGGGGCGTTGAAGCTCATCAGTGGGAGCATAGTCCCAAAGAACAATCCAGCGGTGGCCTGAGTTACCTGCTCCACTGGCATCTTGAAAAGGGAGGCCGCTTGGGGCCCATCCAGTGAGGACGGAGCGAGAGTTGCAGTTGCAGGCAGTGCAGTTTGAAGCCATTGATCTATAGTTCTCTGCACGGAGCAAGACACCAAATCTTAGTACCTCGAATCCACAGGCAACCACAACAAACCGCAATTCGTTCGCGAACACGATAGACGAAGTGTGGAGTGGAAAGAGGAAGAGGTCCCACCGGGCGTGCCAGAATCTGTTCCCCTCCGAATGACGCGGCGGAGACGCGGTAAACGTCTTGCCTGAAATTCAGGGCAGATGCTATTTGGTTTTATCCGTCCACCTCTCCGAAGATGCCAAGTTGATTTATGGCACCGTGTATCGGAGGTTTAGACGGATGCGGCCGATGTAGCAGACTTTGTCAGATTCCCCCTCGCTTGAGGGGTTTTTGATTGTGGGGACGCTCTTCCCTACAGGCGCAAGCCCCTGCAGTTAATTACGCTACCGCATCGCGGTAACAACTTTCTCCTTCTCCAGAATTTCACTTCGTGTCGTGGGTGTTTGTTTTGTTTGTGGTTGCCCGTGGATTGTATACGGAGACTAAGTGATGCCGTCGCCCGTAGGACGTGGATTAGTCCAAATCCGTATTTACTTAGATTTGGGTTTGGTGTTTTGGTTTAAGGATACGTTAGCCGTATTTAGGCTAAGATCGACTTAAACGTTTGTTAAGGATACGTTAGTCTGATTTGAGACTAAGATCAACTTAACGGGATCATTTAGATCCGACAAAAGAGCATTTGGGGGCTCTATTGTGCCAGTTTAGGGACATGGTGGTCGGTAGGTAGTTTAGGGACATTGCGGTCCCTATTCCAGTTTATGGACGTGGTGGTCTATATTCCAGTTTATGAACGTGGTGGTCCATTTAATATATGGTCGTCGGGACTCGTCACCTCTCTGACGACGTTGAAGGATTACAACGACATGTGTCAGAGGAGTTCGGAGATGTACCCTTGAACCAAAGTTGATTGGGGGATCTATAGTCCAATTTGGGACTAAAGTCTGTTTGAATGTTTAAGGATACGTTAGCCATATTTGAGGCTAAGATCAACTTAAACGGGACCGTTTAGATCCGACAAAAGAGCATTTGAGGGCTCTATTGTTCCAGTTTAGGGACGTAGTGGTCCATCGCCAATTTAGGGATATAGTGGTCCATATTCCAGTTTAGGGACGTGGTGGTCCATATTCCAGTTTAGGGACATGGTGGTCCATTGGTAGTTTAAGGACATTGCGGTCTATGTTCCAGTTTAGGGACGTGGTGGTCCATGTTCCAGTTTAGGGACATGGTGGTCCATTGTATGTATGGCCGTCGGGACCCATCACCTCTCTGACGTCGTTGAAGGATTACAACGATAGGTGTCAGAGGAGTTCAGAGATGTACCCTTGGACCAAAGTTGATTGATTTAAAAGAGCAGCTGTGCTCAGTCGATTTAATTTGAGGACTTACGGCCATGATTGGGCTAAGTCCAGTTGAAGATGTTCAACATTTTTATTTGTAGTTGGCCTATTAGACCTTGGCTTAGGCTTTGCCCTTTGTTTGATAATACAGTGCATTTTTGTCTAGCCTATTAGGCCCCCCTTTCAATTGGGCTCTGCCCTTTTTAAATGATGCACATCATCTGTTTTGAGCTTGACAGGCCTTTGTTTGGGCTTTATTCCTTTTGATAGTGCATAGCACTTTGTTTGGTCTGATAGACCTTTCTTTATTGGGCTTTATCCCTTTTAATAGTGCATAGCACCTTGTTTGGTCTGATAGACCTTTCTTTATTGGGCTCTGCCCTTGATGATGCATTGCATTAATTAGTCCGACAGAGTGCCACATGGCTTGTCAGGCGCTTTGCGCTGATTGAGGAGCGCAAGGTGCAAGTCCATGGGGAGGTGACACGTGTCACGTTCAGGAGAGCGCAAGCGCAGTGCGCTGCGCCAGCGCGCTGCGCCAGCGCGCTGCGCTGTTGTGTTGCTGACACGTGGCGCACTCTGGTGAGTTGCGCCAATTCATGAGAGCAGTGCTCTGTTTTTAGAAGCGCATAGCGCAGCTCATCATGAGGCTGACACGTGGCGCTCTCTGGTGGCTTGCGCCGACCTGAGAGCGCAACAGTGTAGATTTTGCAAGTGCAGGGCACTGTTTTATTATTTGAGAATCTTTTAGATTCCAGAACCAATGGTTCATAAAAAAGTGCAAGGCACTGTTTGTTTTCTTGATCTAATTTGGATCAAAGAAAACAAGTTTCTCTTGTTTTTTCTTATTTCAGGGAACCAGTGGTTCATAAAAAAGTGCAAAGCACTTATTATTATTTATTGATCTTGTTCTCAGATCAATGATCTGTTCATAAGAGAATTTTCTCTTTTTCTAAAGATTTTTACCTTTTTTGTTCTTGAGGAATTCTCTCCAATTCTTCAGAGTTCTCAATGATGATATTGATGATTTGAATTGAGGTCTAGGGGCCTTTATATAGTGTCCATAAATTTGTTAAAGAGATCTTTCTCTGAGTGATTTGGGGAATTTTCCCCACCGTTGGATCTTTGATCCAAGGGCTTCTGTTTTACAGAAGAAAATCTTCTTGTTTTAACAAGAACAGAAAGATTTCTTTAAAATCTTAATTCTGTTTGGCGCAAACGCCCCAGCGCGTGACACGTGTCAAGCAGCGCATAGCGCAGCGCAACTGCGCTAGCGCATCTGCGCTGACACGTGTCGCGCAGCGCAAAGCGCAGCGCCACTGCGCCAGCGCATCTGCGCTGACACGTGTCGCGCAGCGCAGTGCTTGCGCAACTGAAGCGTTACTTCATTTAATTTTGTTTTAAATAGAGCTTTGCTTTGATTGGGCGCGCTGCCTCGGGCGCTGCGCTGATGTAACAACTTTTGACACATGGCGCGTTGCGCGCAGCGCAGAGGATCTGAAGCGTTGCTTCATTTATTAAAGTTTAAATTTTCAAAGTAGAGCTTTGCTCTGATTGGGTTCATCTTCCGCCTTGGAATTTGAACAGAGCTGTGCTCTGATTTGGGTAAACAAAAACCCCTTCAAGTTTATAAATTACCCTAAGGACCCTAGCAATTATAGGACTTCGACTTACATTTCTAACTGTCTGACTCGGGTTTGAGTCTGATTAATCTGGCTTGAATATGATTCATGTAAATCTACAATCTACAATATTCCACTTCAATATGAACACATGAATTCATGAATCCAGTTATCAATCTATATGACTTGACCGAACCGAACCATGGATATACATATTCCTTTTACATGATTCTCAGTTATTCCATTTACATGACCCTATGGTTACAACCGTTTACTGATATCATGGTTTCGGTCAGTCAATCAATCTTACAATCAATACAATTTACAAGATAACAATACAAACAAGACATCGCGGGGTTTAAGGGGTAGAATGGTACGGAATATGTTAAAAGTGGCACGAGGTGGTCATTTAAGACGTAATTACATCCATGTCGTTGTTCCGTGGTATTATCGATGGAGCCTTGTACTACAGGTTACCAAGGTCCCTGGTGTAAGTGGGACTCCCCTCGTATACACTGGCATTTTCTGTACGAGGCTACAAACAACAGCGTTAATACAACATTACAATATTATAATACAACATTAAAAGCTACTCTCTCTTTCTCTGTTACTCTCTGTCTATCTTTGGGACTTACCGAGCGACCTGTTCGCTGACGACATTCTATTTCTTTCTTCTTTGAATGTCGTCAGGTGGTTTGGACCCGGCAGAGATCGAGCCATCTCAAGAAGACTTGGAGTGGTTTGCCGAAGACCCTGCACTTTAGTTTCATCGTACACTTTTTCTTTTTGTACTTTCCATTTCCTGTTATGCCACTGTCTAGGCATCTTTTTATTTCAGTTGTATTTCCTTTTCATGCATTGTAAATAAAAGTTGTTGTTTTCATTACCTCTTGTCTGTTGTGTATTCTTTTTATATTGCTTAGATACGCTTAGCGTATGTACTTCTGAGTATATACGTAGCGGACCTCGTCGCGTCCCCTTCGCCGTAAACCGGGAAGCGGGGCGTGACACCTAAAGATCCGCTATAATATCATATCGTATCTCAAAAAACGAACCAAATCACATTACCGATCTCATGGCATCGTGCCCAATCGCATCGACTCATCTCCAAGTACCATATACTATCCTCATCATCCATGTATATGTATACATATGTATGTATACACACACACACACATAGTCCCATACCTATGTGTCTATACACACACACATACACACACACACGTACAAGAAATAAAGTGTATGCGTGTATGTGTGCGTGTATGCAAATCACTACTCTAGGGTTCGCGACTAAGAAACTAACTAAATGCATTTTCCCACAAGTATGCTAAAACTATCCTAAAGTCACCTAGCATTTCTTACTAAGTATGCACATCTCATAACACATAAGTGTGTGTGTGTGTGTGTGTATTGTTGGATATGTATGCCCTAGAGGCCATTATTGTATAGTACTAATTTGTATATTACATTTTGGAAGCTTGGGATATATACATGGATTGACGACAGTCTTGCTCGATATTGTAGTATGCTACTTGGTTTGTATCTATCTTAATATGTGTATATGTTTCTTTTAACATATCGCTAATACATATTGATGGAGCCCTTAGGATCTTTGCTTGACTACCGGCGTTGTGATGGCGATCACACTAGTGGGGGCTGGGTAGTCTATAAGCACATCCTTATACAGGTCCCTAGTTATAGGATTATCGAGACATGGCATCGATACTCCAGAATAGACTGGTGCATACGCTTCTCATCCCAGCAGGGGAGATGGTCTGTCCCACAGCCATCAGTACGTCATACTGGAGATAGTATGCAGATGCTCGTTAGGTTACGAGTACACTGGACATAACTCGTCGGGAACTGTTGGTTGGTATTATACCTATCGTCGGTTAACAGTTCCCAGGTGACATGAGTACAGATTAGTCCGTTGACTTGACACTGTCACTTCGCCTCGAGTGTGTTCCCACCGTTCTTAGATTACTATCCTACCACGGCTCTATTGAGTCGTGCAAGCAGGTAGTAGTTGGGTGCAGTCCCGAAGCACTTGGAGGCAGTGACGGTTAGACAGGATTCGTCTCTCCCGGTATTGGGGGTTGATATCGCGCTGTGTCTAGGAGAGCCATTACACAAAATCCCTGGCCCGGGCAAGCGAGATTTACTGGTAGTGTTTCCAGTAGTTTCTCAGGGTGTTTTGGGCTACACTCCAACACGACTTGTACCGCTATTAGGGGCCTGACGTTTACCGCCCGATACTCTTAGATGAACAGACCGGACTGTACGGAGATTGTCACATTCAGGCTCAGTAGGAGTTCGGATGGGTTCACCTCATCGGTCTTCTTATCGGCATCTGCCTGGGGACCGTTACGTACAACTAGTACTGCTTGCGGCCTGTGTTTAAACCCACTGCCAGCGTAGCATCGAGTCTTTAGAGTCCCACACAGAGGGTTGTTCATTTTTTGGCGAAACGAGTAGAGGTCGTATAGTTTTTACGACAGGGTTCGTTCACATATGCGTACTTGTGTGTGTTCGGTGTTCGGGAAGTTGATACTAGCGGGCTATGGTTTAAGCCAGATCCTAGTATTTGTTTTGGGATTGGTCCTGTCTCATTGTATTCATGTTTCTTCGGAATATGAATGCAGGTACGTACGTACAGTTGACAGAGACGGAGAGGGAGACACCTCATTAGGATTTTTTGACCATTGACTTGATCCAAACCCTAATGAGAATGAAAAATATGATTAATAATATTAATTGAGGATAATTGTATCATGGTTAGAATTGTTTTGACCATTTGACTTGTTGACTTACTTTGACCTAGATATTTTTCTTTTGCATAAGATGCTTCTTGAAGCATGCTTAGCATTAAATGTGAAATGATAATGGTCAAATCAATTCACCATCACAATTTTCTTTATTATTATTATTATCATATTTTTATCATATGAGAGCTTGGTTCTCTCATTCTCTCATTATCTTTCTCTCTCATGGTTTGCTCTCCCTCTTCCTCTCTCAAATCTTTAATCTTTTATGTGTTGAAAATCAAAAGCTCTTGAGATTAAACCACCAAAATACTTCTCTACTCACTCTAGCGTTCTTAGTGTAGCAAGCCAAGCACTCTAGTTACTTCATCGTTGAGGTAGAAGCTCAAGGTAGAGGCCTTCGGGTGGATCGATCTTTGACCTAGAGAAGACAACGAGGAGGAGCCATCTACACCACTCTAAGGAGCTAGCAACAAGGAGGACCACAACAAGAAGAGAAGGAGTTCAAGAACTAGGTATAACCATCTTAACCTAGTAGTTAAAGCTCCTTATATGTTTGTTAGTTTTTGTTTAGCAAAGATCCTTCATGGTTAGTCTATGTTCCCTTGTGATAAAAATTTGATTTTTACTCTTTCCGCCTTCCCGTAAGTACCGAGGTGGGTAACATAGACCTTTCAGTGGTATCAGAGCCAGGCTAAACAACAACTAACATGTTAGCAAAGTCTTTAGAACTTCGATCCCAGAAAAATCGCAAAAAACCGTCAAAAACTTGTGTTTTCTGCCGATTTTAAAATAGGTCTAAAAATATTTTCAGAGACCTGAAAAATATGTGCAGGCTTTTTTAGGGACACCCAAGAAAAACGAGCTCGTGACTCGGTCAGACTGCCGCGGAAGAGCGGCGAAACCATGCGTTTCGCCGCGGATCCACGGCCGAGTCGACTCGGAGTCAACTCGTTTTTCTTGCAGATTGTCCAACTTGAGGTTTTGTGATTTTTCAGATACTTTGTTTCTGCCCAGATTCTTTTGAGTACAGTGTTGTATTTTGGGTAGTTTCAAATTAGAATATTGATCGAAATTCTATATGCTTTAGCTAATTGGATTATATCTGTAATGTGAAATATGTACTGAACGTCTACTAATCGTTATACGTCGATTAGTGGGGGTTGTACATATCTGTGATATATGATTTTGGATTGTGTATATGAACTTGTTGGATTGTCGTGGATGAATAGCCGGGGATGCGAGATGAGTGTTTATTTATCTTTTCATTTGATGTAAATTGTAAATTGATGTAATATTATTTTTGGTCGCACATCTGGGTTGAGGATGTAGCCGCCTTTGTATATTATTTTTTTTACTGTTTTCTGCTCCTAAGATAGACCCAAGGTGGGGTGCACAGACTACCGGGTACCTTGAAGTGCCGAGTGACCTATTCACTTTGTTGAGGGAGGCTGCTCCACTTCGGGTATTTGGCGGGTAGTCTGCCGCACCCGTAAGGGTCTAGGGTGGGGGTTTTGGCTATTCATCACGACCGTGTAATCCGTCTTTCGTTGCAGGATTGAACGAAACGCGGATTCCTAGCATATCCAATGTGTTCATCTGTGATCTGGAATGACTATCATTGCGTCTGACGAATGTATATATATATATATATATATATATATATATATATATATGATATCTAGTAGACGTTGCTTATGTTTTGCATCCGCGCTAGTACAACCCCCGCTCTGTCGTTAGTTAAGTAACCTAACGGGTGATGACGGGGCCCCGTGGCGAATGCGGATGGCATAAGCGTACGTTATATTTTCGTTGTTTTCTGCAATGGTAGGATTAATTGATGGGACGCATTACATCAATACAAAGAAAAACAAACCTAAAAGATGTTGTTGGACCAAGTTTTAAAAACAGACATTACAGACGTTCTCTTTTTGCTTTGCACAGTGGTATTCGGTTTGGAATATCCAGCACCTCATTCGACGAGGCAAGAGCCGAGATCTCTTCATCGGGAGTGACCCCTTGAGTAAAAGTTTGCGTCAACGTAATACTTTCACTATAGTCGATTATTCTTGCTTTGCATCGTGGTATTCAGTTTGGAATATCTTGCACCTCATTCAACGAGGAAAGAGCCGAAATCTCTTCACAGGGAGTGACCTCTTTAGCAAAAGTTTTCGCCACTATATATTTTAAAAGGCAATCATGTTCCTTCAACGATATCAAGTTCATTACGTTAACGGGTTTTTCTCCAAAAACCCAGCCGTAGCCCTCCGTCATTTCGGATTGGTATTATTTAGTATTCGTGCTGCGTTTGTTGACTGTGTCAAGGCACAGTGAACGGTAGCTGAGTATTGCTTATCTGTAGCATACAATGTGATTGGTTAGGACAGTCGTGTAACCTTGTTGACTGTGTCAAGGGTTATGCGGGTGGGTTTAATGCAATCAAGATAATGACGGGTTGAACTTGACTGGGACTCTTTGATTTGTTGACTGTGTCAAGGTCACTTAGGTCCTAAGGGCAAAAACCACATCGGGAGTTTCAAACATACAGGAAACTTGCAGATTCAGCATACCTTCTGGAGTGTGGTGACTAGAGTGGATTCCATCTAGGTCATCACACAATGATAGTTGGATCCCGATCCCACTGATGAGTTGGATTACTCTCGGAAGATTATTTCACTTAACAATCAATGTTATAAACCAAGTAGGTGTCTAGAACGGTGTTAGCGGGGCTACGCCGAGGTTATATAATTAAGGAACTTCGCGAAAGCGTTGGAAAACCTCCCTCGAACTACCAACACTAGCCTGGCTGAAAGGTTAAGCAAGTATTGTGACGTGCGATTAATCCTGACTAGTTCTTCTTTTAGGGTTTGAAGAAGAATTTGAGGAAACAGAGGGAGCCATCCTGGTTAGATAAATTAATAACCAATCTAATCTTGCAAGAGCGCACGCTGAGTGTTTCTTTTCTCTCTCTCCAGGTAGCAACCATTTCACGCCCTAATCAAGAAAATAAAATGTATCGCTTGACCGATCCGAATTCTTATTCGGGGCCGGGGAACGTCGGTTCGGCTCTAACTTACGACAACAGTCATAAGTGTGAGCAAGAGAAAGAGAATTGTATGGATTCCAAGGAGACCCAAATGAAGAAGAAGCATATTATTGCATCTACTTCAGGTGTTCTTATAGTTGAGAACTGCTTTTCGGTCAGCCCTACCTCCTGGGTACTAGATACCGGATCAGGATCTCATATCTGTAATTTATTGCAGGAACTGAGAAAAAGTAGGATCATTGGACCTGGTGATATGTTCCTCAGGGTAAGGAACGGAGCACAAGTTAATGCTGCAGCCGTCGGTGAATATCACCTAGTGTTGCCAAATAGCAATACTATGATTTTGAACAATTGCTATTATGTACCTTCCATGGTTTGCAACATCATATTGGTTTCTTTACTTAATAAAGATGGATATAACTTTGTTCTTAATAAAAATATCATGACCATTTACCTTGATAAGGTACTGGTTGCAGAAGGTACACTGTGTAATGGTATCTATGTTCTAAATCAGAATACAGTTCTCAATATACAAAACACACGTAAGAGGAAGAGTTCTGATACGAACGAATCCTACTTGTGGCATTGTAGACTTGGTCATATCGGGGAGAAAAGACTAAGTAAGTTGCATAAAGATGGACTCTTGAATACGTTCGAGTTTTCATCTTATGAAACTTGCCAGTCTTGTCTCAAAGGAAAGATGACCAAATCTCCGTTCACCGGACATGGAGAAAGGACAGCAGAGCTCTTGGGACTCATACACAGTGATGTATGTGGTCCAATGTCTATACATGCAAGGGGAGGGTTCTCGTACTTCATCACATTCACTGACGATTTCTCTAGGTTCGGATATGTGTATCTCATGAAACACAAATCTGAAGCTTTTGAGAAATTCAAAGAATTTAGAAACGAAGTAGAGAACCAGACTGGCAAAAGTATCAAGATCCTCGGATCGGATAGAGGAGAGGAGTACTTAAGCACGGAATTCTTAGAATACTTAAAAGAGAATGGAATTCTCTCTCAACTTACTCCTCCGTATACACCACAACACAACGGTGTATCGGAGCGGAGGAATCGTACCCTATTGGATATGATTCGCTCCATGATGAGTAATACTGAGTTACCTCTTTCATTCTGGGGATATGCACTTCAAACAGCAGCACATCTTTTGAATCAAGTTCCATCCAAATCCGTGCCTAAGACTCCGTATGAAATATGGAGTGGTAAGAGTTTGTATCTTAAACGTATTAAGATTTGGGGTTGCCCAGCTTACGTCAAAAAGCAGAACCCAGACAAACTTGAGGCACGGTCAGTTTTGTGTAAGTTTGTGGGATACCCAAAAAATTCTAATGGGTATCTATTCTACCATGCAAAGGAACAGAAGATTATTGTTTCTAGGAACGCCACATTTTTGGAAAAAGAATTTCTTGTTAAAAATATTAGTGGAAGCACGGTAGAACTGGATGAAATTCCAGAGACACAAACTATAACTGAAGATTTGGTGGAACCGCTAGATTCAGTTATACCCGACGAACCTCAGCCACTCCGCAGATCTGGTAGGATTTCTCATCCGCCCGAGAGATACTGCGGTTTTCTCATAGACGGGGATCGAGAGGATTGCATCTTGGAAGAAGATGATCCTACCAGTTTCAGTCAGACCATTATCAGTAGGGACTCTGATAAATGGCTGGATGCTATGCGATACGAAATGGAGTCCATGTACACCAATAAAGTATGGACCTTGGATATTGCTCCACCTGGGGTAAAACTCGTTGGATGCAAATGGATCTACAAGAGGAAACTTGGTGTAGATGGGCAGGTGGAAACCTATAAGGCTGGACTCGTTGCAAAAGGTTTTCGTCAAAGACCTGGTGTGGACTATGACGAAACTTTTTCTCCAGTGGCTATGCTCAAATCCATCCGGATCCTACTTGCCATTGCTGCCTTCCATGACTATGAAATCTGGCAGATGGACGTAAAAACGGCTTTTCTAAACGGCAATTTGGAAGAGTGTGTTTATATGGATCAGCCAGAAGGTTTTATAGACAGTGGGAGCAGCGGGAAGGTGTGCAAGTTGCTTAAATCCATTTATGGATTAAAGCAGGCATCGCGGAGCTGGAACATCTGTTTTGATGAAGCAATCAAGGAATTTGATTTCATCAAGAACGAGAATGAGCCTTGTATTTATAAGAAGATTGTAGGACGAACTGTCGTATTCCTAGTCTTGTACGTTGACGGCATTCTTTTGATAGGAAATGACATTCCTATGCTACAATCGGTCAAGCTATTCTTGTCACAACGGTTCTCCATGAAGGACCTGGGTGATGCCTTGTACATTCTGGGGATCCAGATCTACAAAGACAGATCCAAGAGATTACTGGGACTTTCGCAGTCCAGGTACATAGAGACCGTACTAAAGAGATTTAGTATGGAAGATTCCAAGCGTGGTAATATACCCGCATTGCACGGAATCACCCTCTCCAAGAAGATGTCTCCCAAGACTGACGAGGAAAGGGTTCGCATGAGCACTATATCCTACGCTTCGGCGGTAGGATCTATAATATATGTGATGCTATGTACAAGACCAGATGTAGCTTACGCGCTAAGCGTAGTGAGCCGGTATCAGTCAGACCCAGGTGAGAACCACTGGACGACAGTGAAGAACATTTTCAAGTACCTGAGAAGGACTAAGGAGATGTTCCTGGTTTATGGTAATGGAGACCTCAGGGTCGAGTCGATTCAAGCTTCCAAAGTGACAAGGACGACAGCAAGTCTGTCTCGGGTTTTGTGTTTACCCTCAACGGAGGGGCGGTGTGTTGGAGGACTTCCAAACAGGATACCGTCGCAGACTCGACGATGGAGGCTGAATACATTGCTGCAAGCGATGCCGCAAAAGAAGCGGTCTGGATGATGAAGTTCATTAGTGAACTTCAGGTGGTTCCGTCCATTGTTGACCCAATACCTTTGTATTGCGATAATAATGGGGCTATAGGTTTAGCGAAGGAACCAAGGTCCCATCAGAAGTCCAGACACATCTTAAGGCGGTATCACCTGATCAGGGAGATCAATGATCGCCAGGAGATCGAGGTACGGAGAGTGGACACAAAAGACAACACGGCAGATCCATTCACAAAGGCCCTCCCTCAAACACAGTTCGAGCGACTTTTTGAGCTATTGGGTATGCGGTACGCCAGCAGCTGTCCTTAGTGCAGACGTTGGGTATGCGGTACACCAATTACTGGCCTTTAGTGCAAGTGGGAGATTGTTGGATATGTATGCCCTAGAGGCCATTATTGTATAGTACCAGTTTGCATATTACATTTTGGAAGCTTGGGATATATACATGGATTGACGACAGTCTTGCTCGATATTGTAGTATGCTACTTGGTTTGTATCTATCTTAATATGTGTATATGTTTCTTTTAACATATCGCTAATACATATTGATGGAGCCCTTAGGATCTTTGCTTGACTACCGGCGTTGTAATGGCGATCACACTAGTGGGGGCTGGGTAGTCTATAAGCACATCCTTATACAGGTCCCTAGTTGTAGGATTATCGAGACAGGGCATCGATACTCCAGAATAGACTGGTGCATACGCTTCTCATCCCAGCAGGGGAGATGGTCTGTCCCACAGCCATCGGTACGTCATACTGGAGATAGTATGCAGGTGCTTGTTAGGTTACGAGTACACTGGACAGGACTCGTCGGGAACTGTTGGTTGGTATTATACCTATCGTCGGTTAACAGTTCCCAGGTGACATGAGTACAGCTTAGTCCGTTGACTTGACACTGTCACTTCGCCTCGAGTGTGTTCCCACTGTTCTTAGATTACTACCCTACCACGGCTCTATTGAGTCGTGCAAGCAGGTAGTAGTTGGGTGCAGTCCCGAAGCACTTGGAGGCAGTGACGGTTAGACAGGATTCGTCTCTCCCGGTATTGTTAGGTCTATGTTACCCACCCCGGTACTTTCGGGGAGGCGGAATAGGTAAAAATCGAGTTTTTCCTCGATAGGTAGCATGGACCGTTCATGAAGGATCTTTGCTAAACAAAAACTAACAAAAGAACTACAAGTTCTACATAGAATGGTTATACCTAAGTCTTGAAGTCCTTCTCTTCTTGCTCCTTGGAGTGGGATGAACGGGTCGTCCTCGTCGCCTTCTCTTGCCGAAGAAAGATCCACCCGAGGGCCTCTACCTTTGGCTCCTACCTCAAGCTAGAAGTAACTAAGGTGCTTGGTGTGCTAAACCTAGAACCTTAGAAAGAGTAGAGAATGATTTTGGTGTTTTATCTCAAAAGCTTTAATGTTTCTCAACTCATGAGAGGGAGAGCTTTGAGAGAGAGGAAGAGGATGAGAGAGAATGAGAATGAGAGAGTGAGAAGAAAAAGCCAACCTTCTCACATATATGTGAATTATGATAATAAAATAATTAACTAAAGATAATTGTGATGGTTAATCTTGATATGACCATTATCATTTCACATTAATTACTTTTGCAAGAATCAAAGAGCATCTTTTATATGAAATGATGATGGTCAATATGTCAACCTAGGTCAACAAGTCAAGTATAGTCAAAAGGTCAACAACCCTAACCATAACACAATTATAATTAGTTAATATTAATAATCATATTTCACACATAAACATTAGGGTTAAGAAAAAGACAACGGTCATTAACCCTAATGAAAATCCTCTGCCTCTGCCTCAGTCAATTGTGCATACACACCCGCATCCGTGTTCCGAGGAACACGAATACAATGAGATAAAACCAATCCCAAAACATATACTAGGATCTGGTTTAAACCAAAGCCCGCTAGTATAAGCTGTCCGGACACCAAACGTGCACAAGTGCGCGGATGTGAACGAACCCTGTCACAAAACCATGCGACCTCTACTCTCTTTTTCCTAAAGGCGAATAACCCTGTTTCCTGATTTAAAATCAGAAAAGCTTATGGAAAAAGCTTCAGAAGAGGGTCACATGCTTACACGTGACCAGCAGTCACGTGTTGGCACGTGACACCTAAAAGTATCGGCAAGGCAAGTTCAGTTTCCCAACTACATCGAAGAAAAGGGCTTCAGAAAGAGTCACGTGCTCCCACGTGACCAGGGTCACGTGCTCCCACGTGACCAGGGTCACGTGTTGGCACGTGACATTTAAAAGCAGCAGACTTGTTCTCCAGTTAAATCAAGAAAAAGAGTCCAGACAAGGGTCACGTGCTCACACGTGACCAGGGATCACGTGGTGGCACGTGACGGTTAAGCAGCAACCAGAAGACAGAGCGCAAAAAGAAAGAGGAAGGCTCGTTCCAAGGGGGTCACGTGCCCACACGTGACCGGCTTTCAAAGCCCATTTTGTTAACATAATTAAATTCTAAAAGAGATTCAAATCTTTCCAAAGGAAAGCGATTATCTGGAACCAATCGAATTGAAGATTCAGAGGTGATTAAATATCATCTATCTATGGGAAAATCTCGGGTTTGGAAAGATTTCCCCTTTAAATCTAACCGAAATAACAAAGGAGAATCCTTGGATTCGAAATCCAATGGTGAATAAAATTCACCTAATAATCCAAAGGTCAAAAACGAATGATGGATGCAAATCAAATCTCTCAATGAAGATTCGTCAAAAACTAATTGACTCGGCTGCTTCTCCTATAAATAGGAGCCAAGACACACAAAAAGGGGGATACGCAGAGAGAAAAAAGAAAAGGGAGAGAGCTTTGATACTTTGAGGAATTTGGATCTTCTGCAAAAGAAAACCCTAGGTAAGAAAGTGAAAGCTCCTTGAAAGAAAAGAGAATTTAATTCTCAACAGAGTTTAACTCTGATATATAAAACAGAAGAACATATTTCTTCTCTCTTTGATAGAGGATCTGTAAAGTGCACATCTCCCCTTAGAGTTGAGAATTTAATTCTCAATGGGTCGAGATCCTGCCATGCAGATCCAAAACATAGAGAGGGAACGGAAGCACGAGAATTTAATTCTCACAGAACTATAGGAATTTAATTCCTTTAAAATAAAATTAGGGCTTGACCCTGTGTCATGGGAATTTAATTCCTTCAGAACAAAGAGAAACAGGGTTTAACCCTAATTTAGAGCCTAGTTCTGTTGAAACAGCGGGAATTTAATTCCCTTAATCATAATTTAACAGAGAATGGGAGTTTAATTCCTTAAAAGCTTTTATTAGGGTTTAACCCTATTCAGTTCTTCACATATATGAGGAATTTAATTCCTACAGAAAATTCAGAGTTCAACTCTATTCCAGAATATAAGTCTTCAAAAGGAAGTAGGAATTTAATTCCTCTGAAATTTAAAGCTCGAGGAATTTAATTCCTGAAAAAAGATTAACAGATCCTCTAAACAACATATGTAGAGGCAGAGTCACGTGTCACCACGTGACCCCCCCAAAAGATTTACAGAAAGCCCCTTTGAGGCAGTGCCCCACGTGACCCACGTGACTCTTGACAGAAGCTTTAACACACAAGCATTTGAATGCCCGTCACGTGATGGCACGTGATGCTCTGAAAGATGCGATAATCTCAGCAGAATAAATGAAGGGAGGGCGCTCTCACGTGTTGCCACGTGACCCCTCTTGCCTTAGTGTTTAACACTAAATTGGAACTCCCGAATCCAGTGTTAAAACACTGTTGGGCCTTAGTGTTCAACACTAATCAAAAAACTTTATTTGCAGTGTTCAACACTGACTACCTTAGTGTTTAACACTAATTTGAGATCTCTGTTGCCAGTGTTTGACACTGATCTGTTTCAGTGTTTAACACTAATTTGAAAGCCTTGTTGCTGGTGTTTAACACCAATTATCTTTTAGTGTTAAACACTAACCTGTCAATCTCATTCCCAGTGTTCAACACTGGTTGGTCTTTAGTGTTTAACACTAGACATTGGTCCAATTGGCTAAATGGATAGAGGCAAAGCCTCTCCTGATTGGACTTAGCCCAAGCTGGCCATAAGTCCTCAATTCGTGATTAACTGAGCTAATGGGCTCATAATATAATTAATTGGTCTTGATCCCAAATTGGGCCAAGGACTATTTAATCCACTCCGGTTCCAGGGTACATCTCTTCACTCCTTTGATACTTGGCATTGTAATCCCTCAATGTCTTCAAAGAGGTGACGGGTCCCGATGACCACACATTGATATGGACTGTGGGGTCCTTAAACCCATGGACTACGACGTCCTTAACCTTGACCGAGATGTCTTAAAACTAACAATGGACTGTGGGGTCCTTAAACCCATGGACTACGACGTCCTTAACCTTGACCGAGATGTCTTAAAACTAACAATGGACTGTGGGGTCCTTAAACCCATGGACTACGACGTCCTTAATCTTGACCGAGATGTCTTAAAACTAACAATGGACTGTGGGGTCCTTAAACCCATGGACTACGACGTCCTTAACCTTGACCGAGATGTCTTAAAACTAACAATGGACTGTGGGGTCCTTAAACCCATGGACTACGACGTCTTTAACCTTGACCGAGATGTCTTAAAACTAACAATGGACTGTGGGGTCCTTAAACCCATGGACTACGACGTCCTTAACCTTGACCGAGATGTCTTAAAACTAACAATGGACTGTGGGGTCCTTAAACCCATGGACTACGACGTCCTTAACCTTGACCGAGATGTCTTAAAACTAACAATGGACTGTGGGGTCCTTAAACCCATGGACTACGACGTCCTTAACCTTGACCGAGATGTCTTAAAACTAACAATGGACTGTGGGGTCCTTAAACCCATGGACTACGACGTCCTTAACCTTGACCGAGATGTCCTTAAACTACCCATGGACCGCAATGTCCTTAAACTAGCAATGGACCACCACGTCCCTAAACTGGAACAATAGAGCCCCGCATGCTCTTTTGTCGGATCTAAACGGTCCCGTTTAAGTTGATCTTAGCCTCAAAGATGGCTAACGTATCCTTAAACCTTCAAACAGACTGGGCTATGAATCTCCCCCAATTAACTCTGGTTCGAGGGTACATCTCTGAACTCCTCTGACATCTGTCATTGTAATCCTTCAACGTCGTCAGAGAGGTGATGGGTCCCGACGGCCATACATTCGATGGACCACTATGTCCCTAAACTGGAACAATGGAGCCCAAATGCTCTTTTGTCGGATCTAAACGATCCCGTTAAATTGATCTTAGTCTCAAGTTAGACTAACGTATCCTTAACAAACGTTTGAGTTGATCTTAGCCTCAAATATGGCTAACGTATCCTCAAACCAAACCCCCAAACCCAAATCTAAGATAACACGAATTTGGACTAGTCCACGCCCTACGGGCGACGACATAACTCGGTCTCCGTAAACAATCCACGGGCAACAAAACATAAAATAAACACACACGACACGAAGTGACCATCTGGAGAAGGAGAAAGTTGTTACCGCGATGCGGTAGCGTAATTAACTGTAGGGGCTTGCGCCTGCAGGGAAAAGCGTCCCCACAATCAAAAAACCCCTCAAACGAGGGGGAATCTGACGAAGTCTGCTACATCGGCCGCATCCGTTTAAACCTTCGATACATGGTGCCATAAATCAACTTGGCATATTCGGAGAGGCGGACGGATAGCACCAATTAGCATCTGCCCCGAATCTCAGGCATAGACGTCTCGCGTCTCGGCCGCCATTCGGAGGGGAACATATTCTGGCACGCCCGGTGGGACCTTTTCCTCTTTCCACTCCACACTTCGTGTGTCGTGATTCGCGAACCAATCGCGGTTCGCTAATGGTTGCCCTTGGGTTTCAAGATACTAAGACTTGGCGTCTTGCTTATTGCAGAAAGCAAAGGATCGATGGCTTCTACTTCTGCGAAATCCTCCATCCGCTCAGACTGCAATTGCGACCAACGCTTTGCCTCGCCAGGAGGTATAGCCTACGGACCCCAAGCTGCTTCGTTATTCACAATGCCGGTGGACCAGGTGACTCTGGCCACTACCGGATTGTTCTTTGGGACTATACTCCCACCAACAAGCTTCACGGCACCGGTGCTGACAAAGGAAGCTCTCAAGAAGTCGGTCTTTGATCGTCTTACCCCTGCCGTGGCTCCTCTCAACGAGTCGCCCAACGTCAACGCCTCGGTCTTCTCTAGATTGGGCCAGAAATCCTGCGAACTCATCATGGGGCCTACAATCTCAGAGAAGGCTGCTTCTAAGAAAGTGACCGGTCCTGCTCCTGAAGACATCAAAGCGACTTCTCCGGCCAAAAAGTCGGTCTTTATAAGATTGACGGCTTCAGCTCCCGCTCCTGCTACCCAAAGGACATCGGTCTTTGACAGGCTAACACCAACAGCGACCCCCCACCTACACAGGGGGCAAGACGAAGCCATTCTCACCACTGAACCAACGCCGTCCGCTCGACACGCTCGACGTCGCCACTGGCGCCGAGTAAGGAAGGCTGGGGGCAACTTCCCCTCTGGGCTAACTCCACCAACCCCGATGGCAGAAGTTAATGCTGCTGTTCCAACTGGGAACAGCTTCGAGATGCTAAATAAGGTGCGAAGGACTTCTCATACTGCGGTGCTAAAGAGGTCTCCTCCCCCATCAAAAAAGGTTGTGGAAATAAAATCAGAACAGCCCCGATCCCCTCAACGGCTGTCTTCCAAAATCTATAAGGTTTGGCGGCAGGCCCGGGACTCGATCATCGATCCAAACTTCTCCCGCCAGCACAAGAAGCTGAAAATCCAACCGGAAGCTGGTCACCAGGCTAAACCCCAAAAGGCTGTCTGGACGCCCACCTCAACGGCCCCCTCAACCTCCATGGCTCATAAAAGGAGGAGGCCAGAGAAGATCCCCCAGCCTACAACGACGGCTAAAAGCACTGAGCCCAGACGCCCGAGGTCTGGGGGCATGGTGATGCACACTGTTTATATGGCTTCTGGAAAGGAGGAAAGCCGCACTTCTACGGGCCACCAACCGCTAACCCGATCCGTGACGAAAGCCCAGGAGCAACAGCAAAAGCTCCAAGAAATGATGAATGCTATGGCCGCACTTACCGGGCCAAAAGAAAGCCCAGAAACGTCCTCAGACGCACGCCAGGAGGAAGAAACCGACGCTGAATTCCTTCGCCGGATACTGAAAAAGAAAGACAAAGAGGCTGCCGAACAGGCAGCCAACATACAACGTATGGGCCTTCTCTTCCAAGATATGATAGGAATGATGATCCAACATGACTTACCCGCCGAAGATCCCCCAATCGTTCTTGAAGACGACCGAGGAGAAACGTCAAATCCACCACCAGCCCTCTCAACGGCCAAGGAGGAGGCAATCTCTAAGACTGACTTGGTTGACTACATAGCCCAGCAAATCCGGGTTCATCATGCGACTGAGGCAGCTGGTCAAGTCGTAAAAACGGGGCGGCCTTATCCAAGCTGGTACGACCAAATCAAATACCCGCCAGGCTATACGATACCAAAATTCCACGTGTATAAGGGGACCGGCAATCCCCATCAACATGTTGCCCAGTTCCGGGCCCTCTGCGGTAACACCGGCGGTGATGATAAACTGTTGCTTCGCCAGTTCATGGGCAGCTTATCAGAAACAGCGTTCGAATGGTATTCGGAACTCCCGAACGATTCTATCAAAACGTTCGCTGAAATGGAGTTGTTATTCACTCAGCGATTCGCAAGTGCCAGCGAACGCACTCCAATAACTGCATTGATTAACGCCAGGGTAAAACCAGGCAAAACCTGGGTCCAGTATGCTATACGCTGGCGGAATTTGTGGTCGAGATGCGAGCAACGCATTGAGGAAGCACCCGCAGTGGGCATGTTCGTGGGAACCCTAGACCCCCACGCAACTATCTCCCAGTTTATGATGTTCTTTAAGCCGACCACATTCCAGGCTTTAATCGACAAGTTGGCTCAGATGGACCAGATGGGTCATAGACCACCTCCCCCGAAGTCGGAACCTCGGAATGACAAGGGTAAAGGAAGAGCAACCTTCGTCGCGAATGCCCAACAGCAACCTAACGCCCCGAAACTGGTAGATCAACTGGAAGAAAGACGCCGGTATTATAATGAGAAGATGAAGCGTCCCTACTCGTTCCCACGAGACAAGACGAAACGGTTATTCGAGCTGGCAATACGTAACAGACTTATAAACCTACCAAATCCAAGGCGACCGCCACAACCCACTGAGGTGAATAACCCTAACTATTGCCCTTACCATCAAACGGTAAGTCATCCGATTAAGGATTGCTTCGTCTTCAAAGGATGGATTGAAGATCAATACCTCCAGGGGAAGTTTGTACTGTCCAAAAAGTGGAAGGTGAACCCACCACAACCGCATACTCCTAAGAAAGCAGATACACCGGGGGCAACCTGCTCCTTTATTGAAGAAGCTCCATGGGAGGTCGTGCTATCAACTAAAACCAAAAGAATGCTGAGAGACCTTCATGCGTGCCCCGCGATCGAATGGGAGGACCCTCTTGAACCTCAAATCATCGAAGAGATGCTGAAGCCCCGCCCAACTACGAAGACTCGCGATAAGGGCCCAAATACTCACGCCCAGCCGTCAAAATCTTCGAAGAAAAAGAAGAAATCCAAGAAGCCCGTGAAGCTTAGAAACGAGCACACGAACTTGCAGAAGCAAATCGACGCGCTGGAAGAATACAATCAAAAGGCGCGAACTCCTGTCACACTGCAAGAGTTCCTCAACCACATCTTTCAAGAGAAAGATGATAGAGAGAGCTCGTCGGATGAATCCGAAGGATATGTGGCGAGTTGTAACGTAATCTCCCACTCGTTTGCCGATGATGGGAAAACTCCTGGCACTAAGAAGCTGGAGGCAGAGCCTGAACCAGAGCGTGCATGGACAACAAATGAAATGATTAATGCCTTTCTAGACGAGATTCGTCTAAAGAGTAAAGCGGATCAGGAGCGTGAGATGGCAACATCAGAAGGAACCAAAGGCGGGCGACTGAACGAAAGAGTTGAACTACCCCTGCCAGAGCGAAAAGCATCCGAAGTAGACAAGAAGATATTCAAAACGAGGAAAAGGTTTGCCAAAGCCATGTCAATGGGAATGAAGCTACCACCCTCGGAAGGAAACACGTACGATGGGGTGGAGAGGCACCCTGATTATTGCGCATATCATCGGAAAATTTCACACCCCATGGAGGAGTGCGACGCCTTTAAGATATGGTGGCAAGGATATGTTGCCCGTCGGCAACATGTTAAGCGCATGGAACGCAAGATCCCTCGGGAGCGAAGAAGTACTGTCGATGGGCACAACAGAACTACTGGCAACTGTTATATGGCTCACGCCGGGGGGTCACAAGTTCTCACCTTTGGGAGCGACTCTGATGAAGAAATGGCTCTGGGCCCTCTCTTTAAAGAATCCGTTCTAGGGAAAGAGGAGAAATCGGAGGCCTGCGAGAACATCCAGCTGCGCAATCGCACACTCCCAGAAAAGAATCTCGGGCCCGTAAGTAGAAAAGATAAGGGAAAGGAAAAGGTCACTGAAGATATCACTTTAGATGACCAAGTCATGAGAGAGCCGGCTGCCAAAGACTCTCCTAGGAAGGATAAGGTGGACTATAACATCCTCGAGCACCTAAGGAAGCTACCTTCTCAGCTTAGCATTCTCGATGCCCTCCTATTATCAAAAGAAGCGCGAGACTCACTAATTAAGGCGTTACAAGAACCTGAGCAATTCCAAGCCTTCCTCGCCACCGAAAAGATGAAGGATGAACTGGAGGAAGTGCATGCGGCCGACATCACTTTCGGTGACGAAGACCTCCTTCTCGGGACGTGCGACCACAACCGCCCCCTATATGTCTCCGGATACTGCCATGATATCAAGATAGGCAAGATCCTGGTGGATAATGGATCCTCCGTCAATTTCCTTAATGTTCGGGTGTTGAAGGAAATCTGCATGAGTGTGCAACACCTCGCTCGTGACAAAATTACTATCTCCGGTTTCGATTCACAATCGTCACGGACTCTCGGATTTGTGATACTAACATTACGCTTTGGACTTCTCGTCACAGACATCAAATTCCATGTCATTGACGCCAAGACCTGCTACAACGCCTTGCTCGGTCGTCCTTGGCTACACGAATACAACATCATCCCTTCTACACAACATCAGTGTATGAAGTACTTTAAGGATGGTTTCGAGTATACCGTAACAGGAGAGTTAAACCCATTTTCCGTGAACGAAGTCCGCAAATACGAAGATGCGAAGTACTTTTTGCCAGATTTCGAGGATACAGAAAAGTGTCGCAACCCGGAGAACAAAGCCGCCGCCACCATCCCTGTTTTCGGGAGCGATACCGAAGAAGAAGAAGAGATAGTTTATGCCGGGCCATCTCAACGCAACAACCCAGGGACGTCCGCCCCCATGTTAGTCTTCGGAAGTGACTCAGAAGATGAGGTTAACGCCGTGTTCTCCAATCGGCTGTCAATACAAGCACCCCCTGGCGATGACCATAGTTTGCAAATCACCATGGTACCGCGAGAACACTACAAGGATCTCGACACGCTTCAAGCTCACAATGTGCAGGACCTGCAAACGTTTTACGTCCCTCCCAGGCAAAGGGGTGAGAAGGTGATCCTATTCTACCGATCCTCAGAGTCGAAAATAGAGAAAGAGATCTGGCATGGCGTGGATGCTACACTTGACAGGCTCCAACCCATCCGTCTGCCTAGATACTATACAAATGGATTAAAGAAGCTATTGAAGCGCCAAGGAGTACCCTTAAAACAGACTGTTCGGCAGGTTCGGTTCTACAACAGGATTTGGGATGTCCCTGGGACTCAACGCAAATTGCCCAACGGGAAAATGGGAACACTTGGGCTTGGATACGCGAGAACCGAAAAACGGGAACGGGTTCATAGCAGCTACGCTATGTATACCTT
Organism: Agapanthus africanus; assembly: GCA_030015575.1. Classification (NCBI taxonomy): domain Eukaryota; kingdom Viridiplantae; phylum Streptophyta; class Magnoliopsida; order Asparagales; family Amaryllidaceae; genus Agapanthus; species Agapanthus africanus. The sequence continues at coordinate 10,948,669 of JASDDO010000031.1, read as the reverse complement.
TGATGAAGAAGAGGACGCCCTGTCAGGAGATGCCAACCCCCCATCAAAACTAGACCCCGCGATTGAAGCGCCGAGTCCGTCGTTTGAAGAACGAATGGGCAAGCCTATCAGGAAAGTGGGTCAGAAAGCTCGGGAAGACCACAACCGCGAAATGGCCATCTATGAGAAGGCCAGGACACAACGTCTATCTCAACAGGCTGCGAAAGATAAAGATGTTCGTCCTTGTCAACCCATTGTACGAAAGGCCCGACGCAGAGACGAAAATAAATCAAGAAGCGGAAAGAGGAGCCGACAACAACGACGCAGGATTAGAGGGTTACGTGATTGGGTATTGCACGGCTCGGATTTGTCCCTCATGAAGAAGATGAGTCGAGCGTACTCCTTCCCCCGAGACAAGACGGAGAGGTTACTCAAGCTCGCTATAAAACATCAAATGATCGCGCTTCCAGGGTCTAGACATCCTGAGCAAGCTAACAAGGCTTCTCATCTGAGCTATTGCTCTTATCACCGAGCCATAGGACATCCTACCGAAGACTGCTTCACCTTCAAGAACTGGGTCGAGGACCAGTACCAACAGGGCAGATTCGCTTTATCCAACGGATGGAGGGTAACGCCGCCACAAAAGCACGAACCCAAAGCCACAAGAGCAGAACCGGATCCACCTCAGTCCTGGGAGCGGATTCACACCTGTTATACGATTACGATATTAAAAGAAGAGCCCGAGAACATAGATGACCTTCCCCGGTGCTTTGAGAACAGCGATGATGAGGTGATCTCAGAATTTCCGCCAGCTCCGAAAGAACTGGAAGATGGTATACATACTACTGCAGATAACTTCAAGAAGATTGAGTTGGGATCGGCAGATGACCCGCGACCGACATTTGTCAGCGAGCTGCTATCTGAAGAAAGGGTGGCTGCGTTAAAGAACGTGCTTCTACGGCATAAAGACTGCTTCGCGTGGAACTACTCCGAGATGCCAGGATTAGATCCGGAGATTGCTGTGCATAAATTAGCAATATCCCCAGATATCAAGCCAGTCAAGCAGGCGCCAAGAAGGATGCGACTCGAGCTTGAGATGAGCATCAACGCCGAAGTCAAGAAACTGATCGATTCTGGATTTATCCAAGAAGTCCAATATCCCGATTGGATCGCCAATATCGTCCCGGTAATGAAGAAGAATGGGACGGTACGCATATGCGTGGATTTCAGGGATCTCAATAAAGCCTGTCCAAAGGATGATTTCCCAGTACCAGTAACCGAGCTAATGATTGATAACACGTCCACTCATGAGGTTTTCTCCTTTATGTACGGTTCGTCAGGATACAATCAGATAAGGATGCATCCCGAAGACCAGAAGCACACCGCTTTCCGGACCCCTTTGGGTATATTCTGCTACAGGGTTATGCCCTTTGGTCTAAAGAACGCCGGTGCTACCTATCAAAGGGCCATGACAAAGATCTTCGACGATCTCATACACGACATCGTCGAGTGCTATATCGATGACCTTGTAGTGAAGAGCATGTCATACGAAGAGCATTTAAAGCATCTGGAGACTGTCTTTCAACGCCTTCGTCAATATAATTTGAAAATGAACCCCCTCAAATGCGCGTTTGGAGTCTCCTCGGGCAAATTTCTGGGATTCATCGTTCGACACCGAGGTATTGAAATAGATCCGTCAAAGATTAAAGCGATCATGGAAATGCCTCCGCCAAGAACCCTCAAACAGTTGCGGTCTCTCCAAGGGAAGCTCGCATACATCCGGCGGTTTATCGCCAATCTTTCAGGCAAATGCCGTCCTTACAGCCACCTGATGAAGAGGGGAACTCCATTCGTTTGGGATCACAAATGCCAAGGTGCACTAGACGAGATCAAGCAGTACCTGCAGAACCCTCCGGTGTTGGCTGCGCCGGTCAAGGGAAAACCCCTCATTCTTTATACAACCGCCCTCAAAGGTTCCTTGGGCGCATTATGGGCACAAGAGAACGATCAAGGGAAAGAGAGAGCACTCTACTACTTAAGTCGAGTTCTACTGGGGGCAGAAAGCAACTACTCTCCCATTGAAAAACATTGCTTGGCGTTGATCTTCGCGATAACAAAGCTCAGGCACTATGCGTTGGCGCATGAAGTCCGTCTCATTTCAAAGGTGGATCCCCTTAAATACTTGATGTCAAAAGCCATATTGACGGGACGACTCGCTAAATGGGCCCTGCTCTTGATGGAGTTCTCGATAACGTATCAACCTCTCAAGGCAGTAAAAGGCCAGGCCATTGCCGATTTCCTCGCTGAGCACCCGATACCGGCCGATTCTCCTCTGAACTGTGATTTGCCGGACGAGCATGCATTTGACGCGATTGGCGGCGGTAGCACCCGATGGGAACTCTATTTCGATGGAGCGTCCTCCATGAAGAAACAGAAACAAGGTATCCCAATGATCAAATCGGGGATAGGCCTCGTTTTTGCAACTCCACAAGGAGGGATAATGCGCTTCGCCTTCTCCTTAACAGAGCCGAGGATAAACAATGAAGCTGAATACGAAGCTCTGATAGCAGGCCTCGAAATCGCCATCGACCTGGGAATTGAAGACCTCCTTATATACGGGGATTCTCAACTGGTCGTTAGTCAAGTAAATGGTGACTACCAAACGTGCAAACCGGAGTTGGTGAAGTACGGCGAAAAGGTGCAACAACTATTGACCCAAATTCCCTCCTATACTTTGGAGAACATACCACGCACGGAAAACAGCAAAGCAGACGCGTTGGCCAAACTTGCTAAAGAGCTGGCGGACGAAAACCTCGATGATGTAAGAATCGTGGTACAAAGCCGTCGAGTGCTCGCCCCGGCAGAAATACCTCCGGAATTATATAAAGAAAAGGGGGCGACCGAGCAGACGACCCTACAAATAAAAGACCATGAGAAGGCCGAGGACTGGAGGGAAGTCTTCATAGACTACTTTAAGTCCCACCGAATGCCCAAAGAAGCGTCCTCAAGACATCAGTTCATGAAACGAGCTCTATCTTTCGCCTTCGTCAACGATACTCTATACAAGAGATCGTTTGATTCTCTATGGCTGAAATGCTTGGGACCTAACGAAGCAGAAAGAGTCATTCAGGAAGTTCACGACGGACTTTGCGGTTCTCACCAAGCAGGCCCAAAGATGAAGTTAAAAATTAAACGGATGGGTTACTACTGGCCCACGATGATCCAGGACTGCCTCGAGTATGCGAAGCAATTCCACTCATGCCAGATTCATGGAGACTTTATCCACCAACATCCGAATCCACTACACCCAACGGTGGCTAGCTGGCCATTCGAAATGTGGGGGACTGACATAGTCGGCCCCATTGAGCCAGCATCATCCCGGGGACATCGTTTTATCCTGGCGACAACTGATTACTTCTCCAAGTGGGCAGAAGCAGTACCACTGAGGGAAGTGAAGACGGAGGATATCCTCCATTTCTTCAAGACGCACATCATCTATCGGTTTGGAACCCCACGGCGGATTATCTCCGATAACGGGCCAGCCTACAGAAGCCATAAGATTAGCCGCTTCGCACAGCAGCACAATATAGACTGGAGATATTCTTCAGTTTACAACCCACGAGCTAACGGTCTGGCCGAGGCCTTCAATAAGACCTTGACGAAGATCATAAAAAAGACCGTTTCCCGGAATAAGAGAGACTGGCACGAAAGGCTGCAAGAAGCCCTTTGGGCTTATCGAACTACATTCAAGACGGCTACGAACACAACGCCGTACGCGTTGGTATTTGGGACGGAAGCAGTGCTCCCCCTCGAGATAGAGTTACCCTCTCTACGAGTAGCAGTCCACCACGAGCTGACGGACGAAGAAAATGCTCACCTTCGGCTTGAGGAGCTTGATGCCCTCGACGAAACCCGGCTCATAGCGCAACAACATCTAGAAGCCTACAAAGCAAAGATGACGCGCTCGTACGAAAGATTGACCAGGCCGAGGACATTCCGCCAAGGCGAACTCGTACTAGTGGTCAAAAGACCTATGACCCCCAATCGTGCCAAGCGGGGAAAATTTGAGCCAAACTATGAAGGCCCGTACATCATAGACAAGGTCTACCAAGGTGGAGCCTATCTACTCATGGACATGCACGGTGAAAGGCCTTTCAGGCCAATAAACGGCCGCTTCTTAAAGAAATACTATGCTTAATGAGCCACAGCCTGGGTCAATGATAGATGACGACGACTATGTCCGCTCGCTATCTTCCTAAGCTTACACTTTACGAGCAGCAGCCGGCCTTAAACTAACGATGGACCGAAACGTCCTTAAACTAACGACGGACCGAAACGTCCTTAAACTAACGACGGACCGAAACGTCCTTAAACTAACGACGGACCGAAACGTCTTTAAACTAACGACGGACCGAAACGTCCCTAAACTACTACCGCAGCATCCTTAGGCTGACGAGATAAAAAAAAGAAGAAAAAAAGAAAAAAAAATAATATATAAAATAGAAAAACGGTATGTCCACAAGCAAAATGGGCACGGATGAAAACCCGAAAGGGCTCCGTGAGTAAAAACAGCAGGACTACCGGCGAGTGTTTGTGAAAACCCGAAAGGACGCAACCTCGTTAAAAGACACTTATAGGGTCCTCTCGACCTTGTAAGGAGAAACCACCTGCGTGAGATCCTTACGACTCACAAAGGAGCAACACACTTAGGGATCCTCACGATTCCTAAGGAGAAAATACACTTACGAGATCCTCACGACTCGTAAGGAGAACTCTCTTATGAGACCCTCACGGCTCATAAGATTTGAAAGTCTTAAGTTACAGAGACCTAAACCTGTGCTTAAGAAATCTTCCACAACCTTCGATATTGCCTTACAAGCGGCTCATACTGACCCTTGTATACAATCCACGAGCGCGAATAAACATTTCCCCAGCAAAGTCCAACCCTTGTAGGTCCTCTCGACCCATAAGGAGAAAGCCCTCTTGTAGGATCCTTACGACTTACAGAGGAACACACACTTAGGAATCCTCACGATCCCTGAGGAGAAAATACACCTGCAAGATCCTCACGACTTGTAGGGAGAAATACCTTTGTGAGACCCTTACGGCTCATGAAGTCAAAAGCCTTGGTCGACAGGACCCTTAACCCTGTTTGCTGAGCCACCTTTGTTCAACATCGACAAAGGCAAATGATGATTCGCTCCTGGCAACATTCCAGTTGTAGCGGTGCTGATGTCGAAATCGGTGTCTAAAATCCAAGCTTGCGGCGAAAAAGCTAGCAAGCCACACATGCCTACAAAATAGCCGAAATGATGGGGCAACTTGCAATAAAAGGCAGCAAGTAAAAATGTATGCTTGAAAAATAGCCGAAATGATGGGGCAACTCGCAATAAAAAGCAGCGAGTAAAAAGAAAAATAGCCGAAATGATTGGGCACCGCGAAAAATAGCCGAAATGATTGGGCAATCGCGATTTTCGCGATATATAAAGCTGAAATGATAGAGCATCGCGGAAAGAATAAAAAAAATGAAAGAATGAAACTTTTTGCCCTACAAGTGAGATCACATCGATCCCTATAAACAATCCAGGGGCACAAACAAAGAGGAAACCATACCTTCCCAACAGGCTCCATCAGAAAGCTAAGCCAAATCTCGACGGTTCATAGACAACCCAAAGACAACCTCGACATTTGTCGCAATCTTGCAGACATAATGTCAATAGACAAAGCAAAAGAAGCTCCCTAGCTTCAGGGTCTCGACGTCAATATCGACAACTTAGAGATCACCAACGGCGTTTCTCCTCACTCCAACGAGATGCAAACGTGACGTTAACAATCGACCCCAGAGTCACAACGAGAATGGAACCATGGAAAAGTCCCTAGTTCCAAATCTCAATGGCTACATTTGCAGCCTGGAGACCAACGACGGTGGGCCTCCTCATTCCAACAGGACACAAGTGTTACACCATCAAACGGAGTAACGGCAAAATCCTCGCTCCACCTCAGCATTCGTCTCGTTACAGCAGATGCAATGTCAACAGCAGCGTTCCTTCGCGGTCCAGCAGGATGCAGACACAGCGTCAACAAAAGACCTTACGGTCAAAACAGACGAAGCAAAGGCCAAATTCCTAGCTTCAGGGTCTCAACGGCAAGTCATATAAAACCGGAAAGACAATCGGAGATCATCTCGCACCAGTGTGGAATGGTCACCACCTCTGCGTTCATCTCGATACAGCAGACGCAACATCACCAAAAGGAACAGCGGCAACTCCCAGTTCCATGACTCGGCGATGTACAGATCACCGAGAGTCAAATCTCCATCCCGTGAAATGAGGATACAATCAGCAAAATTCCTGGTTACGTGGAACGCGGATAACGTCACTCTTTGACCCCGTGGAAAACGTCCAGAGCGGATCCTGGTCCTCGCAGAGCACGGCAGTGAACCCGTGTGAAGCATCCAGAGCGGAGCCTAGTCCTCGCCGAGCACGGCAGTGAACCCGTGTGAAGCATCTAGTGCAAAATTCCTGGTTACGTGGAACGCGGATAACGTCACTCTTTGACCCCGTGGAAAACGTCCAAAGCGGATCCTGGTCCTCGCAGAGCACGGCAGTGAACCCGTGTGAAGCATCCAGAGCGGAGCCTAGTCCTCCCCGAGCACGGCAGTGAACCCGTGTGAAGCATCTAGTGCAAAATTCCTGGTTACGTGGAACGCGGATAACGTCACTCTTTGACCCCGTGGAAAACGTCCAGAGCGGATCCTGGTCCTCGCAGAGCACGGCAGTGAACCCGTGTGAAGCATCCAGAGCGGAGCCTAGTCCTCGCCGAGCACGGCAGTGAACCCGTGTGAAGCATCTAGTGCAAAATTCCTGGTTACGTGGAACGCGGATAACGTCACTCTTTGACCCCGTGGAAAACGTCCAGAGCGGATCCTGGTCCTCGCAGAGCACGGCAGTGAACCCGTGTGAAGCATCCAGAGCGGAGCCTAGTCCTCGCCGAGCACGGCAGTGAACCCGTGTGAAGCATCTAGTGCAAAATTCCTGGTTACGTGGAACGCGGATAACGTCACTCTTTGACCCCGTGGAAAACGTCCAGAGCGGATCCTGGTCCTCGCAGAGCATGGCAGTGAACCCATGTGAAGCATCCAGAGCGAAGCCTAGTCCTCACCGAGCACGGCAGTGAACCCGTGTGAAGCATCTAGTGCAAAATTCCTGGTTACATGGAACGCGGATAACGTCACTCTTTGACCCCGTGGAAAACGTCCAGAGCGGATCCTGGTCCTCGCAGAGCACGGCAGTGAACCCGTGTGAAGCGTCCAGAGCGGAGCCTAGTCCTCGCCGAGCACGGCAGTGAACCCGTGTGAAGCATCTAGTGCAAAATTCCTGGTTACGTGGAACGCGGATAACGCCACTCTTTGATCCCGTGGAAAACGTCCAGAGCGGATCCTGGTCCTCGCAGAGCACGGCAGTGAACCCGTGTGAAGCATCCAGAGCGGAGCCTGGTCCTCGCCACGCACGGCAGTGAACCCGTGTAAAGCATCCAGAGCAAATACCGGACTGTGGAGTCCTTAAAATCCACGGACTATGACGTCCTTAACCTCGACCGTGATGTCTTAAAACTAACGATCAACCACCCCGATTCCCTACGGATTCTGCCTTGGTTTAAGGGTACATCTCTTTACTCCTTTGATACCTGGCGTTGTAATTCCTCAACGTCTTCAAAGAGGTGACGGGTCCCTGCAACCAAACATCGGACTGTGGAGTCCCTAAATCCACGGACTATGAGGTCCTTAACCTTGACCGTGATGTCTTAAAACTAACAGCGGACTGTGGAGTCCTTAAATCCACGGACTATGAGGTCCTTAACCTTGACCGCGACGTCTTTAAACTACAATACCTGGAGAAACCCCTGACTCCGTGAAACACGGATAAGGATGATCACATCCGACACTTGCAGGTCCTCACGACCTGTAAGGAAGGAAAAAAAAACTCTCTTGTGAGATCCTTACGACTCTCAAGGGAAAACCCGCTTAAGAATCCTCACGATTCTTAAGAAGAACTTACATCTATGGGATCCTCTCGACCTGTAGGGAGAAAAACTCTTTATGAGACCCTCGTGGTTCATAAAATGTAAAAGTCTTAGGAAGCAGATCTTAACCCTGAATCCTGAGCCATCGCTGTCCTGCGAGGAGATCAAGATAGAATATCCGCAGAATACGCTCAATAAAAAGGGGACACACCATTGAGAAGAAAAATGTATCTTTTATTCATAAACCAAAATGGATACAAAGTACAATTCATGAAAGAAACAAAAAAGAAAGATACTCTCATCCATGAGTATGTACAAAAAAGGGAAAAAAGATACAAGTCCTCAAGCCGGCGGGCGGTGCAATAATTTTACCAGCTCACCATTCTGTTGCTGAGCCACGGCTTCATGACGCAAGATCTCCAGAAGACGAGCCTCCGCCTGAGCTTGCTGAGCCTGATACGAAGCGAGCCGAGCTTCGAGCTCTTTCTCGGTGGCCTTATGAGCCTCGACCCTCTCACAAGTGAACGTGGCAGCTTTATCGAGAGCCACCACCTCTTTGATGGACTCCTGAAGCACCCGCCAGAGTTCATACTCTTTGTTGGCCTTGGCTGTGAGATTGGCTTGAAGCTCGACCAGCGCCTTAGAGGCTAGCTCCCTCTCCGAGAACTTGCGACCAAGCCTCTTCTCACACGACGTCATGTTTGCCACGCACCGTGCTATCAGCCCCCGTAACTCCGCCTTTGCAGCCACGGCCTCCGAGGAAAGGCGAGAACACTCGAGAGCGTACAAACAAGCCTCCACCTTCCTACAGAACTCCACCCAGACCCGCACCACCTCCTCGCTGTGATAGGTGGCGAGAAAAGGAAGGGAGCCGTTAGCTTCAGCGGCAAACGCTTCGGCTGTGGTCGCACTACCAGCACGGAGCTCCTCGACGAAAGAAGATAGGGAGACAAGGCTCAATTGGGCCAAGCGTTCTGAAGCCCGCAAAGCGTAGGGGCCGAGCGGCATCACAATGCGTGATTCCAAAGCCATCGAGACTGGCAGGGCTGTTCAAATTCGGCAAATGTTAGTAAAACTCTTAAACGCAGAACGAACGGGACTATAATAAAATGTCACTCACAGACAGTCATGCAAGTAGGAGCTGAAGGCTCCCCTGGCCCTTCAACGACCTCGACCTCATCGTCGGCTTCCAAAACTATAAGAGACATCAACGTCATTTCGCAAAATAGTAACAATGCTATGGTAAAAAAGGGCGAATGACACTAACCTTGCCCAGAGGAAAGAACAATACGCTGAGGGGAGATCGCCTGCGGAGCTGCCATCTCCAATAAACGCTGAAATGACTCTCGAGGCGACAGATCCGCGATCGTGGCCGCCAAACCGCGCAATTCTGGGAAAGATAAAAGAGTTCAGACTATGAAGGGGTTGCTAAATTAAAACGCAGAGGAATACCTTCAACACTCCTCCCATTCTGAGCCGGGGGGATAGCAGCTTCAACGGTCTCCGCCGTGACCTCAGGCTCCAACAAAGGGAGAGTCGTCCCGACTACCTCGCTTCCAGCCTTTGGGTCGCCCTCAGTAAGAGTCATTGGGGCGGCGGCCTCCAAAGGAGCCTCCCCCAAAGGGGCAAGCACTCCCTGATCAAGAACCGCCGCTGGAAGTTCTACCATGAGAGGAGCAGCCTCATCAGCCCCCTCCACATCCAGCAAGACTTCATTGAGAATTTCGGCGGGCTTTAGCTTTAATGGGCCAGTAGGGAGCTCCCCCAGCGTCGAAGGTTCTGCACGATTCAAATAAGAACAGTGATACGTATGCACGGGCATAAATAATCGGAAAGACTACAACAGAAGCACAACGTACTTATACGCAAAGAAGCCCTCAATATGGCTTCTTCAAGCCGCTTCTCCTTCTCAAGGAGGTAAGCTCGCCGGGGTTCAAGGGTAGACTCATGACCGCCGGTCCATAAAGAAAGTGCATCAGCTGCGTCTTCTGAAGCGGCCTGCTTCAAAGCCCTTTCCCCCCATTCCTCCAAAGGGCCGATAAATCGCCGCCGAATCCACGAAGGGTCTTCGTAAAAAATTACAGCGGGATAAGACTTCTTCGGAACCTTGGCGTTATGGGACGCGTCTTTTGAACGCCGTATGGCCTCAGCCAACTGTGCAGCCTCCTCATCAGCCGAACTTGGGAAGAGGAGTCCAACGTCTGACTCTTGCAAGGCCAATGGTTCATCTTCAAGGATAGGCTCAGACTCCACCACAGAATCAAGCGGGGTGGTAGCCGCTTTCCTTCGCCGTTTAGACCCAGAGCCGGTCGCTGAGGATGACCGCTTCCTCCCTCGCGAAGCCTTAGGGCGGCGCTGGCCCACATCGCCCTCAGCGCCCTCATCCCTGTTACTCTCGCTCGGTGCCACAACCGAGGACGACATCGCCATTGTCGACGCCACGGGGGGCGGTGCCGCCACCGGCAAGGGTGCTATTACTGGGGCCCGTTTACCCCGCGATCGGGAACCCAAGGGCATACCAGCTGTTGGAGTAAGGTCTACCCCTGACTCCCCCGGAATGAGCGCGGTGCCAATCTCCCTCAAAGGGAAGCGCACTGGAACCCTCGGTCGTAGCTTAGCTCCCGAAACCTGAGGATGGGCGTTGTGACCAAGAAGCACCCTTTTTTCTTCAACAATAATTGGGCTGATCCGATGAAGATACCAGCCCGTAAATGCACCTACACATCGGGGCATGTACTCGGCTTCAGGGACCATGAAATGAGAGCCGGTGTTCAGCCTCATGAAATGATGAGCGGCATCGCGAACAGCATCGAGCGAAGGGATCGGGGCAACTATAAAAGCCTTGAAAGGAACGCCCTGGTCGTATCCAAGTTGCCGGGCGAATCGATGCGGATTGTACCGCATAAAAAGAGCTGCACTGTCCTGGCGAAACACCAAGTAGCCCGGTCTAATTGTATACAAATGCGCGACCTCCCGGGGCTTCAAAGAAGGTGCGTTGTCTTTCGACTGGTCCCAGAGTTGTTGAACGGGACCCGAAGGAGTAGACAAGACCCGATCATTAAAAACCAACCCGCCAGCGGTGGCATGAGGAGAAATCAGCACCCGAATAGCCCCGAATTGAGTCGGGTCGGCAGCAGAAGCACCCACTAGTCGCATAAGTCGCGGGAAGGGATAGGCGTCGTAAAAGGCAGGCCTCTGATGCATAGCGAAAGACCCCAGCACATGCATTTCGACCCATGACGTGAAATAATGAAGCGAAAAGTTCACTACATCCACGCCAGGCGTAGAGGTATTAGCTGCGGTGCCCAATCCATTATAGAGGTGCGCCAAGGCCGGGATGCCGATGGCCAACCGCGTCCCCTCAGCAATACGATGAGCCGGATAGATGACCGAGGCTCTCATGAAGCAGCGATGCATGGGGATAACGAACCAACTAAGCCAAACACTAACAAACCCCATAAAGAACGTCTCCTCGTCCATGCCTGGGACAGCAATAGATTCAAAAGATATCGGCGATATAATAGGGATGTAGTACTGAGGTAAATCTGATTCGTTGGTCGGCAACCTCTTCGGACCGAACCCAAAGGGGTCCCCAATGTTGGCAAACTTCGGGGCTGTCTTCGATAAGGCGTCCTCACGAAGGAAACGAGCAATGAAGCTCTTGAAAGTAACACCCTGCTCCTCGGACTCGGTGAATAATCGGTCGAAGATGCCTAGCGCTTTGATTAAACTGGGGCGCTTGTGGCGAACAACATTCTCAGCAGACAGGCCGTCAACCGGGGCGGGCTCGGGTTCAAAAACATACTCGTCAGGAGGCAACAATTCCTCATACAAACTACCCCTGATTGGAAACCCCGAAATATCATAGAATTCTGCTAGGGAGATCGAAACCTCGCGATCTCCTAGGATGAAAGTGTTGGTAGGAAGATTCCATTGGTTTAAAAACGCCTTAACCCACCAGACATGCGGGGACTTATAATGGAATAGTGACGCGTATATGGCCTGATAAAGCCCGACTTTCTGCAACCGCGCACGATGGGCAGAAAGGATGTAGCGAGCCCAGAGAAGGTAGCCCGTGGGATGCCGGGGAGTGAGCCCTATCTTATAAATTTGCCCCCATGGGTGGGCCTCACCCTGGCAGATACGCCGCCCCAAGATGTCTATGGCCGGGATCGGATGGTTCAGAATACCGGTCGTCGAAGGCTCGAGCCTCCCCGTTGGAGTCCAGTTGGGCATTTCCACAGCAAAAACTGTCCTCGGAGGATCCATCGGTAAAATGGGAAAGTGGGCTCCGTCGGCACCGCGCAAAGAAAACTCCGGCGACCCTGAATAATCTGACTGTACCAAGATCCCCATTGAAGAAGGTTGGTGCAGTTTGGGTCATGGGCCCGAATCATCGCCATCGCTTCCTCATCAGATGGTGACTGAGGAAAAGCAGCCTCCGAGCGAGAAAAGGGAAAGCGTGCAACAGAAGCCATCACACCTGAAATCCAATAAAGGAAGACCGTCAAAAGAAAAGTCAGCAATATATATTCATGCATGAACATGAAGACTAGTTAAAGAAAGCAACAGTAGAGTTTTCTGGGACCATTGGCCACAAAACATATGGGCCCCACAGAATCCGGATGACGGCTCATTAATAATGAGACCAAATAGTTACAATAAAACAAAGGGAATATCCTCATTTAATAAAGAATGATGACCATGCACATTCCCCCCAACAGGATCTGTCTCGGGCTCTACAATGAATCCAACAAGATCAAAGGAATTAAATTCCCACAGAAGACATCATTACAAAACCCCCATTTCATTAATTGCAGAAGAACAACCTCGGGCCAAGAGACCCCAGGAAGCCTCCGCGTGAAGAAATCAAGTCCTTCATTGGAATTAAATTCCTTATTAAGAAAAGGGAATTAAATTCCCAGAAACATTTTTGGGTGGAATTAAATTCCATGGAGTTGAAACGCCATCATCATCTCCCCAAAGATCATCTAAACCCTAAGAGATCTACAGTTTGAAGGTTAAGCGGTTTCACGTTCTTATGGAAAAACATGAGGAAAAAAGGGTAAAAACCCTTGTTTTGGATTTAAAATCCAGAGGAATGTGAAGGTCCATCGTTTGTCCAAGAACATTACCTGAGGAAAAGAATTCTTTTCGAACAGAGTTAAACTCTGAAGATTGTTTCAAGACAGAGAACTAAGCTCTGGAAGCGAGAATTAAATTCTCAAGGAAAAAGTTCTCAGAAGAAGAAGATGAGCAAAGTGAAGGCTCCTATGAAGAGACAGAGGTATTTATAGAAGGCAATGGAAACGTTTCATCTCCCCAGATCCCTGGAGGAATCCAACGGTCACAAGAGGTGACAGCGTTGCACTCACGTGCAGACACGTGAGAACAACGCTGTGGGGGCATTTGTTTCCTGATTTAAAATCAGAAAAGCTCATGGAAAAAGCTTCAGAAGAGGGTCACATGCTTACACGTGACCAGCAGTCACGTGTTGGCACGTGACACCTAAAAGTATCGGCAAGGCAAGTTCAGTTTCCCAACTACATCGAAGAAAAGGGCTTCAGAAAGAGTCACGTGCTCCCACGTGACCAGGGTCACGTGTTGGCACGTGACATTTAAAAGCAGCAGACTTGTTCTCCAGTTAAATCAAGAAAAAGAGTCCAGACAAGGGTCACGTGCTCACACGTGACCAGGGGTCACGTGGTGGCACGTGACGGTTAAGCAGCAACCAGAAGACAGAGCGCAAAAAGAAAGAGGAAGGCTCGTTCCAAGGGGGTCACGTGCCCACACGTAACCATGGGTCACGTGGTCACACGTGACCGGCTTTCAAAGACCGTTTTGTTAACAGAATTAAATTCTGAAAGAGATTCAAATCTTTCCAAAGGAAAGCGATTATCTGGAACCAATCGAATTGAAGATTCAGAGGTGATTAAATATCATCTATCTATGGGAAAATCTCAGGTTTGGAAAGATTTCCCCTTTAAATCTAACCGAAATAACAAAGGAGAATCCTTGGATTCGAAATCCAATGGTGAATAAAATTCACCTAATAATCCAAAGGTCAAAAACGAATGATGGATGCAAATCAAATCTCTCAATGAAGATTCGTCAAAAACTAATTGACTCGGCTGCTTCTCCTATAAATAGGAGCCAAGACACACAAAAAGGGGGATACGCAGAGAGAAAAAAGAAAAGGGAGAGAGCTTTGATACTTTGAGGAATTTGGATCTTCTGCAAAAGAAAACCCTAGGTAAGAAAGTGAAAGCTCCTTGAACGAAAAGAGAATTTAATTCTCAACAGAGTTTAACTCTGATATATAAAACAGAAGAACATATTTCTTCTCTCTTTGATAGAGGATCTGCAAAGTGCACATCTCCCCTTGGAGTTGAGAATTTAATTCTCAATGGGTCGAGATCCTGCCATGCAGATCCAAAACATAGAGAGGGAACGGAAGCACGAGAATTTAATTCTCACAGAACTATAGGAATTTAATTCCTTTAAAATAAAATTAGGGCTTGACCCTGTGTCATGGGAATTTAATTCCTTCAGAACAAAGAGAAACAGGGTTTAACCCTAATTTAGAGCCTAGTTCTGTTGAAACAGCGGGAATTTAATTCCCTTAATCATAATTTAACAGAGAATGGGAGTTCAATTCCTTAAAAGCTTTTATTAGGGTTTAACCCTATTCAGTTCTTCACATATATGAGGAATTTAATTCCTACAGAAAATTCAGAGTTCAACTCTATTCCAGAATATAAGTCTTCAAAAGGAAGTAGGAATTTAATTCCTCTGAAATTTAAAGCTCGAGGAATTTAATTCCTGAAAAAATATTAACAGATCCTCTAAACAACATATGTAGAGGCAGGGTCACGTGTCACCACATGACCCCCCCAAAAGATCTACAGAAAGCCCCTTTGAGGCAGTGCCCCACGTGACCCACGTGACTCTTGACAGAAGCTTTAACACACAAGCATTTGAATGCCCGTCACGTGATGGCACGTGATGCTCTGAAAGATGCGATAATCTCAGCAGAATAAATGAAGGGAGGGCGCTCTCACGTGTTGCCACGTGACCCCTCTTGCCTTAGTGTTTAACACTAAATTGGAACTCCCGAATCCAGTGTTAAAACACTGTTGGGCCTTAGTGTTCAACACTAATCAAAAAACTTTATTTGCAGTGTTCAACACTGACTACCTTAGTGTTTAACACTAATTTGAGATCTCTGTTGCCAGTGTTTGACACTGATCTGTTTCAGTGTTTAACACTAATTTGAAAGCCTTGTTGCTGGTGTTTAATACCAATTATCTTTTAGTGTTAAACACTAACCTGTCAATCTCATTCCCAGTGTTCAACACTGGTTGGTCTTTAGTGTTTAACACTAGACATTGGTCCAATTGGCTAAATGGATAGAGGCAAAGCCTCTCCTGATTGGACTTAGCCCAAGCTGGCCATAAGTCCTCAATTCGTGATTAACTGAGCTAATGGGCTCATAATATAATTAATTGGTCTTGATCCCAAATTGGGCCAAGGACTATTTAATCCACTCCGGTTCCAGGGTACATCTCTTCACTCCTTTGATACTTGGCATTGTAATCCCTCAATGTCTTCAAAGAGGTGACGGGTCCCGATGACCACACATTGATATGGACTGTGGGGTCCTTAAACCCATGGACTACGACGTCCTTAACCTTGACCGAGATGTCTTAAAACTAACAATGGACTGTGGGGTCCTTAAACCCATGGACTACGACGTCCTTAACCTTGACCGAGATGTCTTAAAACTAACAATGGACTGTGGGGTCCTTAAACCCATGGACTACGACGTCCTTAACCTTGACCGAGATGTCTTAAAACTAACAATGGACTGTGGGGTCCTTAAACCCATGGACTACGACGTCCTTAACCTTGACCGAGATGTCTTACAACTAACAATGGACTGTGGGGTCCTTAAACCCATGGACTACGACGTCCTTAACCTTGACCGAGATGTCTTAAAACTAAAAATGGACTGTGGGGTCCTTAAACCCATGGACTACGACGTCCTTAACCTTGACCGAGATGTCTTAAAACTAACAATGGACTGTGGGGACCTTAAACCCATGGACTACGACGTCCTTAACCTTGACCGAGATGTCTTAAAACTAACAATGGACTGTGGGGTCCTTAAACCCATGGACTACGACGTCCTTAACCTTGACCGAGATGTCTTAAAACTAACAATGGACCGCAATGTCCTTAAACTACCCATGGACCGCAATGTCCTTAAACTACCCATGGTCCGCAATGTCCTTAAACTAGCAATGGACCACCACGTCCCTAAACTGGAACAATAGAGCCCCGCATGCTCTTTTGTCGGATCTAAACGGTCCCGTTTAAGTTGATCTTAGCCTCAAAGATGGCTAACGTATCCTTAAACCTTCAAACAGACTGGGCTATGAATCTCCCCCAATTAACTCTGGTTCGAGGGTACATCTCTGAACTCCTCTGATATCTGTCGTTGTAATCCTTCAACGTCGTCAGAGAGGTGATGGGTCCCGACGGCCATACATACGATGGACCATTATGTCCCTAAACTGGAACAATGGAGCCCAAATGCTCTTTTGTCGGATCTAAACGATCCCGTTAAGTTGATCTTAGTCTCAAGTTAGACTAACGTATCCTTAACAAACGTTTGAGTTGATCTTAGCCTCAAATATGGCTAACGTATCCTCAAACCAAACCCCCAAACCCAAATCTAAGATAACACGGATTTGGACTAGTCCACGCCCTACGGGCGACGACATAACTCGGTCTCCGTAAACAATCCACGGGCAACAAAACATAAAATAAACACACACGACACGAAGTGACCATCTGGAGAAGGAGAAAGTTGTTACCGCGATGCGGTAGCGTAATTAACTGCAGGGGCTTGCGCCTGCAGGGAAAAGCGTCCCCACAATCAAAAAACCCCTCAAACGAGGGGGAATCTGACGAAGTCTGCTACATCGGCCGCATCCGTTTAAACCTTCGATACATGGTGCCATAAATCAACTTGGCATCTTCGGAGAGGCGGACGGATAGCACCAATTAGCATCTGCCCCGAATCTCAGGCATAGACGTCCCGCGTCTCGGCCGCCATTCGGAGGGGAACAAACCCTCTGTGTGGGACTCTAAAGACTCGACACTATGCTGGCAGTGGGTTCAACCACAGACCGTAAGCGGCACTAGCTGTACGTAACGGTCCCCAGGTAGATGCCGATAAGAAGACTGACGAGGTAAACCCATCCGTACTCCTACTGAGCCTGAATGTGACAGTCTCCGTACAGTCCGGTCTGTTCGTCTAAGAGTATCGCATGGCGGGCCTAGGGGGTGGCAAACGTCAGTCCCCTAATAGCGGTACAAGTCGTGTCGGAGTATAGCCCAAAACACCCTGAGAAACTACTGGTAACACTACCAGCAAATCTCGCTTGCCCTGGCCAGGGACGACTATGTGTAATGGCTCTCCTAGACACAGCGCGATATCAACTTCCAATACCGGGAGAGACGAATCCTGTCTAACCGTCACTGCCTCACAGTGGTTCGGGACTGCTCCCAACTACTATCCGTTTGCACGACTCAGTAGAACCGTGGTAGGGTAGTAATCAAAGAACAGTGGGAACACACTCGAGGCAAAGTGACAGTGTCAAGTCAGCGGACTAAGATGTACTCATGTCACCTGGGAACTGTCAACTGACGATAGGTATAATACCAACCAACAGTTCCCGACGAGTCCTGTCCAGTGTACTCGTAACCTAACGAGCACCCGCATACTATCTCAAGTACGACGTACTGACGGCTGTGGGACAGACCGTCTCCCCTGCTGGGATGAGAAGCGTATGCGCTAGTCTACTCCGGAGTATCGATGCCCTGTCTCGATAGTCCTACGACTAGGGGCCTGCATAAGGATGTGCTTGTAGACTACCCAACCCCCACTAGTGTGATCGCCATCACAACGCCGGTAGTCAAGCAAAGATCCTAAGGGCTCCATCAATATGTTTTAGCAATATGTTATAAGAAACATATACACATATTAAGATAGAAACAAACCAAGTAGAATACTACTATATCGAGCAAGACTGTCGTAAAACCGTATATATATATATCCCAAGCTTCCAAAATGTATTATACAAACTAGTACTATACAATAATGGCTTCTAGGGCATACATATCTAACAATCTCCCACTTGCACTAAGGCCATGTACTGGCGTATCGAAGACCTATCATCTCGATCAGCCGCTCGAACTGAGTCTGGGGCAAGGCCTTCGTGAATGGATCCGCCGTGTTGTTTTTTGTGTCCACTCTCCATACCTCGATCTCCTGGCGATCAATGATCTCCCTGATCAGGTGATACCGCCTTAAGATGTGTCTAGATTTCTGATGGGACCTTGGTTCCTTCGCTAAAGCTATAGCCCCATTGTTATCGCAATACAAAGGTATTGGGTCAACAATGGACGGAACCACCTAAAGTTCACTAATGAACTTCTTCATCCAGACCGCCTCTTTTGCGGCATTGCTTGCAGCAATGTATTCAGCCTCCATCGTCGAGTCTGCGACGGTATCCTGTTTGGAACTCCTCCAACACACCGCCCCTCCGTTGAGGGTAAACACAAAACCCGAGACAGATTTGCTGTCATCTTTGTCACTCTGGAAGCTTGAATCGGTAAAGGACTCGACCCTGAGGTCTCCATTACCGTAAACCAGGAACATCTCCTTAGTCCTTCCCAGGTACTTGGGAATGTTCTTCACTGCCGTCCAGTAGTCCTCACCTGGATCTGACTGATACCGGCTCACCACGCTAAGTGCGTAAGCTACATCTGGTCTTGTACATAGCATCGCATACATTATAGATCCTACCGCCGAAGCGTAGGGTATAGTGCTCATGCGAACCCTCTCCTCGTCGGTCTTAGGAGACATCTTCTTGGAGAGGGTAATTCCGTGCAATGCGGGTATGTTACCGCGCTTGGAATCCTCCATACTAAATCTCTTTAGTACGGTCTCTATGTACCTGGACTGCGAAAGTCTCAGTAGTCTCTTGGATCTATCTCTGTAGATCTTGATCCCCAGAATGTACGAGGCATCACCCAGGTCCTTCATGGAGAACCGTTGTGACAAAAATAGCTTGACCGATTGTAGCATAGGAATATCATTTCCTATCAAAAGAATGTCATCCACGTACAAGACTAGGAACACGACAGTTCGTCCTACAATCTTATTATAGACACAAGGTTCATCTTCGTTCTTGATGAAATCAAATTCCTTGATTGCCTCATCAAAACAGATGTTCCAGCCCGCGAAGCCTGCTTTAATCCATAAATGGATTTAAGCAACTTGCACACCTTCCCGCTGCTCCCACTGTCTACGAAACCTTCTGGCTGATCCATGTAAACGCACTCTTCTAAACAACCGTTTAGAAAAGCCGTTTTAACGTCCATCTGCCAGATTTCATAGTCATGGAAGGCAGCAATGGCAAGTAGGATCCGAATGGATTTGAGCATAGCCACTGGAGAAAAAGTTTCGTCATAGTCCAAACCAGGTCTTTGACGAAAACCTTTTGCAACGAGTCTAGCCTTATAGGTTTCAACTTGCCCATCTACACCAAGTTTCCTTTTGTAGATCCATTTGCATCCAACGGGTTTTACCCCAGGTGGAGCAATATCCAAGGTCCACACTTTATTGGTGTACATGGACTCCATTTCGGATGGCATTGCTTCCAGCCACCTATCAGAGTCCCTACTGATAATGGCCTGCCTGAAAATGGTAGGGTCATCTTCTTCCAAGATGCAATCCTCTCGATCCCCGTCTATGAGAAAACCGTAGTATCTCTCGGGCGGATGAGAAATCCTACCAGATCTGCGGAGTGGCTGAGGTTCGTTTGGGGTTATTGAATTCTGAGGTTCTGTCAAATCTTCAGTTTCATTTTGTGGTCGCTGAATTTCTTCCAGTTCTACCGAACTCCCACTTATTTCTTTTGCAAGAAATTGCCATTCTAAAAAGGTGGCGTGGCGAGACACAAATACCTTCTGTTCCTCGGTGTGGTAGAACAGATATCCTGTGGAGTTTTTAGGATATCCCACAAATTTACATAGAACTGAACGTGCCTGAAGTTTGTCCGGATTTTGTACTTTTACATAGGCCGGACAACCCCATATCTTAATACGTTTAAGATACGGCCTTTGACCATTCCATATCTCGAACGGTGTCTTAGGCACAGATTTAGACGGAATATCGTTCAATAGATATGTCGCTGTCAATAGCGCATGTCCCCAAAATGAAAGAGGCAACTCGGCATTACTCATCATGGAGCGAACCATATCCAGTAGGGTACGATTCCTCCGCTCCGATACACCGTTGTGCTGTGGTGTATAAGGGGGAGTAAGCTGAGAGAGAATACCTTTCTCTTTTAAGTAATCTAGGAATTCCGTGCTTAAGTACTCTCCTCCTCTATCAGACCAGAGGATCTTGATACTTTTGCCAGTCTGGTTCTCTACTTCGTTTATGAATTCCTTGAATTTCTCAAAAGCTTCAGATTTGTGTTTCATAAGATACACATATCCGAATCTAGAGAGATCGTCGGTGAATGTGATGAAGTACGAGAACCCACCCCTTGCATGTATAGACATCGGACCACATACATCACTGTGTATGAGTCCCAGAGCTCTGTTGCCCTTTCTCCATGTCCGGTGAACGGAGATTTGGTCATCTTCCCTTTGAGACAAGGCTGACAAGTTTCATAAGATGAAAACTCGAACGCATTCAAGAGTCCATCTTTATGCAACTTACTTAGTCTTTTCTCTCCGATATGACCAAGTCTACAATGCCACAAGTAGGATTCATTCATATCTGAATTCTTCCTCTTGCGTGTGTTTTGTATATTGAGAACTGTATTCTGATTTAGAACGTAGATACCATTACACAGTGTACCTTCTGCAACTAGTACCTTATGAAGGTAAATGTTCATGATGTTCCTATCAAGAACAAAGTTATATCCATCTTTATCGAGTAAAGAAACTGATATGATGTTGCAAACCATGGAAGGTACATAGTAGCAATCGTTCGAAATCATAGTATTGCCATTTGGCAACACTAGGTGATATTCACCGACGGCTGCAGCATTAACTTGTACTCCGTTCGCTACTCTGAGCGACATATCACCAGGTGCAACTTTCCTACTTTTTCTCAGTCCCTGCAATAAATTACAGATATGAGATCCTGATCCGGTATCAAGTACCCAGGAGGTAGGGCTGACCGTAAAGCAGTTCTCAATTACAAGAACACCTAAAGTAGATGCAAAACCATGCTTCTTCTTCAACTGGGTATCCTTAGAATCCATACAATCCTCTTTCCCTTGCTCAAACTTATGACTGTTGTCACAAGTTAGAGCCGAACCAACGTTCCCCAGCCCCGAATAAGAATTCGGATCGGTCAAGCGATACATTTTATTATCTTGATTAGGGCGTGAAATGGTTGCTACCTGGAGAGAGAGAAAAGAAACACTCAGCGTGCGCTCATGCATGATTAGATTGGTTTATTAATTTATCTAACCAGAATGGCTCCCACTGTTTCCTCAAATTCTTCTTCAAACCCTAAAAGAAGAACTAGTCAGGATTAATCGCACGTCACAATACTTGCTTAACCTTTCAGCCAGGCTGGTGTTGGTACTTCGAGAGAGGTTTTCCAATGCTTTCGCGAAGTTCCTTAATTAAATAACCTCTTTTCCCTGGAGGCGTAGCCCCACTAACACCGTTCTAGACACCTACTTGGTTTATAGTATTGATTGTTTAGTGAAATAATCTCCCGAGAGTAATCCAACTCATCAGTGGGATCAGGATCCAACTATCATTATGTGATGACCTAGATGGAATCCACTCTAGTCACCACACTCCAGAAGGTATGCTAAATCCGCAAGTTTCAGTTTCTTTAGAAACTCCCGATGTGGTTTTTGCCCCTAGGACCCAAGTGACCTTGACTGAGCCAACATATCAAAGGATCCTAGTCAAGTTCAACCCGTCATTTTCTTGATTGCATTAGACCCACCCGTACGAGTCCTTGACTGAGCCAAAATGACCGCACGACTGTCCCAATCAATCACATTGTATCCTACGGAAAAATATTACATAGCTACCGTACACTACGCCTCGGCTGAGCACGAAATACGTAGCACGAATACTAAGCAATACCAATCCGAAACGACGGAGGGCTACGGCTGGGTTTTGGCGAAAAACCCGTTAACATAATGAACTTGATATCGTTGAAGGAACGTGATACCCTTTTGAAAAATATAGTGGCGAAAACTTTTTGCTAAAGAGGTCACTCCCTGTGAAGGGATCTCGGCTCTTTCCTCGTCGAATGAGGTGCAGGATATTCTAAGCTGAATACCTCGATGCAAAGCAAGAATAATCGAATATAGTGAAGTTATTACCCTGACGCAAACTTTTTGTCCAAGGGGTCACTCCCGATGAAGGGATCTCGGCCCTTTCCTCGTCGACTGAGGTGCTGGGCATTCATAACCGAATACCTCTATGCAAAACAAAAGAGAACGTCCTTGCAATAACAGCTTTTTGAAAATTGTTCCAACAACGTCTTTTAGGTTTATTTTCTTGCATTAAATCAATGCGTCCCATCAATTAATCCTACCATTGCAGAAAACAACGAAAATATGACGTACGCTTATGCCATCCGCATTCGCCACGGGGTCCCGTCATCACCCGTTAGGTTACTTAACTAACGACAGAGCGGGGGCTGGACTAGCGCGGATGAAAAACATAAGCAACGCCTAAATAGATATCATATATAGATATATAAATCCATTCGTCAGATGCAATGATAGCCATTCCAGATCACAGATGAATACTTTGGATATACTAGGAATCTGCATTTCGTTCGAGCCTGCAACGAAAGACAGATTACACGGTCGCGATGAATAGCCAAATACCCCACCCTAGACCCCTACGGGTGAGGCAAACTACCCGCCAAGTACCCGAAGCGAAGCAACCTCCCTCAACAACGTGAGTAGGCCACTCGGCACTTCGAGATACCCGGTAGTTTGTGCACCCCACATTGGGTCTATCCTAGGAGCAAAAACAGTAAAAAGAAATTATACAATGGCGGCTACAACCTCATCCCGGATGTGCGGCCATACAAATTATATTACATCAATTTACATATTACATGAATTGAAAGATAAAGAAAAAACCCTCATCTCACAACCCCCCGGCTATTCATCCACGACGATCCAACGAATTCATATACATAAACCATCAACATTACAGATCACAGATATGTATAACCCCCACTAATTGACGTATAGCGATTAGCAGACGTTCAATACATATATCACATCACAGATACAACCCATTAGCCAAAGTCTACAGGAAATCAATCAAAATACGGATTTGTAACCACCCCAAAATCAAACTTGTTCTCTGGAAATTCTGGGCAAAAACAAACCATCCTAAAAATTACAAAACACCAACATAAGAACACTGCAAGAAGTTTGACCCACGACCGAGTCAACTCGGCCGCGGTTCCGCGGCAAGCGCATGCTCTTGCCGCGGTTTCGCGGCGAGTTAAGCGACTCACTGGATCAAATTTCTTCCTTGTTCTGTAAAAACCCTGAGCCGATTTTTAGTATGTGATTTATTATTTTTTGAACAGATCTAAAAATCGGCAGAAAGTTCGCTTTTTGAAAACGTGTTTTGCGATTTTTTCCAATCGAAGTTCTAGATACTTTGCTAACTTGCTAGTTTGTGTTTAGCTAGTCTCTGATACCACTGTTAGGTCCACGTTACCCACCCCGGTACTTTCGGGGAGGCGGAATAGGTAAAAATCGATTTTTTCCTCGATAGGTAGCATGGACCGTTCATGAAGGATCTTTGCTAAACAAAAACTAACAAAAGAACTACAAGTTCTAACTACTATGTAGAATGGTTATACCTAAGTCTTGAAGTCCTTCTCTTCTTGCTCCTTGGAGTGGGTTGAACGGGTCGCCCTCGTCGACTTCTCTTGCCGAAGAAAGATCCACCCGAGGGCCTCTACCTTTGGCTCCTACCTCAAGCTAGAAGTAACTAAGGTGCTTGGTGTGCTAAACCTAGAACCTTAGAAAGAGTAGAGAATGATTTTGGTGTTTTATCTCAAAAGCTTTAATGTTTCTCAACTCATGAGAGGGAGAGCTTTGAGAGAGAGGAAGAGAATGAGAATGAGAGAGTGAGAAAAAAAAAGCCAACCTTCTCATATATATGTGAATTATGATAATTAAATAATTAACTAAAGATAATTGTGATGGTTAATCTTGATATGACCATTATCATTTCACATTAATTACTTTTGCAAGAATCAAAGAGCATCTTTCATATGAAATGATGATGGTCAATATGTCAACCTTGGTCAACAAGTCAAGCATAGTCAAAAGGTCAACAACCCTAACCATAACACAATTATAATTAGTTAATATTAATAATCATATTTCACACATAAACATTAGGGTTAAGAAAAAGACAACGGTCATTAACCCTAATGAAAATCCTCTGCCTCTGCCTCAGTCAACTGTGCATACGCACCCGCATCCGTGTTCCGAGGAACACGAATACAATGAGATAAAACCAATCCCAAAACATATACTAGGATCTGGCTTAAACCAAAGCCCGCTAGTATAAGCTGTCCGGACACCAAACGTGCACAAGTGCGCGGATGTGAACGAACCCTGTCGCAAAACCATGCGACCTCTACTCTCTTTTGCCTAAAGGCGAATAACCCTCTGTGTGGGACTCTAAAGACTCGACACCACGCTGGCAGTGGGTTTAACCACATACCGCAAGCGACACTAGCTGTACGTAACGGTCCCCAGGTAGATGCCGATAAGAAGACTGACGAGGTAAACCCATCTAAACTCCTACTGAGCCTGAATGTGACAGTCTCCGTACAGTCCGGTCTGTTTGTCTAAGAGTATCGCATAGCGGGCCTAGGGGGTGGCAAACATCAGTCCCCTAATAGTGGTACAAGTCGTGTCGGAGTATAGCCCAAAACACCCTGAGAAACTACTGGTAACACTACCAGCAAATCTCGCTTGCCCTGGCCAGGGACGACTATGTGTAATGGCTCTCCTAGACACAGCGCGATATCAACTCCCAATACCGGGAGAGACGAATCCTGTCTAACCGTCACTGCCTCCAAGTGCTTCGGGACTGCTCCCAACTACTACCCGTTTGCACGACTCAGTAGAGCCGTGGTAGGGTAGTAATCAAAGAACAGTGGGAACACACTCGAGGCGAAGTGACAGTGTCAAATCAGCGGACTAAGCTGTACTCATGTCACCTGGGAACTGTCAACTGACGATAGGTATAATACCAACCAACAGTTCCCGACGAGTCATGTCCAGTGTACTCGTAACCTAACGAGCACCCGCATACTATCTCAAGTACGACGTACTGACGGCTGTGGGACAGACCGTCTCCCCTGCTGGGATGAGAAGCGTATGCGCTAGTCTACTCCGGAGTATCGATGCCCTGTCTCGATAGTCCTACGACTAGGGACCTGCATAAGGATGTGCTTGTAGACTACCCAGCCCCCACTAGTGTGATCGCCATCACAACGCCGGTAGTCAAGCAAAGATCCCAAGGGCTCCATCAATATGTTTTAGCGATATGTTATAAGAAACATATACACATATTAAGATAGAAACAAACCAAATAGCATACCACTATATCGAGCAAGACTGTCGTAAAACCGTATATATATATATATATCCCAAGCTTCCAAAATGTATTATACAAACTAGTACTATACAAGAATGGGCTCTAGGGCATACATATCTAACAGGTATTGGGGGTTGATATCGTGCTGTGTCTAGGAGAGCCATTACACAAAGTCCCTGGCCAGGGCAAGCGAGATTTACTGGTAGTGTTTCCAGTAGTTTCTCAGGGTGTTGTGGGCTACACTCCGACACGACTTGTACCGCTATTAGGGGTCTGACTTTACCGCCCCTAGGCCCGACATGCAATACTCTTAGACGAACAGACCGGACTGTACGGAGATTGTCACTTTCAGGCTCAGTAGGAGTTCGGATGGGTTCACCTCATCGGTCTTCTTATCGGCATCTGCCCGGGGACCGTTACGTACAGCTGGTACCGCTTGCGGCCTGTGGTTAAACCCACTTCCAGCGTAGCGTCAAGTCGTTAGAGTCCCACACAGAGGGTTGTTCACCTTTGAGAGAAACGAGTAGAGGTTGTATGGTTTTTACGACAGGGTTCGCTCACATATGCGTACTTGTGCGTGTTCGGTGTTCGGGCAGTTGATACTAGTGGGATTTGGTTTAAACCAGATCCTAGTATTTGTTTTGGGATTGGTCTTGTCTCATTGTATTCGTGTTTCTTCGGAATACGAATGCGGGTACGTACGTACAGTTGACAGAGGCGGAGAGGGAGACACCTCATTAGGGTTTTTTGACCATTGACTTGATCCAAACCCTAATGAGAATGAAAAATATGATTAATAATATTAATTGAGGATAATTGTATCATGGTTAGAATTGTTTTAACCATTTGACTTGTTGACTTATTTTGACCTAGATATTTTTCTTTTGCATAAGATGCTTCTTGAAGCATGCTTAACATTAAATGTGAAATGATAATGGTCAAATCAATTCACCATCATAATTTTCTTTATTATTATTATTATCATATTTTTATCATATCAGAGCTTGGTTCTCTCATTATCTTTCTCTATCATGGTTTGCTCTCCCTCTTCCTCTCTCAAAGCTTTAATCTTTCATGTGTTGAAAATCAAAAGCTCTTGAGACTAAACCACCAAAATACTTCTCTACTCACTTTAGGGTTCTTAGTGTAGCAAGCCAAACACTCTAGTTACTTCATCGTTGAGGTAGAAGCTCAAGGTAGAGGCCTTCGGATGGATCGATCTTTAACCTAGAGAAGACAACAAGGAGGAGCCATCTACACCACTCCAAGGAGCTAGCAACAAGGAGGACTACAACAAGAAGAGAAGGAGTTCAAGAACTAGATATAACCATCTTAACCTAGTAGTTAAAGCTCCTTGTATGTTTGTTAGCTTTTGTTTAGCAAAGATCCTTCATGGTTAGTCTATGTTCCCTTATGATAAAAATTTGATTTTTACTCTTTCCGCCTCCCCGTAAGCACCGGGGTGGGTAACATAGACCTTATATATATATATATATATATATATATATATATATATATATATATATATATATATATATATATATATATATATATATATATATCATAACGCATTCACGTTCTTTACTATGAAACTGCGGGGGTGCTATACGCCATCCACCCGACTTCCCCCGTAGATATATATCTACTCACATTGATCCTTACTTGCCGAAGTCAATGTCGCCATCCTCTTCTTCATCGTCCGAAATCCACGTGAGGGTACCTACATATCACATATAGTATCGTAAACCGAAATCACGGGTAAAAATCATAACGATACACGAAACGTACATAGGTTAAAATCTATGGTTTAAGCATGCAAGAATAACCAAACAAATCCTCGATGTCGTTGTACAAACGTGAAACCATCGAGTTAAAACACAAATATCAAAACTTAAATTCATAAATATCGAAGAATTCAAAGCAGCAACTTACAAAACTTGCTCCAGATTTTAGTTCAGGTAAAATTAGGTTAAACAAACAGTACTGGGTGTTGTACATGGGACATATGAACTACATAAGCAACCTGGACACTAATCTCCCTAACATGGCCGGCCACATTAGCCCCAAATCCGGTCTGCTCGGTTCCATAGGCTCAGAATGGGTTCGTCTTTGTAGGGTAGCCTCCTAGTGTCCAATATAGGTCAATGGTATTGTTTGTTTTTCCAGTAAAACTCCCGGTTCACTCTAGATTCCCTGTAGTCCCCAATTCATCACAAAACCGATACGGAAAGTTTCCAATTTTGGTTTCAGGTTTCAGTTCAGTTTTGGTCTGGGTTTCCAACACCATGGGGGGTTTAAGGTCACGACTAAAGCTCATTAGCACAATCACAACTCAAGAATTCATCAACCCTCTTCTAGGAAATTTCAAAGCTCACAAAACTACACTAAAGGCTAAAGGAATTCAAATGCTACACTAAATATGAAAGGATTACCTCATTTAGCAACTCAAGAAATTTCTTGAGTTGCCCCAAGTCATCAAAATCCAATTTTTCTTGGTCCATCATGCTTGTAGTGAGCTTGTGCATGCTTTTTGTGAAAGGAAATAGGTATTTTGAGGTGGGAATGAGGGTGTAATGAGAAGGTAGAGGTTGTGGAGGGAGAGGGCAGCCATGTGAGGAGAAATGAGAAGAAAGATTATGAAGATAATGAAATGGGAGCCATGAGCCAAGGGTCAAAGGAACCTCTCATCTCTCTCTCTTCTCTCTCTTGCCCATACCTTATTGTTTATTCTTTTTCATTTTCTTTTCTATTTTCTTTTATTTTTTCTTTTCAAATCCAAAACCATGCATGAATAAAGAAAAGACCATGGTAGGAAAATGTAACAATGAGTAATATGACATGGTGCATGTCATGTGCACAAAACCGGATAAATGCAAGATTAGCGAAAATAAATCGAGTTTAGCACTAAAATGGAATATAATTAATTATATAACAATCTATGAATGCTCAAATCTTATAATCTCTTTCAAATTCAATAATTAACATAATTCCCAAATATTTCCTAATTTATCGGTATATAATTATACCGCAATATTAAAATATTTATAATATTTATTATTTAATTATAAAAATTTCAAAAATAATATTTTATTTTTCTGAAATGTTACAATATAAGACCCGGAAGCCCTAAGGTGCGTCAAGATCGAATGACAATGGATGCCGATTCTCAGCAAATGCACGGCAGATGTAGCCTATGCAAACAACCAGGTCATTATAGAACCAGATGTCCAGGACAGTCAACAGGGGCGAGACCTTCGAGATCATGACAAGTGCACGGGAGGAAAATCAGTTAGCGCTTGTAAAGAAACTTGTACAATTTACATTTTAGTATGATATGAATTTTTTTGTATTATTATTTTGATAGATTCATTTTGTTAATGAAGTATATACAAGATTCATATTTATAGTAATTTTATATGAACTGTAATATCACCTGTCACCAAGTGCGTAACGAAAACAATAATCTTATTATTTATTACTCTTAATATGATTTTTTAAACGGAGATTTTTAAAATCCTTTTTTGATCTATTTTAATTTTTAAAAATTTTAAAAATTCTTAGGCGGGTTCTAGGAACCCGCCCTCTCCTTTATAAAAGAGACGGCGGGTTCCTAGAACCCGCCCCCACCCATGCCCATGAAGAGGGCGGGTTCTAGGAACCCGCTCTCTGGACGGGATGGGGCCTGATAAGGCGGGGAACCGTCCTATTCTGCTAAATATAATTTAAATTATATTATTTTAATAATTTTAATATATATTCACCCGTAATTAAAAAAAACCATAAATTTATATTATATTTTAAATTGGTAGTAAGGTGCCCCACCCATGCACATGCGCAGGGCGAATAAGAATTTCCCATAAGTTCAGGGAGCTAAGTGAAATTTCCCCAGAGACGAGTCAAGCGAAAAGAAGGGCGAAAACCAATTTTTCATGAAATCCAGGGTCCTGGTGAAATTTTAGGGGATCTTGGCTGTTTGTTTCAAATGCTGGAGGGGTCAAATCAGAATTACCTAAAAATCCAGCGGGCATAGGATAATTTTCCGCGCCAGAAGCCAAAAAATGGCTGGAATCCTGCCCCCAATACAGTTTTCTATATATTATAAATATATATAAATGGGGAAAGTTTTAACTTCTAAGTTTCCTTGGGTTTTTTACTTGCTCCGATCAATCCATAATAGAGAGGATAGTGAGCGAGTCGTCTGTTGGTTTGCCAATAACAATTGCAGGCGAGCGATCACCGGAGATGGCCGACATAGGCCAGTCGTCAGTGGATGGCTGTCGTGTCGGTTATCAGTTGTAGTTGGCGGGCTGCAACGGTCATCTTTGGACTGGCTATTGCGTTCTACGGTGGTGATCGTGATGATCGACGGCGGATGTAAG
Source organism: Agapanthus africanus (assembly GCA_030015575.1). Taxonomy (NCBI): domain Eukaryota; kingdom Viridiplantae; phylum Streptophyta; class Magnoliopsida; order Asparagales; family Amaryllidaceae; genus Agapanthus; species Agapanthus africanus. The sequence goes on along the minus strand of JASDDO010000031.1, from coordinate 10,918,577 downwards.
CGGTTGGTTGTCGACGGAGGGTAGCACTTATTGGTGCTGGACTACGTCTGCTATCGGTTTTTGGAAGGCAATCGTTATTCGGCGGCAGTGGACAGTCGTCGGTTGTTGGTGGATAGTCGCCGACATGGTTATAGATGAGCGGTTGCCGCAAACAATCAGCAATGTCGGTCGCCAGCCGTTGTTGGTTGCCGGAAGGGACGGTTTGTAACACCCTATCACAATCGTACGTTATTTAACTATATTAAATAAATATAGTGGGCAAGTTAAATTATCAGCATTATTGGGTTATATCTGGTGTTTGGATGATTATGCGAATTTATCATATTTGCACCCGATCCGCATGCATATTAAACTAGATATTTTATTTATATACGTTACGACTAATTTCTATTTAGCAAATTGATGGTATTAATTACTATAATATTTTATTAGTATTTAATATTTATTTTCTAATCCAGTAAAATCTTATTTTAATTGATATTGTCTAGCAAATGATATATATATTATATAGTATGGTTGTTATAAGAGGTTATTAGAAGATAGGAAAAATCTTTTAAAAATATATTTGAAGGCATTTTGCAAGATAACCTGATCGGAAGGTTTTATTAAAGTTTTGCATCCAAATACTATATATTATATAACAAATCTCTCTCTCATCACAAGATTTTTCTTCTTCCTCCTCTTAATGTAACCTAGCACCACCTTCTTCCTTCGCTAGTGAATTCACTGGGACCTCAACCCAACACCAACACCACCATCGTCACTGATGGAGCTCTCGATCTCCTTCAGATGTTATCTTCCGTTGATCTGCTGCAAGCGCTGATGGACGGCTGAGATTGAGTTGGAGGGTGGCCTCCTGGAACGTGTGGATCTCAATGGATTTGTGTGGTGATCGTGAAGTCGACGCACATGCGCCACTTCCCGCTTGACTTTTTGACCATGACCACGTTCGCCAACCATTCTGAGTAAGGCACATTCCGAATGAAGTTGGCGGCGAGGAGCCTGTCTACCTCGTCCTCGATCGCCTTTTGCTTTGATCGGGGCGAAGCTTCGTTTTTTCTGCCTGACGGGTCGGGCCATAGGGTCTATCCCGAGCTTGTGAGATATGATTTTGGGGTCGATCCCAGGCATGTCGGCAGGTGCCCAGGCAAACACGTCAGAGTTATTTCTGAAGAAGTGAACCGGGTCGTCTCGCTGAGTCCCCGTTAAAAGCGACCCGATCTGAACGGTTCATTCTTCGTCTCCTTCAACGAGGGGGACCCTGTCAGTGGCTCCACCGGGGTCCCTTGGACCTCCTTTTGCTCGTCTCGAGTGTCCAGAGAACCCTTGATGTCACCCTCGCCTTCAACATCATTGTTTGGCCGCTCAGACGTAGAGGTTGCAGTGAAAAAAAACCTTTGTTGTTCATTGGTCTCTGTAGGCCCGACCTATCCCTCCTTGGTCGAGCGGGAATTTCATCGCCAGGTGGTAAGTCGATATTTGGGCCCTGAGGGAGTTCAGCGTCGGGTGACCGAGGAGAATGTTGTAGGCCGATGGGATCCCCGCGACGATGAATTCTACAGGCACGGTGCACGTACGACCAGCCTCCCCGATGTTAAATTGAAGAGTGATTACCCGTTCCGCCGGGATGGAGTGGTTAGTGAACCCTGACAGGACGTGGGTGGTCGGCCTTAGGGCCGACGGGGTGAGTCCCATACGCAGGAAGCAGTCATAAAATAGAATGTATGCCGAGCTTCCTGAGTCGACCAGTATCCTCTGCACCTCGTAGCGGTTGACCCGAGCCGTGATCACCAGCGGGTCGTTCTGGGGATAGGGATATACCGTAGAGGTCCGCGTCGTTAAAAACGATCGGCTTGGCTGCCCTGGCCTTCTTCCTCGGGTGGCTGTCAGTTCCCTCGATCGGTGAGGGGTGCTGAGCCTCGTCGGTATTCGTCGTACCCCCCACTGATATGGCCATGATTTGGCCGATTGTCAATTCGCCGGGAGGGGGACGTTGTTCTTGCTCATAGTCGGCTTGCCGCTTATCCCGCGGGTACGTTGCCAGGTGCCCCGAGCAGATTAGCTCCTCGATGTAGTCTCGGAGCTGCTTGCAGTTCTCCGTGGAGTGGCCCTGCGACCTGTGGAAGCGGCAATAGGGGCCCCGGGTGCGTTTTGCCGGCCAGTTCGAGACTGGGGGGAGTTTGAAGAACCTCTCACCCTTAGCCTCCTCCAGCAGTACTGTCTGGGAGACGTTGAGCGGGGTGTACTCCTGAAACTTCGGGGAGTATGGCTTCGGCCGCTCAATCTTCTTTTTCTCTTCCCGGGCCCTTTTCTTGTGATTAGCTTGTTCCGTCCGGGGCAGATTGGCGTTCATCTCGGATTCAAGCTGGATCTCACGTTGTCACGCTCCGCTTCTCAAAATACGGAATACGAGGGATGACTAGGCCAGCCGTGCTCCTACGGTCAAGGAATAATCATGCCGTAGTCACATTTCGGCTTCTAGCATTACATGGTGTAATACCCAGCTCTTTTTGAACATCACTTTCCGTATTCTTTATATATATATTATTTACAAAATTGTTTTTATTCTAATTATAATTATTTTATTTTCTTTAAACCCAAACCCTAAATCAACCCAGCCCAAAACAATTTATTAAAACCAAAGAGGATAAACACTGAAATCCTCAGCCCAATGGAAATTTTTTGATTAATTAAAACACAAAAAGAACCCCCGGCCCAGCCCCACTCCCCTATACTTTTCCTTCAATTTTCTCTCCGGCCCGGCCCACACCCATCCAACCAAACCCGACCCGGCCCACACCCTCATTCTTCTTCCCCAACGGCTCTTTCCTTTTCCCCCACTCACGCGATCCGCTTCCCTCGACAACGCTCGCGCCCACGTCGTAGTGTCGTTGCCCACGCCCCCACGACCTCAACCAAAATCTCCTCGTCGTCCTCCCTCACATCTCTCTCCTCTTCACCCACTACTCCACCTCTCGCCCGCAAAACCCAACCTCCAGCTTCCTCCACCTCGCCGCCTCCATCCTCGTCCTCAGCCCCTCGTCGCACCCATAACCTCGCCTGCACACCCTCGTCGCCGTCGATTCGTCGTCACCGACGTCTCCGCACCTCACCTCCTCCGACGGATCCACCCCTCTCTTTCACCAACTCAAACTCCGACAACTACTGCCTGAGCTCCCCATCACCTCCAATTCGAGCTCCTTCCCTTGTCGGCCTCCTCCTCCGAGCTTCGAGCTCCTTCCTGACGACTCAACTCCGAGCCACCTCCAACGCCACCTCCTTCCTCACCCATAGCCGAGCATCCCCCTCACCTCAACTCCTCAAACCTACGATCACCGACCACCTACTGCACCACCGAGATCATCGCCGACTTGACTACCCCGACGCGGGATGCTCGCCGGCGCCTCCGTCGACCCCTCGTCGGCGCTCGGTAAATCTTACATCTCTCTCTATGTTTCCCTCTCTCTCTCTACACTTCTCTCTCTCTGTTTCCCCCTCTCTCTCTACACTTCTCTCTCTCTCTCTCTCTGTTTCTCTCTCTCTCTCTACATCCCTCTCTCTCTAACTCTCTCTCTATTTCTCTAAATCTCTCTCTGTTATCTAAATTTCTCTCTCTCGTCACCAGATCAAAACCAGAAACAACTCGGGGCGGTGATGAAAAGAGTTGCACGGAGAGTAACTAGAGTGAGTACAATTGTCTGATTCCAAAAGGCCGAACCTGTGCTGCGCCCGTGACGCGATCGTGCTGCTGCCGCTGCCGGACCCTCGTCGACACGTCTCCAGGCAAGTTTAATACTTGCTTCATGCTACTTGTGATGTTACTTTTCGAACGCCTTTAATTCCCGCTTATACTTTCCGTGTAAAATTGTTATAAGTGATGTGTCCGATATACGACCCCAATGAAAACCTTCAATTAATTTGACGGATTTTGATTGTATATTGTGGCCCGTGTTATAATGAACCTAGTGTAGAAGTTTCGCCGCAAAATATGACTATTAATGACTAAAACGAATACCCCCAAATATACCCGTAAAACTAGAAATTTCACGTATCTGAAAGTTGTTAAAATCACCATAAATTATGTACATACTGGAATGATGCGTTCGAGGGATTAAATCGAATCCGACTCGACGAACTATAACCCTATGCAAGTCTATAATGGTTTCTGTACTGAAATTGTGACGATATTTGGATCGGAGTGCGACTCTGGACTGCAGTACAGAGCGACTCTGGTTACTGTTTGCTGTCCCGTAATGGGTACCACCTTGTTTCTTGAACTCGTATGTTGCGTAACTCTGCAGTTTAATAAAGGTGGATCTGTTATCTAGATAACACAAGTGGTTTCATTCCGTTTCATCGTCGTTTGCTATTTAAATTGTAAATTAAAAGGGGAGGACGTATAACAGTCCAGAACAGATTCAGAAGTGACAAACTAGTGATAAACAGTGTGTAGCTTTCGACGTACTATCGCGATTGAGAATCCGTCTGTTGCGTTGAATACCCTACTGAAAACCCTAGATATCATTCAACTGTAGCATCGCTAAATTCTGATCCCAACTGGGGTTAAAATGCGTTGCGAAATGGACTTCTGATTCTGAAACCGGATTTCCAGCAGCGAACGCTTAAAATGAAATGGCCATATCTAGTGATCCTGAAACCCGATTGATGTGAAACTGGATTTCCAGCAGCGAATCCCCTGTTCATTGTTTCGCTAAATTTTGGCATATATTATTTATGATAAATTATGCTAGTAGTAGGATACCGGCATATGACATATTAATCCTGCCTTACATACTGTTTTCTCATCACATCATATGTATATGTTATTGCATTGGTAGTCTAGTGATCATGTGCATTCCCCGGTGTTAGGTATTAGCGGTGATTGTGGCAAGTACGTTAGTGTTCGTGCATGAGTGGATAAGTGAAAGTGACACGTACTTGTACACAATCAGTGAACCCTATTATTCTATTGCATTGTCGACGTTTGTGGGACGCGTGTAGGTGTGACTATAAGTGGTATGGGACACTTATGGAAGCTTTTGCATGGGTGTCACAGATAAGGTACCAGACACTGCCCATTTATCTTGGGTATTAGTCGGGACGTGCTTGATGGAGATCCTATCTCCAGTTCTCGCGCAGACTTGTCATGGACCGACCGGTATTTGAGGTTATGGTTGGCGTTTGATGTAAACCACGGGGTGTGGGGTAGTTTGAGTGTGAGTTCAACAGAATCTCGGGAGTCCCATGCCGGATTATATATATGGAGATATATGGAGATTTACAGGGTACATGATTATTACCGTGAGTTATATTTTGGGCCCGTGGTCTCTTGCCTTTGGGTCCTACCCTTGGGTGGATGACACTCGCGAGTGGTTGACTCTCACACTTGGACTGACGATAGGCTTAGTGACCTGTACAGTGAGACTTAGAGACTGATAGGGATAATGGCATTGATATACATTACTTACTGTGTTGACATACCTGGCATACTATTTTACTGCTTTACCGTTCACCTGATCTATTGGACACTTCATTGGTTACTCTATGTTCATATCTGTATCGTCTTGATTTACTGTTATATATCTATTATCACTGCTCGAGTTGCCACTTGCATCTTTATATATATATTGCTATTATGTCGCTCTGATGACCTGAGTATGCATGCTCAGAGTGAGGAGTGGATCTAGCCTGGACCAGGACTAGACGTACATCGCGGACATCTTGATCAGCTATCCAGAGTTGTACTCTTTTACATCCATCAGGTCAGTTATTTGTATTTGTTTTGTTCCAGTTACTGCATTTCTCATTACCTGTGCGTTGTTTACTGATTACCACGTAAAGCTAGAAGCCGAAATGTGACTACGGCAGGATGTTTCCCTTGACCGTAGGAGCATGGCTGGCCTTGTCGACCCCTCGTATTCCGTATTTTGGGAAGCGGGGCGTGACATGGTTTTGTTGGTATCAGAGCCAGGTTTTGCTTCGATTGGGATTGCAGTTTTCCGTGTAGAGCTTGACAATCTAAGACATCCCTCGGTCTAGATTGTAAACTTGTTATTCTTAATCCTTATTCACCTTGTATATTCTTCTATCCATCCGCTAGGGTTTCGGGTGACTTGGCAGAGTTACGTGGTTGTAATTGTGAACTACCTCATAGTTACAATACTGTACTCGGTTTAAGTGACTTAGAGCCCTACAGTTGATTTCCACTTGTAATGAATTTCATCACACCCGATGTTCTTGATTCCTTGCCCAATCCATATTATATTTGAATTCTTATAGCTTGTGCCTTATATCGTCCTCAAAATTGTTGTTTCAGGACCATGTCGTCCAACGACTCTTCCTCTATCTCCACTCCCCAGAATCAGACCGTAGAGATCCTGACTGCACTGCAAAGTCTGAAGGAAGCCCAGGAGCGAGCAAACGACCTATTAGCTGAAGGATTGAGAAGGCAGGTGAATCAGGCACCAGCGAGAGTCTCCAATCGTAAAGGGATCCCTGTTAGACGAGGAAAAGAGAGGAAGATGAAGCGCCCATTTGTTCCCCCGAGACAGAAGCAGCAGAAGACCCAATGTTGTGGGTACTGCAGGAGGCCAGGGCATCTTCAGAGGGATTGTCGCCGCGCCCAGGGGAAATGCTTGATTTGCGGATCCAACGAACATCTTATCAACGGTTGCCCTAATAGGAAGGAGCTGCAAGGAGGCAGTTCGCCCACACTCCCCACTCCTGCTAATTGATGGATATTTCGTAGATCGAGTTTCGAGGATAGTGCGGACCCAGCTTAGGATTCAACCCGTGTGAAGAGATTGCAGCGGTCCAGAAATCAAAGAAGAGTTATTATGTTTTCTGCTTTCAATAATAATGCTGTTACCCTTTTTGTAAAAATTTCCTTTCGTTTGAAATCTTGTATCCGTCGAACTCTTGGTTGGATGCAATAAAACTTTGAGTCGTGATGTATGTATCATTCTCTTAGTATCTCTCTCATTTATACTATTCATTACAACATCATTTTATTTTGATTTTTCAGTCCTTGCCTACCGCATATTTTCTTGTACTCTGTATCCTGGGTTATTTTCTTAATGTGTCCCACTATCTAATCATGACTCTTTCTTTTCAGGCCATGGCCCACCCTGGAGCAGCGCCGCATCTAGATGAGGATGCACAGTCATGCGTTTCCTTAGACCGCATACTGGTGAGTTCTGACGATGAGGTCAACGGTCCCCAGGTCATTTTCGGAAACAACGATTCCGAGGACGAAGGAGCTGCCGTCCCAGAGGTTGACATGATAGGCGATTCTGACGAAGAGGAAGGAGACCCTGAAGAGAACCCGATAGAGGAAGATCCCGAGGAAGACCCGATAGAAGAAAATCCAGTGGAGGAAAATCCCATGGAAGAGAATCCGGAAGAAGAGAATCACATGGAAGCAGACCTCGATGAAGAAGCTCCAGCCGAGGAAGAAGGACCAGAAGAACAAGACCCTGCGATGGAAGAACTCCCAATGGCGGTCCCTGAGAGGCGCTATGGAAATGGACGTCCCTACATGAGCGCGCGAGCCTACCGCATCCTGCTGAACCTCCACAACCGCGACTGACGGGATTTTTAGATGTTGTCTTCTCTGGCCAAATAAATCAGTGTATAGTTTAGGGCCACCTTTCGTTTTTGAGAATGCTTTGTTTAGAATTTTCTGGAATGAAATAAATTGCTGAGTTCGCTAATCTTTCGATCTTCTTTGTTCACTTGATACTTGATTATTTCTCTTATACATTTATTTTCCTGCTGAGATCCCTGACTGTCCACCCCTACTCCTTGTATTGTTTTAACCCTAGCTTCGATTAAAAAGTACCGCACCCGATCTTTTGAGTGGGCCACCCTTCATCCTTCGTATGTGCCTCGTTTGAGATCCTTCTGGGAGGAGAAATTCATAGTGAAATTTCCGAGTTCGCTAACCCTTCGGATATTTGATTCGCTTGATGTATCGACCGTTATCCTCCCCATACATTTTTCCCTTGTAGTACTTTGCTGCTCACCCTTACTTCCGGTGCTGACCCGACCCCAATCTCTTTGACCTTCAGTCTAAAGCCGTCACCCTCCGACCTTTTGAGTGAGCCATACTCCATTGTAATCCCTACCCTAGCTATCCCTATACATTTTTTGTGCTGTTTCCTATTACCCTAACTATATTTAAGGACATCGTTACACGAAAAATTAGTTTTCATTATCTTGTAATTATCAAAAAGTGCGTGTTATTAACTATCCCCGTTTTATGCATTTCAAGTACTTCACTACTAATCTTTCCACTATTTTCGGTAGCGCAACTATGCATTGCACATATTAGTTTATGCTATGTTTCTTATTTTCACTATGTGGGTTTCCTAAATTATTTTGAGACTATTAGATCGATACATTATCCAAAAATGTTTTAGCCTACCGACTGATCCTTCACCATTTTATTGTTGTACTTTTTCTCCCGGGTTTTGTGCTTATCATTTGCTATTATAAATGATTGTGCCTGATGCTATTATTTTAACTACGTTACTTTTGACATACTTATGTGTGCACATATTTCGGACTTCGATTTTTTTATTATTCAGCATGCCTCAAGTATTATTGGTAGTCATTGCTATTTTGTTCTCTTGTACATATAGGTTGCCCTTATAGTTGTTTCCGCCTTATACTTATTTAGACCTTCAAAATTTTATCCAACTGTTCTAAGTAAATCACTATATGAGTATTCGATATGGTAGCCTTTCGCTTGCTGTTTTGTGGCTTATCATTTATTTTAAATTTCGAGGACGAAATTTTTTGTAAGGGCGGTATGATGTAATACCCAACTCTTTTTGAACATCACTTTCCGTATTCTTTATATATATATATTATTTACAAAATTGTTTTTATTCTAATTATAATTATTTTATTTTCTTTAAACCCAAACCCTAAATCAACCCAGCCCAAAACAATTTATTAAAACCAAAGAGGATAAACACTGAAATCCTTAGCCCAATGGAAATTTTTTGATTAATTAAAACACAAAAAGAACCCCCGGCCCAGCCCCACTCCCCTATACTTTTCCCTCAATTTTCTCTCCGGCCCGGCCCACACCCATCCACCCAAACCCGACCAGGCCCACACCCTCATTCTTCTTCCCAACAGCTCTTTCCTTTTCCCCCGCTCACGCGATCCGCTTCCCTCACCAACGCTCGCGTCCACGTCGCAGTGCCGTTGCCCACGCCCCTGCGACCTCAACCAAAATCTCCTCGTCGTCCTCCCTCACATCTCTCTCCTCTTCACCCACTACTCCACCCCTCGCCCGCAAAACCCAACCTCCAGCTTCCTCCACCTCGCCGCCTCCATCCTCGTCCTCAGCCCCTCGTCGCACCCATCACCTCGCCTGCACACCCTCGTCGCCGTCGATTCGTCGTCACCGACGTCTCCGCACCTCACCTCCTCCGACGAACCCACCCCTCTCTTTCACCAACTCAAACTCCGACAACCACTGCCTGAGCTCCCCATCACCTCCAACTCGAGCTCCTTCCCTTGCCGGCTCTCCTCCTCCGAGCTTCGAGCTCCTTCCCGACGACTCAACTCCGAGCCACCTCCAGCGCCACCTCCTTCCTCACCCATAGCCGAGCATCCCCCTCACCTCAACTCCTCAAACCTACGATCACCGACCACCTACTGCACCACCGAGATCATCGCCGACTTGACTACCCCGACGCGGGACGCTCGCCGGCGCCTCCGTCGACCCCTCGTCGGCGCTCGGTAAATCTTACATCTCTCTCTCTGTTTCCCTCTCTCTCTACACTTCTCTCTCTCTGTTTCCCCCCCTCTCTCTCTACACTTCTCTCTCTCTCTCTCTGTTTCTCTCTCTCTCTCTACATCCCTCTCTCTCTAACTCTCTCTCTATTTCTCTAAATCTCTCTCTGTTATCTAAATTTCCCTCTCTCGTCACCAGATCAAAACCAGAAACAACTCGGGGCGGTGATGAAAAGAGTTGCACGGAGAGTAACTAGAGTGAGTACAATTGTCTGATACCAAAATGCCGAACCTGTGCTGCGCCCGTGACGCGATCGTGCTGCTGCCGCTGCCGGACCCTCGTCGACACGTCTCCAGGCAAGTTTAATACTTGCTTCATGCTACTTGTGATGTTACTTTTCGAACGCCTTTAATTCCCGCTTATACTTTCCGTGTAAAATTGTTATAAGTGATGTGTCCGATATACGACCCCAATGAAAACCTTCAATTAATTTGACGGATTTTGATTGTATATTGTGGCCCGTGTTATAATGAACCTAGTGTAGAAGTTTCGCCGCAAAATATGACTATTAATGACTAAAACGAATACCCCTAAATATACCCGTAAAACTAGAAATTTCACGTATCTGAAAGTTGTTAAAATCACCATAAATTATGTACATACTGGAATAATGCGTTCGAGAGCTTAAATCGAAGCCGACTCGACAAACTATAACCCTATGCAAGTCTATAATGGTTTCTGTACTGAAATTGTGACAATATTTGGATCGGAGTGCGACTCTGGACTGCGGTCCAGAGCGACTCTGGTTATTGTTTGCTGTCCCGTAATGGGTACCACCTTGTTTCCTGAACTCGTATGTTGCGTAACTCTTCAGTTTAATAAAGGTGAATCTGTTAGCTAGATAACACAAGTGGTTTCATTCCGTTTTATCGTCGTTTGCTATTTAAATTGTAAATTAAAAGGGGAGGACGTATAACAGTCCAGAACAGATTCAGAAGTGACAAACTAGTGATAAACAGTGTGTAGCTTTCGACGTACTGTCGCGATTGAGAATACGTATGTTGCGTTGAATACCCTACTGAAAACCCTAGATATCATTCAACTGTAGTGTCGCTAAATTCTGATCCCAACTGGGGTTAAAATGCGTTGCGAAATGGACTTCCGATTCTGAAACCGGATTTCCAGCAGCGAACGCTTAAAATGAAATGGCCATATCTAGTGATCCTGAAACCCGATTGACGTGAAACCAAATTCGCTGGATAGATAATCAGACATACTACTTATCCCCTGTTCATTGTTTCGCTAAATTTTTGCATATATTATTTATGATAAATTATGCTAGTAGTAGGATACCGACATATGACATATTAATCCTGCCTTACATATTGTTTTCTCATCACATCATATGTATATGTTATTGCATTGGTAGTCTAGTGATCATGTGCATTACCCAGTGTTAGGTATTAGTGGAGATTGTGGCAAGTACGTTAGTGTCCGTGCATGAGTGGATAAGTGAAAGTGACACGTACTTGTACACAATCAGTGGACCCTATTATTCTATTGCATTGTCGACGTCTGTGGGACGCGTGTAGGTGTGACTATAAGTGGTATGGGACACTTATGGAAGCTCTTGCATGGGTGTCACAGATAAGGCACCAGACACTGCCCATTTATCTTGGGTATTAGTCGGGACGTGCTTGATGGAGATCCTGTCTCCAGTTCTCGCGCAGACTTGTCATGGACCGACCGGTATTTGAGGTTATGGTTGGCGTTTGATGTAGACCAAGGGGTGTGGGGTAGTTTGAGTGTGGGTTCAACAGAATCTCGGGAGTCCCATGCCGGCTTATATATATGGAGATATATGGAGATTTACATGGTACATGATTATTACCGTGAGTTATATTTTGGGCCCGTGGTCCCTTGCCCTTGGGTCCTACCCTTGGGTGGAGGACACTCGCGAGTGGTTGACTCTCACACTTGGACTGACGATAGGCTTAGTGACCTGCACAGTGAGACTTAGAGACTGATAGGGATAATGGCATTGATATACACTACTTACTGTGTTGACATACCTAGCATACTATTTTACTGCTTTACCGTTCACCTGATCTATTGGACACTTCATTGGTTACTCTATGTTCATATTTGTACCGTCTTGATTTACTGTTATATATCTATTATCACTGCTCGAGTTGCCACTTGCATCTTTATATATATATTGCTATTGTGTCGCTCTGACGACCTGAGTATGCATGCTCAGAGTGAGGAGTGGATCTAGCCTGGACCAGGACTAGACGTACATCGCGGACATCTTGATCAGCTATCCAGAGTTGTACTCTTTTACATCCATCAGGTCGGTTATTTGTATTTGTTTTGTTCCAGTTACTGCATTTCTCATTACCTGTGCGTTGTTTACTGATTACCACGTAAAGCTAGAAGCCGAAATATGACTACGGCAGGATGTTTCCCTTGACCGTAGGAGCATGGTTGGCCTTGTCGACCCCTCGTATTCCATATTTTGGGAAGAGGGGCGTGACACATGGTAATCAGTAAACACAACACAGGAGTAAAGGAAATACATCATTAGTTATTACATCAACTTTCATTGTTCACAATTTATAACAAAACAAGGAAAAGAACTACTTACTAAGTGCGAATACAAGGTTTCTTTAGGGAAAGCAGTAAAGGTAATGGAGGCACGGCCGTCTAAATCTCTGCAAGCTCGAAGGGAAGGTCTGGCTCCTGAACTGCTTCTTCCTCAAGGTCTGAGCATGCATACTCAGGTCGTCAGAGCGACATAATAGCAACATTATAATAATACAAAAAGGCAAGTAAATGGAAGTAATAACGGTGGAGCTAAAATGCAGGTAAATCAATATGTCACTAACTAATGCAATATATGATCTATGTCTCTATCGGTCTCTAAGTCATTTTTGAAATCGAGTTTGTGAAAAGGAGGATCATGTTTAACGAGGGTCTCGTACGTACCCGAGACTACGGCCCGCTGTTGCCCGGGATATAACCCTGTCAGCCGGACCGCTAGGCCCAACCTAATATATATAAGAGTTGCTGTTCGAATGATCATCCTCTAAATCACTGACCTCGCTAAATACAACTCCCTTTCCACTTCGATTTCCCCTTTTTCCCAGGTTTCACTATTCATGAGTATGGGCTAGTTATGTACAAGTACGTATCACTAACACGATTTCTTTCACTGTTCAATGTATGGTTCATTGTCACTAATCACTCACTATTCACTGGCGTACTTGACACAGCCACACCAATACTTCACCCGTTCGACAATTCAATGTACACTGAGAATTAACACGAATGTTCGCTATCACTAAATGTCTTGTAGTCAGGTAGAACTATGAATCATGCCGCTAAACAGTTCATGTGCAGTATAAGTCGTTATGCATCTTATGAACATAGAAAATTCGTATTAAATCATGCATTCATAATTAAGCAAAAAGATGTAAAAGCGGTAATAAGTAAACTCAGTCGGCAGTTCAACAAAATTAATTTCAGGACAATCGGATTTCGGGTTTGCAAGTTACAGTCGTTTCATTTTGAGTGTTCGTTGCTGGAAATTCAGTTCCTGAACTGAATGTCCATTTCGCAACACAATTTTCACCCTGTTGGGATCAAAATTAGACGACGCTATAGTTAAACAATTTATCAGTTAGGTTTCCAACGCACCAGACGGATCGATGATATCCATGGTGTACTGAAAGTTATGCACTGTAAAACAATAGGGTATAAGTTCTGTCCCTGTTTGGGACTGCTATGCATTCTGTTAATTTAAAATACAGTTTAAATAGCAAACGACAGTAGAAATGGATGAAATCACTTTCATTAGTTATCTAACTGTTTCATATTCACTATGATATAGGGTTCCGCATTATAACATGTTCATACAGCAGAGTGAAAGCATTTCAAAATGAGAATCAACAGCCAGTGCTGCTCTGGAATGCAGTCCAGAGCCGCACTCCGAACCAGTTTCCGTCATCTTTTTAGAATAGAAACAAATTAAAATTCTTATGGGGTTCTAGGTCGTCGAGTCGTCTTCGATATGAACCCTCGAACGCAACATTACGATTTGTAATCAATTAACTGTGAATTTTACGAAATTCAGATACGGGAAAATTTCAGTTTTGCGGGTCTAAATGGGAAATGCATATCACGTCATTAAAGATCGTATTTTCCAGCCAAATCATGACACGACGTTCGTTATTACTCGGGCCATCCTATGTGATCAGTTTCCGTCAATTTAATGGGGGGGTTTCATTCGGGTTTTGCATCAAACACTTGCATCATATTAATTTGCACGAATTGTATATACGGAATTTATTGGTATTTCGAATTGTAATAGATAAAATTAGCATGAAGCAAGTAGTGGACTTTCCTGATGACGTGTTGACGATGGTACGGCAGCAGCAATGGCACGATCGCGCCACGAACACGGCACGGCGACGACTAGGCTCAAGCTCGACTGCGACTGCGACGAGGAGGCGTCGATGGTGGCGGGGTTGCTTGCTGTGGTGGTGGCCGGAAGAGGAGGCGATGGCGAGGTGAACGGCGGTGGCTGTGGTGGTCGCCGGTGAGGGTGCAGCGAGGGGGTCGAGGCTTGGGTATAGTGAAGGGAGTGAAGCAGTGGAGGGGGCTCGGGGTAGTAGGAGGTGATGGTGATGATGCTGGGGGATCGACGAGGTGGCCGGCGGCGAGAGGGTTCGCAGGGGAAGCTCGGTGAAGGGTTAGGTGCAGGGAAGTTGGTGAAGGGTGCAGTGAAGTGATAGGAGTTGGAGGAGATGGCTTTTAGCTTAGTAGGGGGAGACGAGGTAAGGTCGTGGAGAGGGGCGTGAGCGCGCGCGAGAGTCGCGGTCGTGGAGGCGATCGTGGGCGCGGCGAGGGGACGAGGGAACGACGTCGTGGGGAGAAGAAGGAGAAAGAGCGGGAAAGAGAAAAGAGAATGGGGAGGAGAAAGAAAGGGACGGGTCGGGTTCGTAAGGGGTCGGGTTGGAATTTTAGAATTAGGATTTTTAAAGGATAATTAGAAGTGGGCTGGGTAAAGGAAAGTTAGGCCGGGGTTTATATTAGGATTTAGAGAAATAGTTTTAGGATTTTAGTTTTTTTTTAATTTTAAGGAATATGTGAATATAATATCCATATAAAATAGATAAAATATAGAAAAATTCAAGGGGACTCGGAAAAATTATAGAAAATTTTTATTGACGGAACCGGGAATTTACACACGTTCGGTCCAGACCTTTATCTCGGCCATGGTCTTAGGTTGCGCTAATGCAAAGGAGCGTAGCCACTCCTTGTGCCTAAGACCTGACCTGAGTGTCGTTATGACCGTTTCATCCCGGTGTTCCGGGACCTCGAGGAGGGCGTTGTAGAAGCGGATGACGTACCCCCCGAATGATTCTTTGTCTCCGCTCTTTATGGTGAAGAGATGGTCGACGGTCCGCTTCTGCCGTCTGTTCCCGACGAAGTGACCGAGGAATTGGGTGGCCAGCTCATCGAAGGTGGAAATTAAGCGTGGTGCGAGTCCTCAGAATCAGTCTCGCCCGGAACGGATGAGAGTGGCGTGGAAAGCACGGCATTGAGCGGTGTCGGAACAGTCCTGGAAACTCATTCCGGCTGTGAATGCGTCCAAATGGTCCTTCAGGATGGACTTCCCGTCGAAGAGCGAGACGTTTGGGGGCTTGTTCCTCGAGGAGACGTGGACGACGAGTAGCTCTTCGGTGAAGGGCTTCGTGAGCGAGTCGGCGGCATATTTAGCCCCGTCGCTTGAATGACGACTTTCTCGATGCATGCCTTCGATCTTCTTTTCAAGGGCGTCGAGCCGACCGTGGTATCCTGATGATTCGGTGCATTCTGATTTCTGGCCTCCACTGCTGGAGATCTTTGCCTGGCCATGGCCCCGGTTCCGTTCGATGAGGTTCCTCAGGTCCCCTGGCGAGGTCGTCTTCGAGCTGCCGTGGCGAGTCCCGTGAGCGCGACCTCGTCGAGGGAGGGGGTGTCGGTCATGCCTGGGCGCAGGTGAGCCGACCGACATCTCCTCGGGAGGGACATGGGTGCGATGGGGCTCGGGGTGACGCGCTCTGGCATAAGACCTCGAAGTTAGGCTGTGAGGCGCCCACCAGGTCATTGAATATGTTGGCCCGGGGGACCTGCGGTTGCCGGAGACAGCGAGGCGTTGATCGGCCGTGCCAACGCGGACGGAGTCTTCTCTCGTTCTGTGGGGGTCCCGGTCCCGGGGTGGGGAAGCGGCGACTGGGGAGCTTGCCCGGCCGTTTGGATACGGACGAGTGCATCCATGACAGACGTGAGGCGATCTATCCGTACGGATAGGGCGTGAATGGCGTTCGGGGGAGGATGGGATCCTCCCTCGTCTCTGCTGCGGGGAGGACGACGTCTAGTGCTTGGATCGTCGCGGTGACCTCTCGCCATGAAGTCGAGATCGGAAGATGAACTTTTGGTTGAGTGGAACTAGGTTCCCACAGACGGCACCAACTGATGGAGCTCTGGATCTCCTTCAGATGTTATCTTCCGTTGATCTGCTGCGAGCGCTGATGGACGGCTGAGATTGAGTTGGAGGGTGGCCTCCTGGAGCGTGTGGATCTCAATGGGTTTGTGTGGTTGAGGCCGAGCTACCTGCAAAGAAGTCCCGGGGTGGTTGTGCCACTGAGGACCTTCCGACGATCAAGTTAGACGGGGTATTTTGGCAGAGTAACGATATATTGCAGTGAAAATGGCTTACCTGAATCGTCTGAGAGAGGGGTTTATATAGCGGCAGCAGTGGGCAGACGGGAGCGAGATTCACGCCGGCAGTTACGCCCCTGGCGTCACGCCCGCGTGATAGGCGGGATCCCGCATTAATGACGAAACGGGCTCGTTAATGGGGGATCGTGATGGCGTGGAACGCGGGATCATGGGCGGAGGATATCTCGCACCTGGCGAGATTCGCGGAGCCGTGGCGGAGGCGCCTGTGATCAGCGCTGCGGGTCGGTCGGTGAGACCAAGGAAGATGAGCTCGGCGGGAGGCTCGGGAACGGGCGGGAGGCTCGGGAACGGGCGGGAGGCTCGGGAACGAGCGGGAGGCCGAGGCATCTTGGTTCTGTGATAGCTCGGAGGCGAGCCGGAGGGTGGTCTGGAAGGCCACTGAAGGTCGGGATAATCCTCAGGCCGGAGGCCTGAGGTGTGATCCCAATTGAAGTTCTTGATCCTTCTTGTAGGTTCTGGGACACGTCATCTGCAACGTGTCAGCATTTGGAGAGTCGCCGATATCGATCATCATCAGTCACCTCCCTTCAACTCCTCGCCACTATCTCCTCTGACCTCGACTCCACCACCGGCGTTTACCCCCACCCTTGACCACCACCATTATCATCGTCGCCGCCTCCTCTTCGTCAAAGAGCTCCATCACCCGCAACACCAACCGAGAACTCTCAATCTCGTCACCATCCACGAACCCATCTCCCTCGCCTTCCTTTTCTCCCATAAACCCAGCCACATCGTCTCCACCAAGCATCACCGCCGCCATCTTCGTCATGGCCGCCGCCTCCTTCTTCGAGCCCTCGCTGCAACCCATTACCCTCGCCGCAGCAACCTTCCTCGTCTCGAGAGGCCATCGCCTTCGCCTCTCTCAAAGCCGCCGAGATCACCTTAGCCACGTCGCCACTTGCTTCGACCCATCGTCGTCATTTTCTTTTTCCTTACAACCAATCTTCTCTTGGCCGAGCACCCGTCTCGTGGAAGACAGTTCAGATTGCCGTCATCTTCTTCTCAAAGCCCTAGAACTTTGGCCATCGTCAATTGCGATGTCAACAGTAGCAGCGGCCGCAGCGGCGACAACAACAACGACTTCAACAGCCCGTTTGACACCATTCCGGGCCACGAACCAAGGCTCCAAGGATTGGCCCGAGTTCACGTGAACAAGACGATCGTTTCTATGTCTCCGGATTTCTGTTCTGACAATGTTCGATTTTGCGCACAAAGTGTTCGACGGAATGCCCCAATGGAGATTTTCCATCGCTTCTCGCGTTCTTACCGCGTGCCGCACACCGTGGATTCCCGAGGCAAGTATTTTACTTGCTACATACTAGTTATGGCAAGGTTATATCATGCCGTAGTATTTGTGTTATTATTATATCTTTATATTGCTAAATAATTAATAATTATAATTTAGTTCATAATAATTGTGTGAAGGTTGATTATCATTATTTATAATTTTTTATAATTTTAACAAAAGATTATTTTAATACGGTCAATTGGTTATGAAAAACTTATAGGAATTTATATAAGTGTCGTCACAGTTATCTAATTAGTGTAAGTGTCGCTAATTTGATAGTATCTAAGTGGAATAGAAATATTACATATATGTTGAAGATTAAATAGTTTATACCATAACGAATTATCTGCATGTTAAACTTATAACTATATATTTTCAAGTTATCGTGCTTGACATGTTATATTAAACTATTTACTATTGCTATTCATATGTCCATAGCCTTAAATGGCATAATATTGTATATAAATTGTGAACCTATGACAGATGTAGGAAAGATATTGATAATACTGGTACAGTGCTTGTTTACCTTTACATATGATAAATCCTGCTTGGCATGTTACTTGACTTGTTATCTGATTGTCTATACCTCTATACCTGCTATTGACACGATTTCATGATTTCATGGTATCTTGTTACCGTTATTGTATTGCTATCACGTTATGTTAACCTACGTGTAAAATAATTTTTACCGATATGCTAACAATCATGATACTGACTTGATTGACTTGACTTGTTGTCTTGATAAGACACAACACGTACATGCTTTATTCTTATGTTAGTTTTAGGTGGATATTACATTTATACCTGATATGAACATAAACCTGGGGAAAGGAGAAATCAGGAATGGAACCAAATTGCAACTCCAGTGTTCATTTATTTATTTGTATCGTTTTCCTGGGCGTAGACGGGATATTATTTATTTACTTGTATCGTTTTCTAAGGCGTGGACGGAATATACGTGTACCGTTTTTCCGGGCTTGGACGGGATACACTATTGAGTTACAATGAGGATTTTATTAATTGTTTCAAATACCTATAGGATAGATAACTTAGCAATATGAACCCATAGGATACACTGATATGATTGATCCATTATAGATTGTTCGTTTCATCATATGCTGCTGCTGCTTGTTACTTATACATGATTTCGAGTTCTTGAAAATAGTATGCTATATTATATTATAGTTATATTATTATTAATGATATTTATGACGCACTAAAGTCTGGGTTTTGCATGTCCCAAATCTTTTGATTTTAGTACAGGAGGATCGAGAGTGCTTCAGCAGGATTGCCGATCAGTGAGGAGTATCTCACTGAGATGGTTGATATAGTTTAAGTTTCTTTTCAAGTATTACACGTTGTAGATTTACTTGTGATCCCAAATGGAACAAGATTGAATATTGTTTCTTTATTTTCTTGGATCTTTATTATTTCCGTTATTTTTTATTCTGGCTATTGAACATATTTAGAAATAGATATTTTTATTCTGTGTTTGATTACCGCACGACAGTTTTAATGTGATTATGGAAGAATATTTCCTTACCATAAATAGCATGGTTGGCCAAGTCATGTCCTGTATTTTACTGTATATTATGAAGCGGGACGTGACCCGGTTGCTTGAGCAAACATTTGTCATTGGCAATTGATAGTAGTGGCCATGACTGATGGTTTAGGGAATTTCAGACTTCGAGAGGAAATGAATTTGATAGTCAAACTTTTATCACTAGCGTATTTAGCACCGTGTGTGGAAGTTTTTATAATAAATTTTTTTATTGATTGAGCTAAGTGCATCGTACTTGTAAAATGATAATGGCGTGACAATTTAATTACATGCACCGTATTTGTAAAATAATAAATGACGTGGCATTTAATTACGTTCATTGCACATAAAGCAATGATGTTTTTGTTTGATTTCTCTTAAGATAACAAGAAGCCATATCATCAATCATCCCCATTCCTTTTGCCCAAAAGGTAGAGATGTGTAATATTTAAAAATCTAATTCAAGCGTTTCAATTGGACACTACAATTAACACTCTGTTTTGAAATGCTAGCTACAAATGATCCAGGACTAACAATCTTTTTCAAATTTTATCAAATTCTAGGCATTTGATTTTCAAATGAAGTAGTACTGTGAGAATCCGAAAGATTATAACTGGTCAAGCCATACCCTTGTCATAGCTATCTGAATCGGTGATTTAACACATATCAAAAGAGAGCGTCAATTGGATAGCAGTTGGTAATAAAACCTTGTCAAATCTTTCAATGGAACTTTGCCTCAGAACAGATGAAAAAAGCATAACATTTTTTTTTGTTACAGACGGGCCCTATGATTTTTCTGAACTTCGGGCTGGGCCCAGTGGGTTTGTTCATCGCCACAACGCATGCACGTGCAAGATAAACTAATCAGAT
Source organism: Agapanthus africanus (assembly GCA_030015575.1). Lineage (NCBI taxonomy): Eukaryota > Viridiplantae > Streptophyta > Magnoliopsida > Asparagales > Amaryllidaceae > Agapanthus > Agapanthus africanus. Next base: position 10,898,339 of record JASDDO010000031.1, on the reverse strand, counting down.
TCGCTGAGCGAGGGGGTGTATTTGAATCGATCACTCAACGACCACTCTCTCTCTCTCTCTCTCTCACCTAACAACTACCAAATCCTTCATCAATTTCGGTCCTAATCTCTCTCTTTCATCAACGACAGCAATGGCGAGGAAGAAGATCAGAGAGTACGACTCGAAGAGGCTCCTCAGGGAGCACCTCAAGCGCCTCGCTGGGATCGACCTCCAGATCCAATCGGCTCAGGTGACCTCTCGAATCATTGATCGATCTGGTGTTTTTTTTGGGCAAAGATGATTGCTTTTTTGTTATAGTGATGCTTGAACCGATGGATCTTGAATTGTTAGTTAGCGTTTAATAGGGATGTTTATCTGAGATGATGCGAGTTTGATTCGGATTTGGTAATTAAATGATGAGACGATGACGGTGATTCGTAAGTCTAAACTTTTGATAGATTTGAGCTGCATCCGAATCGAAAAGATCCTCAACGATGTATGCGATCCATGAGAATGATCCTACCATCATAAAAGAGCGATTTTTATTGTGGTTGCTACGAGAATAGTTTAGAAAAGGATAGAACTATTTGTTTGAGTTCACTTGACGCATGAGAAAATGTATGATAAAGATTTGAATTATTATTATTATTATTTTTGTGTCTTATAGCTTAAATGCTGTAATTTATATATTGAATGATGTGTCTGTCTTCTAATTTAGTTATATGCTGCTTCTGTGATTTATTTACCTCTTTGTGGATAGCACAGTACCCATGCAACACTTGTCTGTTGCCATTAATTTGTTCCCAGTTGCTGAACAGAGAAAATAAAAATTTATACAATAAATGCTCTTTGCTGGATTTGTTAAATTATTGAGGCCATGTTTGGATAGATAGGGTTAAAACCCATAGGATTGAATTTAGGATTAAAATATCTTGGAATGCACATGCATTCCAAAAGTAAATTTCTAATGGATTTTGATAACATAATGCATGTTTGGATAGTTGGGATATGACAAAATATGTGATTTAGCAACTTTTTAGAACTAATTAGGGATTTGGCATAGTTTAAAAATTATTTAGAGAAATAGCACAATCGGATCAAATCGAAGACGCGTAGGCGTCATGTAGGATTATGGTTGGGAAGTTGGGCAAGTAGAATCCGCACTTGCAAAATGCGGATTCAAGCTTTGGCACTCTGCTAGAGAGCCAAGTTAGAATCCGCACTTTGCAAGTGCGGATTCATCTTGGCTCTCTTCCAGAGAACCCAAGTTGAATCCGCACTTGCACATAAGCATGGAAATGCAAGTGGATTGAAGTGGGTTTAGCTGATTAAGAACTTCGATTTTGGGAAACATGTGCTCAATCCACAAATTAGTTCTCCCCTCATAAGGATACGAAAGAAATTAAATGTCCATATTGAAAGCCACATATCACTAAACAGGGTGTTGCCTGAGAGAACTTAAAGAGAAGGAAAGAAAATGGTAATCGCCACTCACCCATTCAACTGGAACGAGACACACTAGTATAAACCTTGACAAATGATACTATCATGTATACTACCTTTTTAACATGATATACTGATAGGTTCAACTATAGGGCTGTAAATGTAATAGAAAAGCTCAAGTCTCAATATAGCTCATTCAATAACTAATGAAAAACGGACTACACCTTCTTTGTAAATTTTGACTAAAATTCATGTACAACATCACTAAAATAAACGCATCCCCATACGGGAGCTAACTCGACGCTCATGCGGTGGAGACACAATCCACGTAAAATATACGGTGTCTAAAGGCGAAGAACGACAAGCGTAAAACAATAAACACTATATATAAGAACAAGTACAAAAGAGAGCGTCACAACAAGTATGATAACGCGTGTGGAATCCTAGATCTACCGCGATGGCACTGTGATGGATCAGATATATCCTCCGGTTGTATAGTTGGCTGTGAGGGGCCGGGTTGGTTCGTAGCTCTCCCAGATTTAGGTTGGTCCGTAGTTTTAGAAGGTCCAGCTTCATCTCTAGGTCGATGACATTGATAAGTCATTGTCACCGATGGTGAAGGAAGAGGAGGATCTGAACGTCGTTGAAAGACACTAGTGACCGATTTCCAAATGGCCTCGATCCCGCTAGCTGATGTCATGTGTCCACGTATTACGCTGTCTGCGACATCGTAGACCTGAAACAAAATCTCGGCATATATCATAGATAAGTAAATATCTCAAATATATAATTTTAAGAAAGCTAACAAAAAATAGAAAGTAATACAAAGTTTACCATTTCACGCTCAACGGGTCCCTGCGGCTCATATGTTACCCGTGAAGGACACGCCGTTTGAATGTACAGCCGTGTTATCCTCCAGTATCAACGCATATAATCCGCTATCGGTAACGCAGGTTCTCTTTGGTGTTCGACGAGCAGAGCATGCGCATTCCATCGAAGAATGTAGACATGTCGAACAATTCTTTAATCTACAGCCGATCTCCCTCTTCATCCGACACGATCAATCTATTCTACCGGATTCAGAATGTGCTGTACAAGCCCGAACCGCCGTAATACATGGTCGGGGACATGATATGAGATGATGCCGAAACATATAATAGGTGTCCGGGCATGCTAGATATTGGACCCCTCTAAACACAAATCCAGTAAATCCTGGTAGACATCCGTTGTATATGGGATCCGGAGTACAGCTCGGTCCTGAAGCATTTCTAACTCATTTCTGTAAAACTCTAGGGACCTGGCGGGTGTTTTATCCCATGTCCGATCAACGTTAAACCTGTAATGCAACAAAAAAACAATGTAATTTAGGAGTCACACTTACGATTCACAAATATTGCAAAGGCTGTTTTAATTAGATAACTTAGAAAATTACATGCATCTTAATGGTTAATCTCCATCTAGCTGCACCTCCTGGATCAATATAGGACAACCGATGGATACTCGGGTACAGTACCACATCTGCAAATATCATACTTTATTAGATACCAATATATTCAAATTGATAACGAAATCTATTAAGTATTTCACATTTTACCTGAAGAAGATAAAGACAATTATCTATTATGTTGCGCTCTTACAGAGCGACAACGGTCAACTCCTCATATAGGCAAGCTAGTACGACACTCCTCCACGACAACTTGCCACACGTCTAGATCAGTTAATAATAGTAGTCATATGAGATGTACCATATTCTTCGACGTGTCGGAAAATAAGGACGTCCCGAACTGATGAAGAATATAAGCCCATACGTACCGCTCGATCTCCGCTTGATCTGCATGATCTCCGGGCACATCGAATGCATCGCGAATCCATGTACCCTTCAGAGCACCTCCTTTCAATTGTGCGGGAGCCCGACCAAGATGCTCCATGCACAGCACTCGCCAGTCGTGCCCTGTATCCCCTGTCACCGGTGGACCGTCGATGCGCAAACCAAGAAGTACAACATCTTGAAAGGTGATTGTCATCTCCCCCACAGGCAAATGAAATGTGTTTGTCTCCGGCCTCGACCGCTTGGCCAACGCTGTAATGAGAGAATGGTCGAGTCGAATGTAGTCAATTCTCGAGTAGTAAAGGAATCTTGTACGTGCTAACTCAGCCTGCACACGTGCATCGTCAATCGCCCATGACCTTACCTGCTGTAAGTGAGCAGTGTATGTCAAGACGGCATTCTCCTGCGCATTAAACAAACAAAACTGTTAGAAATATATAATTATAAGCAAGCACACATATTATATTAAATTGAATTAATTTCTTACCGTCGCGTATGTCGTCGCCCGATTTCGGTACGATAGGTATAAAACAGACGGATCTATAGATACAAGATCTACCAAAATTAATAATTCGAAAATAAGTACCAATTATATATCAACGAATACAATACGTAACTGAAAATATGGTACCATACATCAACGAAGACAATGCGTAACTGAAAATATGATACAACACATCAACGAACATAATACATAACTGAATTGTCACGACCCGAAATGGCACGTGACTGGCACTTGAATCATATGAAGTCTATAAGACCACATCTAATTCAAGTAAGCCAAAAGCCCAGAAATCTAAAACCATTTTAAATAATAAATGATGGAAAACTCATTTTAAAGAAAGTGGTTTTAATAGCATAAGCCGAATTATGCATTTTTAAAATATCAAGTCTTTTCTGAAAATTTCGGCAGAGTTTCCTTTTGTAAAAACTGGCCCCGAACGGAGTACAACATGAATAATATGTACATGAATGATAAAAGGCATCTCCAAGCGGGAGCTAGCTCTTCGTCAAACGACGGTCACAACCACACAAGCAATATAATATACAACGCCGAAGGACGAGAATCAAAACACAAAAGGAAACTCCAACAACATGAAATCCATAATAATACAATGCGCGACTCTAAGGTCGAAAGAATAAACATCACTGGTCTGCTAAGTCAATAAATATACAAGTTTGGTTGATAGAGTTTACTAGATACAACTGAAATAAATAAAAGGTACAATGGTGGTCACGATGCAAGTGAACCCACCTACCAAAGCAAATCACCCGAAAAGAAAGCAGTGTATCAGCAAAGTCGTAACGAAACCTGTACGGCAAAACCTGCAAGAAACTGTGGCACAACGGGGGTGAGTTGCTAACTCATGAGTAGAAAACATCACCGAGTAGAAATCGTATGTATGACTTAATCCTAGGTCAATACGATCAATAAAATATATAACCTCAATATGATAAGGTCTGAAGCATGAAAATGTGGCAAGGGTAAACATCTATGCATAAGTGTAATCACATGTGCTCGTGTCAGTGCCTCAGGTAGCAATGTATCATGTGTATGAGGTATGAATGTAATGTAATGAAAACAGAATACATGTAAATGAAGAAATTGTTTTCTTGTTTTAGTAAAATTTCTGTTTATATAAAACGAGGTATCATCAATGAAATCAACATAAATCAGTGTCTGACATCGACACAAAATATAAATCCCAATATCTCAATATCTAGGGCTCCGGCTATCCGGACTGGCCCGTATCATAATATCTCAATACCTTAATATCAATATCTGGGGCTCCGGCTATCCGGACTGGCCCCTGGGCTCCGGCTATCCGGATTGGCCCAACTCCGATCGGTATCCTCCGGATATCCGACGAGTCTCAATACAATCACCGGTCAGCAATGCTCCCCTGTCACAGGCTCAATGCCGATCAACTGCGATCTTCTTGTCCCGGGATACCGCACCGGGTCCACCATGCACCCACAGACGGTTCCTCCTCCTCGAATTGGATGTAAGATATTGCTCAAGAGTCGAGAAAACTCATGGTGAACAATCTCAAATCATGTCATGAGAAAACCACAACTTTCATTTTAAAATGATAATCAGTTTTATAAAATCTTGCGGTTTCTCCAAATCCATAAATCTCATGGAAACCCAAATCTCGAGAATAAATAACAATGAATTTAAAAGTATTGGGCTCCGGCAAATCCGGACTGGCCTAAATAAAAATGCATGGCAATGAATAATAAATATGCATGAAGTATAACAGTAATGAATGCGATATCTAAACTAGCACAATAATAATATATCGAAACTATCAGCTAACGAGCGATATTAATCAAATAATATTCTCTAAAGTGTACGTGATATAGTAATTACCAATGATGATGTGTGTGAGCCGGCAAGTAAGTGTATGTGGAACATATGCATCATCGGTAATGGTGTAAGTGTCATGACAGTATGATTTCAATATTAACATATGAAAACACAATATAAGCATGCAATGCGATGCGAACAACAATAATATGCGGGAGCTGAATAATAAGCACAACAATAATGAATATGCAATAAATAATATGGGTCATACAGTAAACTACAGGTCTAAACTAACAGGCAAATAAAAAGATAAGGAAACCGCCTAAAATCTGAGTCGATATATATATAATAGTCGATGATCCCGTCTCGATAGTATCCCATACGATACCCTATATACTATGACATTCTCGAGTCAAGAGTGCGGATCTATCATCAATATAGCCCGTACGGTAAATCCATCGTACGGTATCCCAATCTGGGTACGGGTCAAATATCACATTTATCTCATTTCTCATCTGATATCCTTTTCATCATATATCATGATCTTGGGTACTGATCTAAGTCTAGTACTATACTGATACCATCCACAATATAAGAATGCGTGTGTATGAAAACACCACGCCTAAAGACCCGCTAAACATCGTGTCGTATCTCATAATACGAACCACGTCACATCCCCGATCTCATGGCCTCAAGCCCAATCTCATCGACTCATCTCCAATCCCAAGTACTATCCTCATAATCCATGTATATGTATACGTATATATATATATACATAGTCCCATACCCATGTGTGTGTATATATATATACATATCCCCATATACGCACAGGTAAATAAAATGAATGTATATGTGTGTGCGTGTATGCAAATCACAACCCTAGGGTTCGCGACGAAACACTAACTTACAAGTACACTATACTAATCCAAAGTTATTCCATATCACATCCGTATATGTATATATATAATATTGATATAACGCATTCGCGTTCTATTACGAAACTGCGGGGATGCTATACGTCATCCACCCGACTTCCCCCGTAGATATATATCTACTCACCTGCTCTTGCTTGCCGATGTCGATGTCGCCACGCCCCTCCTTGTTGCTCCGAACTCACTCGAGGGTACCTACATGTATACCACAAGACTTCGTAAATGGAAATAGCGCATGAAAACCAAATCGGCACGCGTATCGTTCATAGGTCAAAACCTATAGTCTCGCATGCAAAACATGACCAATTATCCCTAGCTGTTGATGTACAAACATCCAACAACCAAATACGAACACAAATATCAAAACCAAACATTTCAAAATACGGAAAACATAGACAAAAACACCATAATGTGCTCCCAGATTTTGAATAAGGTGAAAACAAGGTAAGCAAACAACACTAGGGTGAAGTATATAGGGTATATGACCTACAGAAGCAACCTGGACCCCTGATTCATCAATGTGGGCGGCCCCTACCCCTCAATTTCCGGCGAGCTCGGTTCTGGGGTGTTGGATTTGGTTCGTTTTGTCTGGGTGGTCTCGTAGTGCTATAACTAGGTCTCTAAAGTTGTTTGCTTAACTCAAAATGTTCCAGATCATCCCAGATTTCCCTGCACACCCTAAAAACTCACAAAACCGACATGAACAGTTTCAGTTTTCTGTAATTTGGGTTTTTTTCAAATTGGTCTGGGTTTCTAACATCATGGGGGGTTAAGGTCATCACTAAAGCCCAATTACACTAACACAACTCAAATTAAACCCCAACCCTCTCTAGGAATTCCCAAAGTTCACTAAACTTTGCCAAAACGATTTTAAACTACACAAGGGGTTAAAGGAAATGAAATACTATACTTAATGTGAAAGAATTACCTTATTTGGCACTCATGAATCTCTTAGAGCATCAAAGTCCCATTTTTCTTTGTCCAAAGTGTAGCTTAGGAGCTTGTGCATGTTTTTTGTGAAATGGAGATGGACTTTTGGGTTTGTTTTGGGGGTGTTTTGAGGCTTGAAGTGGAGGAGGGAAGGGGTGCTGCCATGTATGAGGGAAAGAGAGGGAGAACATGAAGATGAAGAAAGAAACAAGAACCCAAGACCAAGCTTTGACCCCTCACCCCCTCTCTCTCTCTCTCATGCTCATCCCTCATTCTTTATTCTTTTCTTTTCTCCCTTTTCTTTTCTTCTCTTTTCGTTTAAAAAAAAAACAAAGCAAAGCATGGAACAAATGAAGAAAAGAACATGGTAGGAAAAGTAAGAATGTGAAAAATGATATGGTGCATGTCATGCACAAAACCGGATTAAAGCGAGATTAGCGATATTTGATCGCGATTAGCATTAAAATAGTGTATAATAAATCATAAAATTTCATAATTTGCATAAATCACATAAATCACCCTCTTTTTAGTAATTTCTATAATTTTCCAATTTTTCCCCAATTTATCGGTATTTAATTATACCGCCTTATTAAAATATTCAATATAATATTATTTAATTATAAAAATTCCCAAAATAATATTTTATTTTTCTGAAATGTTACATGAATATAGGATACAATACATCAGCGGACACAATACGTAACTGAATATAATATACAGTACATTATCGAACACAATACATAACTGAAAATTTGATATAATACATCAACGAACACAATACATAATTTAATATAAGGATATAGGATACAATACATCATTGCGGTTGATTCTGAAGTTGAGGTGGAAGGTTAGGGCATTGTGATTTTTTATGACCATAGATTTTGCAATTGATGCACTTGTTATGTCCTTTTATCCCTTTTCGTCCTTCATCCATAACACCATTGATATGACAGCTTCACGGCTTGCTTTTCTTTCTCGTATTGTTGGGTGGGAATATATATAGCCTACGATATTCCTCTCAGTGTCGTTTATCTGGAACAGAGCTAAATATAGGGGCATATGAGTCTCGATAATATCTTGCTAAATACCATGTGGCGCATAAGTGCTTGTATGGTAGGTTTGCTCCCCCAGAAACTCGTGAACAAGCTGCATTCATATGTTTGCATGGAATCTCTTATAATAAAGGTATATTACAACTGCAGCGACATCCATCACTGTCTACACCGACGTTATATGTCATTCTATTATTATCTACCATTTCCCAACAATATTTAGAGAATCGACGAAGTTGGCAATATCTCGCATCGGTATTTCTTTTTATCAATATGCTCTCATTTCTGGGAGTGAACAATATGTCCCATTTAGCTGACGATTCACGACGTATGACGAAGTACGTATTGAGACAATAGAACGTTCTAGCAATTAATGCATGTATAGGTAATACACGGGCTCCTTCAAGAACACCATTAAAACTTTCGGAGCAATTCGTAGTCATAATACAATATCTTACACTACCGTCCTTCCATAACACCCAACGATCCTCGTATCCTCCTAAACTTTTGTTAATCCAAGCATCCGTCTCCTGATTTATTTCTTTCGGATGGACTTTTTTTGAGCATAAATTAGAGAATCTGAAGCACGGCCGGCTTCATACAACAAAAGCTGTAATGTTTCATCTTTGAATATTCTTACGAAATTAGCTCTGATATGCCTTAAACAATAGCGATGATAATGGGGCTACGCCAGCTCTGAGCTAGTGCTCTTAAAAGTCCCTTCATTCGATCAGACAACCAAGTAATCATGCGACGGCTTACACTGGGGATATATCTATGAATATATGCCGAGAACTATTTCCAATTTGCTTGAGTTTCACCGACGACAACCGCAAATGCCAAAGGATACAAACCTCCATCTGCATCCATCCCGGTACTAACAAGCAAAGTCCCCTTGTATTTATCGTATAGGTGTGTGCCATCAATTCTTAGAACTGGACGTCAGTATGCAAATCCTTCAATCGATGGTCTAAATGCCTAAAACACGCCGGTAAACTGGACCGCGGTTGGAGTCAGGTTCTCGTAGGTGATCTCATAGACTATGCCGGGATCGCTCTTTATGATTGCCTCCAAGTACCGTGGCAGAGTTTGATATGATCTATCACTAATACTAACACTAACCCTAACCCAATTTCTACCACTACCCCTAATTAGGGCAACATCTTCCCTTTGATTTGGGATTTCTAAATTAGGCCAACATCTCCAAAATTTAAGATATGTGTTTTGTAAATTACGTAATAATACGATTTGGATACTCAACAAAATTCCAAAATATAAATATCACAATAATCTAATCAATCCAATAAAATATAAAGCAAGTGATAGAAATACCTTGATTATCTCGGAAGGACCAAAGATTAGTTTGAGTGAGCTGGATGTCCGAGAGAGAGAGAGAGAGAGGGAGGATTTGAGAGGAGAGTTGCGTGAGGAGAGAGAGCAGGAGGATTAATAAAGAGAGGTGGGGCCCACGGGTTGTTGCTTTGCAACCCGTGAGTCCACAGTATAATTCGCACTTTGCAAGTGCGAATCCTTACTTGCCCAGCTTCCCAACCGTAATCCAACGTGGCGTCTACGTGTCTTCAATTTGATCCGAATCTGCTATTTCTCTAAATAATTTTTAAACTATGCTAAATCCCTAATTAGTTCTAAAAAGTTGCTAAATCCCAAATTTTGTCCGGTTGGGATAAGGATAACATTGAAGTGAGGGAGAGAGAAAAAGATTGATGTAATGATGTGCTATTTCAAGAGAGTGACAAGAGAGAGAGAGAGAGAGAGAGTGTGTTTTGGATTAGAAAATTTGGGTCTTTGCCAATTTTTAGAATCTAATGGATTAGGCATATTTTTGGATATTTTTCCATTGGAATTCTTCATAAAAAGTTTAGCCAGACAACCAATTTTTTGGATTGGCCCAGTCCAAGGGAAAAAAGAATCTTGGCATTATTTTCCATTAGAATATGGGTATCCAAACATGGCCTGAGAAGTTGGTATATGAGATTATCCCCACATTGATGAGATAATATTTTGAATGATTAAATATAGCATTTTGGATCAATAGTAATCTTACAATACCTATTATTGAAAATATAAGCTGTTCCTTGTATGAAACCGTAACTTATTTGATTATGCTTGTTCAGTTTTTATTGTTTGTGGTTCTTAATATGTTAAAATTTATGCTAATCGGTTTCCTATGATGATTACATAAAGGTGACAGAATCAACAGATTTCGCTGAACTAGTGAACAAAGAGCCATGGTTGTCATCCAGGAAGTTGGTTGTAAAGCCCGATATGTTATTTGGAAAGCGTGGAAAGAGTGGTCTGGTAGCTTTGAACCTCGATCTGGCTCAGGTGTCAGAATTTGTGAAAGAACGTCTTGGAGTTGAGGTAATTGCAGAATGCATTGCGATCGATTCCTTTGCATTACAATTTAATTATTAAAGTTATGCATTGCAATATTTTGCTCGTAGGTTGAGATGGGTGGATGCAAAGCTCCCATTACTACATTTATTGTTGAGCCTTTTGTCCCTCATGATGATGAATATTACCTTTCCATCATCTCTGAGAGACTTGGTTGCACAATCAGCTTCTCAGAATGTGGTGGGATTGAAATTGAAGAGAACTGGGACAAGGTATGAGGCCAAGTAATTGAAACCTACTTTCTTGAATCTGGTACATTCGTTTCGTTCATCTATTCTCCACAATTTGTTGCAATGCAGGTGAAGACTATATTTCTGCCTTCGGAGAAGCCCATGACACCTGAGTCATGTGCTCCATTGATTGCAACCCTTCCCCTCGAGGTGAGGCATATTTACTTGAACTTATATTATACTTATTCATGAAACATTGGACAATCTTGGTAATGCTTCCATGTGACTGTTTTCCCCTTCTAAGTGGAAGATCCTTTTGTCCCGCAGTTTCAAATTATTATTCACAGGCTGTATCATATAACTTTAACTTTCTTGGCATTGTGACAAGCTGTACTTTGACTGAACTTTTAACTGTCAACACAGGTAAGAGGGAAAATCGGCGACTTCATACAAGGCGTCTTTTCAGTATTCCTAGGTATGTTAAGCTTTTTCTGTTTTTCCTCTTTTTTTTTTGAAGTTACCCTTCTTCGAAGAGGATCCGAGTGTTTTATATGCAAGTGTCTTAGTAGGCCAGACATCCAAGTCATCAGCATTTGATTCCATTTTATGGTCGTTGGTTCTGGCTTTATGGTATATATTATTTATGACAATGCGGGTATTTGGTCACTTGCAGGCTAGTTTGTCATTGGAGTTAAGTTAAATTATTAGAGTTTCATAAAGTTTTTTTAGAACTCTAAATTCCTAATTAGGCCATGTTGGGCTTTCATTTGGAGTTTATAAAACTCTTGGAGCTGAGATAACCGGAATTTTCTAAATCCCAATCCACTTTAAGTTTTCCAAACTCTAAAAAAGAAAAAAGAACACAACTCTCATTTTGGAGTTTAGATAACTTCACAACACCATTTTGGAGTTTAGATAACTTCATGGCCAAACACCTTATCAAAATTAAACTTTTAAATGGAGGTAGGGTCCTGCAAACTAGCGTTTGCATCACCCTTAACCCCCACTTAAAAATAAACACTGGTTTTCCTAATTCCATACCCAAAGTCCCAAACACGGCCTTACCTTTTGTAGTAAGATGAGTGTCGGGCCTGTGAGTTCAAACATATTTGCCATCACATCACCATCTTTTTCGTATTCACAATATTTTCAAACGCTTCTGTTTCAGACCTGGATTTCACTTTCCTCGAGATGAATCCATTTACATTGGTGAATGGAGAGCCATACCCATTGGATATGCGTGGAGAACTGGATGACACTGCTGCATTCAAGAACTTCAAGAAGTAATTTCATGGCTTTATAAATCATAAAATAGAGCCAGTATTATTCGAATGAATGTTGTTAGTAAGTTTGATTAAGGCCTGTGTTGCAATTTGCAGATGGGGAAACATAGAGTTCCCACTTCCCTTCGGCAGAGTCTTAAGTCCAACAGAAAGCTTTATTCACGGACTGGATGAAAAGGTAGAGAATCAGTTATACTGATTCTATTAATTCTTACTTAAGAGCTCTTCTTACTACGTATTATATAAAAAAAAGGGTTGGGTTGAAGAATTCAAATATAATCAATATGGCCTGGCTTCTGATAGTTGTGACAAAGTTCGGCGGTTAATGATGTAGTTATATATAACAGATTACATACTGTCCACTTACAAGAAGAACAAAAACTATGAATAGTTTACCAGATATTATTGATATTTGGAAAATTAGGTATTCGATATAAAGATAAAGATATTGACCTGAATTATTCCAAAGTTACTGAGGTCTTTCCGAAATTATTAATTGTTGCTGATCAATATAAACAACATAGAAATATAGATCAATTATATGTTAAAAGTCTCAGCTCATGGACCCTAAATCTAAGATCTATGTGGTTCAGGATGGAGCAAAGTTCACAACTGATAAAGCTAGACCGGCTCCTTAACGCCATGATTAAATGCATCTACCATATTGATGCTTGGTATGGATAGAGCAAGATGATAATTGTGTTTGGACATAGTGTTGCAAACTTTGTTACAACCCTTAGAAGATGTTGATTGAAATCCATGTGCGAGGTTTTTTCGTTTTGATTGGATTACTTCTGGAAAAGAAGTAGCCTAATTTATATTACGGTTTTTACTAAATGGTCCCTTAAAACTTGACTAATTACTAAACCCCCCAATATTTGATAATTACTATTTACTCCCCCAAAACTCTAAATAATTACTAAAAGGTCCCTCGACTTGATAAAAATATTATCTTTCTTTCATCCCGTTAGGCATCTAACGGAGAAATGTTGAGGCTAGGGTTTTAAACCCCCAAACCCTTCTTCTACATCTAAAATCCCTAAGCTTGACCCCAATTCAAAATTAGGGTTAGGGATTTACTCTATCAAAACTCAATTCGTTATGGAAACATGATCTTCTTCCTAAACCCTTTCTTTCCATGCACTAGTGGAATGCGAATATGATTAGATTCCCAAGCTAAAGCTATGTGAAAAACTTAAATCGAAGGGAGAGAAGTCGAAAGTAATCGAGGAGAGAACTTTGAAATAGGAAAAAATTCGATTCTCGAATGAAGTCAAGGGTAATTGAGGAGGTATTAAAAAATTCCTAACGGCGACATTGTCTTTGGATGAAAATCTTGGAGGGGGACGAAAAAGTAAGAATTTAAAGGTTTTGGGGGAGTTAATAGTAATTATTAAGTATTGGGGGGGGGGTGTTTAGCAATTAGCCAAGTTTTGAGGGACCATTTAGTAAAAAACCCTTTATAGTATCGACTGCTTTGTAGATAATAACTAGTAAAAAGCAGCTACACTGCCTGTATATAATTTATGATCCCTTTTGTTACAAGTAGAAATATGCTGGCTAATAATGCTATTTTGCGCCAATATCTGATGTGCTTAATCTCTTCTTTTTTCAGACAAGCGCGTCTCTCAAGTTTACCATCTTAAATCCCATGGGGCGAATATGGACTATGGTGGCTGGTGGTGGTGCTAGTGTGATATATGCTGACACTGTAAGTGCCACTTATTTTCCTTTTTTATATGCGGCACCAGTTCACCCACGCACAGTATCTCATGAGTATTGTTGTAAACTCTCATGCGTTATTGTACTTTATTACTTGTTTGGTTGCGAACGCCGAACGGAGTGAAAACAGTTCTGCCTTGGTCATTTATAAAAAGGAGCAACCTCTTTTAAAAAAACCACCAAAAAACCAAAGCCAAATTAGCTTACATATGATAGGATATTCATTGGAGAAAAAGACACCATCACACCTTTTAACAACATTTTCCTTTTTTTTGTCGATTGAAATGGTTGGGAGCTTTCCCCTGCAATCCATAAAAAATAGAAACTTACTAAACATAACACAGAAGATGTCTAAACTCCAAAAGAAAAGAAGAGGGAAAAAATACAACAAGAAAATAGCAGAAACACATCTAAGCTCTTTCCAAACAAAAGAGAGCAACCATGAAGCTGGATATAATTCACAAGTCACCAAATCGAGACTTGAGCCCAAGTCTAAAATGCTATAGACCGAAAGATGAAATGGGCTATAGCAGCATCAATACCCTGACCATACCAACTTGATTGGACTCTTACCTAGACTCTTGAACCCTTCAAAACTGCATCCAGGAAGATCCTAGTTTCCTCTGTTTGGATCTAGCCTTATATTACAGAAAATTTCCCTCCTCATGATTGAATTTCTCAAACATGCTTAATACTGATTACATTGTTTGATTTCCAATACGTAATCCGACATCCATTTAGGTTGGAGATTTGGGTTATGCATCCGAGCTTGGAAACTATGCTGAGTACAGTGGTGCTCCAAATGAGGAAGAGGTTTTGCAGTATGCCAGGGTCGTCCTCGATGTAAAGCTTTATTCACCGATCTTTTTTTTTACCACTATACTAATAGTATCAGAATATTGGTAGAATCAACTTGTTGTCATTGTTTAATGCAAGTGTGCGACTGCTGATCCTGATGGCCGTAAGAGAGCCCTTTTAATTGGAGGTGGCATAGCTAACTTCACTGACGTTGCAGCCACTTTTAATGGCATTATTCGGGCCCTAAGAGAGAAGGTTAGATTGATAGATTATTGTTGCACTTCTAAGTGTGTATGGCTCTATTATTTTTGTTGCAGCCACTTTTACATCCTTCTCAATTTTTGTTGCACTTCTAAGTGTGTATGGCTCTATTATTGCCGTTGCAGACACTTTTACTTCCTTTTCAATTTTTGTTGCACTTCTAAGTGTGTATGGCTCTATTATTTTCCAGGAGTCCAAGATAAAGGCCTCAAGGATGCACATCTATGTCCGACGAGGTGGTCCAAATTATCAGAGCGGTTTAGCAAAAATGCGTGCTCTTGGTGCTGAACTAGGTGTCCCCCTTGAGGTAAACAACCATTGTCTTAGTTATTATTGTACCCAACTGCTACTGAAATTTTCAATGGTATTCTCTTAACATAGACCACTCTTACTGAAAAGTTGATGAACGAAGCTTGTTACTGAATTTACTAAATAGCTCATTTTAGTTGCTTTGTTTAGGGGTGTATATCTTCTAATCTCCTAAGTTGGACTCAGTTCATTTTTGAATGAAATGCTATATTTGGCTAGGGCCACTTCGACACCATGTATTTTCTCAAAATTAAAAATAAAAAAGAAACAAAAAGCACTTTATGTTAGCCTACTATCCTAAACAACCACATTCAAATTGTTTAAATAAAAAATCTTCAGAATTTTAGATGCATAGAGCACCACATGTTTATAACATTAGCAAATTCTTTACTAGAACGTCTCAGTTGCACCTTTAGATTCCTCAAGTTATCTTATTTTTTCTATGCGTTGATCAATATCTGATGCATCCGTGCCTGCCAATTCTGAAGGTTTACGGACCTGAGGCAACAATGACAGGAATTTGCAAGGAAGCTATCAACTGCGTCATGGCATCTGCATAGTTAAGCTTCTGTTCCTTCTATTTTTTTTACTCATTCACATAGTGCTGCAAGAGGAACAAACTCGAGGAGATTTTATTTAGTAATCCATATTAATGCAGACATTTCTATCTGTTTTGGTTTCGTTCGCTGCAATAAGCAGAAGTGCTGGTTTAGTTTGCTCATTATAAGTTGTAAACTTTGTTGTTGTTGTCATCGTCGTTGTAGAATTAATATTTTAATTCCAGTTTGGCTTGGTATCATAAATTGTTGTTGTTGTTGTTGTAGAATTAATTTCGTATCACATGAGAATCTAAAGCAGATTATAATTGATATCTAAAGTTGACATCATTGTTTATGGTCATTATCTATATAATCTGCACGACCTAAAACACACTAAAGATCAATGGGATTAAGAAGATTCCGACCCATTATCAGTATACATTTTTCTTGACATATACAAGTTTTCATTATAAATAGCTCTAATCAATGCAACACATGATGCATTTAGAGCTATTCTTCCTTTTGGGTCATGTCATCTTTATATCATTCACTTCGTGATTCTTTTTTGATTTATTTATTGTGATACATTTATCCTTCTCCCCCGTTCAGTCGATTCTATATCAAGCATTTTGATTCAGATTAATGCTTAGTGACCTACAATGCAAATGAGTTCCATCTTATTTTACTTATTGGTCATATTTTTGAATCTTTATAAATTTTAGGGAGCCTTCTCTCGCTTTGGATCCCGAAGCCAAAATCTTATTTCTCACTTTACCAATTTCCTATAAGCAGACCAATCTTTTGCTTGAGGTCATCAACAAAATATGGCTCCATAGAAGATGTGATTTTTATGCACGGTTAACAAACTGATGTTCATCCTCTAGTAATTAGTCTCAAATTCCTCATCAATAACTATTGACGAATGATTACCATCAAATCCTTATCATAAAACTTTGGATAAGGCATTGAATTATCATAGTTCTAATCGACTAGTTAGCGTTCTCCAAATTCTTGTAGATGGATAATATAGTCTGAAGGAGAGAAATGATGGATTTATTTGTTCGCTGGCGAAGTCCTGGTAGGAAGTTTGGTTAGATGCTGTGACTTAATAGTCAGCAGAGTTCAGTATCCTATCAAATTTAAGATGGTCCAGTAGAGGATCTGTTTCATATACGTCTCTCTCAGAAGTCAGAATTTAGTCTTGAAGTTCAAATTTACACCAACCATAACTTTCTTTGGATTATGAAATATGTACCACTGAGTTTATATACCTGTTTAAATTTCCTCCCCTATACAATGAAATTTGTTACTATATAATGAAATTTATATGGGTGATGATATGGATAGCCTAGCAAAGGGATTAGATGTTTGCAATATAAGAGCAGGGGTGTTTATAGAATAAATATTGTCTATTCTCTCCTAGACTTGTCTTTTCCAACAGATCATTTAGAATTACATCAAGCCCTTTTCCTTAAATTTCGACACTAATTAAGAGAGAATTAAAGTCTGACCGACAATCAGCCGAAATGCTTTGTCAACGTCCTTCATGAAGCTTTGCTCCATAGACGACCCCGATAAAAGGATTGGATGTTATTTAATACTAAATTTCCATTACTATTGTTGTTATCGTCGTCATTTTGTATTGATTGGTAGATCCATCAAGTCTGAAATTCAATGGTCATGGTTCATTTGTGTCTAGGATTTGTACTCCTAGCTTCACATAGCAGTTGAAAAACTCCCTCCCTCCAAAATGTCTATTCAAACACAATACCATACAAGGATACTTTCAATATCAAGCACAGAGTCCTGAAGCCATGATAAGAACCCAAAACAAGAACACCCATAAAGAACCACTTAAAAAATCTCTGCTGCTTCATAGATGACCAAAGTTATGAACCCTCGTAAAAACAACACCATACACCCATCTCTTTTACCTCTATAAGAAGAGAAGAAGGAAGTGATCACCTTGGTGTAGTGAAGTGAAATGGAGAGGTCTACTAAGATGGTTCGACTATAAGGAGAATTTGGAGATGCCAAGAGATCATTAGAATCAGAAGAAGCCTTTTCATATCCTTAACATTTGACACTGATCAAGAGAGAATTAGCTTCTGGCCATCAACCAGGAGTAATACTTTGTCAAAATATTTCATGAAGCTTTGCTATATAGATGACCAGTTTGCACGGGAACAGGTTTAGGTGTTATTCAATACTAATTCCTAGTACTATAGTTGCTGGTTTTTTGGAAATAGCCCGTAAGCCTCATCCAAGCACGCCACATCCACGCACATAACACACACAAACACACAATACACATGACCCAAAGGACCCACTGATTTTCCCCGCAAGTCTTAATTTGTGTCCAGTGCTTCCTCTCTTGGGGTTCAAACCCCACACTCTCCGCCATACCAATTGAGCTATTGCTCATAGCCAACTTCATGTGAGATTTCAGTTTTTTCTCACAGCTCGATGTCTTTCTCAGAATTTATTCTTGAACTGCATTGTCCACCTCGCTTCACATATATACCTCCAAGAAGTCTATTCAAAACTTCAAACACAATACCATACAAGGATATTTTCAGTGTCAGGTCTAGAGTCCTGAAGCCATGATCACAACCCAAAACAAGCAACGCTCATAAAGAAACACTTTAGAATCTCAACTGCTTCATAGATGGCCAAAGTTATAAACCCTCCTCATAAAAAGAACACCAAACGCCCAACACCTCTCTATTTTAAAGTGAAATGCTCTCTTGCTTGGTTCCTTTGTTCTGAGTACTCATCAAGGGATTAAGTCAAAGAGATGCTCACTGGCTTTGGTGGTTTCTTTGGTACTCCGACTGGGTCTCGCCGGTGGAGTTCCCGTGATACCAGATCAAACGAGCGACGCAGAGCAGTATGTTTAGTATCATAGTGTTGTCAGTAATTGTTTGTGTTTTTGTTGGTGTGATTTTTTGGTGTTAGGCCGCATTAGGTGGCAGGTGGCATCTGCCATGTTTGTTGATGATTGTGTTGCTTGTGTCGAGGGTGTTAGAGGTTAGGTACCAGTTGCTCTTGTGATGGTGTTTTGTTATGTAGCAAACTTGGTGTAGCAACATTGAGGTTCAATGTAATTGCTTTTGTTTTTAGAACATCTCTTCCCCCTCACACATGTACATTTACGATGTTGGAAACGGTTAAGAACACCGAACTGGCACTACTACAAATGTGCCCAACGGTAACGGGACATTAGTACTAATTACTCGTAACGGTTGTTGTAGTATTAGTAGTGGTTGAAACCGCTACCAATGCCCACCCTACAACTCTATCGAGATAAAACACAAATTTCCCCCAAGCCCTCTTCAATTCCCTTCGTCTGAAATTTTGGAGCCAAAATCGTGCCCCCCCGCCTCTCCTCACCCCTGTGGCCCTAGCTTGAGCCCCCGTCGCCTCTCCTCGCCTCCGTGGCCGTCTCTATGCCTTCGTGGCCACCGCCTCTCCTCGCCTCCATGCCCTAGCTCGAGCCCTAGTCTTTCCCAAGACTTGGTCTCGCCGCCGTTTGAGTGCTCGTCAGCCGAAACAGTGTTCGATTTGGTCCAAGACAGTTTGTTCCCTTTCAATTTTACTTTTTTATATGGATTATCTTGAAATTGTTATGTGAAATCTCATTTCTCTCTTTTTGATTATGATGATTTTCCCCATTGAACCCTTGAAATTTGGATTTGATGAGATTAAGATTAGGTTTTTTTTTAGTTCGAAATTAATTGGTAGAGTTAGTACTGTTAGGGTTAGGGTTAAGGTTAGTACTGCTGGGGTTAGGGTTAGGGTTAAAAATTGATTAGGGTTAATGGTTAGTGTTAGGGTTATGGTTAGGGTTAGGGTTAGTTTTAGGGTTTTTTAGTAAAATTTTTAATGATAGTTTAGTGAAAAAACAATAATAGTTAAGGGTATTTTAATGAAATTTATAGTAATTTAGTTAATTTAAGAAGATGAATTGTTTAGTTAAAATTTTTAAGATAGTTTAGTGAAAAACTAACAATAGTTAAGTGTATTTTAGTAAAATAGAAGAAATAAGTTGCTTAGGAAAAATTTTAAGGTGGTTTAGTGAAAAAATATCAATAGTTAAGGGTATTTTAGTGTAATTAGTAAAATTAAGCAAAATTGGGCAAATTTATAGTGTTTAGGAAAAATTTTAAGGTATCGTGTTCTGTATCCGAATGCATGCTACTTGGTATACACATATACCTAAACTAAATCGTCAATTGAAACTAAATTTAACAAATTCGTCAATTGAACACAAAAACTAAAACTATATATACACTAAATCGTCAATCGAAACTAAATTACGCGTCTTAGACCCCGTCTATCGGCTAACTTATGTTTGTTTTCGTCGTGACATAGAACTACACGAAAATTGTTAACATCGAATGGTATCATTCGGTGCTAACAACTGTCGTGTAGTGTATATGACGAGAAGATTTATCATATGATAACCAATAGATTTGTCCAGTATGGACAGCTTATGAATGTATAAAGCAAACACATTCATTCACTTGTGTTTTCATTCATTTCGAGATATTTCGTTTGTACCTTTCCGCTGGTTCTCCGCATACAAAAATAGATTAGATGTTCGTTTCAATGTTGTTTGACAATATTGAAATGATCATTTTTCTATTACAGTGTACTCGGAGAACAGCGGGGAGGTGATGTCGAAATTTTCTCGAAATGGATGAAAGCACAAGTGACTGGGTGTATGCTCTATACATTCTTAATGTGATAGAAGCCTTACCTCCGACAGTCGTTGCGTCGTTGCATGCTACTTAGCCTACACCTACACTTAAACTAAATCGTCAATTAAAACTAAACTTAACTAATCAAGTGAATGGGTGTCTCGTATCCGAATCCATGCTACTTAGCCTACACTTAAACTAAACCGTCAATTGAAACTAAACTTAACAAAATCGTCAATTAAACCTAACACTAACGTTTCTTAGTATCTTTTTATCGCGTATTTGTCAAAATATCTTAATTCCACGACTCCTGTCTATAGGAATCTTATTTGGTCCGAACTGTTCCAATATGGCACTTCCGTACCTCCACAACAAGAGTTGGATGTACGTCGATACTCTCTCGTGAATGCATGAGTTTTTCCTTAACGGTGTTTACTTTTTCACCTATTTTGTCTACGCACGTCTTGAATTATCGAAAGAGAGTGAAATCTTATGTTCTTGTTAATAGAGAGATTATCATAATATCACATTCAGAAAGTCACAAAATAAAGATACAATGTCATGCCCAACTGGTTGGAAAAAGCAAAATGGTTTATTTCAACTTCCGTACTGGTCTGATCTATCGCAACACCACAATTTAGATGCCATGTATATCGAGAAGGGTGTCTCTGAGCACGTCATTAATCTTTTGTTGTGTAAGGATGGAAAAAAACGTAGGACGATCTTAACGGCTGTCATGATTTGACGGATTTGAATGTTTGTCCATTAGAGAAGAATTGCAATCTCAGTCTGTGGCCGGTAAACTGGATTATTACGAGTTTCTACTAGCAATCTACAATATGAACAAAGAGCAGAAGCGGCGGTTCTTATGGGTGTTGAAAGAATTGAAAGTCCCCGACGGTTTCTCATTTCACATTGCCAAAGAGGTACATGTAGAAAAAGGAAAAATCGTAGGACTTAAGAGCCACGATTCCCACATACTGATGCAACATCTCCTTTCGTTATATCTCAGAGCATCAGTAAAATCAGAAGTTAGTCGCATACTTAACGACTTTTGCATGTATTTTCGCCAATTGTTTTCCAAAAATATAGACATCAGGGAGACAGTGGAGCTCGAAAAAGATATTTTTTTGATCCTATGCAAGCTTGAAACCATCTTTCCACTTTTTTCGATGTTATTATTCACCTGTCAGTTCCTCTAGAACCGAGGTCAAGATGGACGGTCTGGTGCATTACCGTTAGATGTATCACATCGAGAGGTAGGAAAATGTTTATTATTCATTATTTACATTGCAAAACATTGTCGTGGTAAATTAATATTTATAATCTTTCAACAGATATCTATTAACTTTAAAAAATTATATTCGCAACAAGTATCGTCCTGAAGATTCGATTGCGGAAGGTTATCTCTTGAAAGAAGTCACGTCTTTCTATGCTCGTTTCCTGAACAACGATATTAGGACGAAACTGAACAAACCGCCGCGTGTGTCTGACAGTCCAATTGAAGCAGGAAAACTGGAAAATATGTCTTAGGATCTCATTGGCAGTGTGCATACATACATCTTGCTAACTAGCGAATATTTTTCTGTATATGCAGAGTAAATAATAATTTCATCCATTTAAACGTCCGAAATTAAATTTAATCTACCCGATCTACCTTACGTAAATTACGAACAGCTCGCACAAAACTAAATTCGAGCAATCGGATCCTAGGCGGTCGGCCGATATAATCGAAAAAGAACAGATGTGCACTTTCGCCGCTTCATGTAGACAAGAAATCGACAGACAATTGAATCGTGGAGAGCAGATTGATAAAGAGGTTCATGACTTTTTAAGCGGTCCAATTACTGCGGTATGAGATCCCATGCTGTCCTGATCCAAGGAAAGTGTATGCAGTCCAGCGCACAACACCTCGTCGGTACTTCGACGCTTAAAAATGGAGTATATGTTTTCTTTGTTGCAAATTATTTATTAAAATAAATCATAATTTTATTGCAGAAAAAGAAAAATCCTGTCGGATACAATCCTACTGTTGGGTGGGCTGCATTACACATGGGCACCGGTGAGTACATAACAAGTTTCATATAATCAAGTCAATTATGTATTTTAAATTAACACATATCTATATATCTATATAAACTATTTGCAGAGCCAATTCCAAGAGAAGGCGGCCCCCTTAGGACTTAGCTTTAACGACCTGATTACCGCTTTGCCCCTGTCCTTGACGAGCTATCCGGCGGGCATCACTGTAGGTATAAGCGCAGGGTTGGTCCTGGGGCTCACCGATTTTTTGCCGAGCGTAAGACTGTTCATGAGTACGCTGTGACCCGGACATAGACAGATGTGGCAGCAGCGTCGGCAGAGGAGATTTGATCGTTCCGCTGGGAAAATCAGCAGACGCGACAGCAGCTGCAGGCGCTTACGGAGCCGGTCAAGCAGATGACATGGCAACAGCAGGAGGCCATGCGGCGGGTCCTACGAGACGAGTTAGGTACTATGTTCTAATCACGGGACAACGATGGAGGTGCATCGTCCCAACGACCTTAGATCATGTATATTTGTTTTGTATTATATATTTTTCGTATATTTTTTCGGACGTATATTATGGAGATTTGTATATTATTATCTGTGTTTTTTTTGTGTTCTTTCATATTATTTGTTGATTATTATAATTACGTGTGATTTGGTGATATTATATTTTGATATTATTATTTGTTTTTGCTTTTAAAAAAAATATATCTGCCTATTGGCAACGGTTCCAACCGTTACCAATGGGTGGATATAAGTGAATTTTTTCATATAATGCAACTAATTGGTAACGGTTTAAACCGTTACTAAAAGGGAGGAACGGTAACGGTTCTTACCGTTACAATACTTCTGATGACGGGTTATAGGTAACGATTGTGTAATGGTTGGAACCGTTACCAATTGGGGTATAGGTAACAGTTCTAATCGTTACGAATGACCCCTCTATAGTAGTGTGTGTCTGTAAATGGGTCGGGTCTAGCATGCCCTAGACTTGTGCCCGTTTATTTTTTACGAGTCCAGAATCATCCATTTACTCTACGAGTCTGTATGGAATAGATCCAGACCCGGACCCATTAATAATTGGGTCAGACCCGTTTAACTATTTTTGATTTTTTTTGAAAAACAAACCAATTGTTTATTTCATAAAAATATGTATTGTGACATAAGCGCTTTGATTAGATGAACCTAAGAAAAGGTCAAGATGCAAAATAATCTTTCCAGTTTCATGTACATAATCATTCTAACGGACCAAGTTTGTTTTTATTTTACTTTCTTGCATCCAAACAAAGGAAAGCACGAAAGTGGGATCACTTTTTTACCTTCTTTCCTACTTTTCAAGCCCCAAAAAAGTAAAAGTAAGAAATGCTAAAATATATATTTTTGAAATATTTGAATGGAGTTTAATATGGTAAAAAAAATAAAAGTGGTGGATTTTGAAATAAAATAAGAAGAGGTTCATTTAATTTTGAAATTGATTGGTGATGTAGTTTTTTTTATCTTTTTAGAGAAATCAAACAAAAAACACAATTGCTTTATATGCAATGCACATAATTAAATGCCACGTCATAATTATTTTACAAGTGCGATGCACGCAGCTAATTTAATAAAGAAATTTATCAAAAAAGCTTTATAATATGTGCAACGCAACGTGCCAAAAAACGCTAGTCATAATAACTAAAAGATAAATAAAAAGGGAAGAAAGTGGGTGAGCCTAACCTAACCTAACCGGAGGTGTCAAGTATAGTATGAACTCGACGCGCTCCGATATGAGCGTGTGGACCTAAGCTGCAGTTACCCGTGTAATCAAGGGTTGTGGGGGTTAGGGGATGTAGGGGTCAATTAAGGGTTGGGGCGGCGCGGAGGAGGAGGAAACAACATCATCACCACCATCGTCGCCAACGCCCCCTTCGTCTTGCCAGTTTAACTGATAATCTTGCCAGTTTCATGCCCATAATCATTCTGAAACAGAACGAGTTTGATTTAGGGCCAAGCCTGAAGAGCTTGGCCTGATCGATTTTTCGACAGGGATGTTGAACGAGTCGACCCATGTTAAAATTAAGCTCGATCAATGCATTGGTTTCGTTGATTGGTGTTTGGTTCGTTTCAATATCCTCGGCTCGAGTTTAGTTTATTGGTGATTGATTGTTAAACGAGCCGAGCTAACAAACGAGCAAATTATAAAGGACCAAACTTAAGACTCAGGTTTGGACACTCTTGCCAGTAAAATCTTTTCAGACTGCTATTTATACTCACAATCTATCGAGAAAATCGTTATTTTAGATATCGAATCAAGTGTGTAATCAGAATAACATGTATTTGAAGATCCCAGGATACAAATCTTCAACAAATTATATAAATTGAGTAAGATATAATCACTATCTACACGTCGAAAAGGCGAATATATAAACCACCAAATCCAACTTGCTATGTTCTGTTTGTTAACTCAGAATCTACGCTTGGACGTTCGAAGGGTTGTGGGGGAGATGATCGTCCTCTAACCCTATAGCTTATTGGTTCTGTTTTTTGGGTCAATTGCACAAAACCACCTCGTAGTTTACCTTCTCAAATGGTTTGCTAGCGCGACACCCCCGCTGCACATCCACTAAACCTGATGTATATACGGATACAAATCATCCTAGCTGGCTTTGTATCCATATCTGTTTTTATCGAGTACTGATAATGATTTTCAATTCCGATGACCATCTATATCGACATCCTAATCCGCTAGCCACCGGATACGGATACGGTAACGCCTAGGTTCATTATGTATCCATATCATATATAATATCAAAAATAGTAATGTTTGAATCGGGTATATTTTTTCCAATATCCATTTCATCTCCGTATCCCAACCTGACTCTTACCAAATATGGATAGTAATTTTCATTTCCAATATCTATCCATTCCTATATTCGAATACAACTACGACAAGTGAATACGGGCATGGTAACACCTATATATATCCGTTGACATCCCACTTAAAAGAACTCAAATTCAACTCTAAACAACTAAATGATTATATATATATATATATATATATATATATATATATATATAGCTTAATGGCGGAAAGAGGCCATAGGAGGGAATTTCCTCCTATGGCGTCGAAAAAATACACCCTCTCTCGTTTTTTCCGACGATCGGCACCCACCATCTTCATCGTTATCATCTAAGAAGTGGGCACACCAAATTTCATGTGATTATACAACTTTTTCACCGTTGATTTAGTGGGTTCAAAATTAACGGTTTACCGACAATAGAACTTTTTACATTGCTAAATCAACGGTGAAAAGGTTGTAGAATCACATGAAATTTGGTGTACCCACATCTTAGATAATAACGATGAAGATGGTGAGTGCCGATCGGCGGAAAAAATGAGGGAGGGTGTATTTTTTCGACGCCATAGGAGGAAATTCCCTCCTATGACATCTTTCCACCATTATTCTCATATATATAGCTTGTTCATGTTGTTTAGAGGGTTTTGTGTGATTGCGGTAACAAATCACTTGAATTGGTATCGGTGCGATTCAGGATAAACTACGGATTTGGGGTGCGTGCTATTATGAAGATAATAGCATGGATGCTTGATCCCAACCACACATTTCTTATGTGTGTGGTTGGGATCAAAATAACACCCATGCTATTATTTTCATAATAGTATGCACCCCAAATCATCCGTAAACTACAAGGGTGTTTTGTGCGATTATATATATAGCATGTTTTTAGATTGTTAGAAACCGCGTATGACCTATGTCAAATAGACCGACCGATTCCTAATGACGTATAATATTACAATTTTCCTCATATAGAAAAGGGGAGCAATCATAAAGCCCCGCTGCATGCTAAAACTAGCTCTTCAGCTGTTAGGTTAATTTGCAACTCACCCATGCTTCCTTTCATGCAACTACAAGGATATCGCATCCAGAGAGTTTTTTGACAACGGAAAACTTTTTCCAGGCTGTTTTTGATGAGATTCTTTGGCCAAGGTTTTTTGGACTGCGGAAAACTTTGCCAGGAATTTTTTTACTTTTTTTTAGAATCTACCCATAATAAAAATTACATACCCCTGAATCAACGGAAAAAACTTCTATGCAAGGGCTTGCATGTTTGCAAGCCCTTGGATGTATCCCCTTGCACAAAACCCAAAACCATTCAAGGATTTGCAAATGGTTTGTACCATACAAGCCCTTACATACTAGTTTTTTTCCAAATCAACATGAATACCCAAGTAAATTGCTCCTTAAGATGGTACTACAATGAAAGCATTCACATGGTAAGCCAATAGCATGTAGAATCATAATACCCCAGCATCCTTTAGTGGGTAGCAAGTTAATAGCCCTCTTAAATGCACAACAAACAGCCGTTTCCCTCCCTCAATATAAAATGTGTGGTGGTGAGAGATGTGACAAAGACAAAAAAAAACTAGGGTAGGTTCAACAAGAAGGAGTGAAACAATGGTGAAGTCTACAAAGCTTGTGCTTGTCCTTGCTCTCATTCTTGCAACATCACTTGTGTCTCTTGAAGCAAGGAAGCTGAAGGCTGAGCCTGAGCCTAAATATGACCCCCAGACCTTTCAAGGGTTCCCTGGGGGGCCCAGCCTCCCCGATTCCGGCTCCGGCTCCGGTTCGATTCCGGGTTTCGGACTGCCTGGGTTCAGGCTGCCGGGTTTCGGGCCCACTACAGAGATACCCGAAAGGCACTCCCGGGATTTGCCAGACTTGAAGAAATGGGAAGCTGTTGTTTGGCTTAGCAGTAGTAATTAGTAGCAAGAGGCTGGGCTTGGTTTGAGCCAAATATTGTGGCTTGTTGGTTGTAATGTTGGCTTTTTAGTTTGTGAAGGGTTTGTTTATTAAATGTGGTTTATGCTAATTGTTGTGGGGGCTTTCAGTATGCGAAAGCTTGTTATTAATGATGTAATATGTATTGATTTCAGGCTTATGGAGCTTGTTTATTAAGTAATGCTGCATTTATATAGTATGAGAGTCCACTAAATTTATTGGCAAAGGGGTGATAATATTTGATTGAGGCTAACTTTTCCCAGGGTTCTGAAATGCAAATTAAAATACCCTTGAATTTCATGTTTTTTCACTAAGACACCGCAAAGTTAAAATATCTTAGGTTCTACTTTCGAGGGTATTATTCTCTTGAAGCCACAGTTTAAGGTTATTTTAAGGTATTTTCATGAAAAACTACGGCCCTGGAGGGTATTTTAGTGTAATTCACCCAGACAAAATTCAACTTTCACTACAAGATGGATTGTTTTCAAATGAAGATGAGAAGGTTTTCATGAGATTTACTATAGCTGGGATAAGTTTTGAATGACCTCGCACCATTCAGTGAATAAAAGACTCAATGGTGTATATCATATAGGATTTTGTTTTTGTCTTAACAACGAAGTCTAGCAACTTTGCTTTAATAATGAGATTTCTAAAGCACCGTTGAACTCTCAGGATTTTTAACATGACACAATTGAACTTTAAAAATATCATTAAACCTTTCATGAAGGCTATTTTTGTCAAAAGAGTGAAGGGTATTTTCATCAAAATTTATCACATGTACAAGATCATTCTTGGGTGATTCATTCAAGCCATGTCTTAAACGAGTTAATAAGAATCGCATTTTCAACAATTTTACTATTTCAAGGGGGGTTCATGAATTTTTTAAAGCTCGGTGGCCCTATCTAAAAAATCTATAAGTTTGATGGTGCTTTATCAAAATTACCTTAGATAATGCAAAATTAATTCTAAATTTTAACACCAATCAGTGTCGCAAGCAAGTCTTGATCAAAGTTGAATGGTGTATTGAGCTCACCTTCCTCTTCTCGAGCTTAACTTCCTATCCATTTTTATACCATACGAGCCGAGCTTGGCGTCCTACTTATCTCTTCAAGGGGATCAACGAGAGTCGCGGCTCATTTATGGAGGCCTTGGATGGTCTTTGCAATGGATCCCCATTTGTCCCAAGGGTTTCTTGAATGGTTTGAACGTTAGGTAGGCCTAGTGCTCTCCCTGCTCGAGGAACTTGATTACCATGAAAGGTTGGGTTGTTTGGCATTAGGAAACTATCATTCACCCGGTCTGTCGTGATGCGTTTCGCGTTTCATTTTTTTATTTATCGTATCGCAAGAAAAAAAAATCTTTTACAACAACGAAGTAATTATGTAGAAAACTAATTATAATTTAAAATACGATCAATTTAGCAAATAGAGCCGCATACAGGCTAAAGCAAATTTCTGAATTATAACCCCGCACTGTGTGTGTGCGTGCGCGCGCGCGCGTGTGTAGGGGGATGATTCTATGAGGCCGATTCTCATTTCTTATTTTGAGACCAAATTTTTAAACACACAACCCGTCGTATTTTTCACCGATCCGTACCAGTCACGTTGATCTACCTATATTAGATATGTTATGAATAAAGTTTCATTAAATTTGGAGATCTCTAGCACATCCATCAAGCGATCTTGTTTTTCATGCATCTATTTGAGGGATTAGTTAAAGGTCTCCAAATCTCGTAAAATTTGATACATAACCTATCTAATATGTGTAGATCACGATGATCGGTGCGGATCAGTGAAAAACACGACGTATTGTGTTTGAAAAGTGGACCTCAAAATAAGAAATGAGTTTGGACCTCATAGGGTCGGCTCCCTATATATATATCTCACAAACTCAAACAGTTGCAACAAAACGGTCCAAAATATTTATCCATATGTCATAATTCATAAATATAAATATGATAGGTTTCATAATCTGTAAGAATAATAACTAAAACATCACAACCAAGTTTTCAAATGATCACTACCAATTAAAAAGTTGACGTTCCATTAACTTATCAGCCCGTCGTCATCATCATAAAAATAAGAGATATATTCGAAATGCAGATTATTAAGAAGAAATTTAGGTCCATGTTGTGTGGGAATAAATAGATTATTAATAATTTAATATAACCAAACAGGGTTTTAAACCCGACAAGCTATGAATTTTAATAGTTAAAGAGTTTCATGTCTCTTGTTTCATTTCGTATGCTACAAAATATGTATACATTAGTAAACCTGAAATTCATTTCAAATCATATCAAATCGTCCGTGTTTTGTTTCATACTATTCATTTCGTATTTCACACGAAACTAACACCACCACACCACCGCTTGCCCAAACAAATTATCCACTAGTAAAATAGTTTATTTGAACATTTCACCAATTAGCATATGGTATATACTCTTCTATAACTTCGATATAAGCAGCAGCATAAATCCGATATATACACCAATAATATGAATAAATAAAATAATAAAGGGTGCAAAAGAGTTTTTAGAACCCAAGAAAATACCATACAATAATCCAGCGCGGCATTAAAGCAACATAAACAAGGACCAAGCATTAAACAGAGCAGGCTAACAACAAACGAAAAAAATGACGAATAAATTTGTTCTCTGCTCCCTGTAAAGATTATCTATCTGCATAATTTAACATTAAGTATCATATATGAGCCCATAACTCAAATTAACTCCATGCAATCAACATTCTCACATAGTATATTGCCACAAACAGAGCAACAATTTTTCCAGCAACTCCAAAATATCTCTTGATGCCCAAAACCACCACCTTGAGCACAACCCACAATTTCACCAACCACTGTAAAAACAAAAAATACAACCAGCACCGCACCGCACAAATTATGCAGCTTCATAATCCCCCCTTGTCTTCTCGGCAAAAGATGACCACAAAAATGTTTTTAGTAAAGCTATCATTTCTTGAATAGCTTCTTCGCACCATCGTTCTTCCAAACTCCTCGAACCGGTAAACCATCGGCTTCTCTGTCCCTAGATTCATCTTCTGTACGCTCCGGACTCGAATTTGCACACGCATCGGCAGCTGCTGCGCCATCGCCCAAACGTACTCTATTGAATTTCGACGTCTTTTTGCGTTGCTTACTGCTTTTGCCACCGCCGCCACTCGGGTTTTGTCTAGAGCTAGCACTTTCCAAAATCTGTTCTCTGCTGCTGCTACTTGAGTTGGCCAAATTCACACTCGAACAGCGCACGGAGTTAGAATTAGGGTTCGATCTTCGATACCCATCCTTGGACAAAACCTCAACCTCTTCTTCTTCCTGATATTTCATTTTCAATTGTAGCTTTTGCACTGCATCAAGAAAGCCATCAGCTAATTCGTCTTTTTTTATTACATCACTGCCACCATCAGTGCTTTTCCCCTGACCTTTTCCTTTCTTCTTTTGATTTTTAGCCTCTTTAGAGCTACCAGCATCAATATCGCCATTTTCTTGCAAACCCTGAATATTCGCGTCATAAGCATCAAAGAGCTCCTGCTTTTTTGAAGGGTCAGGGCATAGCCGGGCGAGTTCGGGCACAAGATACATTAATCCAAACTGCTCAACATAAGAAATATATTCCCACGTATTAATTTGGCCTTTTCGGTACTCAGCAGATATGCTCTTAAATGCCGCATATCTCTCCTCATCGTTCCCTAAACCAATACGGATCTGTTCGATTAAAGACTTGTTTGCTGTGTGCTCATCTTCCTCAGGAGGCATAACTTGTTTTCCGACTTGTTTTGGAGCATCACCAAGATTAGGAGCTGATGAAGAATGCCTCATCCTATTTACACCAACTGCGCTCCATGAGGAATTTAAAGGGTTAGGAGATAAAAAGCCATTTTGTCTCACCGATGTAGAAGCTTTAGATGTTATAGGACCTTGGTTTTGTGCAGGTCTAAGCTCAGGAAAACTCGAAGCGTTTGAGGGGCTGAAATTAATAGTTTCTGATGGCCTAGGTCTCATCGACATAGAAGCTTTAGATGTTATAGGACCTTGGTTCTGTGCTGGTCTAAGCTGAGGAAAACCCGAAGGGTTTGATGGGGCGAGATCAATAGTTTCTGATTCCCTAGGTCTCGCCGATGTAGAAGCTTTCGATGTAATAGGACCTTGGTTTTGTGCAGGTCTAAGCTGAGGAAAACCCAAAGAGTTTGGTGGGGCAACAAAAGAGTTTGGTGGGGCAACATCAATAGTTTCTGATGGCCTAGGTCTCACCGATGTAGAAGCTTTAGACGTTATAGGACCTTGGTTTTGTGCAGGTCTAAGCAGAGGAAAACTTGAAGAGTTTGATGGGGCAAGATTAATACTTTCTGATGGCCTAGGCCGAGGAGTATTAATAACCTTTACTTTTCCTTTTCCACGATTAAGTCGAGAAGCAAGGGTACTGTTTGAGCTTTCTGCTACTTGTTTTGATTTGTTGTTTTCTTTAGCACCAGGGAGAGGAGGAAATAATTCTTCTCCAAGTCTAGTAGTGGTTCGTTGATGAAGAGCATGGGCATATCTAGAGGGAGGCTCGGGTGGGCCACGATCTGACAAGGGAGGGAAATAAGAATCTTCTAAAAGATGGGTATCGGAGCCTGAGTTGGCAATGGAAGGTTCTTGAGAACCTGAGGCTCTATCAGGTTGGTTTGACTGCCCCGGGTCGATAATGGTTTGAGAATTAGAAAATGATTCGCGGACCCTACCATCTGCAATTGCTGTATCGAGGCTGGCTTGAATAGCCATGGACAAATCGTTGTTAGATGGTTCAGGTCGGAATCCACGTCCTCTTCCTCTTCCTCGTCTCTGATCCTGCTCATTATTTTTTCGATATCTGAAGCTTGTTGGTATCTGAAAATGAGAGAATTATGAAAAAGAGGAAAGCTTCGATACGACAAGCATAAAAATACATCAGGGGACGATATTAATGGTTTGAATGGCTTGGATATTTTATATATACGATTCTCAGTTTGAGCATGCAAGGATATTTTCCAGGTCCCAACAATTACCAGATGAAAATTACATGAAGATAGCTGAATCATATGTAGTAATTCGACATGATATTTATCAGAACACATGAACAAGTATTGGAATCAATATGGACCAGCAATTCTTATTACACATGTCTGTGTCCATGTCCAACACCTATCAAACATATTGACACTCCCACAGGGTGCCCGACAATGCATATGACAGAATTGCAAAGTGTCGGCCCAAGTAGGACATGTCCAACACCTCCAGAGCATGAGTTGAGAAATAAGAATGCGAGATATAGGTGCAGACAACTTTGATGCCTTTGAGGCTATAGAATATAAATATATCAAATTCTCTCTTGATGAACAAGATCAAGCGAGAGTGAACTTTTGAAATAATGCAAATGATGAAGCCGGTTTATGGAAGTCGACTCCAATTATAAAGGGTTTTAAATATACTTTGTTTTAACATCCATTAGGGTAAATTTTATACAGCACCATCGAACTTTCCTTGAAGGTTTTTGTTTCAAAACATTGGAGGGTATTTTCATCAAAAATTACCATATCGGTACAACTAGAAGCTATTTAACCCATGCATAAGGTTATTTTGGGTTATTCGGCCCATTCGTGTTTCAAACAAGTTGCTGAAATTATCATTTTCAGATGGCTATACTGGTTCAAAAGGTTTCATGGCATTTTTAGAGTTCAATGGTACTATCTAAGTAACCAGTTCTAAAGGTTTCATGGCATTTTTACAGTTCAATGGTACTATCTAAGAAACTCTGAAAGCTCGATGGTGCTTTATGAAATTTACCATATCAATTATTATTCTCGTATGTTTTATGATCAGTTGCAAATATTTGTAATTTTGTGTGCGCGGAACTTGCAGTTATGGGCGTAAGTATAAAGCTAGATCTTTATAATGCTTATAAAATTATATTATTTCTCATAGAGAATGATTATTTTGTTTACTATACATAATTAAATATATAGTTGTGTCCCCCTATCCTACTTCTAACAGATTTCTCATGTCCCTAGCTGTAGCCATGTTTGTGCTTCATGAGTTATGGTTCTTCGGTAATACTATGATGAGTACAAATGGGTAACATAAAATTCGGATTGCATGGAAGTTCGCTCTTGAAGCAAACCCCCCCGAAAAATGAGATCGAGGACATTTTGGTTATTACATAAACATTCCAGCAACACGGCATTCATCTCTTTTTCATATTGCAAGGCCATTGTTATTTTTAACACAATGCGTAAACTGAACACATCAGACTTGTCAAAGTAACATTAATTATAGAATATTTCTCATGGGGTTATGCATATGAATTATAATATACAGTCGCATCTGAAAGAAAAACTTCATTGGCTTCTTATTACATTATTTAAATTTTAGTGAAACCTTCTTTAAACAAACCATCCCTATCCATTTTCGATATGAGAATTTCTATTGAGCATTGCAAGCAAATTTGTTTGCATCGTATAAGAACCTGCATACCTGAAGTGCAGCATTCCGCTGGGAACGAGACATGTGCCCACCATGCTCAATTGTATTGTGCCTCTGTTTAAATGAAAGAAGATATAAGTAACCGGTAATAGTAACATATTTTAAGTTGGTTACCAGATAGAAAACTGATCTGCTCGGATGCTGTCAGTTAAAACAAAGTATGAAGGGGATTAGCTAATTAATCCTTGTAAATCAATAGTGAAATCACCTTCATTTCAGCTTCTGATTGAAAAACAATGAACTTCTTTGCCAAGCATGCTTCATCCTCACAAAGAAAATGCTCTTGGCGGAAATGGATCTGAGATGTTGTAAAAATAAGCAAAATAAGGTAGCATATTGTTTAAATATGTCCTTCTCAAGAATAATACAAGAAAAAATGATTTTAGAATGTAATGTACCTCCAAGTCATCATAATTCCTAAAATAGTCATACTGACCAGGATGCTGCCTGCATATAATTGTCATAAAAGATGTATATTTACAGTGTGTAGGGCATTAATATTCCATTTTAAAGCAGATAATGAAGTTGTACCTTTGGCATATGTGGCAAGTATAATGTTCTGTAGACATGTGCATGTAAAGCTCATTATCACCATAAAACGGGTTTCTGCAGAACTCACACATAGGATGTCCCATAAAGCCACCTCTTTCACTCTCAGAACCATCGACTTCAGAATCACCGGTTCGTATGTGTTGATTCAATTGTGGTCTGGTGTATAACTTTTGCTCACTAATAAATACCTGATGTAAATATCATATCAACAATTATTTAGAACAATTACGTAAATGATAAGGTTGAAAGAACTTAAAATACATAGACAATTATGTGGATAAGCATACTTTGGAAGAATACATATAATTTCTATAGCAACCACACGAAGAATGCCCCAAGTTATTCATTAAAATGCAATATATTGTCTTAACAGTTCCTAATGAAGCCCAAGTATTCTAAAAAACAGACAACAATACTACATATATGGTTTCGTATTAAATAAAACCGCAAGGTTTGAAAATCATCTACCAATTTGGTAAAATGCATTGGATCAGATTTAACCATTTCCAAAATCAGATTATAAAGCACGTCGATTTGTTACAACCCCAAAACAAAAGAACAGTATAGCTGAAAATAAGCCAGCCAGTATTATTAATATTCCTAAAACACATAAAGATCTATTGTTCTGTAGTCTTGTGAAAGTTAGTAAAGTCGACAAAAGCTCAATAGTCAAGGTTTAAAATCTTGGCAACGGTATCAGAATCAGACGGTCCGGAATCGGCCATTTCATCAGACATCTCGGATCATATATATCGGATTTTATATCGTTTAACTAAAACAACTATTTAAAAATTATGAAAGTCTTTAAATGAATAAAAAGGCAAATATAAACTATTTGGCAAATTCTTAAGCAATTGATTATGTCTAAAATGGTTATATTAATACTTGGTAAAAATAAGTATAATTTTTTGATATATTCCCAGTAATTTAATGATGTCAAATAACAGTAAGCTAATAACCTATTACTAAACCCACCAACCCGTTATTAAACTTCATATTAGAACCCACTTAATCAAATAGTAAACCCAATATAATTCAATATCGGTCAATATCGATATCAAAACTCCGACAGTTATTTTTTGATTCGGAATTGGCCATCGGCTCGGGATCAGGTTCGGCCATCTCGGATCGGAATCGGACGAGATTTCAAAGAATACTCAAAACGTACTGAGCAACATTTTCAGGTTACAGCTAAATAATCGGTAATCTGATATCGATTTTGCTTGCCACGGATAATTTAAAAGTACACAACCCTCCCCTAAACCATCTAAGGTCTATTTGATTTAGGAGTCAAAAGAGAATGATTCCAACCAAGTATTCATGTATTTGGCTCAATTATAGTCCTCAAGAATGTGATTTATACTCATGGCTTCAAAGCTTAGGAATCTAACTCGCATCTAAAAAGGTAATATTCATGAGAATATTATATCGCTAATTACTTCTAAAAATCCATATTTAAGTGGATTGCCAAGAAGCAGTCACCTCAATTGGCTACTCAATATTCCCCCCACTGTAAATACTGCATATTGTAAAGGCTCATATTAGTTACAACAAAAAAGGATCCGATAATTAGTTTGTCGTAGAATTAGAATAAATTAGATGATATTCTTGGAGGTACAAATAGATGATCATTAGAAAAGAGAGTTCAGATCAAATATACAAGGTGTGCCCCTGTGTAGTAAATGGTCGTAAATATTTAAGAAAATTAAGAAGGGAAAATCATAACAAGCTTCAACTATGTACGAAAGGAAATTAATGCAGCAACTGCATATTTGATTAGAAAAACATTCAGAAAATGGGTTGGTGCCTCTCAAACCATAGCAGACTGAGGACAATATAAGTATAATAACATTAATAAACAATCAAACAGAAATAAGAATATTCTCAGAGAAATATCTGAAGTCATCATGATGTATAAGTAATCAAAACTGTACCTTTCTTCCTTCCAAGCATAGGTTGCACATGTACACCCTATGATGATGGTGCAGATGCCCTTTCAAATTCTCCATATTTTTAAACCTGTTTTTTCTCTTTGTGCTCTCGATTCCTTTCTCCTCGTCATTCTTGTCACAAACGCTACAGGAAAGTCTGCACATGTCTTTTATCATCCGGTAATGGTCCCGATCATCAAAGTATGCTTGTGATCCATCATGGTACCAATATGAGCCAACCTGACCCTCATTGGCACCAGAAGGGAACGCTGAAAAATCTGTTACTACCCTGGTATAATCACCCAATGCCTGTTGAAGATAAAAAGGCAATCATCATTATTTATATTCAGATTACAGGAAGTGTAATAATAACAAAACTATTAAGACAAAAGCTCCAACAATGCCTTGAATAACGATATACAGCAAAGGAAATATGAGGGAAACGACCCAATTAGTCCAGTACAGATCAATAATCAGACATGAGCTCCAACATCTGATATGAGAATTGCTCTATGTTTTTCTTATGGGTATGCATAAATTTAAGTATACTTTTACATATGCCTGGTTGTGTCTGTATATAAAGAACTTTGATATGACACAACAGCAGCAGCAGCAAGCTTTCATCTCAAATTTTTGGAGTCGGTTATATGAATCATTCTCTCCCGTTCTACTTTATCATGCAGTGTCTCCTCGGTTAAATTAACAATTAATTTATCTTTCTTAAATGTGTCTATTATGTTCATTAAGGTTTGCCTCTACCCCTACTTGCGTCATTAACTATGATTTTTTTTTCACATTTTCTAGTAAGGGCATTGCTTGGTCTCTGTTGCACATAACCAAACAATCTATTCTCTCGCATCTTATCATCTACATGTGCTACCTCAACCTTAGTGCGAATTCACTCATTTATTATCCCATCTTTTAGTATACGACTTTGGTAAAACATATGTATACAAATATTCTAGCCTATGGTTGAATATAATACGATGAACCGAAAATGAATAAAATATATTAAAAAGACTAATAAATCATACTTTAATCTGATACGAGGAATAAGAATACAAGTCATAAATATTCTTTTTAAGTATTATATAGATATGGAGATAAAAGTACAAGCCATGACAATTCTTTTTTTGGAATAACTATCCAGAATATCATAACAAGAGTATTAAATGTATAATAAGAAAGTCGGTATGTTATATTTAAAATCCAAAAATTACCTCAACAATTATATAATATTTCACTGAAAGTAGGTTATTTTTAACGAATTAAGGGACGTGTATATCCAAACTAAATTATATATAGAGAGAGAGAGAGAGAGAGATGGACGAAAGAGGCCCTAGAAGGCTTTTTCGTTAGGTGGCGTAAAAAAACTACACCTTCCACCATGTTATTCGACGATCGGCATCTATCATCTTTATAATTTAAGAGATGTGGCTGTACCGAATTTTATACGATTCTACCTCTTTTTCACCGTTGATTTAGTGAATGCAAATTTAACGGTTTACCGACAATAGAACTTTTTACATTGCTAATTTAACGGTAAAATCACATAAAATTCGATGTAGCCACATCTTAGATGATAAAGATGATGAATGCCGATCGCCGAAAAAAATCGTGGAGGGCGGATTTTTTCAGCCATAGGAGGAAATTCCCTTCTATGACACCTTTCCTACATTATTCTCATATATATATGAGTGATCCATTGCAAACCGGTCCGGGTTTTTTGAAAACGGGAACTCCTGATCTACGACATATTTTAACGATCTGATCCGTTCAAGTTGATCATCCTACCCTCAAATACATGTGTGAAAAATCAAGGGATTTAAAAACCTCTAGCTAATGCATCGGATGACGTTTATATTGCATTATCGAAAGACGTTCATTTTTGCACCCTTCGATGCATAGGCTAAAAATCTTTCAATCCCTTGATTTTTCACATATATTTGATGGTA
The DNA here is from genome assembly GCA_030015575.1 of Agapanthus africanus. Lineage (NCBI taxonomy): Eukaryota > Viridiplantae > Streptophyta > Magnoliopsida > Asparagales > Amaryllidaceae > Agapanthus > Agapanthus africanus. Next base: position 10,859,907 of record JASDDO010000031.1, on the reverse strand, counting down.
GGGTGATCAACTTGAACTGATCGGATCGTTAAAATATGTCGTAGATCGGGAGTTCCCATTTTTAAAAAACGCGGACCAGCAATGGATCACTCCCTTATATATATAGAATAATGTAAGAAAGAGGCCATAGAAGAGAATTTCCTCCAATAGCGTCGAAAAAATACAATATCCACCGTTTTTTCCGACGATCGGCACCCATCATCATCCTCTTTATCATCTAAGATATGGGCACATCAAATTTTATTTGACTTTACCACTTTTCACCATTGAAGTAGCAATGTAAAAAGTTATATTGTCGGTAAACCGTTAATTTTGCATCCACTAAATCAACGGTGAAAAAGTGGTAGAACCAAATGAAATTTGGTATATCCACATCTTAGATGAAGTGTGCTGATCGTTAGAAAAAATCGAGGGCGTGTTTTTTTGCGCCATAGGAGGAAATTCCCTCCTATGGCACCTTTTCTCCATTATTCTTATATATATATATATATATATATATATATATATGAGAATAATGGAGAAAAGATGCCATAGGAGGGAATTCCCTCCTATGGCGTCGAAAAAATACCCTCTCCCTGGTTTTTTCCGACGATCGGCACTCACCATCTTCATCATCTAAGATGTGGATACACCAAATTTCATGTGATTCTACAACTTTTTCACCGTTGATTTAGCAATGTAAAAAGTTCTATTGTCGGTAAACCGTTAATTTTGAACCCACTAAATCAACGGTGAAAAGGTTGTAGAATCACATGAAATTTGGTATACCGACATCTTAGATGATGACGATGAAGATGGTGGGTGCCGATCGTCGAAAAAAACTAGGAAGGGGGTGTTTTTCGACGCCATAGGAGGAAATCCCCTCCTATGGCCTCTTTCCTCCATTAATCTCTATATATATATATATATATATATATATATATTACCCCCGAAAGATGTAAAATTACTAGACCATAAATTCTGCACTCAAATAAAAAAACTAAAATAAAGCATAAAATTTTTAACATCACATACAAGACTCGGAGAAGAGAGATTACTCCATCTAATCTGCTCAAAGTTGGACATCAGCGGGTGGAATTTTGGGTTTTCATGTTCTTTTTGTAGACTTATCTTCTTGAATTTTTAATAATTACAACAAATAGACGATTTATTGTTTATCATGATCTCCCACTCCCCGGTCTCCATTTCCTCCGTTATCTCTCAGCCTTTTGTTTCTAGGTAATTAGGTAATCATGTTGTTCATAGATCTAGTTCACTGGCTCCCCGTGTTCTAGTGTTTCATGGTAATCTCTTTCGATACTACAATGATTACTACTTGGATTGAATCAGTGATTATAATCTTTTAAAAGAGATATATCCCCTTCCCTTACGATTGCAAATTATTATTCTTAAATATATTTCCTTTATATTCATGTGTTGCTCATCTTCTTGGTTGTCTTCTTTCACCTTATAAGTTGTCCTTTATTTCTTCCCATATTTGGGATAAATGGAACCACAATATCACATCAATAATGCAAAAGGATCTACTAGTTGTTGAACTACGTGCACTAACAAACTATAGTATCTTTATCCTATGAGAGGGAAGGCGAGTCTTGTAGAAATGATGATAAAAAGACGAAGAGAATACATCCCCCCCCCACACACAAAAAAAGAAAAAAGAAAAAAACCGACCCAAAAAAAAGTTGATTATTGAAAGGTGGATTTAGGACTTTTCAAGAGTGAAGAATCCACTTACTCTCTTCCAACTTATCAACCTTCTTTCAGAAAACCTAATAATGACACAATGAGTGGAAGACTTACTTCCTTCCTCCTCTTGTGCTAACCTCTTTCTTAGAAAACTTTGGCTTTGCATTATTGCATACCTTGTTTATCTCTTGTGATTTTAATAATTACGATTTTCCCAGGCTTCTCTTAGAGTTGGTCACGGTTTCTTCTATCATGAGAAAGATTTCTCTAACTCTATTGATCCCCTTTTTGAAAGTAAAATAAGTATTTCAATGTGTACAGGTAATGTATGATGCAATAGCTAGTTAGCAACCATGAGTTTGCAAAAGCCAAAAAGGTTCAGAGCATTTCTTCAAACTACATTTAAATAATATCAAAGAGACGCATGACAAGCACAATTGTTTTATGATTTTGGAGGAAAAACTACAATAGATTTTATTTTATTTTACTTTTATTTTTAATTTTTTTCTTTTGTTGGGGGTCGTTAAATTCAAGGTAGGCTGCAAGCTCAACTATGAGATTGTCAAAGAAACGTGTCCCACGTTCTCCTCTAGAAGTTGCTCAAGGAGAAACAAGCATCTATTATCACACTGAGGTCCTTGTAAGGTCTCATGCTTAAAAACGTACGATTTCCAGCCGCATGCACTAGAAGAACAAAAACCCCAACTCACCCTAGTTATTTGCAAGATCAAGCTCTAGAATTTGCACCTCCATCATAAAACCATAAATTATCACAGCAGATTGTAAAACCTAAGAGCCCTAACATCTTATCCCAACTAAAAACCATCAAAACTCGATCTTTACCACAAATCCAAAGAACTAAACCCTATGGTCCCCCTATTCAACCCCGATCCAACGAACCCTGATCGAAAAACTCAGATTCAACGAAACCCTAAGAAAGATCGATCGATCAAAAATGATACCTTGGTGATGAAAACCGTAGGCGATTCGTTCTTGCAGATGCAGCACCTCCGATCCTCAAGGACGAAGCGGAGGCGGACGACGCAGGTCGAGCACACCTCGCGGTGGCCGCAGGATCCGTACGCCACCCACTCCAGGGGCTCCGCGCACACTGCGCAGCTGTCGTCCATAGTCGATCGTCGGCGGTGAGGATAAGCGAGGGGGAGGGCGGTGACGGGACTCGAGGAAGCGAGATGATGAGAAAAAAGGGGTTGGATAGGGGCTTTTATAGAAAAAAAGAGAGAAAAAGAATTGGGGTTGATTGAAGGCGAATCGATTTGGGGACGGAACGGTTTTCTAAACGGGTCGGGTTGGATGTAAACGGGTATGCGGGACCCGTTTTGACCGGTTTGGACCGAGGTAGCGTTGGGGCCAAGAAACGATGGTCAAATTTGCACTTCGTAAATTTTAGTTGGGTTAAAATTTGGGCTCCATTGTGTGATATGAAGGCCTGAGTACCTACAAAGCGCACTGCCTTCGGCTCATGTAATCCCAATGTCATTTTTAACTGATTTTTGTTTTTGTGGAAAAAAGACAAATTTAGTTCTTTTTTTATGCCGATTGTATGTATACAAGCGTTGCACGTGCAAAACACTAGCGAGAGATTGTTCTAATGGCTAGTAATAACTGTGCGAGTGAGACCATATGCTATGATGCACTAATCCATGCGGATTTGTATGCTTGGAGAACTCTTTTTGGCGGATTTTTAAATTTATATTTAAAGTTTAGTATACATGTAGGAGATGATAATTAAATTCTGGTTACAATTAATTTAGGTTACAGATCGAGTTAAAAAAGTTTTAAATTTGAATAGCTACTTGAATTAGATTGAGTTAGTTTTAGTTTTAAATTAGAGATAAAGTTAGAATTAGTTTGAGAAGGTTTAGTCTTATCATATATATAGGCTATATAAAGTGTCTATGTTTAAAGTTTGTAATTGAGAGAGTTCATAAAAATAAAGAGAGGGTGATGGAGGTCGGAATCTTCCTCGGATGTTGTTCTCCGTCGATCTTATGGCCAACGGGGCTGAACGGTTGAGATTTGTAGTGGAAAATTGTGTGTGGATCTCAATGGGTTATTGATTGCTGCTGACGCCGAGCCATCTGCAAAGGAAGTCCCGGGATAGGAAATCACAGTAGGACTCTCCGACGATCAAGTAAGTACCGAGAAATAATTGGGCAGAATAGCGGCGTACTGGATTGAGTTCGACTTGCCTGAGGGGTTTATATAGGGGTCACAATGGAGCGAGCCGATGTGAGATTCTCGCCGTCCATTACGTCCGAGCGTTACATTCACGTTGATGGCGGGATACGCCCATTAATGACGAGATACGCTAGTGTGGGATGCGGGACGTGGAGCGGCGGAGATCTCGTCGTGGCGAGATACACGGAGCCGTTACGAGGGAGCTCGTGCCCCGTGCTCCCGGCTAAACAGGGACGCTGAGAAATCTTAGCTATAGAATAGCTCGGAGACGAGCAAGGACGCTGAAGAACCTCAGTTATATGATAGTTCGGAGACGACCTAGGGAGTTGAGGAAGCTCAACTCTATGATTGCTCGGAGACGGGCAATGGTTAGTGGTTAGACGAAGAGGGAACGTACTCAGGGGAGGCCCCTAAAAGGTCAGAGCCTATTCCTCAAACGGAGTCTCGGAGGCGAGGTACCGAGAAATGTTCCCTTATTCCAGTTTAGTAGCCCCTAGAAATCTACTTGGCATACATGGGTGACACGTCATTTGCTACGTTCCGTGATAGGGGGAATCCCCACTTACGAGTATCATTATTAGCCCCCTATTCTCGTTCCGACCTATTTATGGATCAGATCGAGAGCGATCTGCATTGTGGTCGCCTTTGGGCAACCACTCACTGGTATTTCTTGACTTTAGGTCTCGGTCTTTCTTTCCCCTACTCTACGGGTCTCTCCCTCCTTTTTTGGGGTCTTCTCTGTTCAGTTTGGTGCCGAAGATTCTTTGTGGTGGATTATCCGGGAACGACATGGCATTTGGCGGTTGTATCTTTTCGATCTCTGAGTCCATGTGGCGTTTTACTGTACGCCTTAATTTTCGCATGTATCCTCGACGACGTCAGCGTAACGCTGAAAGGGCGGCGCCATCGTAGCGATGTCGTTTCATTTGCTTGGGTCGCCATAGCGACGGGCCGACCATCGATCTCGTGCCATGCAACGACATCTGGAGCACGGATCTAAGGCGTCGCTTCGGCTGTTCGGATCCGCGTGAGAGGAAGGCAGCCAATGATCGGCTGCGACATGGCGTCTTCTGGACCGAGAGTAAGTGCGACGAGCAGAAAGCTGTCCGCCGGCTGTTTACCGCCGAAAGCCGGAAAGACGAACGTCTTGCCTGGATTTGGGGGCAGATGCTATTTGGTTTTATCTGTCCACCTCTCCGAAGATGCCGAGTTGATTTATGACACCGTGTATCGAAGGTTTAGACAGATGCGGCCGTTGTAGCAGACTTCGTCAGATTCCCCCTCGTTGTGAGGGGTTTTTGATTGTGGAGACGCTCTTCCCTGCAGGCACAAGCCCCTGCAGCTAATTACGTTACCGCGTAGCGATAACCACTTTCTCCTGCTCCAGAAGGTCACTTCGTGTCTTGTGTATTTGTTTTATTTTTGGTTGCCCGTGGATTGTATACGGAGACTAATTTATGTTGCCGCTCGTAGGACGTGGATTATTCCAAATCCGTATATTCTTAGATTTGGGTTTGGTTTAAGGATCGCTAATCTCGTTTGAGATTAAGATCAACTTAAATGTTTGTTGAGGATGCGTTAGTCTAATTTTAGACTAAAATCTACTCAACAGGATTTTGGGATCATTTAGAACCAGCAAAAGAGCATTTGGGCTCTATTGCTTTAGTTTAAGGACGTTTTCGGTCCATAGCTAGTTTAAGGACGTTGCGGTCCGTTGTTAGTTTAAGGACGTTTCAGTCCATAGATCACCATTTTTGGTGTGAGGGTTTATTTTAAGGACGTTGCGGTCCACAGCTAGTTTAAGGACATTGCGGTCTACAGATCACCATTTGGCGGTGAGGTCGTAGTTTAAAGACATTGCGGTCCATAGCTAGTTTAAGGACGTTGCGGTTCATAGGAATGTGTTCATGGGTTTTGGGTTGCACCAAAGAGTTATTGGTTGTCGGGACCCTCCACCTCTCTGAAGACGTTGAAGAATTACAACGACATGTATCAGAGGTAGGGAAAGATGTACCCTTGAACCAAATTCCAGATTTGAGGGGAAAAGATCATAGTGGCCCGTCCAAGAATCATTAGTCGTTTTTGAGAGACTAAGATTAACTTAGGAGATTAAGGAATCATCATCAGTTTGGGAAGTCATGAGCATAGTGGCTTGGTCTATTAGGAAATCCAAGATGTTTTAATCCTCAGGGAGACTTAGCCAATTTGGAGTTGGAGTTAGCTTCCTATAGTGTTAAACACTGATGTATACTCAGTGCTCACGTGCTCCCACGTGAGACTCCAAGGCAGTGTTAAACACTGAAATTTAGGGGAGGCTCACGTGTGGAACGTGAGGCTCTTGAAAGTTGGCGTTGTTCGCTTGGGTTTATTCCCTTGTTCTTTTATAAGTGCTAAGCACTATTGGGGGTCACGTGGGATCACGTGAGGCGCCCCAAAAATGGGAACTGTTTTGATTTATTCCCCTTTCCTTTTACAAATGCTAAGCACTATTAGGGGTCACGTGAGATCACGTGAGGCATCCCAAAATGGGAACTGTCTTTGATTTATTCCCCTTTTCCTTTTGAAAGTACTAAGCACTATTAGGGGGTCACGTGGGATCACGTGAGGCGCCCCTAAAATGGGAACTGTTTTTGATTTATTCCCCTTTTCCTTTTGAAAGTGCTAAGAACTATTAGGGGGTCACGCGGGATCACGTGACTCGATGTCAGTTGTTCCTTTTTGTTCCTCAGAGGTGCTCACGTGGGAACACGTGATATGTTACATAGCGTTTGAACGCTAATGAATTATCAGGTTGTTCTTCTATAGTTTTGAGGAATCAAGTTCTCCTTTTGTTCTTTGCAGGGGTTAAATTCTTTTTAAAGGGTGTTCTCCGTCGAATAAGGGGACGAGACCGCGTAGGTCCGTCTTGCCTGAATTTTGAGGGCAGATGCTATTTGGTGCTATCCTTCCACCTCTCCGAAGATGCCAAGTTGATTTATGGCACCATGTATGGGAGGTTTAAACGGATGCGGACGATGTAGCAGACTTCGTCAGATTCGCCCTCATTGAGGGGTTTTGATTGTGGGGACGCTCTTCCCTGCAGGCGCATGCCCCTGCAGTTAATTACGCTATCGCATCGCGGTAACCACTTTCTCCTTCTCCGGATGGTCACTTCGTGTTGTGTGTATTTGTTTTGTTTTTGGTTGCCCGTGGATTGTATACGGAGACTAATTTATGTTGTCGCCCGTAGGGCGTGGATTAGTCCAAATCCGTATCTTCTTAGATTTGGGTTTGGGTTGTGTTTAAGGATACGTTAGTCTCATTTGAGATTACGATCAACTTAAACGTTTGTTAAGGATACGTTAGTCTAATTTTAGACTAAGATCAACTTAACGGGATCATTTAGATCCAACAAAAGAGCATTTGAGCTCTATTGTTTAGTTTAAGGACATTGCGGTCGATTAGTTTAAGAACATTACGGTCCAAGGTTAAGGACATCATAGTCCAGGACCCCACAGTCCGAGGTTAAGGACATCATAGTCCATGGACTTAAGGACCCCGCAGTTCGAGGTTAAGGACATCATAGTCCATGGGTTTAAGGACCCCACAGTCCGAGGTTAAGGACATCATAGTCCATGGAATGTATGGTTGTCGGGACCCGTCACCTCTCTGAAGACGTTGAAGGATTACAACGACAAATATCAGAGGAGTAAAGAGATGTACCCTTGAACCAATTTTGGTTGGGATCTGTAGTCCAATTCGGGACTAAAATCAATTAATTAGATTATGAGCTCATGGGCTCAGTTAAATTTGAATTGAAGACTTATGGCCAACTTGGGCTAAGTCCAATTAGGTTTAAAGTGTTGGCCTTTGTTTGGACTTGTAATACCCAGTCCTTTTGAATACCAATATCCGTATTTTTGTCACTCCCAAAATTTATTTATTTTATAATTATTATTTGTATTATTCTAAAAACCCAAATCCTAATCTAATCTCATATCTTTTAATTTTCCCTAACCCAAACCCTCATTCCCTTCCTCTTTTATTATCCCCTTTCTTTTTCATTTTTAGCCCAGCCGTTACTTTTCCCAAGCCCAGAGCCGGCCCACTCCTCTAATCCTTTTCTCATTCACTTAAAATCCCAAGCCCGACCCTTTTCTTTTCCCTACTATCTTATCCCTTGGCCTGAGCCCATTTTCCCTTCCCAGCCCATTAAAATAACAATTATCCCACCTCATTTCTTTTAAATCCCTTCAAATCCAAACCCAAATCTCCTCTATAAATTCCTATTAAACCACCAAGTTAATGCCTCTTTAATCCCAATTAATTTCCCCCATTAATCCCTTTTAAAATCCTATTAATCACCACTTAATTCTCATTCATTCTATTCCCCCTCTCTCATCTCACACACATTCTTTCTCTCTAATTCCCTCTCTCTCTCAATTTCTCTAATTCTCTCTCTCTCTCTAATCCTCTCTTCCTCTCTCTCTAAATTTCTCTCCCTTTATCAGCGTCTCACCTTCCCTCACATCAAATCAAGGAACAGCGTGAAGCAGTGAAGAAAAGGAGGGCACGAAGAGCAGCTAGATCGAGTGAAATTGTCGGATTCCAAAGGACTGAGCCGGTGCTGCGTTCGTGGCGCGATCGTGCTGATACCACTGCAGTATTATTGTTGACACGTCCCCAGGCAAGTATTTTACTTGCTTACATGCTGTATACTCAAGTTACAATCTTTAATTGCATAGATCATAATATTACAATTTTAGATCAATTATGTGCCATACCTGTTCGACGTGTGTTCCCAATGAAAATGCCCATCTAATTTGACGGAACTAAATGGAATAGTTTGGCCCGTATGGCCATGAATCTAGTGTGTGAATTTCGTTGGATAATATGACCGTTAACGACTAAAATGACTACCCCCAAGTTTACTAGTAAAACTGGAATTTTATTGTACCTGAAAACCGTTAAAATCGCCATAAATTGTATACACACTAGAATGATGCGTTCGAGGGCTCAAATCGAGGCCGACTCGACGAACTATAATCCTATGCTATTTTCCAATTATTTATGTACTTAAACTGTGACACAATTTGGATCGGAGTGCGACTCTGGACTGCAGTCCAGAGCGACTTTATTTGCTGTGTGCTGTCCCTTGATGAGCACCACCCTGTTTCCTTAACCCGTAAGTTGCGGAACTCCGCTGTATATTATAGGTGATTCTGTTATCTAGACAACACAAGTGGTTTCACCCTGTTCCGTCAACATTTGCTAATTAACCTGTAATTTAAAAGATCGGGATGCATAACAGTCCCAACAGAATCAGGATTGACATAATAGTATTAAATAATGTATATCTCCTGACGTACAGACACGATCAAAGATCCGTCTGTTGCGTTGAAAACCTTACTGAAAACCCTAGAATTCATCCAACTGTAGCGTCGCTAAACTCTGATCCCAACTGGGATTAAAATGCGTTGCGAAACGGATTGCTGATTCTGAAACCGGATTTCCAGCCGTGAACGTTTAAAATGAAATGGCTATAATTAGTGATCCTGGAACCCGATTGGCATGAAACCAAATTAGATGGATAGATAACTGAACATACTAATTATTACCTGTTTATCGTTTCGCTAAACTGTACACGTACGATTCATGATAAATCGTGTAAGTGATAGAATACTATTTTTGACACCTTAATCATGCTTTACATACTGTTCACGCATCATATCATATACATGTCACTGCATTTGATAACCTAGTGATAACATGCATTACCCAGTGTTAGGTATTAGTGATGATTGTGGCCAAGTACGTCAGTGTTCGTGTATCAGTGAATAAGTGAAAGTGATACGTACTTGTACACAATCAGTGACCCTTATTATTATATTGCATTGTCGACGTCTGTGGGACGTGTGTACGTGTGACTATAAGTGGTATGGGACACTTATGGAAGCTCTTGCACGGGTGTCACAGATAAGGCACCAGACACTGCCATTTATCTTAGGTATTAGTCGGGACGTGCTTGATGGAGGTCCTGCCTCCAGTTCTCGTGCAGACTTGTCACCGACCGATTGGTATTTAGGGTTATGGTTAGCGTTTGATGTAGACCACGGGGTGTGGGGTAGTTTAAGTGTGAGTTCAACAGAATCTCGGGAGTCCCATGCCGGCTTATATATTTAGGGAGATATATGGAGATTTACAGGGTATGTGATTATTACCGTGATATACATGTTGGGCCCGTGGTCCCTTACCCTTGGGTTCTACCCTTGGGTGGAGGACACTCACGAGTGGTTGACTCTCACATTTGGACTGACGATAGTCTTAGTGACCTGTACAGTAAGACTTAGAGACTGATAGGGGTACTGGCATTGATATACCTTACATACTGTGTTGACATACGTGGCATATCAATCTACTGCTTTTACTGTTCCGCTGCATTGATTACTGCATCTTCATATCCATGTTGTCATTGATTTACTGTTATACATATCTATTACCACTGTTAGAATTGTCATATGATTTTATATATATTATATTGCTATTGCGTCGCTCTGACGACCTGAGTATGCATGCTCAGTGTGAGGAGAAGATTTAGCCTGGACCAGGACTAGACGCACTTCGCGGACATCTTGTTTAGCTATCCAGAGTTATATCTTTTGTTTCCCATCAGGTCAGTTCATTTTACTGTTTTGTTCCAGTTACTGCATTTCTCATTACCTGCGCATTATTTACTGTTTACCATGAAAAACTAGAAGCCGAAGTGTGACTACGGCAGGACATTTCCTTGACCGTAGGAGCATGGCTGGCCTTGTCTACCCCTCGAATTCCGTATTTTGGGAAGCGGGGCGTGACAGGACTGTTGAAAATTTGTCTGGGTTCAGCCCCCTCATTGTTTAGCAATGTTAAACAGGGGTTTGGAGTTCTGAAAACATTTTGTCTTTGGCTGAGCACTAACCATTCATTATAGCTCTGGACTTTACTTTGCATATCATATGAACCGATCAATTTTGAGGTTCAGTTAAAGGGGAGATTTGCCTCTGAAAAACTTAGCCAATTTGGGTTAAGCTTGGTTTTAAAATAGTGTTAAACACTAGAGGATATTTGGCGATCACGTGTTCCCACGTGATGCGCTTAAAATAGTGTTAAACACTAGGGACGAAGCACAGTAGTGTTAAACACTAAGACTGAAGCGCTCACGCGGGGTCACGTGAGGCGCCTAATGATTGGGCCTTGCCTCTGTTATTTGTTCTCAGAATATTCACAGAAGTGTTAAACACTTAATCTTAACAGCCATCACGTGTGGGCACGTGATGGGTACCCATGCATTGATTATTAAAGTGTCTATTAGGGGTCACGTGGGGACACGTGAGGGCGCCCAAAATTGATGCTGCCCTTACTTTGTTCTTTTATCTTGAGGAATTTATCCAAGGGTCACGTGGGAGCATGTGACCCCATCTCATACATTCTATTCTGACCATTGGGGGGAAGGTCACATATTGCCACGTGATCAAGTTGGGTACTGACTTCTTTTACGTGCATGAAAAGTCTGAGTCCCTTGTTTTAAGAATTAAATTCTTTGTTAGGGTTAAACCCTAATTCTGTTTAGAGGAATTAAATTCCTATATATATGGAAGAATTGAATTCTTTAAACCCTAGTTCTCCCTCTAAGTTTTGGATCTGCATGGCAGAATCTCCCCAATGAGAATTAAATTCTCAACTTATGGGGAGATCTGCTTCTGCAGATCATCAACCATGAAGAAGAACTAAGTTCTTATTTTAAGGGTTAAACCCTGTCTCTGTCAGAGGAATTAAATTCCTAAGTATTTGGAGGAATTAGCTTCCTAAGTATTTTGAAGAATTAAATTCTTCAATCTCGATTCTTCCTCTAAGTTTTGGATCTGCATGGCAGAATCTTCCCGATGAGAATTAAATTCTCAACTTATGGGGAGATCTGCTTCTGCAGATTTTCAACCAAAGCAAGAACTAAGTCCTTATTCAGAAGAGTTAAACTCTTAGATTGAGAATTAAATTCTCTTTTTATTTTGTGGGAGTTTATAGAATGATCTCTCACCTAGGATTTCTTTCTTTTCCTGAAGAAATCTTTTTCTCTCTCTCCGGAGAATTAAATTCTCTTCTCCTTTTTTTGTTGTTGTTTCTCTCCAGAAAAAATCCAGCAGATGCGCACCGTCCTATTTTTCTTCATCACTGGGACAATGTTGGCGATCCAGTCGGGGTATTGAACTTCTTGGATAAAGCCGGAGTCGATCAGGTTCTTGACCTCGGCGTTGATGCTCATTTCAAGTTTGAGCCGCATCCTTCTTGGTGCTTGTTTGACCGGCTTGACGTTCGTAGATATCGCCAATTTATGCACAGCTATCTCTGGATCTAGCATCGACATCTCGGAATAGTTCTATGTGAAATAGTCTTTATACTGCATGAGCATGTCTTTTAGCGTAACTACCTGTTCTTTAGATAGCAGCTCACTGACGAACGTTGGCCGTGGGTCGTTTGTCGTCCCCAAGTCGATTTTCTTCAGGTTGTCCGCAGTAGTATGTATCCCATCTTCCAATTCTTTTGGCGCCGGTGAAAATTCTGAGATCAACTCGTCTTCATACTCATTTTCGAGGCACCAAGAGAGGTCATCCATGTTCTCGGGCTCTCCTTCCTCAGTTAGCGTTATCACGTGACAGGTACGAGATTGTTTCTAAGACCGATGTTGATCTGGTTCTACGCTCTCCATATACATTGCTTTTGGCACATGCCTTTGTGGTGGGGCTACCCTCCAACTGTTGGATAGAGCGAATCTGCTGAGTTGATATTGGTCTTCGACCCAGTTTTTGAAGGTGAAACAGTCTTCAAGAGGATGTCCTATCGCTCGGTTATAGGAACAATAATCCGGGTTATGAACCTTGTTTGCTTGATCGGGGTGCCGAGACTCCGGAAGTGTCGTCATCTGGTGTTTCATGACAAGGTCAAAGATTCTCTTTGTCTTGTCTTGAGGGAAGGAGTATGCTCGACCCATCTTTTTCATAAGGGACGGACTCTGGCTGACCCTTTCTCAATCGCGTGGCTTCTTAGATCCGCTTTGCCGTTGTCGAACGTTTTTCTCGTTCTTTAACTTTCTTTTGCCTCCACGTCGGGTCTTCTGGATGACGGGCTGGCGACGAAGGGCATCGTCATTCTCCGTAGCCTGCTGAAGGAGGCGCTGCGTCCTGGCTTTCTCGTAAATGGACATTTCACGGTTGTGGTCATCCCGGACCTTTTGACCCACTTCCCTTATTAGCTTGTCCATCTGTTCTTCAAACGACGGACTTGGCATTTTTACGGCAGGATCTCGTTTTGATTCAGCGTCGGCGTCTTTTAAAAGAGCATCCTCTTCTTCATCGAGGTCTTTTATGACATGGCAGCCATGCAACTGCTTCCATTTCTTAGATTGAACATATCCAAGCCCGATCGTTTCCATTCTCCCGTTGGGAAATTTCCGCTGAGTTCCGGGGACGTTCCAGATCCTGTTGTAGAACTGAGCTTGTCGAGTAGTCTGTTTGAAGGGTACGCCTTGGCGCCTCAACAGCCTTTTTAATCCTTCTGAGTAGTATCTGGGCAGACGGATTGGTGGGAGCCCGTCGAGCGCAAAATCGGCACCATGCCAAACTTCTCTTTCAACTTTAGTCTCTGTGGATTGGTAGAATAAGATCGTCTTTTCATCTCTTCGCCTGGGAGGGACGTAGAATGTCTGCAGCTCTTGCACACTATATGTCTCGAGTGCATCAAGCTCTCTGTAGTGCTACCATGGAACCACGGCGATTTGCAAACTCCGTTCATTGCCAGTGAAGGCTTGTATTGATGGCCGAACAGAAAATACCGCATTGACCTCATCTTCAGAGTCGCTGCCGAAGATCAACATAGGGGTAGATGGTCCGGGCTTGTTGTATTAGAGCGGCCCCGAATAGACTATCTCTTCTTCTTCCTCGGTATCGCTTCCGAAGACCGGAATAGTAGTGATAGCTTTTTGCTTGTTCTCCGGTTTATGGCAACTTTTCATGTCTTCGAAGTCTGGTAAGAAGTACTTGGCGTCTTCATATTTGCGGACTTCATTTACGGAGAATGGGTTCAGTTCCCCCATCACTGTGTATTCAAGCCCGTCTTTGAAGTACTTCATACACTGATGATGTGTAGAAGGGATGATGTTATACTCATGTAACCAAGGTCTGCCGAGCAAAACGTTGTAGCGGGTCTTAGCGTCAATGACATGAAACTTGATGTCAGTGACGAGCAGCCCAAAGCGTAACGTCAGTATTACAGACCCGAGCATCCGTGATGACTGGGAGTCAAACCCGGAGATGGTGATTTTATCCCGAACGAGGTGTTTAACGCTCATGCAGATTTCTTTCAGCACCATCACATTTAGGAGGTTGACAGAGGACCCGTTGTCAACTAAAATCTTCCCTATCTTGATGTCATGGCAGTACCCGATGACATACAAGGGACGGTTGTGCTCTCACGTTCCGAGGAGGAGGGATTCATCACTGAAAGTGATGTCAGTTGTGTGAACTTCTTCCAGTTCGTCCGTCATCTTTTCTTCGGCAAGGAAAGCTTGGAATTGGTCGGGCTCTTATAGTGCCTTGATCAAACAATCTCCCGCCTCTTTAGATAGCAGAAGGTCATCGAGAATGCTCAACTGCGAGGGTATCTTCCTCAGGTGTGCCAGAACGTTGTAATCTACCTTATTTTTCTTGGGCGGGTCCTTGGCTGCAAGCTCTTCGACGACTCGGTCATTGAGGGCGATATCTTCAGGAACTTTTTCTTTCCCCTTATCTTTTTTGTTCGATCCCTTGTTTGTGGGTCCGAGATTCTTTTCGGGTAACGTACGATTACGTAGTTGAATGTTCTCGCAGGTCTTCGTCTCTTCTGTTTCGAAGATAGATTCCTTGAAGAGAGGGCTGAGGGCTATTTCTTCGTCAGAATCGCTTCCGAAGGTGAGAACTTGCGATCCCTTGCTATCAACCATATGACAGTTGTTGGCAGTTCTTTTATGCTCATCGGTCGTGCTTCTTTGCTCCCGACGAGTATTACGCTTCAATCGCCTGACGTGTTGTCGGTGGGCAACATATCCCTGCCACCAGTTTTTAAAGGCATTGCACTCTTCGGTGGGGTGCGCAATCTTTTGATAGTATAAGCGGTAGCTAGGATGTACATCCGCTTCGTCAAGGTGTATCCCGCCAGGAGTGTTTCCTTTGGAGGATGGCAGCTTCATTCCTATTGACAGGGCTTTAGCGAATCGTTTCCTCGTTTTAAGCCTGCTTCTGTCTGCTGCGGGCGTGCTTCGATCTGGTTGGAGTGTTTCAACATTTTCGTCTTGTCGCCAACGTTTGACTTTTTCGAATATGTCCATTTCGCGCTCTTGATCGGCTTTGCTTTTCTGACGGGCTTCGTTCAGCAGCAGGTCGATCATCTCGTCAAACAGTTCCAACGGTTTTGGCTTCGATCCTGCCCCCAGCTCCTTTATGTTGTCTTCTAACGCCGAGTGAGCTTTTTTGTTAGTTAACGCCGAATGAGAGACCATATGGCAACTTGCCACATAATCCTCAGATTCTTCTGACGAGTCACCTCCGTCGTTATTGTCGTTATCTCCACTCTCAAGGATATTGTTGAGAAATTCTTGGAGTGTGACCGGGATTCATGCCTTTTGGTTGTATTCCTCCAGCGCGTCAATATGTTTTTGCGGGCCCGTGCGCTTGTCATCAGGCTTCACGGGTTTTTTGGTCTTCTTCTTCTTCTTTGAAAACTTTGACAGCTGGGCATGGGCGTTTTGACTATCGTTACCAATTCTTAGCGTCGGGCGCGGCTTCAGCATTCTCTCAATGATCTCGGGTTCCAGCGGACTTTTCCACCTGATCCCCGGGCATGTTTGGAGATCCTTCATCATTCTTTTCGTTTTGGCAGAAAGCGCGACCTCCCATGGAGCTTCTTCTATAAAAGAGCGCGATGCCCCTGGTGTGTCCACCTTTTTAAGAGCGTGCGGCTGGGGCGGGCTTACTTTCCAATTCTCGGACAATGCGAATTTGCCCTGTTGGTATTGTTCCTCAATCCAGCCTTTGAAGACGAAGCAATCTTCGATTGGATGGCCTACTACTCGGTGATAAGGGCAGTAATTGGGATTGTTGACATCACCGGGCTGCACTGGACGTCTCGGATCCGGCATATTGATAAGCATGTTGTGTATCGCCAGTTCGAACAGTCTCTTTGTTTTCTCCCGTGGAAACGAGTAAGGATGTCTTAACTTTTCGTTAAGGAATCGCCGTCTATCATTTTGGCGATCGGCTGGTTTTGGACCAGTCGGTTGTTGCTGAGCATTGGCGACGAAGGTCGCTTTCTCTTTCCCTTTTTTCATTCCGTGGCTCCGACTTTGAAGAGGAAGGCCTATGGCCCATCTGGTCCATTTGTACCAACTTGTCAATCAAGGCCTGGAAGGTGGTCGGCTTGAAGAACATCATGAATTGAGATATGGTCACCTGCGGATCGAGGGTTCCCACAAACATGCCCACTGCAGGAACCTCTTCTATGCGTTGTTCGCACTTCGACCACAGGTTCCGCCACCGTATCGCATACTAAACCCATGTTTCGCCTGGCTTCATTCTGGCATTGATCAATGCCGTGATTGGGGTGCGTTCGCTGGCGCTTGCGAACCTTTGTGTAAACAGTAGCTCCATTTCTGCAAATGTCTTGACAGAGTCATTCGGGAGCTCGGAATACCATTCGAATGCTGTCTCTGACAAGCTGCCAATAAACTGGCGAAACAGCGGTTTGTCGTCACCCCAGTATTACCGCACAGAGCCCTGAACTGGCGACGTGCTGATGGGGATTACCTGTCCCCTTGTACACGTGAAATTTAGGGATCGTATATCCCGGCGGGTACTTAATTTGATCGTACCAACCCGGATAGGGTCGTCCAGTCTTGACAATTTGTCCAGCGGCTTCGCTCGCCTGGTGAGCTCGTATCTGTTGAGCTATATAGTCGTCAAGGGCGGCTTTGGAGATGGTCTCTTCCTTGGCTGCTGGTAGAGCCGGAAGAGGGTTTGATGTCTCTCCTCTATCGTCTTCAAGGATTACTGGAGGGTCTTCAGCTGGGGGATCCAGCTGTATCATTATCCCGACCTTATCTTGGAATAGAAGCGCCATTTGCTTTATGTTAGCCGCTTGTTCCGCGACCTCTTTGTCTTTCTTCTCTAGCATTCTTCGGAGGAATTCGGCATCGGTTTTCTGTTTCTGATGCTGCTCCGACGATGTTCCCGGGCTTTCTTTTGGCCTAGTGAGTGCGTCCATCTTCGTTAGCATCTCTTGGAACTTCTGCTGTTATTGCTCCTGAGCCTTTGTCACTGACCGTGTGAGTAGTCGATGACTTGTGGAGATACGGCTATCCTCTTTTCCGGACGCCATGTAAATGATGTGCACTATCATGCCCCCGGACATGGGGCGTTTGGATTCAGTACCCTTGAGATTGGTCGTAGACACGGGGATTTTCTCCGGCCTTCTCCTTTGTGGGCGGTCGAAGTTGAGGGGGCTGTTGCAGCAGGCACCCAAGCAGACGACACCTTCTGTGGTACGACAGAGTGGTCCTTCTCTTGTCGAACCATCATCTTCTTCTGTCGGTGGGGGTAGTTTTGGTCAGCTATAGAGTCTTGGACTCTTCGCCAGACCCTATGGATTTTGGAGGATAGCCGCTGAGGAGGCTGTTCTGACTTCGGCTTTGTAACGTTTTCCATAGGTGGAGGAGTCTTCTTCGGTATAGCGGTTGGAGAGTTCTTTCGCACCCTCCTAAGTGGCTCAAAACTGTTCCCAGTTAGAACAGCAATATCGACTTCCACCATTAGAGCTGGCGGAGTTAGTTCAGAAGAGGAACTGCTCCCAGATTTCCTCACTCGGCGCCAGTGGCGACGTCGAGCATGTCTTGCAGATGGGACTGGCTCAGTTATGGGGGTGGCTTCATCATGCCCCCTGTTCTGGTGAAGGGTTGCTGTTGGTGCCAGCCTATCGAAGACCGACGTCCGCTGAGAAGAAACGTCCAACCTGTCGAAGACTGACTTTCGGGCAGGGGAAGCAGCTTTGGTGACTTCTCCTGAAGCAGGAGTTGGAACAGACAGTCTTGTGAAGACCGATCCTTTAGCAGGAGAAGCCCCTTTGACGATTTCCTCTATTTGAGCCGGAATGGCTATCCGCTTTGGGATAACCCCTTCAGGTATTGCAGGCTTCTTCATGGGTCCATTTGAGCTTTGGCCTAGTTTGTTAAAGACCGAGGCGCTGGAATTGGACGACCTGTTGAGAGGGGCCGCGGTAGTGGTGAGCCGATCAAAGACCGACTTCTTTGGAGCTTCTTGTGACGACATTGGGACGCTAAAGCTTGCCGGTGGGATGATGGTCCCAAAGAACAGTCCAGTGGTGGTGTAACACCCGAGCCCAATAATACTATTTCTATTACTAGTTGAGAGTTATACATTGCTTATTCCAATTATCCTGATTTTTTTGGTGTTTATTGCTAAATTTTAACCGGTAAAGTCATTTTGGCACATAACAAATTTTAACTCCTAAAATGAAATTAAAAATATCCATGTTGGCCTACTCGTCGCCACTAGTCGCGTGGTAGCGTCCGCACGTCGAGATTCCGTCCCGTTCGGCTAAACGGGCAAGTTTGGACGACTACGCGCGCGTGCAAGTGTCCGACTTGGGGGCATGCATTTTAATCATTAAACACCTCTTTTCAAAATTTGGAACTCGCTTAAAATCCTATAATTTGAATTTGAAACATTTGGGCGTAACCCGGGCGCGATTTGGAAATGTTTCATGTAGCGCCGAAAATGCCCATTTAATTAAATATCATAAAATTAAAGTATATACGTATATAATCTTCTTAACCGTTAAATCTTTTAAAATCCTTTCAAATCTCCTTTTAAAATTTTCCCCAGCCAATCATCACGAGGGCTTTACCCTCGTGGGCCCCCTTCCTCTCTCTCTCTCTCTCCGTCTCTCTCTATTCTCTTTCTCTCTCTCTCTCTAACAACTTCTCTCTCTCTCTCCTCATATATAATTATCGCAGCCGCCTCCTTCCTCTTCCCCATCGCGAGAAACCCCACGAGAACCTCCAAGCCCTAACCCTAGCCTCCTCGTGCTCGCGCCGCCGACCTCCCCGCGACCTCGCCGTCGCCGTCATCGCCTCCTCAGCCTAGCCGCACCCTCCTACCTCCTTCCTCCGTCTCTTTCCGCGCCTGCACCCAACCCCGACGCCATCGCCAGCCACAGACCTCGCCGTCGCCGCCGCAGCCCCAACACCGACGCCACCACCACCGTTGCCCTCGTCTCCGCCTCCTCTTCCCGGCCTCGACTTTCCCTCCTTCTCCCCGTGCACACGTTGCTGCCGCGACAACCCCGGCCTGCCCCGTGTCTCCGCTGTTCGGCCGGAGAAGTCGCCGGAGACCGTCGTCGTCGTCACCTGCGACACCCTCGGCATCTCTTCATCCCCTGCGCACCAGTCCCCGACCACCTCATCTTCATCCCCACTCTCTTTTCTGTTTCCATACCGCAACCCTAGCCGTCGACTGCAGCTTCCTCGCCGGCGCCCCATCGCCGTCGACCCCGTCGCCGTCGCAACCTTTGCAATCCCGGTAAGCATCTTTATCCTTCCATTCGTGCGAAATCCCCCGCTGATCTTGTTGCGTATATCGTGTTCGCTAACTTCGTTGTTTTGACTTTTGCCGGATTCCGACCGTGCCGTCGTTTGGACCCGACGCTCCAGCGAAGTACCCTGGTCCGTGTGGTCCCGCTGTTCGCTGTTGGGACTCGATCCGTGGCCCGTGCACCCGTCTCGTGTTTTCTGCCGACATTGCATCCGTGCTTTCCGGTTTGCGAAACCGTCGAGACAAGATTTCTTGCTACATGCTACGTTAAACTAATTAAATGTTGACTCACAAACTTGCTATATTAACCAAGTATTGCTACTTGTCTCATTGGACGAAATATGATGTACATTATAATATTGCCACCTAAATCGTATTTTGCCACCGTAACCTTAATAACAACTACCTGCTACTCATTTACTATTTAGAGGATAATAGTCGCACACTTATATCTTTATTGCCTGCTGTTTGTAATATTGCGCTACAATGTGATTATTGCACCCCAAGGGTGCTTGAACCTGTTAATAAGAGAATACAAAGCATCACTGTGTTTACATGGAATAATATTGTTATTTACTGTTCCTGCTGTTGTTCCTTATTCGTTACTATACCTGTATAAGCGTACATTTGATTGCATTACATATTGACCTGATCTTGATACACCTGACACATGTACTGATACCCGGACATGACACCCTATACATACTGACTCAACCTATTGGACTACAACCTGACTTGGGGTCCTCATGGACCATTCCTGCTGTCTATCCAGACATACCTGTTTTACCTGATTCTGGGTTGACATTAATCCTGGACTACTGAATACCTGACCTAACATACATAACTTGGGGGTATGGGGAAATCAAAGGTGAAACCGACTTGTAACTCAACAGTTCGATACTTGTTCTGATCAGTCTTACGGGCTTGGCCTGCCCCGGAGTGATGATGCTGACATCACTCATCCATCCTACTACCTATTACTGCTTAGCGGCACGTCTCGGATTCAGCCCCGAGAACCTTGACCGTGGTCCCGGGCACGCACGGGATACTATTGAGTTACATCGACGATTCATCAATTGATTTCAAAGACTATAGAGTAGAAACCTCATAGGACAGCTTAGTCACCACTGCACATTACCCTGCTCTGTTATTTCTTAGTACTGCTTTATTCATGTTCATACCGCATTGTTTATTACCATGTTTATATTATATACTTGATGACATGACGCGCTGACGTCTGGGTTTTGCATGGCCCAGATTCCGTACCACTGTCGACGACCGAGCAGGAGCACTTCAGCCAGCAGGCTGAACTGTGAGTTCCTTAGGGCTTAGTTTATTTATTTCATTTCATTTCCAGATGTGAGCCCGCATTATGGGACGTACTGTTTATTTATTGTATTGGATCATTTGCTTCCGCACTTATTGTTTATTGATTCTTGTTATTATGGATTTGGACATGTATTAGATTAGTTATTATTTCGTTCTTGATATCTTTACAACCGTAATGTGACTGTGGATGGATATTTCCTACCCACAGGTAGCATGGTTGGCTATGTCACGTGCCCAATCTTGCGTACTCTGGGAAGCGGGGCGTGACATGGTTCTTTTGGTATCAGAGCCATAGGTTAATTGGGTTGATTCTTTGTAGTTGGGTATTGCACCCGATACACGAATCATAATACCCGTGACTAGGAAACATGTCCTTCCACTTTGACCGTTTTACCATCCTTGAATCATTCTTCCGGATCATGTCGACATGCAAACTTACCTTGCATTGTCAACTCGAAAACCTAACTTCTTGTTATCTCTAGGACTTAGGCGACTTGGGTGGAGTTAAGTAATTGGGGCTATGATACCGCGGCATAGCTACAATGCAGTACTCTATTTAAGTATCTTGGAGTTCTAGCCTTGATCTATACTCAGAATCTATCATCATGCTAATGTTGGGTACTTTGATTTCCAGGAATATGGCCGGTCAGAATTTGAAGATGGACCAAAGACGTGCGGTCTTAGCCGCCAGGCGTAGAGTGATAAGGGGATTGCTGGAGAATCTAAAGGAACAGACCGAGCTGGAACCAGCATCTGCACTAAAACAAACGTCTGTACGTAGAAGTATTCCGGTGAACAGGCGCAGCGTAGCACCAATGAAGAAAACAAGTGTGGGTGATCGGAAAGGGAGCGTGATTTGTAACTACTGCCATGTACCCGGACATGTGCGAAAGGAGTGTCGTAAGAGGCTGGGACTCTGTTTTAGATGTGGAGCGGCAGATCACGCCGTTAGTGCTTGTCCGTCGAAGCTTCGTACGAGGGATGATACTCAGAAGCCTCCGCAGAGACCGTTCCAAGGGCAGAGACAGTTGACTCAAGGATCTATTCAGGCTCGAGCTTTCACGTTGACAGCTGAGGAAGCTAAGGCATCAGGAGAAGGGGTTTCAGGTAGTTTACTCGTTCATGGTTTTTCCGCATTGGCATTATTTAACTTCGGAGTATCCCACTGTTTTATGTCGTCCAAATTTATAACTACACACTCGATTACCTGCACGACCCTGTCTAGTTTCTGGGACATACACACTGGGAATGGGAAAATCATAGCTAGTAAGGAATGTAAAGATTGTACAGTTGTTGTTTGCGGACGGGAGCTTTTTGCGGATTTCTTGGTGATAGATACGGGCAGTTATGAAGTAGTCTTGGGAATGGATTTTATTGGCACTTTCCACGCACACATCGATTGTAGGGCAAGGAAAGTAATTTTCCAGATTTCCGGACACCCTGAGTTTACTTTCGTTGGAGGAAGCAGCTCCGTCGGGCCAGTCGAGTTTAGGGCTAGGCCGACAAACAGTGTTCTTGCGACAATGGAAGCGGATAGTAATGAAGAGCCGGTAGTTGTTCGTGACTTTATGGATGTGTTTGAAGATATATCAGGCTTACCGCCGAAGCGAGATGTGGAGTTTGCGATTGACCTTATTCCTGGTGCAGCGCCAGTATCAAAATCTTATTATCCGATGGCACCGGTGGAATTGGAAGAAGTTAAGAAACAAGTTGGTGAATTACTCGAGAAAGGTTGGATTCGAAGCAGCAACTCGCCTTGGGGAGCTCCAGTTCTTTTAGTAAAGAAGAAGGATGGCACGAGAAGGATGTGCATTGATTATCAAGAATTGAATCGAGTGACTATTAAGAACAAGTACCCGATCCCTCGCATTGGAGAACTTTTTGAGCAGCTTAGTGGCGCGAGGGTATTCTTGAAACTGGATTTGCGATCAGGATATCATCAGGTCCGAGTAAAAGCAGAAGACATTTGCAAGACGGCGTTTCGAACTCGATATGGACATTTCAAGTATCTAGTGATGCCCTTCGGAGTGACGAATGCGCCGGCAATATTCATGGATTTGATGAACAGGGTCCTTTCACCATACCTGGACCAGTTTATTGTGGTATTCATTGACGATATTCTGGTGTACTCGAAGAGTCCGGAGGAGCATGCTGAGCATTTAAAGATCGCACTGCAGACGCTGAGACAGGAAAAAAATTATTCGCGAAGATGAGTAAGTGCGAATTCTGGCTGGAAGAAGTGAAGTTTCTGGGGCACGTCGTGTCGGGCATTGGAATCGCCGTCGATCCCGAAAAGATTGCAGCAGTTCGAGATTGGCCTATTCCAAAGAATGTTGCGGAGATAAGAAGTTTTCTTGGACTCGCCGGATACTACAGGAGATTTGTGGAGAACTTCGCTCGTTTGGCAGAGCCGTTAACCAAGCTTACGCGCAAGGAGGTACTGTTTGTTTGGACGGATGGTTGTGCATTGGCCTTCGAGGCGTTGAAGCAGAAGTTGATAACCACCCCTATCCTAACTGTACCGGATAATTCAGGAGGACTGGTGATTCGCAGCGACGCATCTGGAAAAGGATTGGGATGTGTTTTAATGCAGAATGGGAAAGTCGTCGCTTACGCATCGAGACAACTGAAGACTCATGAGAAGAATTATCCGACTCATGACTTGGAGCTTGCAGCCGTGATTTTCGCCCTGAAGATTTGGAGACACTACCTTTTGGGCGAGAGAGTCGAAGTCTTTACAGATCACAAGAGTTTGAAGTACGTGTTCACTCAGAAAGAGTTGAACATGAGGCAACGCAGATGGTTGGAGCTGATGGCCGACTACGACCTTGACCTTAAGTACCATCCGGGAAAAGTTAATGTCGTGCCGGATGCGCTAAGTCGGTTACCAGCAATTCAGTTATTAACTGCACAAAGGGAGATCATTGCGGATTTTCGGAGATTTGATTTGGAGGTTGTGCTACCACATGCTACGGGACAGTTAATGCAGTTGCAAGTACAGTCGTCCTTAGTTGGGAAGATTAAAGCGGCACAATCGCAGGATCCTAGACTGCAAAAGTTTCGAGAGCAGGTTGAAGCCGGACTACGGACTGATTTACTGATCCACGAAGATGGTTCGTTGAGGTATGGTAGCCGTGTGTGTGCGCCAAAAGGAGATGTGCGTGAAGAGCTTATGAAGGAGGCACACAGTTCAGCTTACGCTGTACATCCAGGAGGGACAAAGATGTACCGAGATATTCGACAGCACTTCTGGTGGGAAGGTATGAAACGGGAGATTGCTCGCTTCGTGGCTAAGTGCTTGGTGTGTCAGCAAGTCAAGGCTGAACACCAAAGGGTTGCCGGTTTATTGCAACCACTTCCGATTCCTCAGTGGAAGTGGGAACATATAACCATGGATTTCGTGACGGCTTTACCGCGGAGTCCAAAGGGCAATAATGCAGTATGGATGATTGTCGATCGGTTGACCAAGACGGCTCACTTTATTCCTTTTCGGGTTGGTCAATCGACAGAGACTTTGGCAGAGCGGTACATGCAGGAGATTGTCAGGTTGCATGGAGTGCCGGTAAGCATCGTGTCCGATCGGGACACTCGGTTCTTGTCACACTTCTGGAAGAGTTTACAAGAAAGTTTGGGGACTCGATTGAAGTTTAGCACAGCTTATCATCCTCAGACTGATGGGCAGTCGGAGAGAACGATCCAGACCCTTGAAGATATGTTGAGAGCATGCATGTTGGACTTCAAAGGTTCTTGGGAAGATCATCTACACCTGGTGGAGTTTTCATACAATAACAGCTTCCAAGCGACTATTCAGATGGCTCCGTTTGAAGCATTGTATGGTCGTAAGTGTCGTTCACCTGTTTGTTGGGATGACGTTGGTGAACGAAGGTTACTAGGACCAGATTTGGTGATACAGACAGTCGAGATGGTGAATACAATCAGGAAGCATATGAAGGCAGCTCAAGACAGACAGAAAAGTTGGGCCGACACGTCAAGAAGACCTCTAGAGTTCGCCGTGGGTGATTTGGTATTTCTGAAGATATCACCGACTAGAGGGGTGATCCGCTTTGGGAGTCGGGGAAAGCTTAGCCCTCGATTCGTTGGACCCTTCGAGATATTGAAGCGTGTTGGAGAGGTAGCGTACCGGTTGGCGTTACCACAGTCATTAGCAGGACTGCACGATGTGTTCCATGTGTCTCAACTACGGAGGTATGTTCGCGATTAGACTCACGTCTTGGATCATTCGGAGTTGACCGTACGGGAGGACCTAACTTTTGAGGAGCGACCAGTTGAAATCAAGGATCGAAGAGAAAAGGTTCTTAAGAACAAGGTTATCCCTCTTGTGCTAGTTTCTTGGGGTGACCGATCGCATGGAGAGTCCACTTGGGAGCGAGAAGACGAGATCCGGCAGAAATTTCCTCACCTTTTCCAGTAGTTAGATATCTTGTATTCTCGGAATTTCGAGGACGAAATTCTTTTGTAGTTGGGTATGATGTAACACCCGAGCCCAATAATACTATTTCTATTACTAGTTGAGAGTTATACATTGCTCATTCCAATTATCCTGATTTTTTTGGTGTTTATTGCTAAATTTTAACCGGTAAAGTCATTTTGGCACATAACAAATTTTAACTCCTAAAATGAAATTAAAAATATCCATGTTGGCCTACTCGTCGCCACTAGTCGCGTGGTAGCGTCCGCATGTCGAGATTCCGTCCCGTTCGGCTAAACGGGCAAGTTTGGACGACTACGCGCGCGTGCAAGTGTCCGACTTGGGGGCATGCATTTTAATCATTAAACACCTCTTTTCAAAATTTGGAACTCGCTTAAAATCCTATAATTTGAATTTAAAACATTTGGGCGCAACCCGGGCGCGATTTGGAAATGTTTCATGTAGCGCCGAAAATGCCCATTTAATTAAATATCATAAAATTAAAGTATATACGTATATAATCTTCTTAACCGTTAAATCTTTTAAAATCCTTTCAAATCTCCTTTTAAAATTTTCCCCAGCCAATCATCACGAGGGCTTTACCCTCGTGGGCCCCCTTCCTCTCTCTCTCCGGCTCTCTCCGTCTCTCTCTATTCTCTTTCTCTCTCTCTCTCTAACAACTTCTCTCTCTCTCTCCTCATATATAATTATCGCAGCCGCCTCCTTCCTCTTCCCCATCGCGAGAAACCCCACGAGAACCTCCAAGCCCTAACCCTAGCCTCCTCGTGCTCGCGCCGCCGACCTCCCCGCGACCTCGCCGTCGCCGTCATCGCCTCCTCAGCCTAGCCGCACCCTCCTACCTCCTTCCTCCGTCTCTTTCCGCGCCTGCACCCAACCCCGACGCCATCGCCAGCCACAGACCTCGCCGTCGCCGCCACAGCCCCAACACCGACGCCACCACCACCGTTGCCCTCGTCTCCGCCTCCTCTTCCCGGCCTCGACTTTCCCTCCTTCTCCCCGTGCACACGTTGCTGCCGCGACAACCCCGGCCTGCCCCGTGTCTCCCCTGTTCGGCCGGAGAAGTCGCCGGAGACCGTCGTCGTCGTCACCTGCGACACCCTCGGCATCTCTTCATCCCATGCGCACCAGTCCCCGACCACCTCATCTTCATCCCCACTCTCTTTTCTGTTTCCATACCGCAACCCTAGCCGTCGACTGCAGCTTCCTCGCCGGCGCCCCATCGCCGTCGACCCCGTCGCCGTCGCAACCTTTGCAATCCCGGTAAGCATCTTTATCCTTCCATTCGTGCGAAATCCCCCGCTGATCTTGTTGCGTATATCGTGTTCGCTAACTTCGTTGTTTTGACTTTTGCCGGATTCCGACCGTGCCGTCGTTTGGACCCGACGCTCCAGCGAAGTACCCTGGTCCGTGTGGTCCCGCTGTTCGCTGTTGGGACTCGATCCGTGGCCCGTGCACCCGTCTCGTGTTTTCTGCCGACATTGCATCCGTGCTTTCCGGTTTGCGAAACCGTCGAGGCAAGATTTCTTGCTACATGCTACGTTAAACTAATTAAATGTTGACTCACAAACTTGCTATATTAACCAAGTATTGCTACTTGTCTCATTGGACGAAATATGATGTACATTATAATATTGCCACCTAAATCGTATTTTGCCACCGTAACCTTAATAACAACTACCTGCTACTCATTTACTATTTAGAGGATAATAGTCGCACACTTATATCTTTATTGCCTGCTGTTTGTAATATTGCGCTACAATGTGATTATTGCACCCCAAGGGTGCTTGAACCTGTTAATAAGAGAATACAAAGCATCACTGTGTTTACATGGAATAATATTGTTATTTACTGTTCCTGCTGTTGTTCCTTATTCGTTACTATACCTGTATAAGCGTACATTTGATTGCATTACATATTGACCTGATCTTGATACACCTGACACATGTACTGATACCCGGACATGACACCCTATACATACTGACTCAACCTATTGGACTACAACCTGACTTGGGGTCCTCATGGACCATTCCTGCTGTCTATCCAGACATACCTGTTTTACCTGATTCTGGGTTGACATTAATCCTGGACTACTGAATACCTGACCTGACATACATAACTTGGGGGTATGGGGAAATCAAAGGTGAAACCGACTTGTAACTCAACAGTTCGATACTTATTCTGATCAGTCTTACGGGCTTGGCCTGCCCCGGAGTGATGATGCTGACATCACTCATCCATCCTACTACCTATTACTGCTTAGCGGCACGTCTCGGATTCAGCCCCGAGAACCTTGACCGTGGTCCCGGGCACGCACGGGATACTATTGAGTTACATCGACGATTCATCAATTGATTTCAAAGACTATAGAGTAGAAACCTCATAGGACAGCTTAGTCACCACTGCACATTACCCTGCTCTGTTATTTCTTAGTACTGCTTTATTCATGTTCATACCGCATTGTTTATTACCATGTTTATATTATATACTTGATGACATGACGCGCTGACGTCTGGGTTTTGCATGGCCCAGATTCCGTACCACTGTCGACGACCGAGCAGGAGCACTTCAGCCAGCAGGCTGAACTGTGAGTTCCTTAGGGCTTAGTTTATTTATTTCATTTCATTTCCAGATGTGAGCCCGCATTATGGGACGTACTGTTTATTTATTGTATTGGATCATTTGCTTCCGCACTTATTGTTTATTGATTCTTGTTATTATGGATTTGGACATGTATTAGATTAGTTATTATTTCGTTCTTGATATCTCTACAACCGTAATGTGACTGTGGATGGATATTTCCTACCCACAGGTAGCATGGTTGGCTATGTCATGTGCCCAATCTTGCGTACTCTGGGAAGCGGGGCGTGACAGGTGGCCTAAGTCACCTGTTCCACTGGCATGGCGAAGATGGAGGCCGCTTGGGGCCCATAGGTCACTCCTTCGGCGATGACGAAGTGGGAGTTGTTGTTGCAGCTGGTGCAGTTGGAAGCCATTTTCTCTGCACGGGAGTAAGACACCAAATCTTAGTACCTCGAATCCAGGGGCAACCACATTAAACCGCGATTCATTCGCGAACACGACACACGAAGTGTGGAGTGGAAAGAGAAAAAGGTCCCAGCCGGCGTGCCAGAATCTGTTTATCGCCGAAAACTGGGAAGACAAACGTCTTGCCTGAATTTGGGGGGGCAGATGCTATTTGGTTTTATCCGTCCACTTCTCCGAAGATGCCAAGTTGACTTATAGCACCGTGTATCGGAGGTTTAGACGGATGCGGCCGTTGTAGCAGACTTCGTCAGATTCCCCCTCGTGTACGCGGGGTTTTTGATTGTGGGGACGCTCTTCCCTGCAGGCGCAAGCCCCTGCAGTTAATTACGCTACCGCATCACGGTAACCACTTTCTCCTTCTCCAGATGGTCACTTCGTGTCGTGTATGTTTGTTTTATTTTTGGTTGCCTGTGGATTTTATACGAAGACTAATTTATGTTGTCGCCCGTAGGGCGTGGATTAGTCCAAATCCGTATTTTCTTAGATTTGGGTTTGGGTTGGTTTAAGTACTGTTGGTTTTATTTTAGACTAAGGCCGACTTAAATGTTTGTTGAGGATACGTTAGTCTAATTTTAGACTAAGATCTACTCAACAGGATTTTGGGATCATTTAGATCCAACGAAAAAGTATTTGGACTCTGTCGTTTTAGTTTAGGGACGTTGCGGTCCATAAGTTTAAGGACATCATAGTCCATGGAGTTTAAGGACATCATAGTCCATGTTTAAAGACATCATAGTCTGTAGGGTTTAAAGACGTCATAGTCTGTGGGGTTCTGGTTTAGCCAATTTAGGGATGCACCAAAAGTTATTGGTTATTAGAACCCTCCACCTCTCTGAAGACGTAGAAGAATTACAACGACACGTATCAAAGGTATGGAGAGATATACCCTTGAACCAGTGAATGTTCATCAAAGATTTGATAATCTTGTTTGGGACCGAGTCCAATAAAGAGCGCATGGGCTCAGTTGATTATGAGTTTGGCCAACTTGGGCTGAGCCCACCGAGTCTCTGTCATTTCTTTTTATAAAGTATACTTGTTAGGACATAGTTCTTTCTTTATGCACATACTTCTAAACATTTATTGGGGTACTGACACCCACTTTCATTTTGTTTTTTGTTAAGTGTTGAACACTCTTTATAGCGCAGAGCGCTTTATATACAGAGCGCTTGGCGCTGAGCGCCAGACTTGAAGCGCTAAGGCGCTTCTTCTGAAATAGCGCTCACGTAGGGAGCACGTGGAGCGCTTCTTTTAAAATAGTGCCCACGTGAGGAGCACATGGCGCGCTTGGCGCTGAGCGCCAGACTTGGAGCGCTAAGGCGCTTCTTATAAAATAGCGCCCACGTGAGGAGCACGTGGCGTGCTTGGCGCTGAGTGCCAGACTTGGAGCGCTTCTTTTAAATTGGAGCGCTAAGGCGCTTCTTATAAAATAGTGCCCACATGAGGAGCACGTGGCGCGCTTGGCGTTGAGCGCCAAACTTGGAGCGCTTAAAGCGCCTCTTTTAAATTGGAGCGCTAAGGCTCCTCTTTGGCGGCTCTGATTAATTATGTGCTATGAGAATTAAATTCTCGGTTTATAAGAGGCTTTGTCTCATGGATCTAAGAACCGAGTTCTTCTTTTTGTGAAGAGATGTTTTGATCTCTTCTGTTTTTTGTGAAAGACTTGGTCTTATAGATCTGTGATCTAGAAAAAGAACTAAGTTCTTCTGATGTGAGAGTTGAACTCTCAAATATGGAGGAGATGTTATGATCTCTCTTCTTTTTATTTACCTTGAAGAAAATTTCTTCTTCTTAGAGCTTGCTCTTCTCTTTTTTTCTGAGAACTTGAAGTTTATGGGGGAGTTCTTCTCTACAAGACTTGAAGTCTTGAGGCTTTTATATAGTGGATGCTGATTTGTTGAATCAGTTAAAGAAATCTCTCATTGAGAGATTTCCAACTGATTTGGGGGTGTTTCCCACCATTGGATATTTGATCCAAGGGCTTCTGTTTTACAGAAGACATCTTTCTTCTTAATAACAAGATTGGGAAAATATTTTCCTATACAGAGATTGTTCTGTATCTTGGTAATTTTTAGTCACCGTTGGATTTTTGATTCAATGGTGCTATGATTTACAGAGCACCATCTTTCTTATTTGGAAAGATTTGAGGAGTATTTCCTCAACAGAATTTAATTCTATAATTTGATGATTTATTCATCTCAGTTGGATCTTTGATCCAATGGTGGAGAACATTTAGTTCTAGCGCTTGGCGCTCTCGTGCTTTGCACGTGAGGCGCTGCCTCAGAGTCTTTGACTCTTAGTGCTGGCGCACTTGGCGCTGGCGCTCTCGTGCTTTGCACGTGAGGCGCTGCCTCAGAATCTTTGACTCTTAGCGCTCGTGATTTGCACGTGAGGCGCTGCCTCAGAGTCATTGTCTTTTAGCACTGGCGCTCTTGGCGCTAGCGCTCTCGTGCTTTGCACGTAAGGCGCTGCCTTTTTACTGAAGGTGTCTTTTCGCCTTCTTTCTCTGCTTTTCCTGAGTCAAACTTCTCTTTCCCAATGCATTCTCTTAACAGAGCTTGGAAACGGTTCCATCTTGCACAAAATTTTCTGTGCCAAGACTTAAATGTCTATCTTTATAATTTGAAGCAATACTTCTCTTCTCTCTCACTTTCAGAGAATTGTTTTAACAGAGAAGAGCTATGGCTTGTAATCGTCCACATGCTCGCCGGCAACTATGGGAGGTGCCTATTGAGGAAATCGTTTCTCGTTTTTCTGTACGCTTGGTGGACCATTCTCTTACGGATGACCAATGCGATACGGTGCTGTACGAGCTCTTGACTCGTAGAGGATTTCTTCTCCTCATTGGCTCCATTTGGCTTCGGATGGTCTTCTTGTCCGTGCTCGATGACATCCTTCCTCCTCCAGCGGAGATGACTCCGGCAATGCTTGACGCCGCAGAGGACAAGATTGAGTGCTTTCACGAGGCACTTTTGATTACCACAGCTCTGAGGGATCACTCTGTTCAGTTGCTAAGCCAGATACGGGCTCAACGGGTCTTCATGTCTGCCTTCGCTGATGGACACGGTGCTGACCAATAGGAAGCGACTGTTCGTGAAGATCGCCGTTTTGACATGGTGGAGAAGACAGAGAGAGAGTTAGATAATTTTATCCATAGTTTTGTGAATCCTTGGACTTTCGATCCCATGTTTGGTGATCTATTCCTGTAGAATAAAATGTTCAATTAAATGATTTCTTTTTTTTGTCGTTGACCACCAAGTGCTCCCTTTTTAACTCATGTTCTTCCTTTGATCTATGCATGTGCGTATATGAATGAGTCTAGTTTCACACATTTCTGTAAACGAAATTTAAACCGGTATAAACAGGCACAAATAGCTCTTGGCCGAAGATTTTGGTGAGAACAATCTTGAATATGAACTTGCATATTTTTTATATTCATGGATTCGACCAAGACCTGTTAACTTGAACTATACACTACAATACGCGGGGATAAAGGAGTAGATTGGTATGGAACGTATATCGTGGTATGAGAGGTCATTTTAAAAGACACCTACATGAATTCACGTGTCGTTGTCCCTGAGTTATGACGGGGACTTGTATTACATGTTACCATAGTCCACGGGTAAGATGGACTCCTCTCGTATACATGAATATCTTCTTTACCAAACTACAAACAACCACGTTAGAATAGCAATCTTATACCTGTAAATGAACATGCTTAGATACTCTCATATTCAACCTTACATGTTCACTTTTACTTGGTTTCTATTCACTTTATATACTATCAATCATCCTCATTTACTTCTTTTGGAGACTTACCGAGCGCTAGTTACTAATGACATTCCACTCTATTTCTTTTCTTTGGAATGTTCGTTAGGGGGACCGGACTCTAAGGAGATAGAGCCGAGCCCGGAGGATTTGGACCAGTTTGCTGCTCACCCTGATTACTAGCTCCTGCCTGCACTTACTTTCAGTATGTCATTGTTTATATTATTGTATCTTTTTATTCCAGACAGTTTTAATTAAAGTTGAATGTAAATAAAGTTGCTGTTGCATTTTATTACTCTTGTTATTCTTGCACCTTGTTATATTGCTTATTTACGCTTAATGCATTTTCATAGTAAATATGTTACGGGCTTGCCACGTCACCGTTTCTGTGTGCTAAGAAGTGGGACGTGACAGGTTTTGTTGGTGGCCCATACAGATCAGTTCTGCATGAAGTCTTAAGCAATATATCACAATAATTATAAGAAATCAGCAACTATACATTCTTTACATTTCAAATTTCTTGAATTTATCCTTATCTGTCTTTTCTATCGAGGTGATGGATTCTCCAAACAACACCAGCACCAACGTCAATGGAAACACACCACCGCCTACCTTATCACCTCCCCCTACCATTGCTGCATCCATCAACGAACATACGATGCTTCTGAATGCCACCAAGAGTCTTCTGGAGGGCCAGCAGCGGCAGACTGCTATTCTTATGAACCGTCCTGAAGCCGAAGCACCTGGAGTAAAGCAATTCCGGGCGTTGCATCCAAAGAACTTCTCAGGGAAAGAGAATTCTCTTGAAGCTGAAGAATGGGCTCAAAGTATCGAGGACGGCCTTGCAGCAGCGCAGATACCAGACATAGCTTGGGTTCGTGTGAAAAATTTTTAGCTTACGGACAACACAAGAGTTTGGTGGAAAACCGAGGAAAGCAGTCTTGTACAACCAATAGAGTGGAAGACGTTCCGCGACCTATTCTATGCGAAGTTTTTCCCCCAGACTGCCCGTTTTGATATGGAATAACAGTTCATCCACCTACAATAATCCTCTATGTGGGTAAAATCAGTAGATGAATATGATGCCGAATTCATCATGCTTAGCAAGTAAAGAATTCGTCTTAAATTCTGTTCCATAAAACACGTAACTGTCCTGACATCAATATCATATTTGGTTCGCGGCACACCTGATCCCTAACGATGAGATTTGGGCTAGACGATTTCAATAAGGCTTAGACCTGGAAATTCAAGCGGCTTTAGCTGCATGCGACTGTCCGACTCATAAACTTGCTCTGAAGGCAACACACCGTTATGAAGCCGTGGTCAAGAAGAAGGGTAAGCCGTAAGCAGCCAGAAACAAACGCCCCGGATAACAGGAGGTGATATAGCCCCTGAAAGATTCCTTGTTCTCACTCTTGATAGCGAACAAGTAGTCGACCGACCTCTTCAGCTTTCGGTTGCCGACGAAGTGGCTAAGAAGCTGAGTAGCCAACTCGTCGAAGGTTGAGATTGAGCGCGGATTCAGGCCGCGGAACTAATCTCGTCCAGCCCGGATGAGAGTGGTGGGGAATGCTCGGTACTAAGCCGTGTCTGAGTTATCTTGAAAGCTCATGCCCGCAGTGAACGCGTCCAAGTGGTCTTTTGGGTCAAACTTCCCGTCGAAGAGAGCCACTTTGGGCGGTTTGTTCCGGGATGAGACCCGCTTCCTCAGTAACTGCTCGATGAAAGGCTTCGTGAGAGAGTCCATGTCACGCCCCGCTTCCCAGAGTACACTAAGATGGGCATGTGACATAGCCAACCATGCTACCTGTGGATAGGAAAAATCCCTCCACAGTCACATTACGGCTGTAGAGATATCAAGAACAGGAAAGTAAACTAAACTATCTAGTACATGTCCATGAGCCAGAATGAATGAGTCAAGAAATAATGATATGCGGAAGCAAAAGATACAATAATGAAACACCTGGAAAGTAAAACTACATACCGACAGGAACTTCACCGCTCGGTCTAACAGCGGCAATACTCCTGATCAGTCTGCAACAAAGGTAGAAGGATCTGGGCCATGCAAAACCCAGACGTCAGCGCGTCATAACATCAAAAAACAATATGTAAACAGGGTAGCAAGACATGCAAGTATAATCATAAATAGTAAAGCAGGTGTAAAGCAATCTAAATCAGGGCAGTGAAAGGTAGCGTGCAGTGAGTAAACTAAACTGGTCAATTGGTGTTGGAGATAGTGCCCTCATAGTCAATTATTGGATCACGGGTACGCGATTGCAATGGTTGCGGAGGACCTATACCGGTAGGACAGTCTTACTCAAGATGATAGTATGCTATCTGGTTTGCCTTTATCAGTCGTGTACATGTTCAGGTGACTGATTGCATGTTACACTTTGATAGAGCCCTTAGGATCTTGCTTTACTACCAACAGTATGATGGCGATCATATACGTGAGAGTTGGGTAGTTTATACGCATATCCTTAATTGTGGTCCCTAGTCGTGGGAGTTTCGAGACAGGGCATCGATACTCCGGAGTAGACTAGTGTGTACAGTCGAGACCCCGACGAGGGGCGGTGGCCGGTCTCACAAGCCACTGGTGTCAGTTGGATCACCTAAGATGTATACAGGTGCTCATTGGGTTATGAGTACACCGGACAGGACTCGCCGGGAATCTGCTAGTTAGTATTATATCTACCGTCAGATAGCAGTTCCCTGGTGACATGTGTACAGGTTAGTTCATCGACCTGAGGTCGTCATTTGTCTCGTGTGAGTTCCCACTGTGCTTTGATTTCTACCCTACCACGGCTCAAAGGAGTCGTGCAAACAGGTAGCTTTTGGGTACAGTCCCGAGCCATATGGAGGCACGTGAGCGGATCGGCAGGGGATTCGTCTCTCCCGGTATTGGGGGCGAGGTCGTGCTATGTCTAGGAGAGCCATTACATAAAGTCCATGGCCATGGCAGGAGATTTACTGGTAGGTACTCCAGTAGTATCTCAGGGTGTTATTGGGCTTCACTCCGACACGACTTATACTGCTATTGGGGGTCTGACGTTACTAGCCCCCTAGGCAGATATGCGATACTCATTGACGAACGGACCGGACTGTATATACATTGTCACTGTTAGGCTCAGTAGGGTTTCTGGATGAGTTCGCTCATCGGCCTCCCTTGAGTTCGCTCATCAGCCTCCCTTGAGGTCAGTCCATGGGCAGCCGTTACGCATAGCTAGTGCCGCTGACGGTTTGTGGTTAAACCCACTGCCAGGGTACTGACGAGTCATTAGAGTCCCCTACAGACAGTTTCCCAAGTTCGGGCGAAACGTTGTAGAGGCCGTATGGTATTATGGCAGGGTTCGGAAAATGCACGTGCGTTTACGCACGTGTTATTTTTCGGGCAGATAATACTGGTCGGCTTTGGTTTAAGCCGGATCCGAGTATTATATTGAGTAGGCATAATATCTTTGTCTCAGTTGCATTTGTATTCGGTCGTAATACAAATGCGGGTATATTTATACAGTTTCGGGGTTATCCTGAAAGTTGTTTCAGGATCACTTTTGGAAGTTGCCAGTTTCCAGTTTTCTATCAGCCGTCTTTTAACATTCGGTTAAAGACGGATTTATCTTTTCTTCAGATAAGAGTGAGTCATCATTCTAGAAGGTTCTAGAAGTGATGAAGTGGCTAATGACTCATCTTGACATTAATGGTTGCATTAATGACTTGATGAGGTGTATTAGTGATTCATGCTTTTGCTTTAAAGCTTCTTGTTTTCTTAAAGATATTTTGAGTGAGAAGCTTTTTGCTTAAGGTCACCACTTGCTCCTACGGTCACCTCCCTCCATCATATAATGTGGCCAGCCCTCTCTCTCCTCCTCACTTCACTTGATGTTTCATTTTGGTTAGAAAAGATTATGATAGTATTCGGGGTGTATGGAATTTTACAGTTCATTTCATTCCATCACCCGATTTCCATGGCAACTTCATTAACCGATCGTCCACGGATTTGGACGAAGTGAGACAAAGTCATCTACTCATTCTCTACATCATTCTTGGTCGTCTCTTTTAGCAAACTTGACGATCGAGTTGCCTCAAGTCAGAGGCGGGAGCCCGTTTAAAGAATCGGTGATGTGGTGCCACCTCGACGAAGGAATTGGAGATCGACGAGATCGGAGCAGCCGCAACGGAGCGTGGGATGATGGTTAAAGAACGAAGGACTCGGATCGTTCGGTATAACCTTTCTACACTCTTTACAGTTTGTTAGTTTAGCAATAATGGCAGATCCGGGTTAAAGTATACGATAGCGCCAGTTTAAAAGTTTTTGTTCCGCATTTGGCGTCTATAGACTGCCGGGGCGCTAGCGTAGACTTACAGTGGTATCAGAGCCTCACCATTTTGCTATACTAACTTGTGCTAACGCGTTTAAAACATCGATCGAACCGGAAATCAAAAATCGCAATTTCTTCACTTGACAGTTTCTGTTAATTTTTAAACTGGTCAAAATGACATTTGGACCATACCAGAAAATCAAGCAGGCTTTTTTAGGAATACTGCAGAAATTCGACGAAGCAATTCTACTGTTCCGCCGCGGATCCGCGGTCCAAGCATGGTTTTTGCCGCGGAACCGCCGCAGGAAAGTGGCTTCACTCTTCCAAATTTCTACAGTGCATTCTATGATGGAAATTGGGATTTTTGGTATATATCGTTTGGGCCCAGGTTTTGTTACTGTTCACCAGTAAGTCGTGGGGCCCACTTTTTGATATTTGGTCGATCGAAATTTAAACATGTTAGTTTACAGTGCTTACATTATATCTCCGACCGGAAATGTCATTTGATCGGTAAACCGCGTCTGATTGCTATAGTTCTTTTAGACGGGTTTGCGAACGTGACATTCGCGTTGATGTTCTGTGTTGTGCTGTGATGTTGCGGATTTGTCGTGGTGGATAGCAGTGTGCAATGGTTGTACAGTTTGTGTTTATTTGTACATTTGATATTGCGGGGCGAGCGTCCAACTTGTGGACTGCCGTCACTGCCTGTTGTATAATATTCTTTTGGGGCACGACCAGGTTGCGGTCGATGTACCTATTGTACTATTTTTCATTACTGTACTAGGTTTTACCTCGCGACGGAGTGCACAGATAGCCGGGTTCTGGGGGGCAACGGGTCCGCATCTCATGGCTTTGAGAGGCAGAGGGGTCCCACTCTAGAATTGGCAGACTATTCGCCGCACTCGTAGGGGGTACAGGTTGACCCAAGGAGGGGTGCTCAAGCTACCGGATTCCGTGAAGTGCTGGGTGGTCCATTCACTATGCTGTAGGGGGCTGCCTCGCTTCAGGTTTTGGCGGGTAACTTGCCGCACCCGTAGGGGTCTAGGTTTCATTGCACAGGCTATCCACACGACAGGGGAACGTCGAGTTTCAGCAGCGGCTCTGTGAAACTCGGGGATCCCAGATTATCTGTATTGTTCTGTGATGCTTATTACTTTTCTGTAATGTTGCATATTATCACGCCTGGAGCGATTATTGTATATTGGTTTATATACTATTAGATGTTGTATATGTTTTACACCCGCGCTAGTCCAGTCCCCGCTCTGTCGTTAGTTAAGTAACCTAACGGGTGATGACGGGACCCAGCGACGAATGCGGATGGCATATACGTACATTTTATTTTCGTTCTTTTCTGGTGTGATCGATTGATGGGACTGCATTGATTCTGATCAATGCAAAGTAAAACAAACCAATTTACAGTTGTTGGAACAAATTTAAAAAGTGTTATTGCAAAGACGTTTCCTTTTGTTATGCATAGCGGTATTCAGTGGAATATCCTGCACCTCATTCGACGGGGCAATGGCCGATATCCCTTCACCGGGACTGACCCCTTGGACAGAAGTTTGCGTTAGCGTAATAACTTCACTATAGTCGATTACAAGTTGCTTTGCATAGCGGTATTCAGTGGAATATCCTGCACCTCATTCCACGAGGAAAGAGCCGAGATCCCTTTACCGGGAGTGACCTCTTTAGCAAAAGGTTTTCGCCACTATATTTTAAAAAGCTATCAGGTTCCTTCAGCGATATCAAGTTCACTACGCTAAAGGTTTTTCGCCAAAAACCAGCCGTAGCCCTCCGTCACTTCTTTTGGGTATTCAGTAGTATTCAAGCTATGCATTTTAGCCAAAGTTAAGTCATAGTGTTTGGTAGCTGCTGGGTATTCAATTGTTGCATAGATAGATGAGTTAGTTTGGGACAGTCGTTCTGCCGATTGGCCAAAGTCAGGGGCATGTGCGGATGGGTTCAAATTGACAAGATAGTGACGGGTAGAACTTGGCATGTGACTTATGACACTTTGACCAAAGCCAAGGTTATAAGAGCATGGGGCAAAAATCATATCGGGAGTTTCTAAAGAAACTGAAACTTGCCAAGTATGCGCATACCTTCTGGAGTATGAGTAACGTGGATGCATTCCATCACGTTATCATGCGATGAGAGTTGGATCCCAATTCCCACTGATGAGTTGGTTTACTCTTCGGGTGATCCCGATTGATTCTTCTTTAGGTTTGGAGGAGAATTTGACAGGACAGTGGGAGGTTTCCGGATTAGATAAAGTGATGACCATTCTGATCTAGGTTAGAGTGCACGCAGAGTGTTTCTTTTCTCTCTCTCTTTGGCAGCGACCTTTGACCGACCCTAGACTATGACTCAGTGACCAAGTTGACCGAACCTTCTTAAAATACTGGCTTTTGGATTGTCTGAGTTGCATAAGTCATTGCCACTCCTTCTTTTACCCTTTGAATTTCTCAGAACACCCGTATTACTACGGATATCCACTTCCATTGGATAGAGCCATCGTATGGTTATATACGAACTCGAAGGGACTTCTTCGAGGATGGATCCAGGTTCAGGAGAAATAGAATTGGTTTATTCAGTTGTCTTTTATTATCACCTTCTCTCAGGTTGCGAGAGCTCCTTGGTTTAGGAAAGTACACCTATTACGCTTATTGGATAGTCTTATTCCAAACCATAGGCTGGTGCCGAAAGGTAGGGAATGAAGAAAACCAATTAGCCTAAGTAGGGTGTACAGAAGGTAATATGTAAAGACAAAATAAAGGGATTAGAAAGAGGGCAAAGTAAATTGCGACTGTTATCATTCACGACCAAAACCGCGTACTTCATCGCCACTCCTATTTCACCTTTAAAAGAATAAGGTATTATTCAGTTGTCTTTTATCATCACCTTCTCTCGAGATGCGAGTACTCCTTGGTTTAGGAGGGTACACCTATTATGCTTACTGGATAGTCTTCTTCCAAACCATAGGCTGGTGCCGAACGGTAGGGAAGGAAGAAAACCATTTAGCCTAACGATGGTGTACAGAAGGTAACGACTAAAGACAAATAAAGGGATTTGGAGAGAGGGCAATAAAATATACGGTTGAAGTCATGAATTGGATTATGGAAGAGGCATTACTATGAATACCAGGATACCCCTACGAAACATTTTCATGTTTCAGTGCATTGTTAAAGGAAAAAAACTGTTTTCCCGATTAGACACTTACTCCAAGGGTATGTATTTACCAGGTTTCATTCTCATATCTGTATGGTTTTACAGATGATGAGTGGGAGTAAGATATTGGGAATTAGGTGATTATCCTCATTATATCGGAATTCGTTGTAATTGGTGATATTTGAGGAAATCGCCAGGGTACAGTTTTCCACTTACGACGCACAGGTTTTGAGTTGTTTAACTCAGCGGACTTATACAGAGTATTGTATGTTGTCCAGTATCCATCAGGACAAAGGGGTAGGTCCTCGTACTATGTTCTGTTTACTTATAACTTCTCTAGTATTTAGACGAGTGTTTCGTAGAAATACAAGGTCTAAGTTTTGAGAAGTTGTGGGTATAAGAATAAAGTAGAGAACCAGGTATCACAAAT
Organism: Agapanthus africanus; assembly: GCA_030015575.1. Lineage (NCBI taxonomy): Eukaryota > Viridiplantae > Streptophyta > Magnoliopsida > Asparagales > Amaryllidaceae > Agapanthus > Agapanthus africanus. The sequence continues at coordinate 10,819,863 of JASDDO010000031.1, read as the reverse complement.
ATCGGGATTCTTCAAAGAGATCGAAGATGTAGATTCTTGTGATTGGTATTCAGATGAAAGTGATGGTTTTGAGAAACGTGTTTCTCTTTCAGGTTACTCATAATTGGATGGATTCCTAAGTTGAGTAATGCTGATTAGCCTCTTTCCATTAAGTTGATATGCACTGGAGACAGATGCATGGATTGAATATGGTTCCAATTAAATAAGTGCCAAAGTTTCTATATTGGATATAGAATAGTTCGTACCTTAAAAGATATTAAGGTACGGGGAGTTGTCCAGCTTATGCTTAAAACCAGACTCTGGATAACTCAGGGCACGTTTCTGTAATGGCTGTTTGTGGGTTGACCCTGGCTATGACGAGGGTTGATATTCTACCATTTAGAAGATCAATAGTGATATTGTTCTTGACTCGCCACAGTTTTAGTAAAATGGATCTTTTTCAGAAAACAGTAGTGGGAGTATGGTAGAACTGGAAGCGATTCCAGAACCGCGAACGATTACGGAAAATTTAATAGGACCTATACATTCAATCAGGTTTGACATTCCAATAGCCACTCCGCAGATATGGTGGGTAACCTCAGACACCCGAGAGGTACTTCGGTAGCCTCAGAGACGGTGACAGGGAGGTTCTTATCTACCCAGACTTGACACTACTGTTGTTCCAAGTTATGAGACCCGGTAGGAGGGTTGTCATAGTCAGTGGGAGCAACGGAAGCATGGTGGGCAAGTAGCTTATGTCTATTTATAGACTTGAGCAGTTATAGCGGAGATAGATCATCTAATTTTGATGTGACAGTCATGGGTTTGACTTCAATCAGAATAGGGGATGGATCAGTTAAGAAGGTAGTAGGGTGTGATGTCATGGTATCTGGATGACATCCACAGAGTAGGAAGTAAAATTCCTATACTACGATCGGTTGTACTGTGGTCGTCACACAGTTGTTTCTCCAGACGGGATATGGATATAATATTTGACATTCTGGTTTCTAGATCTATGGTTTTAGATCTGGATTTGGGTAGTTTCCCAATGTGGGTACTTTGACAGATATTCTAATGGTTTTTGGAATAGTTGACTCCTAGCATGGTGGTGTACCTGCAGGTGATGAAGTCGCCCTCTCTAAAGGTGTCTTACAGACTAAAGGGGAGAGGGATGTGCATGATTGGCAGATCACTTGCTTAGGCAATTGAGTCAATCATGAGATGTCAAGTACCACACCAAATGTTGGTTTTGCACTAGATGCAATAAGTTTGTATTAATCCAATCCTGGAGAAACATAAGGAAGCAGTTTTAGAACATAAGTACATGTTCTACGGATTTGATGACGGCAGCCTCCTTCGGGAGACGGTTATCATTCCAAGCTTCAAAGGTGACATGGTTGACAGAGTGATTGTCAGAGTTATAATTTTTCCCTCCGACGAAGAGGGACAGTATTATGGACAGGTGGTTCAAGAAGATACTGTGGGTGGCATGGTGCCGGATACTGATTAGGTTCAGTGATCGATACAGTCTAGAAAGTTTGGATTTGGAGTTCATTTATGAACAAGGTCCCATCAGATATCCAGACATATTCTAAGACAGGTATTACTCGATTCGGGAGATGGCTTTCTCCGCGAACTTGAGATTAAGAGAGATATAGAAAGAAACTTCTAGGCGGATCCACTCACTAAGGCTATTTCTCGAACACAATAGTTTTACAAACGGGCTTTGTGAAACTGATTAGTAGAGGAGTTGGGTGTTGGTTTCACACGGGCTGTGAGTACGCAACATCGCAATAATTAGCCTTGAGTGCAAGTGGGAGATTGTTGGAGATAGTGCCCTCATAGTCAATTATTGGATCACAGGTACGTGATTGCAATGGTTGCGGAGGACCTATACCGGTAGGACAGTCTTACTCAAGATGATAGTATGCTATCTGGTTTGCCTTTATCAGTCGTGTACATGTTCAGGTGACTGATTGCATGTTACACTTTGATAGAGCCCTTAGGATCTTGCTTTACTACCAACAGTATGATGGCGATCATATACGTGAGAGTTGGGTAGTTTATACGCATATCCTTAATTGTGGTCCCTAGTCGTGGGAGTTTCGAGACAGGGCATCGATACTCCGGAGTAGACTAGTGTGTACAGTCGAGACCCCGACGAGGGGCGGTGGCCGGTCTCACAAGCCACTGGTGTCAGTTGGATCACCTAAGATGTATACAGGTGCTCATTGGGTTATGAGTACACCGGACAGGACTCGCCGGGAATCTGCTAGTTAGTATTATATCTACCGTCAGATAGCAGTTCCCTGGTGACATGTGTACAGGTTAGTTCATCGACCTGAGGTCGTCATTTGTCTCGTGTGAGTTCCCACTATGCTTTGATTTCTACCCTACCACGGCTCAAAGGAGTCGTGCAAACAGGTAGCTTTTGGGTACAGTCCCGAGCCATATGGAGGCACGTGAGCGGATCGGCAGGGGATTCGTCTCTCCCGGTATTGGGGGCGAGGTCGTGCTGTGTCTAGGAGAGCCATTACACAAAGTCCATGGCCATGGCAGGAGATTTACTGGTAGGTACTCCAGTAGTATCTCAGGGTGTTATTGGGCTTCACTCCGACACGACTTATACTGCTATTGGGAGTCTGACGTTACTAGCCCCCTAGGCAGATATGCGATACTCATTGACGAACGGACCGGACTGTATATACATTGTCACTGTTAGGCTCAGTAGGGTTTCTGGATGAGTTCGCTCATCGGCCTCCCTTGAGTTCGCTCATCAGCCTCCCTTGAGGTCAGTCCATGGGCAGCCGTTACGCATAGCTAGTGCCGCTGACGGTTTGTGGTTAAACCCACTGCCAGGGTACTGACGAGTCATTAGAGTCCCCCACAGACAGTTTCCCAAGTTCGGGCGAAACGTTGTAGAGGCCGTATGGTATTATGGCAGGGTTCGGAAAATGCACGTGCGTTTACGCACGTGTTATTTTTCGGGCAGATAATACTGGTCGGCTTTGGTTTAAGCCGGATCCGAGTATTATATTGAGTAGGTATAATATCTTTGTCTCAGTTGCATTTGTATTCGGTCGTAATACAAATGCGGGTATATTTATACAGTTTCGGGGTTATCCTGAAAGTTGTTTCAGGATCACTTTTGGAAGTTTCCAGTTTCCAGTTTTCTATCAGCCGTCTTTTAACATTCGGTTAAAGACGGATTTATCTTTTCTTCAGATAAGAGTGAGTCATCATTCTAGAAGGTTCTAGAAGTGATGAAGTGGCTAATGACTCATCTTGACATTAATGGTTGCATTAATGACTTGATGAGGTGTATTAGTGATTCATGCTTTTGCTTTAAAGCTTCTTGTTTTCTTAAAGATATTTTGAGTGAGAAGCTTTTTGCTTAAGGTCACCACTTGCTCCTACGGTCACCTCCCTCCATCATATAATGTGGCCGACCCTCTCTCTCCTCCTCACTTCACTTGATGTTTCATTTTGGTTAGAAAAGATTATGATAGTATTCGGGGTGTATGGAATTTTACAGTTCATTTCATTCCATCACCCGATTTCCACGGCAACTTCATTAACCGATCGTCCACGGATTTGGACGAAGTGAGACAAAGTCATCTACTCATTCTCTACATCATTCTTGGTCGTCTCTTTTAGCAAACTTGACGATCGAGTTGCCTCAAGTCAGAGGCGGGAGCCCGTTTAAAGAATCGGTGATGTGGTGCCACCTCGACGAAGGAATTGGAGATCGACGAGATCGGAGCAGCCGCAACGGAGCGTGGGATGATGGTTGAAGAACGAAGGACTCGGATCGTTCGGTATAACCTTTCTACACTCTTTACAGTTTGTTAGTTTAGCAATAATGGCAGATCCGGGTTAAAGTATACGATAGCGCCAGTTTAAAAGTTTTTGTTCCGCATTTGGCGTCTATAGACTGCCGGGGCGCTAGCGTAGACTTACAATTGGTTATCTACTCTCAAGTCTTTGAAATCAATTTGATGAATCATCGATGTAACTCAATAGTATCCCGTGCATGCCCGGGACCACGGTCTACAGACTCTCGGGCTGAAACCGAGACGTGCCACTAGGCAGTAAAAGGTAGCAGGTACAGACGAGTGATGTCGGCATCATCACTCCGGGGCTGGCCTAACCCATAAGACTGATCAGAACATGTATCGAACTGTTGAGTTACAAGTCAGGTTTCACCATTGATTTTCCCATACCCCCAAGTTATAAGTGTTCAAGTCAGGTATTCAGTAATCAAGAACTAATGCCAACACAGGATCAGGTAAGAGCAGGTTTGTCTGGATAGACAACAGGAACGGTCAGTAAGGACTACATGTTAGGTTTATTGGCATTAGACACAAGATCAGGTAACAGGTCAGGCCATGGTACATCAGGTCAAGTCAAGTAGTGTATTTAGGTGTCAGGTCATGTCAAGAGTGTACGGTACCATGTCCTATCAGGTAGGAAGTGCAACAGGTCATGTTAGGAAGCACAAAATGTTATGTGGGTGCTCATAATCAACTAGCATAAGTATGGATATACAAAACAAGCATGGGTATTAATAGCACAATAAAATTGTACATTGTAATGTGATATGCAATCAGGTACAGATTAAGGCATACAGATACACAGTTATCGATCAGGGTTACATTTATAGTTTCAATATTAATTAGGATGCAATTTATTAAATATGGAGTGTTAATATCACAGTATTATGTAGTAATGTGATCTATGGATACAATTATATGTATCTTAAATGCGATGGATGCAAACGGGTATCCGAAAAGTTATAAAACTATAAAATGGTAATGTGGGATGTACAACTAAGCAATATTTGATATAAATATTGATATAATAATATTAATATGGATAGCATATTCAAAGCGATTAATAACTATAAAAGTGGTATTGATTAACCATGCACAAGAAAGTTCCGTTCAGAAATTCAGCGTCACCCTGATTTGTAAAATAGCTTAAAAATAACAAACGTTCTCCAAAATGGACGTGTCTTATACCAAAACAAAGATAATTCAATAAGGTTTTCATTTTTTTAAGTATAAGTATCTCATGTTGTCCCTACAAAATGCTATGAACATTCGAAATTGAAAGTTTGCTGCTGGAATTTCCCTGGACAGCAGTTTAGAGACATATTCATTTGCATTTTACGTTATTTAAACAATTTATTTTGTAAGTAAATATTTCATAGAATTATAGTACTCTGAGTTATCTTCGCAACGAACTAAAGAACGTATACTAATGATTTTTCTATGATTTATAATGAATTTTATAAGGTAAGGTGTACAGTAAATTTCAGATTTGTCGTATCCGCTTTGCGATGACGTTTCATGCGTAAACTATAATATTTTCAAATGTATAACATTATAAAATGCAGATTATAAACTAATTAAAGATAATAATAAGAAATATTACGACGATATATATTTTAAATGATATAGATGCAGTATAATGTAAACTAGTATGTCACAAGATAAGTTTTCATGATCTAGATTTAAAATGATATAAACGGATGCAAACGGAACATCGAAACGTTATAAAATTAAACATGGGGTACTAGATTTAAACTATAGGTATGGTATTTATTTAAATAGGTATAAAATGAATTATATAGCATGTAGCAAGATTAACTTGTCTAGACGGAACAAGAACGGATGTGTACGGAACGTCCTTCGTCGGCGAAATGTCGCGACGCGCGCACGGTACACGGAATGGTTCCAAACAACGCACGAGGGTGATCACGCAAGTTAGGTACGTTCAGTGGATCACTCGAATCGTCAGCGACGAGCACGGCTCCGGCGGTGATCACCGGAATCAAGAAACAAGATCAAGAAAAAGAAAGAAGAAAGAAGAAAGAAGAAAGAAGAAGAAGAAAAGGCTATGTATTAAATAAGGAAAGAAAAATTAAATAAATAAAATATATTTAAATATATATATATGCAGAGGAGAGAGAGAGAAAGGAGTTGTTAGTTTGTTAGGAAATTAGATTTAAAATTTTAAAAGATTTTTAGATTTAAAATTTTAGATAAGAGCTTTCAGTTTGTTAAAGAAATCGTATGAAAATATTTAAACTAAATTTTAAAATTAAATAAATTGAATTTTGGCGGGATACCAAAATATTTCAAAACGCGCCCGGGTCGGGTCTAAAACTTTAGATTTAAAAATACGAAAAATATGTGCGACTTTCAAAATTCAAAATGAATGCTCAGGTAACGAAAATGCATACCCCTAAGAACGGATGCACGTACATGCGCGTAGCCATCCAAACACGTCCGTTTCACTGAACGGGATGAGAACAAGATGCGCGGATGTTACCACGGGGTTAGGGGTATCATGCAGGCTATGAAATGCAATTTTAAATTATTGTACATGACCTAAAATGTTATATGGTAAAATGCCAGTATGCAGTATACATGAGATGCACGTGTCTATGTAACAAGTCAGGGTAATCTATAAATATGAATCAAACAGGTTCAAGCAAGCGGGTCGGGTCGAATGCAATGTAAAATGTAAAATACTATTCGCACCCAAAACACGATAAACCAGGAAAATACCACAATTAAGGAAATACGAGAACTGGAATTGGTATAAATGAACTAGGGTGTTACAGTCCGCGGAGTACTTTGCTGATCTGCCGGGCAGACGGATGGCGAGCCGCATGTTCTCAATCTTCTTCTCGAGGATCTTGATTCGTTGCTGGTACCTCGAGGATTCTCCGTAATCGGAGTGTCTGTTGTCTTTGCTTCGGGCTTGGGCGATGGAGCGACTTCATCTTCGCTTTATTATGTTCTTCAGATCCTCAGGATGAACCCTTCGTGGCTCTTCCCAGCATGCGCTATGTGCACGACCTTGGTGATTATGGTGACGCCGGTCTTTTCTGGAATCAGGCGACCTGACCGACGTCGCCTTAGAGGGTGAGGGAGCGCGACGAGCATTGAAATGACAGTTTGGTTGGTCTTGAGACCTCGTCGGCGCCCAACGAGTTATAGAATCATTCCTCGTATGGGGGTCGTGACTGCCGGAATCAGAATTGGCACGAGCGAGGCCAAAGACCTGAGCGCGTCTATCTGTCGCCTCGTGCACGCTGCCGTACTGGGGAGTAGGGGTTGCGATTTACCGGGCATGGCTGGCAGTTTAAACACGGGCGTCCACCATCGTTGTCAGTCGGTCGATCTGTGCCGATAAGGCTTCGACGATATTGGGAAGAGGAGTGAAGCCGCACCCGCCTCCATTGCGAAGGACGGGATGGCTTGTGCTTGGATCTTCGTTGTGAGGATCGTTGGCCATCGAATCGTAGGCGGTAGATCAATTTTTTGTGTGGAAAAGCTTCTCGTTCCCCCAGATGGCGCCAACTGATGGATATCGGAATCTTCCTCAGATGTTGTCCTCTGTCGATCTTATGGCCAAAGGGGCTGAACTGTTGAGATTTGCAGTGGAAGATTGGGTGTGGATCTCAATGGGTTATTGATTGTTGCTGATGCCAAGCTATCTGCAGAGGAAGTCCCGGGTTAGGAAACCACCGTAGGACCCTCCGACGATCAAGTAAGTACCGAGGAATAATTGGGCAAAGTAGTGGCGTATTGGATTGAGTTCGAGTTACCTGAATCGTCTGGAGGAGGGGTTTATATAGGAGTTGCATTGGAGCGAGCCAATGCGAGATTCTCGTAGTCCGTTACGCCCACATGTTACGTTCGCGTTGATGGCGGGATACGCCCAGTAATGGTGAGATACGCTAGCATTGGATGCGGAACGTGGAGCGCCGGAGATCTTGTTGTGGCGAGATACACAGAGCCGTTATGGAGGCGCTCGTGCCCTGTGCTCTCGGCCAAACAGGGACGCTGAGGAATTTCAGCTATAAGATAGCTCGGAGACGAGCAAGGACGCTGAGAAAGCTCAACTATAGGATAGCTTGGAGACCAGCTAGAAAACTGAGGAAGCTCAACTCTAGGATTGCTCGGAGACGGGTAATGGCTGGTGGTTAGACAAAAGAGAGAACGTATTCAGGGGAGGTCTCCAAAAGGTCGGAGCCTATTCTTCGGACGGAGTCTCGGAGACGGGGTACCGAGGAATGTTCCCTTATTCCAGTTTAGTAGCCTCCAGGAATCTAGTGAGCATACATGGATGATACGTCATTTGCTACGTTCCGTGATAGGGGAAATCCCCACTTACGAGTGTCATGGGAGAGTCTAGAAAGGCAATAAAAGTTTGAGAGTTTTTTTTTCTCTGTGTAGATTATTTTGGTGTCTTAAAGTTTACAACAAAACATGTATCATGGCTGGTTATAGCTTTTCAACAAAATGATTTTTTTATAATATGTATATATTTGAGACAATAAAACATCAAAATATCACAATTAATCATATGATAATTTTTCGGCATTTAATAATCCACAAATCTGACTTCTATGATGTGAATTCATGCTGCTTAGACTGTATGACCAATGTATATATATATATATATCTGTTATCGCATTGGAAGCTTATTATATACTGCGCTTGAGTGTTTTTTTTCCCTCAACTAATTTTGTGGTGGGAAGCTCATGCTAAAGTGCATGACCCAACTTCTGCAATATGCGATTAACAATAAAACCAAGGGTAAGAAGTGCATGTTAGAGAGAGAGAGAGAGATGTAAGACGGGTATAAACGGTATATACCGATCTTACAAGTAAATTTAAAAAACAATACAATCAGATCATAAAAAGGTATCACTATTCATCAGAATGGGACGGTAGGAGTAAACCTATCAGTATACTGATATATTTTGAAGGCTGAAAACGAAAAATAAATAGCTGTACTCTACTCTTTTTAAAATGTATACAAGTTGCAAGGAACCGGAATCCATTCCATAATAGAAGTAATTGGTCAAGGCAAGTTTGCTTCCACCATCCAAAAGACATTAAGTAGTATGTACTCATTTTACTTTACATTCTTTCTATAGGGAGAATTAATTAGCAAATATTGTAAAACGTTCAAATAATATTTTCTTTTGCTAAACAAACTGAATATATATATATCAAAGCAGAGGATACAATATTATTAAGAAGTACTAGCATGTGTAGGGCGACCGACAATTTCCTTGAAATATAGGGGGGCTAAGATAAATTTCCCAGAGATGAGTTGGGCAGAAAAAAGAGCTAAAATCAAAATTACATGAAATCCAGGGTGCTACCAAAATTTCCAGGGGATATTTGCAGCGTGTTTTGAAAGCTTGAGGGGCCACATATGAATTACCTTAAAATTCAGGGGGTTAAGGAAATTTCCACGACAAAATAATTGACCGATTCTGGGGGTTGTGTACAGCTTTTTGTAGTATATATATAATGCTTTCTTTGTTGACTATAAGAAAACCATTCCTAAAAAATTTCATCTATACAACATTAGTGATTCCCGTTGGTAGAGCCATAGAAGCAAGGCTGTAAACTAATCTTAAATTTGACTTCTTGCTTATTGCATCGCGTCAAAATCATTGAAAATCCTGCGGAACTACAATCATCATAACTCGGTATTAGAAATTAAGCACATGCAAAATACTAGTTTATCGTAAGAGTATCCATTTCATATGTACAGGAAAACCTATCTCTACTATATTAATGTGAAAGGATGGGTGCACAGAACGCTTGCAAAAGAAACCTCTTTAATTTTTTGCCATGTCAGCAATGCCGATGTGTCAAAAGTTGATAATTTTAATTTATATTAAACTTTAAATAAAATATAAAATACGAAGGATTTTAAGGTTATTGTTGTTATTCACACATAACAAACTTCTCATAACTGAAAGATTGTAGTCCCATCATCTCCATAATTTCCCTCTTTACATGTTATCATCTCTCAAACTTATATTTTTTAAAATATTGACAAATGTACGGTCTAGCTTTGCATTAATGCTAAAAGAGGGGGTAAAAAGTGATTACACCAAAGTTCAATCTTAGAGTATCAAAACCGCAGAAGATTTTGGTGTTCAGGATGTGGGGCCCACAGCAGGCAAGACCTGCAGCAGAGTAGGTAGTGAACTCAATGAGAAGGGAATCTCTCAGTAACAACCTCTCTCTCTCTCTCTCTCATTACAAAAAAGAAACAAACTTTGTTTGATTTTCTCTCTCATTTTTCACTAGAAACTAACAGCTTTCCTCTCCTCTATTTATCCCTTTCCCCTTCTTGTATCCATAGTTCTTACTCAAAGAGGCTCCTCTCTGCATTCTCTATTGTTTCTTCCATAAATTTCAACCAACTCTTTTCATTATTATATATTAATAGCAGTAGTAAGTTCTTCCTTCTTTTTTCCCTTAGAGTTTTCATGTCTTCAACATGCATGTTTCTGTTTAAAATATATGTATACTATTGTACCTGTTTCGTTAAGTTATTTTAATGAAGACGGAGGGAGATTTCTCCAGCCGTATTAGTCCGAAAGAATTTTTTTTAATCAAGTACTACAACAATTATATTAGAAATTTCTATAAAATTAGCTCAATCAATCAATTGAATAGATTTCTTTTAGTTTTTCTTTCTTCCAATTAATGTTTTTTTGTTACCAGAAGGAAATCTGAAGTTTGCAAGTCTCTATCTCCACTTATATTATACCTCCAATTTTTGTGTAAATAATAGCATAAAATTCAAAAACTAAAACGGAACGGGTTAATTATAGTCAGAAATCGGAATTTAAGTTTAGATAGCTCTATAAAGCTTATATTTTGAAGTTTTTCCATGTCTTTCACATAATATAAATTTTTTTTGATGCAGAACAAAGCCCAAATCGTCGTCGTCTTAGTCGAATTAAATGTATCACCATCAATTTGTCGACCCCTCCACCATCAACTACTCAGACCTATCACTCATGGGAAGCAGCAGCAGCAACAACGACTCTCATGATCACCAACAGCAAGGACCCTGCGGCTTCGACGCCGACCCTTCGCTTTTCCGGATGCTAACTCCGAGCATCAACTTCCATCACGACGCAAACTTTCTTAACGAGTCGATGTTCTACGACCCGACGATGAACATCCGGTTGGACTTGGGGAACAAGGGGTGTAATTTGGTGAGAGATGTGTACCATTCAGTCGTGAATAATTACGGAAGTGGTGTCAATGGTGGTGGGGGTTTGTTAGGGTTTGATCATGAAGGTGGTTATACTAGTGTCAATGGGCAGTTGATTAATGATGAAAATATGATAGTTTTGGGGAGTAACAAGAGGAAGAAGAAGGTTGAAGTTGTTGTGGGGACTAAGAATGAGAAGCAAAGGAGAGAGAGGTTGAGCAAGAAGTATGATGTGCTCAAAGAATTGATCCCAAACCCTACTAAGGTACTAAGTATTTTTTTCCTTTTTTTAAAACCTCTCTAATTTAAGGGTTTCTTTATTTCATTATATTTGCTTAGGAAATTTTATTTTTTGAGATAAAACGTGGGATAATTAGCCCCCCTTCCTTGAAATTCATTAAAAAGTTTTTAATGAGTACACCGCTCGTTAAAACTTCTTCTAAGTGCATAATTAAGATTCTTCAAAAGATTAAATTATTACGGAAACAAGAAGAAAAACCTGAGTATCATGTCGCTCTTCCTCTTCATATGTATTTAGCTTGTGTTGTCTGATCTATATATATATTTTGTTGATGAAGAGCCATATATTTTGTTCTACTTGCTTGCAATGTGCCCTAACACACATTAATTGTTTTGAGTTTTAAGTAGGATTAAGCAATTCTTTTTCCTTCTTTTTTTCCCAAAACAATAAATTATGTGGTATAATTAGCCCCCCTTTGCTTTTTCAGAACAAAGAAAGGAAGAAAGAAAGAAGGAAAAAAGCCTTTGATTTCCAAAGTGAAAAGAATTAAACAGCACAAAATAACCAAACCAACCAAAAGTACAAGTATAAACCACTCAAATGTTGTTATTAATCAACTACTAATACTATTATTATTTGATAGTACTAATCACACATATTGTACAAAATTTCTTTACCTTTTGACTCCAGTTTTGCCATTCTAAACATTACCTCTATTCCAAATTTCCAATGCTTAATTTAACTATACATTATACTATGTTTTTCCAACTCTAAAATTCAATTCTAATTCTAACCCTAAATTTCAAAGTTTTTCTCTTAGCCTCTAATTAATTAGTTTTGCTTATACTAACGTGTTCTACGTATATATGGTGTGTTAATTTTGTCACATTGAAGCAAGATAGAGCCAGCATCGTGGCCGACACCATCACCTACATCCAAGAGCTCATGCGCACCGTCGACGAGCTCAAAATGCTCGTAGAAAAGAAACGCCGTCGGAAGTCAGGGATCAAGAATGAAGACATGACCACCGCCATTATTGATCAAGATGTGGCTGGAGACACCGAGAGCTCATGCATGAAGCCTCTTCATGGCTTCAACAAGGGTCCATTGAGGAGCTCCTGGCTTCAAAGGAAGTCGAAGGAGACCCATGTCGATGTCCGCATCGTCGAAGATGAAGTGTTTATCAAGCTGAGCCAACACAAGAAGGTTGATTGCTTGATGGTGGTTGCCAGGGTTCTTGATGAGCTCGAGCTCGAGCTCATTCACATGAATGGTGGAAATATTGGAGACCTCCATGTCTTCATGTTTAATACTAAGGTAATTAATTTGTTTTGTTTTAACAATTTTTCTTTATTTTTCAAACTTTGCTAAAACGTTTTAATTTCTCTTTGAGATAACAATTTTGATTGTGGATCGAATATAAATGGGTATAAATTATAAATCGATCGGTCCATCCGACCATAATAAAAATATTAGATAAGGATTTGAATGCGCGACCAGAATTCAAAGTATTGTTCAAAAACTTATTCGGATGCGTTTGTGTTCTGATTATATTTGAACCCGATTCGAATAAAAAGCTAATTTAATCTATGACCTTTTCTTTTTTTTTGTTGGCAGATCCATGAAGGTTCTTCAGTGTATGCAGGTGGAATAGCAAAGAAAATAATTGAAGCCATGGATGCTAAGTATCAACAAGTGTTTGTTAGCTTCTAGGATTTGAGAGAGGTTATTATTATTTTAGTACTTGAATAATCTATTAGTTAGTTTGGTAATAATTCAGTGGATAAAAATTGTGGCAGGTATCAAACTTGAACTACTTTTCATGATGAGCTTCTGCTATCATCTTGCAGCAGATCTTGCAGCAGACAGTACAATTTGTTCTATTGAAGAATAATTTGTTTCCATATATTATGAATGTTGGTTGTTTAGTGATTAATTGGTTTTGGCTTTGAATTTCTCCAATAAAAAACACAAACGATTTGTATCTGGACTTGTATGGGTTTGAGTCCAATTTACATTGATTATGATAAAAGACACCCTTAAATCAACATTTACATTGATAAATCCCTAATTTCTTCTTCTTCGTCTTCTTTTTGTTTTAAAGATAAACGGCGGTTCCACCGTTACTTCATTAATAAGTTGATAATGAAACAATATAGGTTTTACCCGGTGTCTTGATTCGCTCGTTTATGGGTTTTGCCCAGGCAACATTTAAAATAAAAATCAAGGAACGTATCACATTGTTTTTCGAGTCGGTTTCAATAATTTTTCCAAGTTAAAGTTAAATCATGAATACTAAGTGCTTTTAGAATGTATATTCAAATGCATTTATTATCTTTACTTTTTTAGTTATGATAGTTAATTTATTTAAACTCAACAAAGGCTAAAAACAAATTTACATTGGACTGCTAATTGCGAACCGGCTTTCAAAATAACCATAAAAAACAATTTAAGTTGCCTATTAAACAATTAACACGCTCATGGACGACCCATTTATCCATACACGAGTTATCTTGACATCTGCCCGCCGTATACGGATTAGGTGTTAGGGAAAAAATTAGCACACCCTTCTAAATCTTGATATTTTTATCCGTATGTAGTTTACCGAGTGTCTGTAATGACCCGACAGATGCCCGACCCCTCCCGTTTGACCGCTCTAACTCTGGCAAAATCATGACAAGCACGTGGTTAAATTAATCTCATTCTCATCTGCCCATGAACTTGCCTATATTTGATTACTCCATATCTTTACAATTACTTGGCCTTTCAGACTTTTGCACACAGGTATGATTTAAAATCCATTTGAAAGAAATATTATAATATTGTTGTCATCCTAATACATTTTCCCTAAATTAATCTTTATTGAATGAATCCTATTTTCTCATCTTTTAAATCGAGGTTGGTTTAGATATTTTACAAAATCAGAATTCCTAAATCGACAAGCTTAAACGGAAAGAGTATTTTTTATGGCTTCATTCCAAGAGCCCTTTGACCAGCTCTCAGGTATTTTGCGGACCACAACTTGTGTGGGACCCAATAATGAATTTTGACTTTTCCGTTGATCTAAATTTAAAAACTTCTTTTTTTCGTGTATCCGATCCTTTTGCGATTTAACCAGCGATCTTTGGATCATAAAGAGAAATGTTTTACGGCAAGAGCTATACTTTTTTGGTCTAAATGAGTGCGGTGTTAAATAAGAAAACCTTAATGACCGAGAAATAACCCTTTTTGGGAGGGGTCTGAACACGTAATAGATCGAGCATATAAGATCTACATCATCTTGTTTGGAAGGTTGCATTTCTATTTCTATCTTCAATTGATAAATTATAAATTACTGATTATAAGCAAACACTTAAGAGCTCATCAATGGATAGGTTTGTACTCGGTGGCATGTCACGCTGTTACCGACGGTATTTATAAGAGACAAAATACATGAAAGATAAGGAAAAAAACAAGAACGATCATACTGCAATGGCATGTCATCTATTTTCAACATTTTCTTTGAAGACCAATCGACAATGAAAACCAAACCGACTACGAAATCTCACAACTATCTTTTCAATCTCAAACCAAAAAGCTTAATCAACAACTGGTTGCATAGGAGATCTACTTCAAACGAGACTATAAATGAATTTCATTCTCATTAGAAGAAAAATTCGAATTTCTTTAATTGTTTTACTATTTATTCCGTAGAAGAAGAAACGCATCTTCAAGATCAGTAATAAGCATTTTTTCATGACTTGTATTCGTTTATTCCTTTTTCTAGTAAAACAAAATTGGTTACGAATTTAGCAGTTTACCTTTGGCAGTATAAAACTATTTCAGGATGTGAATCCTTCTCGAATCGGACTAACGATCTCTCGTTTCGAAAAGAAAATTATTATGCATAAACCATGCTCTTTTGGTGAAGTATAAAAATGTTGAGTGTAGGGCAAACTTTCATTTGTAGGAAAATGGCAAAATGTCATGCTCAGATGTAGGTAGAACCCAAATTGTCAGCTTATACCACCTTAGACTTTTGAGAGTTGTTCACATTTAACTTTTATTGACTATAATTCCATACCTAATTGGTTGATAAAATACTTTCATGAAAAATTACAAAATATTCTTAAATATCATGGTTTATCACTAAAACAACTTAAATTTTATTAGGTACAGCAAGATATTTCCTTTCAATTAAAACACCCTCACAAGCAGTGCTTGTATTTTACCGCCATAAAACCTTTCCGATATTCTAGTTAAAAACCGCGATAGTTAATGATATCTTAGCGTAATTTACCCTATATTTTCAATTTACAGCGCCATGAATCCTACAATTAAGTTTGATTCTATGTTTTTTTTGTTACAATAAAATCCCTTCGGCTTTGGAACTTTGATTTTCAAGGAATTTTTCTTTCCCAAAAATAAGCTTAGAAATTGCACTTCAATGTAGCTTAGTCTAATGAAAACAACTTAAAGTGGGTTAAGTGAAATAACAGTAATAGTCAAGGGCTATAACTGCCTTGTAAGAGTACTTTGTTTATCAATATGTAAATTTTATAATGCACCATCCAACATCCAAAATTTTGGAGATAGCAGGCATCACCGAGCTTCAAAATCGGCAAACCCTGCTTAAATGATATCTTTGTCAAAGATTAAAGAGCATTACTGTCAAAGTATATCATACTCAATTAAATTTGGGGCTAATTTAGTCTTCGCACAAGGCCATGCGTCCTTGGATTGTTTCGTTCGTTGTGTCCCAAGAACGCTAACGAAACTAATATTTTTCAGACAACATTACCGGTCCAAGGGATGTTCATGGCGTTTTTATAGTTCAGTGGTGCTATCTCCAAATAAAACCACCGTTGCCGGTTCCAAGTCCGGCTGAGAAAATGTGAGAGTTGTGGTAGGCTTGTAACAGCCAACGTAAAACTTTGTCACATTCTATGATATGAACCGTAATAAGAATATCGAGGCAAACGTTGGAATCTCGAAAGTTCGGATTGAGCAGGTCCAATACAGCATATATGCATTGCAAATTTAGCGAGCAGAGAAATCAAAACCATATTGGTATAACATTGAAAAGATAAGAGATATCACCGAACGATCAGTTTAGATATCTAGATTTCATTATCCAAAAGAATGGGAAGATCGATAGCGATGTTAATCAAATGATCCCTGGTTGGTTGAAATGAAGGAGTGCAACATAGATTTTATGTGATCGTAACTTTCCGTTAAAGTTGAAAGGGAAGTTTTATCGGAGCGCTATTCGGCCTGCCTTATTATACAGTACAGAATGCTGAGCTTCGAAGAATAATCATACACAGAAGATGCACGTAGGGAAGATGCACATACTTCGCTGGAAGTGTGGTAACACCAGAAAAGATAAAGTGCAAAATAAGGATATTCGTGCAAAAGTTGGTGTAACACCTGTGGAGGAGAAGATGCGGGAAAACCCGTTAAGATGGTTTGGTCATGTGCGACGTCATGTGCGAAGCAGACCTATGGAAGCACCGATTCGACGAATGGATACTCTCGATATAGGCAATGTCAAAAGGACGAAATGGAGACCGAAGAAAACATGGATGGAGGTGATACGAAAAGATATGGTTGCCAAAAGCCTCAATGAAAGTGTATTGTTCGATATGAGTGAGTGAAGGCGGAGAATTCATTTGCTGGACCAGGCGTGATTCTCATGTTGGTTCATGTAGCCTATCACACATGCTTGGGATAAAAGGCTCAGTAGTTATTGTTGTGGTGCTATCTCCAAAACTCTGAATTTTCGATAGCACTTTATGCTATGAGAAAAGTTTTCGTGCACGATGCAATCCCGGCGCACCAGGATCAAAATGGGCCCCACTTACTGTTTGTTTTTTGTTGTGTAGGGATTGCAATCCTTCTGCAGTCAATCCCTACGCACAACCATCAAACCTATTATTATACTTGCCCTTCAACAAATCCGGCCAAGCCTAGCGAAGCCAAGGAAACACAATCTAGTAATGATCCTGTAAAATCCCCATCCCATTCGACATTTTTCGGCAGAAGCGGAAAATCTTAGCCGTCCGCCCATGTATCACACCACTGGACGGCGGGTAACATATTTGTGCTCTCTTGACTAAAGTCCAGTGGGACCTGTGGTAGTTGGTGGATCACTTGAAACCGGCCACACCCGGTAACATCTACCACAGCCATCAAAAGCGGGTCGCTCTCCGCCACCAACCCCCCCTCACCAACCCACATTCGGATCCGACCCGACTCAACCGACAGGATCCGAAACCTGTGGACCGTCCGATCTGGATCCAACTCAGAGTCCATGAGTCCAAACGCGTCTTCTGGGAAAGGAGCAGAGCAGCAGCCCATCATCTCAGATCTGAGCCTATAAATACCCAGCCCTTAGCAAAGCGAAGAGTGCGTGAAAGGGGAGAACTCAACCTGAATTCAACTCATTTTCTTTCAACTTCATCAGAGAATTTACTCCAAGGTGAGCAGATCTTGAGCTTTGATCTTTGCTTTTGATCTCATTTTCTTTTGTTAGATCTGAATCTGGATCTTGTTTGATAAGATTTCGATCTCTGCTTAGATCGGGATCTGAATCAGATTGTAGTTAGAGTGAATGGATCTAGGGTTTCATATCTCTTCATCAAAGCAGGGGAAAAAATCTCCTTTTTTTTGGTGCTGGATCCGATCTGATTTATTTCGATGCATATTATGGAGAAATTTTGAAGTTTATGAGTTTGGATCTGATGTGCTGGATCTGGATTAATTTTCTTTAATAAATTTGAGAACTTTAAAAAAATTTAGATGCATAATGTTACTGTTGTTTCCATTGTAGTCCTGTAGATTTTTATGTCTTTGACCTTGTATCCGAACAAGGTTTCGGAAACCACGGTTTCATTTAAGTTAAAATGCGCTTTCGAAAAATGAAGTCTTAGAAACATCTTTTGTGTGCTATGCTGTCGCTTCGTTGCTAGCTTATTAATTTTACAATTGATGTCAACACTGCTTATTAATTCCCCCCTCCCCTCATCCACCACCCACCGAAAAAAAATAAAATAAAAATTAACGGTCTTGAAACCAAAGCGTTGTTTAAAAATAGGCTGTGAAACTTTAAAAAAACAAACTCTGTTTTGGTTTGCTGAGCCGACTTCGGTTACAATTTTTGGAGTTTAGCCATAAAACCTGGTTTCGGAAATCGGAACCCTGTTGCCCAGCAAGGATTTAGGAAATAAAGATTTCATGAAAGCTGATGAATTTTTAGTCTCTTTCATGTTAATTAAACTTTTGAAATTAATTGGATTGAACTTAGTTCCTCAGATCTGACCAATGATATTGTAGATCTTTTCTTCGTGGTATGTACACTATACATTGTCTCTACTGCAAATTGTTGCTTCCCTTTATCTTGATCAATCTAACTCTACTGATCAACAGCTCCAGGATGGCCTCTGAGGACACCTTCCTTTTCACCTCCGAGTCGGTGAACGAGGGCCACCCTGACAAGCTCTGCGACCAGATCTCCGACGCCGTCCTCGACGCCTGCCTGGCTCAGGACCCCGACAGCAAGGTGGCCTGCGAGACATGCTCCAAGACCAACATGGTCATGGTCTTCGGCGAGATCACCACCAAGGCCAACGTCGACTATGAGAAGATCGTCCGCGACACCTGCCGCGACATCGGATTCGTCTCGGACGATGTCGGTCTTGATGCTGACAACTGCAAGGTCCTCGTCAATATTGAGCAACAGTCCCCTGACATCGCCCAGGGCGTGCATGGGCACTTCACCAAGCGCCCTGAGGAGATTGGCGCCGGCGACCAAGGCCACATGTTTGGGTAATTTCAAGAACCATATAAACTTCTTAACATAACACTTAATACTCCTACTCACGCGGGCCTTTGGGCTGTATGGAAAGGCTGTATAATGATGAAGTTTGAATCCAGGATCTCTTGAAACTCGGTACACTCCGATACCGTGTCAAGAACCATTTCCCCAAAAGCTTAAGCTACTGGGTTGTGTGATAACAATGTAAATCGAGCTAACATAAGACTTTTAACAGGTATGCTACTGATGAAACCCCCGAGCTCATGCCCTTAAGCCATGTCCTCGCCACCAAGCTTGGTGCTAAACTAACTGAAGTCCGTAAAAATGGTACATGCACATGGCTGAGGCCAGACGGTAAGACCCAAGTCACCGTTGAGTACCGCAACGAATCAGGCGCCATGGTGCCAATTCGTGTCCACACCGTCCTCATCTCGACCCAGCACGACGAAACCGTCACCAACGACGAGATCGCCGCCGACCTCAAAGAGCACGTGATCAAGCCCGTGATCCCCGCCCAATACCTCGATGAAAAGACCATCTTCCACTTGAACCCGTCGGGCCGCTTCGTGATCGGAGGACCCCACGGTGACGCAGGCCTAACGGGCCGTAAGATCATCATCGACACCTACGGTGGTTGGGGTGCCCACGGCGGTGGTGCTTTCTCAGGAAAGGACCCCACCAAGGTCGACCGTAGTGGGGCCTACATTGTGAGGCAAGCGGCCAAGAGCATTGTGGCCAACGGGCTCGCTCGCCGCTGCATTGTGCAGGTTTCTTATGCCATCGGTGTGCCTGAGCCTTTATCGGTGTTTGTGGACACTTACGGAACTGGGAAGATTCCGGACAAGGAGATATTGGAAATTGTGAAGGAGACCTTCGATTTCAGGCCTGGGATGATCACCATCAACCTTGACCTCAAGAGGGGAGGCAATGGGAGGTTCTTGAAGACGGCAGCCTACGGGCATTTTGGAAGAGACGACCCCGATTTCACCTGGGAGACTGTTAAACCCCTCAAATGGGAGAAGCCAACAGCCTAAGGCTCTTGAAACCGCAAAATTATACTATATATAGATCATCAACATCTATATATTTAGCAATTATGTGATCCCTATCTATGTTTTATGTCTGCTGATTATTGTCATGTTTTTTACTTTGAATTTTTTTCTTGATTATATTGTTTTTGGGGAGGGGGGAAATTGAAAGGAAGTTGAGAGTAGTGTTTGTTATGTTGATGTCTAGGTAGCATTTATGTAATGAATTGATTCTTCATGAAGCAGAAAGGAATGAATGTTTTCAATAAATCAATTATTATTCATCATCAGAGGTTTGAGACATGAATTGTTTTTGCTGTAGGTTATGGAATTCAATGTCTCATCTTAGTTGCTGCTGCTTTTTGTTCTGCAAATTTTTTGAGAAATACATGGGTGTGCATAAAGAAAGATATCAAAGTCATATATGGAGCTGCGGTCGAATGCAGGTAACCCACTGAAGTTGACTGAAGTTGACGCATTGTCAAAGGGGAATAACATTGGGGGAGTTGAGGATGGGTCTATAAGGTTAAGTAGGAACGAGACCCATCTCGGGACTGGGTCTTGCAACCACAGCCATAGTGTTGCGGTCGACCGCAGATATGCAGCCTCATTTGAAACTAACATATTTGTTGCTTTATCAATGTATCTTGTTTAGGGACAATGAAAGGAGTCATGCTAGAAGGTTTGATTTGTTTTACAGGGAAATCATAGATAAAAATACATGTGCGCATGCAGCTGTAATCTTGCCATTATTTAGATGCCAATTTGGATGACTTGTGGTCATGCTAGCAAAATGCCAAAGGATGTACAGAAATTCTAGACAACTAGTCAAGTATAGCTCATAGGGTTCATCTTTTCTTTCCCTTTCCAAAATGAATAATCGCTAGTTCGAAATCAGAAAAATCACATCCAAAATAAAAAAAATATCCAATATTTCTAGTATCATTGCAAATGGCTCAACTATATATATCCCAAAACAGGTTTTTTTTCCTAGATGAAACGTGATAGAATCAGTTTTCCAGAAATATTTTGACCAATTAACATGTTTAGAGATATTTGGCAGATACTGGAACTTTGAAAAAATGAAGTTACTTTGGTTTCTTTTGGCTTGAGAAATGTTTTTTCCCTCTATAAGAAATACATTTATTAGTCCTTGACAAGTCTAGCTTGCAAAAGCTATAAGAATTAAGAGAGGGACCCAAAAGTCATCTTATTCAATAAAAGCAGACAAAAGCTCACATGAATTGGGGGGACCACTTGCTCAACTTGCACATTAAATTATTGAAATCAAATGAACATTGCCGACACTTTGCAATCTAGTGTTGAACTTAGTTGTCCATGAAATCTAAGCCATATTTTGTTGGTTATTACTACAATTATTTATGTAAAATTACAAGTGGAGAATTTCCTAAAGTAAAATTAATGAAGAATCTTTGAGGCGTGATATCACTTTCCTTAAGAAAGTATTTGTCCCCATTCGATACGAGTTCATTAATAACCTGCAGGCAAATCATTCTTCCAGGATACAACAGAGCCTTGAAATCAACGAGTAGCGATCTCGGTAGATTTCTCCTGAAACCTTATAGGAGCAGTAGAAAGATTTGAGAGCAAAAATTTTATAATAAAATAAGAGAGAAATGAGAGAGAAAAGCTAAAGGAGAGAGTATGTTTTCCTTGTGGTCAAAACATTGCATTTCCTCTCAATTTATAGATGCGAAAGAATAAAAAGAATCAACTATCAGGGAAGAGTTCATACGTTCTCTTTAATTAATATGAGAACGCTTCTCAAATGAAATATCGTATGTTCTCGCGTTCTTCTATTTTTCTGAGAGAAAACTTTTTATTCTCTCTCTATTAATTGTCTTCCTTATTCATTTCTCCTTTATTTATATGTTACTTGATTTTATTAAAATCAAAACCCAATAATCCCCACTGATTTTAATAAAACCCAGCCTTTTATCTTTCAAAATCTGCATTGATGCAATCATGATTACAAGAAAGCGTCATCAAGATTAAACTTTCAATTAGTATGAATATTACAAAGTTAACATAAAGTCATTGGTGCTATGCATTAAACCAAGTACTCTTATAATGCAACCAGTAATATTATACACACGATTAGCATCCTATTCCGGTGAGAGTTTCGTTAATCTCGCTCAGTACCAATATGGCTTTGTACTTGTGTGGTTTTAGGAACAATCCCGAGAATAAACTCTTTATAAATTCTCGTGAGAAGCAACACCACTTCTATTTCCTCGTAGGTGAAGTTCCCTCAGTGTATCCATTACAAGAACACATTTTCTTGAAGGAATATGGACTTTAATAAGAGTTTAACTCAATCTCTTCATCATAACGGACAACACTAGTTAATTTTATTTGGGGTTTCTCAAGTCTAGTGCTCACAATCAACCTAACAACTTGTTTTTCCCGTTAAACCTAAGACTAGCAAAGTTAGTATGGATTGGGTTACCATTGTAGTTGATTTACTTAAAGAATTTAGACCCCATTTCGTTAGTTGTCATTCTTACCAATCTTCGGGATAATCCTTTTGTAACAACTCCATTTTTAGTGTACATAAATTAGCTTTAAATTTATAGTATACTTGGAGTATTTAATATTGTTGTTACCACTTTAAATATCTATTTCACTCCATGATTACAAGAAGGAGCTTGTAGTCCTTGCACTGCTGAACCAAGCCACCAGAGTTCAAATCCCATACCTCACATTATTTTTTATATTTATTTGTTTTAAATTTGATAGAAGCTCAACCGTCCACACGTGATAACTCCCACATTTCCCACTACATATGAAAATGTTGATGCACCAGTGAGCACCGCAGGAGACCCTCACCTACCTATGCCTCGACTCGGCCGAGTCGGCCGGACGGCCGAGTCTTCTGAATGGAAAATGTTCCTCTTGGTCTTCTTAACCCCCCTGCACACTCCAATTACTCAGATCGTTTCCAGAGAGCCCATTAACTCTCATTTACTTCATTTTTAATACATTTTCACACTTTTTTACATTTTTTTAATTAAAACCCTACATCTACCCTAACCCTAGCGTAACCCTATAAATACATCCCTACCCTCTACCCTCTCACCCCAAAATTCTGAGCCAACTCTCTAAAATTCTCAAGAGATCTTGTGTACTTTGAAAACGAGCACGAAGCGAAGGTACGGCGAAATTCCCGGCGAACTTCCGACGATCGTTCTAGGAGCTCTCGGCGACGAAGCGACGCACCGGTGATCCCTCTCCTTCCATCTCACTCTCATTATTTTCCAAAACCTGTAAGTCCCATTTTCTATCTCTCTTTTCTATTCTAAAAATACGGATTTACAAAACCCAACGGAATCGGAACAAATCCGATTTCCGATTCGGTTTCTTCATAAAACTCCACTTCTCGTTAATACAATTATGCTTAAACTCTCTCATTTTGACTATTAAACACTAATCAACCAAATTGATCAAGTTTCATTTCATAAAATAATGACTATTTCAATTTATCGTATTTTTCACTTAAATACCACATTGGTTCAATTCTACATTTAACTCCATTAAACTTGCTATACCTTTAGGTAGATCACGAGGTAACGACCTACCTCCTCACATACTCATATGCAACATAACACGATACCCTCGAGAACTTAGAATACGGAAAAATAAACATTTTCATTTAAATACCATTTACTTAATAAAACCATTTTTAAAAGATTTAGTATTGATACATCTTTACAAATAAATACCACTTATTATGAAAATAAAATAAGGTTGTGGGCATTCAGTCGTTTATCTAAACTTGACTTTGTGGTGTCTAGGCTAGACAAGTGAGAAAGATAACTTTAAAAGGCCCGTCTCACGGTGATTCGTGAGCAGATCCCTCCTTTCTTCACTTGTACTTACCTGGCCATAATTGGCGGTGAAGAGGCGATTTGAGCTATCTCACAACTTGTCGCTTTGAACCAGTTAAGAGCAATCTAGTTGACTTAGGAGACCCTAAAACATAGAATACGGGAAATAGACATCTTTACAAATAAATACCATAATTAATAAAACCGTTTTCCCTTAATGATTAGTATTTATACAAATCTTTGTAAAGCACCGCTACAACCCAATTGGGGAACCCGTTCGGGATGGTGCGGATTATCGCACATTCTCGGGCTTAATAGTGCGAGATTCAGACCTCCGCAAGGAGCATTCGGTCTCGAAAGATTTAAAATACGACATCTTAAGAAAATGAGATTTCTAGAATATTATAAATATATACAAAATTATTTTCATATAAATATATGTATATGTAACATAAATATATCTATTTTTGAAGTATTATAAATATTCCACATTTTCTACAATATCATAAGAATCAATTTTACACTAAAATACCATGAATTCCATGCAAAACCAATATTACAAATAAATGCCTTTAATTATGAAATTAGGATATTTTCACTAGAAACATCACAATATAAAATCCACATTCATTACAACTCTAAAGACGAATAATAAATGCTTGGGTGTATTTTGAAAAGTATATAAAAGTATTTTTACATAAAACCCCCTCAAGTTCTATAAATTACCCTAAGGACCCTAGTAAACATAGGTTTAAGCGGGACCAATCTCTTGAGCCTCAGGGAGCCGGAGAAGTGGGTGCTTGCCTACTTAAGGTAGACAACTTAATAGTGGTGTTATCAATACGGTAATCGTCTTTGAAAAAGATACAAATCCTGTCGTCCATATGCAGTGGTTACCGATAACATCAAAAACAATCAGGACATCAATTTACTTTTCTGACTCAGAGTGGATCTCATTATAATCTGACTTGAATATGATTCAAGTACAATATACAATCTACAATCTACAATCTACAAATTTTCAATATTACAATTCAACATGAATCCATGAATCCAATTATCAATTTATACAACTTGACTGAACCGAACTATGGATATACATTCCATTTATATGATTCAACGGTTGCATCCGTTTACTGTAACAACCCTAATTTTTCTATACAAAATTTTTTTCAAATATTTTTTCAAAAATCCACAAAGGGGTATTTTAGCATGAGCACAAGATATAGGTAATTATTTTGTTTTTAATTACAAGCTACAAGAATATAATAACTCTATTTTTAGTGTACAAGAATTTACTTTAAATTTAATGTATACTAGGAGTATTTATTCTTGCTGCTATCAGTTTAAGTAATTAAATACCACAATAATTACAAGAAGGAGCTTGTAGCTCATTGGTAATACCTTGCACTGCTGAACCAAGCCATCAGAGTTCGAATCTCATACCCCACATTATTTTTAATATTGATTTTTTTAAAACCTTTAGAATACCAAGAGTTTACACGTGCATATCTCACAAAAACCCCACTGCACCCAAAGAAGTATCACTTGCAGAGGGTAGATGAACCGTCAGGGGAGATCCAGGCCATCGGACTCGGCCGGGAATCGGCCAACTCGGCCTTGACTCGGCCGACTCAGTGATCCGACCGAGTCACGGCCGAGTCACCTCTGATTCGGCCGATTCCGGCGAGGGTCACAACATGAAAGTTGTGTCTTTTCATATTCCCTACGCACTTGCAAAATTTCATCTTCAGAACACTTCCAGAGCTCTTTAAAAACCCCAATTACTCCACTTTTAATACATTTTTTATTACATTTTATCACATTTTTATTTTTAACTTTTCATCTACCCTAACCCTATAAATACCAACCCTACACACTACCCTCTCACCCCTAAAATCTTGACCCACTCTCTCAAAAGTTTCCAAGAAGTGTGTGCTTTGAAATCGAGTTCCCGGCGAAGCCCTGACGGAATTCCGGCGACGTGTTTTGGAGCAACCGGCGACGTAACCACCCCTCGGTCTTCCCCCTAGTCCTCTTTACTCTTTAGAAGAGTTTGAAAACCCATAAGTCCCATCTTCTTTCTTTTCTATTTCTTAAAAAATACGGATTTATGGAACCCGACGGAAATCGGAACAAACCGATTTCCGATTCGGTTTTTCTACAAAATTTCACTTGTCACCTAATCCAAAATACCCTAACATATTCATGTTGACTATTAATCACCCATAAACCAATTTAAATAAGGTTTCTCACATGAAATGAAAGCTTCTTTGCAAAACCGTATTCTTTTCATAAAAATACCATAAAGTTTATTTTTCTTGTTCTAGTCAATTCCCTCATTCCTAAATATGTTTATCTTGATCAATAAACTTGTAGAAATCAATTTAAATGAATTTTCACACATAAAATGATAACGTTTTTAAATACCGTATTCTTGCGCTTAAATACCTTCAAGTTTAATATATCATATTTAACCTTTAAAACTTCATTAAAACTTAAAATAAGTCACGAGGTAATGACCTACCTCTACACACACACAAATATAACCTTAATTGATAAACGTCAAAACATAGAATATGAAAATACAGGACTTTTCACTAAAATACCATTATCTTTATAAACCTTTTTTGAAAGCTTTAAGTTGTACACAATTTTAAATAAAATCTTTTATAATGAAAGCACGATATGTCATGGACATCGATCGTTTATCTAAACTAACTTTGTAGTGTCTAGGCAAGTGTGTCTAGGCTAGTGGTTTTTAATTAGGCCCACTACTGTGGTTCCTTCCCACTTACCTGGCACTTACCTGGCCGCAAATGACGGTGAAGAGGAGATTTGAGGCTTCTAATGACTTATCGTTTAGACCTTAGAAATAGGCTAGTTGGCTTAGGAAATCCTAGAAACTAAAACGGAAATCTATACCCTTTTACAAATAAATACTTTATATTTATAAAACCGTTTTTCTAAATGAATGGTATTTGTTAAACCTAAGCAAAGCGCCGCTATAACCCACATTTGGGGAACCTGTTAGGGATAGTACGGTTCATCGTGCACCCGCGGGCTAGTAGTGCGAGATTCAGACCTCCGCAAGGAGCATTCGGTCTTGAAAGGTTTGAAATACGACATTTAAGAAAAATGGGATTTTTGGAAAAATAAAATATTTATTTAAAATTATTCTTATATATATATAATTATCATTTAAACACCTATTTTATCATGAGATAAAATTTCCATTTTTTTCTAAAATTACAAGATTAAAAGTTACATTAAAATACCATGCATTTCAAATAAATCAATATTATAATTTAATACTTTTATTAGGATATATTCACTAGAATAACACAAATAAAATTTACACTCATTATAACAATAAAGACAAATAATAAATACTTGAGGTGTATTTTGAAAAGTATATAAAAGTATTTTTACAATAAACCCCCTCAAGTTTTATAAATTACAATAAGGCCCTAACAATTATTGAACTTCCAATTACATTTCTTTTAGTCTGACTCGGATTTGAGTCTGACTATTTCTGACTTGAACATGATTCAAGTTAATCTATATTCTTTTATATTCCAACTCAATACGAATACATGAATCTCTGAATCCAGTTAACAATCTATATAACTTGACTGAACCGAACCATGGATATATTCCTTTTGCATGTTTTCCAGTATTCCATTTACATGACTCTACGATTTTAGTCGTTTCCTGATATCATGGTTTCGGTCAGTCAGTTAATCAATCTTACAATCAATACAATTTTACAAGATAACAATACAAACAAGACATCGTGGGGTTTAAGGGGTAGACTGGTACGGAATATGTTAAAGGTGGCACGAGGTGGTCACTTAAGACGTAATTATATCCATGCCGTTGTTCCGTGGTATTATCGACAGAGCCTTGTACTACAGGTTACTGTTTCCTGATTTAAAATCAGGAAAGCTTCTGTGAAAAGCTTCAGAAGAGGGTCACGTGCTTACACGTGACTAGCGGTCACGTGTTGGCACGTGACGCCTAAAAAACGTCATCAAGGCAGGTTCAGTTTCCTGACTACGTGGAAGAAAAGGGGCTTCAGGAAGAGTCACGTGCTCCCACGTGACCAGGGTCACGTGGCGACACGTGATGTTTAAATGCAAGCGTCAAAGGCACACCGGTTAACTGATCAAGTCAAGGAAAAGGCTTCAGAAGAAGTCACGTGCTCCCACGTGACCAGAGTCACGTGTTGGCACGTGATGTTCAAGGCAGCAGACTCGTTCTCCAGAAAGAGGCGCCAGACAGGGGTCACGTGCTCACACGTGACCAGGGGTCACGTGGTAGCACGTGACGTTCAAGCAGCAATCAGAAGACAGAGCGCAAAGGAAAGAAGAAGGCTCATTCCGAAGGGGGTCACGTACTCACACGTGACCATGGGTCACGTGGTCACACGTGACCGGCTTTCAAAGCCCATTTTGACGACAGAATTAAATTCTGAGGCAGATTTGAATCTTTCCAAAGGAAAGTGAGTATCTGAGACCGATCGAATTAAAGATTCGGAAGCGATTTAAATATCATCTATCATTGGAAAATCCCGGGTTTGGAAAGATTTCCCCTTTTAAATCTAACAGAAATTACAAAGGAAAATCTCTGGATTTAAAATCCAATGGTGAATAAAATTCACCTAATAATCAAAAGGTCCAGAACGAATGAAGGATGCAAATCAAATATCTCATGAAAGATTTACCAAAAAACTAATTGACTCGGCTGCTTCTCCTATAAATAGGAGCCAAGAGATACAAAAAAAGATATATACAGGCGCAGAGAAGAAAAGAAAGAAAAAAGGAGGAGAGCTTTGATAATTTGAAAAGACTCGGATCTTCTGCAAAAACCCTAGGTAAGAAAGGGAAGGCCTTTTGAAAGAAAGAGAATTTAATTCTCAACAGAGTTTAACTCTGATACATAAAATAGAAGAGCATATTTCTTCTCTCTTTGATAGAGGATCTGCAAAGTGTACATCTCCCCTTAAGGTTGAGAATTTAATTCTCAATGGGTCGAGATCCTGCCATGCAGATCCAAAACATAGAGAAGGAATGCAAGCATGAGAATTTAACTCTCACAGAACTATAGGAATTTAATTCCTTTAAAAATAAAATTAGGGCTCGACCCTGTATCATGGGAATTTAATTCCTTCAAAACAAAAGAAACAGGGTTGAACCCTAATTAAGAACATAGTTCTGTTGAAACAGCGGGAATTTAATTCCTTTAATCATAATTCCCTGAAATGGGAGTTTAATTCCTTAAAAGTTTTTGTTAGGGTTTAACCCTATTTGGATCTTCACATATATGAGGAATTTAATTCCTACAGAAAATTCAGAGTTAAACTCTGTACAAGTCTTCGAAAGGAAGTAGGAATTTAATTCCTCGGAAATTTGCAGCTCGAGGAATGTAATTCCTGAAAAAGATTAACAGATCCTCTAAAAACATACATAGAGGCAGGGTCACGTGTTACCACGTGACCCCCCAAAGAGATCTACAGAAAGTCCCTTTGAGGCAGCACCCCACGTGATCCACGTGACCCTTGATAGAAGTTCTAATACATAGGCATTTGAATGCCCATCACGTGATGGCACGTGATACTCTGAAAGACGCGATAATTTCAGCAGAACAAACGAAGGGAGGGCGCTCTCACGTGCTGCCACGTGACCCCTCTTGCCTTAGTGTTTAACACTAAATTAAAACTCTCAAACCCAGTGTTAAAACACTGTTGGGCCTTAGCATTCAACACTGATTAAAAAAGCCTTATTTGCAGTGTTCAACACTGAGCTGTTTTAGTGTTTAACACTAATTTGAAAAGCCTTGTTGCTGGCGTTTAACACCAATTATCTCTTAGTGTTAAACACTAACTTGTCAATCTTATTCCCAGTGTTCAACACTGATTGCTCTGAAGTGTTTAACACTAGTCTTTGGCCCAATTGGCTAAAGGGATAGAGGCAAAGCCTCTCCCTCAATGGACTCATAAGAAATCAATATTCCAGACATGATTGGACTTAGCCCAAGCTGGCCATAAGTCCTCAATTCGTGATTAACTGGGCCAATGGGCTCATAACATAATTAATCAGTCTTGACCCCAAATTGGGCCAGGGACTACTCAAGCCACTCCGGTTCTAGGGAACATCTCTTCACTCCTTTAATACTTGGCATTGTAATCCCTCAATGTCTTCAAAGAGGTGACGGGTCCCGACGACCACCCATGATATGGACTGTGGGGTCCTTAAACCCATGTCTAATGCAAAATTCCTGGTCACGTGGAACGCGGATAACGTCACTCTTTGACCCCGCGGAAAACGTCCAGAGCGGAGCCTAGTCCTCGCCGAACACGGCAGTGAACCCGTGTGAAGCATTTAGTGCAAAATTCCTGGTTACGTGGAACGTGGATAACGTCACTCTTTGACCCCACGGAAAACGCCCAGAGCGGAGCCTGGTCCTCGCCAAGCACGGCAGTGAACCCGTGTGAAGCATCCAGAGCACATACCGGACTGTGGAGTCCTTAAACCCATGGACTATGACGTCCTTAACCTTGACCGAGATGTCTTAAAACTAACAATGGACCGCAATGTCCTTAAACTACCCATGGACCGCAATGTCCTTAAACTACCCATGGACCGCAATGTCCTTAAACTACCCATGGACCGCAATGTCCTTAAACTAGAACAATAGAGCCCCATATGCTCTTTTTGTCGGATCTAAACGGTCCCGTTTAAGTTGATCTTAGCCTCAAAGATGGCTAACGAATCCTTAAAACCTTCAAGCAAACTGGACTACGAATCCCCCAAGTTAACTCTGGCTCGAGGGTACATCTCTGAACCCCTCTGACACCCGTCGTTGTAATCCTTCAACGTCGTCAGAGAGCTGACGGGTCCCGACGGCCACACACATACGATGGACCACTATGTCCCTAAAACTGGAACAATGGAGTCCGAAAGCTCCTGTGTCGGATCTAAACGATCCCGTTAAGTTGATCTTAGTCTCAAATCGGACTAACGTGTCCTTAACAAACGTTTGAGTTGATCTTAGCCTCAAGCATGGCTAACGTATCCTCAAACCAAACCCCCAAACCCAAATCTAAGATAACACGGATTTGGACTAGTCCACGCCCTACGGGCGACGACATAACTCAGTCTCCGTAAACGATCCACGGGCAATAAAACATAAAACAAAAACACACGACACGAAGTGACCATCTGGAGAAGGAGAAAGTTGTTACCGCGATGCGGTAGCGTAATTAACTGCAGGGGCTTGCGCCTGCAGGGAAGAGCGTCCCCACAATCAAAAACCCCTCAACGAGGGGGAATCTGACGAAGTCTGCTACATCGGCCGCATCCGTCTAAACCTCCGATACACGGTGCCATAAATCAACTTGGCATCTTCGGAGAGGTAGACGGATAACACCGATTAGCATCTGCCCCGAATCTCAGGCGAAGGCATTCCATGTCTTGGCCGCCATTCGGAGGGGAACAGATTCTGGCACGCCCGGTGGGACCTTTTCCTCTTTCCACTCCACACTTCGTGTGTCGTGATTCGCGAACCAATCGCGGTTCGCTAATAATTGCCCTTGGGTTTCAAGATACTAAGAATTGGCGTCTTGCCTATTGCAGAAAACAAAGGATCGATGGCTGCTACTTCCGCGAAGTCCTTCAACTGCTCAGAATGCAATTGCGACCAACGCTTTGCCTCGCCAGGAGGTATAGCCTACGGACCCCAAGCTGCTTCGTTATTCACAATGCCGGTGGACCAGGTGACTCAGGCCACTACCGGATTGTTCTTTGGGACTATACTCCCACCAACAAGCTTCGCGGCGCCGGTGCTGACAAAGGAAGCTCTCAAGAAGTCGGTCTTTGATCGTCCTACCCCTGCCGCGGCTCCTCTCAACGAGTCGCCCAACGTCAACGCCTCGGTCTTCTCTAGATTGGGCCAGAAATCCTGCGAACTCATCATGGGGCCTATAATCTCAGAGAAGGCTGCTTCTAAGAAAGTGACCGGTCCTGCTCCTGAAGACATCAAAGCGACTTCCCCTGCCATAAAGTCGGTCTTTACAAGATTGACGGCTCCAGCTCCCCCTCCTGCTGCACAAAGGACATCGGTCTTTGACAGGCTAACACCAGCAGCGACCCCCCACCTACACAGGGGACAAGACGAAGCCATTCTCACCGCTGAACCAACGCCGTCCGCTCGACACGCTCGACGTCGCCATTGGCGCCGAGTAAGGAAGGCTGGGGGCAACTCCCCCTCCGGGTTAACTCCCCCAGCCCCGATGACAGAAGTTAATGCTGCTGTTCCAACTGGGAACAGCTTCGAAATGCTAAATAAGGTGCGAAGGAATTCTCCTACTGCAGTGCTGAAGAGGTCTCCTCCCCCGTTAAAAAAGGTTGTGGAAATGGAATCAGAACAGCCCCAATCTCCTCAACAGCTGTCTTCCAAAATCTATAAGGTTTGGCGACAGGCCCGAGACTCGATCATCGATCCAAACTCCTCCCGCCAGCACAAGAAGCTGAAAATCCAACCGGAAGCTGGTCACCAGACTGAACCCCGAAAGGCTGTCGGGACGCCCACCTCAACGGCCCCCTCAACCTCCATGGCTCATAAAAGGAGGAAGCCAGAGAAGATTCCCCAACGTGCAACGACGGCTAAAAGCACTGAGCCCAGATGCCCTAAGTCTGGGGGCATGATGGTCCACACCGTATACATGGCCTCTGGAAAGGAGGAGAGCCGCACTTCTACAGGCCACCGACCACTTACCCGATCCGTGACGAAAGCCCAGGAGCAACAGCAAAAGCTCCAAGAAATGATGAATGCTATGGCTGCACTTACCGGACCAAAAGAAAGCCCAGAAACGTCCTCAGACGCACGCCAGGAGGAGGAAACCGACGCTGAATTCCTTCGCCGGATACTGGAGAAAAAG
Organism: Agapanthus africanus; assembly: GCA_030015575.1. NCBI lineage: Eukaryota > Viridiplantae > Streptophyta > Magnoliopsida > Asparagales > Amaryllidaceae > Agapanthus > Agapanthus africanus. The sequence continues at coordinate 10,786,979 of JASDDO010000031.1, read as the reverse complement.
GACAAAGAGGCTGCTGAACAAGCAGCCAACATACAACGTATGGGCCTTCTCTTCCAAGATATGATAGGAATGATGATCCAGCAGGACTTGCCCGCCGAAGATCCCCCAATCGTTCTTGAAGACGACCGAGGAGAAACATCGAATCCACTGCCGGCCCTCTCAACGGCCAAGGAGGAGGCAATCTCTAAGGCAGACTTGGCTGACTACATAGCCCAGCAAATCCGGGTCCATCATGCGACTGAGGCAGCTGGTCAAGTCGTGAAGACGGGGCGGCCGTATCCAAGCTGGTACGACCAAATCAAATACCCGCAAGGCTATACGATACCGAAATTCTATGTGTAAGGGGACTGGCAATCCCCATCAACATGTCGCCCAGTTCCGGGCCCTCTGCGGTAACACCGGCGGGGATGATAAACTGTTACTCCGTCAGTTCGTTGGCAGCTTATCAGAAACAGCGTTCGAATGGTATTCGGAACTCCCGAACGATTCCATCAAAACGTTCGCTGAAATGGAGTTGTTATTCACTCAGCGGTTCGCAAGTGCCAGCGAGCGCACTCCAATAACGGCATTGATTAACGCCAGGGTAAAACCAGGCGAAACCTGGGTCCAGTATGCTATACGCTGGCGGAATTTGTGGTCGAGATGCGAGCAACGCATTGAGGAGGCACCCGCAGTGGGCATGTTCGTGGGTACCCTAGACCCCCACGCGACCATCTCGCAATTCATGATGTTCTTTAAGCCAACCACATTCCAGGCTTTAATCGACAAGTTGGCTCAGATGGACCAAATGGGTCATAGACCACCTCCCCCGAAGTCGGAACCGCGGAATGACAAGGGTAAAGGAAGGGCAACCTTTGTCGCGAATGCCCAACAGCAACCTAACGCCCCGAAACCGGCAGATCAATTGGAAGAAAGACGCCGGTACTATAATGAGAAGATGAAGCGTCCCTACTCGTTCCCACGAGACAAGACGAAACGGTTGTTTGAGCTGGCAATACGCAACAGACTTATAAACCTACCAAATCCAAGGCGACCGCCACAACCCACCGAGGTGAATAACCCTAACTATTGCCCTTACCATCAAACGGTAAGTCATCCGATTGAAGATTGCTTCGTCTTCAAAGGATGGATTGAAGATCAATACCTCCAGGGGAAGTTTGTACTGTCCGAAAAGTGGAAGGTGAACCCACCACAACCGCATACTCCTAAGAAAGCAGATACACCGGGGGCAACCTGCTCCTTTATTGAAGAAGCTCCATGGGAGGTCGTACTATCAACTAAAACCAAAAGAATGCTGAGAGACCTTCATGCGTGCCCTGCGATCGAGTGGAAGGATCCTCTTGAACCTCAAATTATCGAAGGGATGTTGAAGCCCCGCCCAACTACGAAGACTCGTGATAAGCGCCCAAATGCTCGCGCCCAGCCGTCAAAAGCTTCGAAGAAAAAGAATAAGAAATCCAGGAAGCCCGCGAAGCTTGGAGACGAGCGCACAAAATTGCAAAAGCAGATCGACGCGCTGGAAGAATACAATCAAAAGGCGCGAACCCCTGTCACACTGCAAGAGTTCCTCAACCACATCTTTCAAGAGGAAGATGATGAAGAGAGCTCATCGGATGAATCCGAAGAGTATGTGGCGAGTTGTAACGTAATCTCCCACTCGTTTACCGATGATGAGAAAACTCCTGACACTAAGAAGCTAGAGGCAGAACCTGAACCAGAGCGTGCGTGGCTGACAAATGAAATGATCAATGCCTTTCTAGACGAGATTCGGCTAAAGAGTAAAGCGGATCAGGAGCGTGAGATGGCAGCGTCAGAAAGAACCAAATGCAGGCGACTGAATGAAAGAGTTGAACTACCCCTGCCAGATCAAAAGGCGTCCGAAGTAGACAAAAAGATATTCAAGACGAGGAAAAGGTTTGCCAAAGCCATGTCAATGGGGATGAAGCTACCACCCTCGGAAGGGAATACACACGATGGGACGGAGAGGCACCCTAATTATTGCGCATATCATCGGAAAATCTCACACCCCACAGAGGAGTGCGACGCCTTTAAGATATGGTGGCAAGGATATGTTGCTCGTCGGCAACATTTCAAGCGCATGAAACGCAAGAACCGTCGGGAGCGAAGAAGTACTGTCGATGGGCACAACAGGACTACTGGCAACTGTTACATGGTTAACGCCGGGGGGTCACAAGTTCTCACCTTTGGGAGCGACTCTGATAAAGAAATGACTCTGGACCCTCTCTTTAAAGAATCCGTTTTAGGGAAAGAGGAGGAATCAGAGGCCTGCGAGAACATCCAGCTGCGCAATCGCACACTCCCAGAAAAGAATCTCGGGCCCGTGAGCAGGAAAGATAAGGGAAAGGAAAAGGTCATTGAAGATATCACTTTAGATGACCAAGTCACGAAAGAACTAACTACCAGAGACCCTCCTAAGAAGGGTAAGGTGGACTATAACATCCTCGCGCACTTAAGGAAGCTACCTTCTCAGCTTAGCATCCTTGATGCCCTCCTATTGTCAAAAGAATCGCGAGACTCACTAATTAAGGCGTTGCAAGAACCTGAACAATTCCAAGCCTTCCTCGCCACTGAAAAGATGAAGGACGAACTGGAGGAAGTGCATACGGCCGACGTCACTTTCGGTGATGAAGACCTCCTTCTCGGGACGTGCGACCATAACCGTCCCCTATATGTCTCCGGATACTGCCACGATATCAAGATAGGCAAGATCCTGGTGGATAATGGATCCTCCGTCAATCTCGTTAATGTTCGGGTGTTGAAGGAGATCTGCATGAGTGTGCAACATCTCGCTCGTGACAAAATTACTATCTCCGGTTTCGATTCACAATCGTCACGGACTCTCGGATCTGTGATACTAACATTACGCTTTGGATTTCTCGTCACAGACATCAAATTTCATGTCATTGACGCCAAAACCTGCTACAACGCCTTGCTCGGTCGTCCTTGGCTACACGAATACAACATCGTCCCTTCTACACAACATCAGTGTATGAAGTACTTTAAGGATGGTTTCGAGTATACCGTAACAGGAGAGTTAAATCCATTCTCCGTGAACGAAGTCCGCAAATACGAAGATGCGAAATACTTTTTGCCAGACTTCGAAGATACAGAAAGGTGTCGCGACCCGGAGAACAAAGCCGCCGCCACCATCCCTGTTTTCGGAAGCGATACCGAAGAACAGGAAGAGATAGTTTATACAGCGCCATCTCAGCGTAACAACCCGGGAACGTCTGCCCCCATACTGGTCTTCGGAAGTGATTCAGAGGATGAAGTTAATGCTGTGTTCTCCAATCGGCTGTCAATACAAACACCTCCTGGCGATGACCATAGCTTGCAAATCACCATGGTACCGCGAGAACACTACAAGGATCTCGACACGCTTCAAGCTCATAATGTGCAGGACCTGCAAACATTTTACATCCCTCCCAGGCAAAGGGGTGAGAAGGTGATCCTATTCTACCGATCCTCAGAGTCGAAAATAGAGAAAGAGATCTGGCATGTCGCAGATGCCACATGCGACAGACTCCAACCCATCCGTCTGCCCAGATACTATACAAATGGATTAAAGAAGTTATTGAAGCGCCAAGGAGTACCCTTAAAACAGACTGTTCGACAGGCTCGGTTCTACAACAGGATTTGGGATGTCCCTGGAACCCAGCGCAAATTGCCCAACGGGAAAATGGAGACACTTGGGCTTGGATACGCGAGAACCGGAAAACGAGAGCGGGCCCACAGCAGCTACGCTATATATACCTTTGATGAAGAAGAGGACGCCCTGTCAGGAGATGCCGACCCCTCATCCAAACTAGACCCCGCGATTGAAGCGCCAAGTCCGTCGTTTGAAGAACGAATGGGCAAGCCTATCAGGAAAGTGGGTCAGAAAGCTCGGGAAGACCATAGCCGCGAAATGGCCATCTACGAGAAGGCCAGGACGCAACGTCTATTTCAACAAACTGCAAAAGACAAAGATGTTCATCTTTGTCAACCCATCATGCGAAAGGCCCGATGCGGAGACGGAGATAAGTCAAGGAACGGAAAGAAGAGCCGACAACAACGACGTAGGATTAGAGGGTTACAGGTACTGCGCGGCTCGGATTCGTCCCTCATGGAAAAGACGAGTCGAGCGTACTCCTTCCCCCGAGACAAGACGGAGAAGTTACTCAAGCTCGCTTTAAAACATCAAATGATCGCGCTTCCAGAATCTAGACACCCTGAGCAAGCTAACAAGGCTTCTCGTCTGAGCTATTGCTCTTATCACCGAGCTATAGGACACCCCACCGAAGACTGCTTCACCTTCAAGAACTGGGTCGAGGACCAGTACCAACGGGGCAGATTCGCTTTATCCAACAGCTGAAGGGTAACGCCGCTACGAAAGCACGAGCCCAAGGCCGCAAGAGCAGAACCGGATCCACCTCAGTCCCGGAAGCGGTTTCGTGCCTGTTATACGATTACGATATTAAAAGAAGAGCCCGAGAACATAGATGACCTTCCCCGGTGCTTTGAAAACAGCGATGATGAGGTGATCTCAGAATTTCCGCCCGCTCCGAAAGAACTGGAAGACGGTATACATACTACTGCAGATAACCTCAGGAAGATTGAGTTGGGATCGGCAGAGGACCCGCGACCGACATTCGTCAGCGAGCTACTCTCTGAAGAAAAGGTGGCCGCGTTAAAAAACGTGCTACTACGGCATAAAGACTGCTTCACGTGGAACTACTCTGAGATGCCAGGATTAGATCCGGAGGTTGCCGTGTATAAATTAGCAATATCCCCGGATATCAAGCCAGTCAAGCAAGCGCCAAGAAGGATGCGACTCGAGCTTGAGATGAGCATCAACGCCGAAGTTAAGAAGCTGATCGATTCTGGATTTATTCAAGAAGTTCAATATCCCGACTGGATCGCCAATATCGTCCCGGTAATGAAGAAGAATGGGACGGTACGCATATGCGTGGATTTCAGGGATCTCAATAAAGCCTGTCCAAAGGATGATTTCCCAGTACCGGTAACCGAGCTAATGATAGATAACACGTCCACTCACGAGGTTTTCTCCTTTATGGACGGTTCGTCAGGATACAATCAGATAAAGATGCATCCTGAAGACCAGAAGCACACCGCTTTCCGAACCCCTTTGGGTATATTCTGCTACAGGGTTATGCCCTTTGGTCTAAAGAACGCTGGCACTACCTATCAAAGGGCCATGACAAAGATCTTCGATGACCTCATACATGACATCGTTGAGTGCTATATCGATGACCTCGTAGTAAAGAGCATGTCATACGAAGAGCATTTAAAGCATCTGGAGACTGTGTTTCAACGCCTCCGGCAATATAATTTGAAAATGAATCCCCTCAAATGCGCGTTCGGAGTCTCCTCGGGCAAATTCCTGGGATTCATCGTTCGACACCGAGGTATTGAAATAGATCCGTTAAAGATTAAAGCAATCATGGAAATGCCTCCGCCAAGAACCCTCAAACAGTTGCGGTCTCTCCAAGGGAAGCTCGCATACATCCGGCGATTTATCGCAAATCTTTCAGGCAAATGCCGCCCCTACAGTCACCTGATGAAGAAGGGAACCCCATTCGTCTGGGATCAAAAATGCCAAGGTGCACTAGACGAGATCAAGCAATACCTGCAGAACCCGCCGGTATTGGCTGCGCCGGTCAAGGGAAAACCCCTCATTCTTTATACAACCGCCCTCGAAGGTTCCTTGGGTGCACTATAGGCGCAAGAGAACGATCAGGGGAAAGAGAGAGCACTCTACTACTTAAGTCGAGTTCTACTGGGGGCAGAAAGCAATTACTCTCCCATTGAAAAACATTGCTTGGCATTAATCTTCGCGATAACAAAGCTCAGGCACTATGCGTTGGCACACGAAGTCTGCCTCATCTCGAAGGTGGACCCTCTTAAATATCTGATGTCAAAAGCCATATTGACGGGACGACTCGCTAAATGGGCCCTGCTCTTGATGGAGTTCTCGATAATCTATCAACCTCTCAAGGCAGTGAAAGGCCAGGCCATTGCTGACTTCCTCGCTGAGCACCCGATACCGGCCGATTCTCCTCTGAATTGTGATTTGCCGGACGAGCATGCATTTGACGCGATTAGCGGCGGAAGCACCCGATGGGAACTCTATTTCGACGGAGCGTCCTCCGTAAAGAAACAGAAACAAGGTATCCCAATGATCAAATCGGGGATAGGCCTCATCTTTGCAACTCCACAAGGAGGGATAATGCGCTTCGCCTTCTCCTTAACAGAGCCGAGGACAAACAATGAGGCTGAATATGAAGCTCTGATAGCAGGCCTCGAAATCGCCATCGACATGGGAATTGAAAACCTCCTTATATACGGGGATTCTCAGCTAGTTGTTGTCAAGTAAATGGTGACTACCAAACGTGCAAGCCGGAGTTGGTAAAGTACGGCGAAAAGGTGCAACAACTGTTGGCCCAAATTCCCTCCTATATTTTAGAGAACATACCGCGCGCGGAGAACAGCAAAGCAGACGCGTTGGCCAAACTTGCTAAAGAACTGGCTGACGAGAACCTCGATGATGTCAGAATCGTGGTACAAAGCCGTCGAGTGCTCACCCCGGCAGAAATACCTCCGACATTATATAAAGAGAAGGGAGCGACTGAGCAGACAACCCTACAGATAAAAGACCATGAGAAGGCCGAGGACTGGAGGGGAATCTTCATAGACTACTTTAAGTCCCACCGAATGCCCAGAGAAGCATCCTCAAAACATCAGCTCATGAAACGAGCTCTATCTTTCGCTTTCGTCAACGATACCCTATACAAGAGATCGTTTGATTCTCTATGGCTGAGATGCTTAGGACCTGACGAAGCGGAAAGAGTCATTCAGGAAGTTCATGACGGACTTTGCGGTTCTCACCAAGTAGGCCCGAAGATGAAGTTAAAGATTAAACGAATGGGCTACTACTGGCCCACGATGATCCAGGACTGCCTCGAGTATGCGAAGCAATGCCACTCATGCCAGATTCATGGAGACTTCATCCACCAACATCCGAATCCACTACACCCAACGGTGGCCAGCTAGCCATTCGAGATGTGGGGAACTGACATAGTCGGCCCCATTGAGCCAGCATCATCTCGAGGACATCGTTTTATCCTGGCGACAACTGATTACTTCTCCAAATGGACAGAAGCAGTACCACTGAGGGAAGTGAAGACGGAGAATATCCTCCATTACTTCAAGACGCACGTCATCTATCGGTTTGGAACCCCACGGCGGATTATCTCCGATAATGGGCCAGCCTATCGAAGCCATAAGATTAGCCGCTTCGCGCAGCAGCACAATATAGACTGGAGATATTCTTCAGTTTACAACCCACGAGCTAACGGTCTGGCCGAGGCCTTCAATAAGACCTTGACGAAGATCATAAAAAAGACCGTTTCCCGGAATAAGAGAGACTGGCACGAGAGGCTGCAAGAGGCCCTTTGGGCTTATCGAACTACATTCAAGACGGCCACGAACACAACGCCGTACGCATTGGTATTTGGGACGGAAGCAATACTCCCCCTCGAGATAGAGTTACCCTCTCTACGAGTGGCAGTCCACCACGAGCTGACGGACGAAGAAAATGCTCACCTTCGGCTTGAGGAGCTTGATGCCCTCGACGAAACCCGGCTCATAGCGCAACAACATCTAGAAGCCTACAAAGCAAAGATGACGCGCTCGTATGAAAAATTGACCAGGCCGAGGACATTCCACCAAGGCGAACTCGTATTAGTGGTCAAAAGACCTATGATCCCCAATCGTGCCAAGCGGGGGAAATTTGAGCCAAACTACGAAGGCCCTTACATCATAGACAAGGTCTACCAGGGTGGAGCCTATCTACTCATGGACATGCATGGTGAAAGGCCTTTCAGGCCAATAAACGGCCGCTTCTTAAAGAAATACTACGCTTGATGAGCCATAGCCTGGGTCAATGATAGATGACGACGACTATGTCCGCTCGCTATCTTCCTAGGCTCAGACTTTATAAGCAGCAGCCGGCCTTCCCATAACAACGGACCGAAACGTCCCTAAACTAACAACGGACCGAAACGTCCCTAAACTAACGACGGACCGAAACGTCCTTAAACTAACAACGGACCGAAACGTCCTTAAACTATTGACGGACCGAAATGTCTTTAAACTAACGACAGACTGAAAAGTCCCTAAACTACTACCGCAGCATCCTTAGGCTGACGAGATAAAAAAAAAAGAAAAAAATAATAATAAAAAACGGTACGTCCACAAGCAAAAACGGGCACGGATGAAAACCCGAAAGGGCTCCGTGAGTAAAAACAGCAGGACTACCGGCGAGTGTTTGTGAAAACCCGAAAGGGCGCAACCTCGTTAAAAGACACTTATAGGGTCCTCTCGACCTTGTAAGGAGAAACCACCTGCGTGAGATCCTTACGACTCGCAAAGGAGTAACACACTTAGGGATCCTCACGATTCCTAAGGAGAAAATACGCTTACGAGATCCTCACGACTCGTAGGGAGAACTCTCTTGTGGGACCCTCACGGCTCATAAGATTTGAAAGTTTTAAGTTACAGAAACCTAAACTTGTTCTTAAGCAAATCCTCCACAACCTTCGGTATTGCCCTGCAAGCGGCTCGTACTGACCCTTGTATACAATCCACGGGCGCGAATAAACATTTCCCCAGGAAAGCCCCACCCGTGAGTAGGGATATGTCCATATAATGAGCAGCCCTTGTAGGTCCTCTCGACCCATAAGGAGAAAGCCCTCTTGTAGGATCCTTACAACTTACAGAGGAACACACGCTTAGGAATCCTCACGATCCCTAAGGAGAAAATACACCTGCAAGATCCTCACGACTTGTAGGGAGAAATACCTTTGTGAGACCCTTACGGCTCATAAAGTCAAAAGCCTTGGTCGACAGGACCCTTAACCCTGTTTGCTGAGCCACCTTTGTTCATCATCGACAAAGGCAGGTGATGATTCGCTCCTGGCAACATTCCAGTTGTAGCGATGCTGATGCTGAAATCGGTATCTAAAAATCCAAGCTTGCAGCGAAAAAGCTAGCGAGCCACACATGCATACGAAATAGCCGAAATGATGGGGCGACTTGCAATAAAAAACAGCAAGTAAAAATGTATGCATGACAAAATAGCTGAAATGATGGGGCAACTCGCAATAAAAAACAGCGAGTGAAAATAAATAAATAGCCGAAATGATTGGGCACCGCGAAAAAATAGCCGAAATGATGGGGCAATCGCGACCTTCGCGATATAAAAGCTGAAATGATAGAGCATCGCGGAAAAAGAAATAAAATAAAAAGTGAAATCCTCGCCCTACAGGTGATGTTACATCTAACCCTGTATACAATCCAGGGGCGCAATCAAAGAAGGGATCATACTCCTCCCCCCGAGTTTCATCATAAGGAGAAGCCAAATCTCGGCGGTTCACAGATAGCCTAGTGATCGCCACCGCGGCATTCGTCTCGATACAGCAGACGCGATACCGGCAAACGAAGCGAAGGCCAAATTCCTAGCTTCAACGTCTTGACGACGCAACATCACCGAAAGGAGTCACGGCAAAATCCCTGGTTCCAAACCTCGACAGTTCACCAACAACCTAGAGACAACCACGATATTCGTCTCGATACAGAGGACGCAATGCCAGCAAACGAAGCGAAGGCCAAATTCCTAGCTTCAGGGTCTTGACAGCAAGTCATATAAAACCTGAAAGACAATCGGAGATCATCCTACACCAGCGCGGAGTGGTCACCACCCTGACGTTCGTTTCGATACAGCAGATGAAATGTCACCCCAGCGTTCTTCCCCCAGCAGGATTCGGACGCGATAAAGCAAACGAAGCGAAGGCCAAATTCCTAGCTTCAACGTCTTGACGGTAAGTCATATAAAACCGGAAAGACATTCAGAGATCGTCTCATACCAACATGGAGTGATCACCACCTCGACGTCCGTCTCATGGCGGCAGACACAACATCAAGCGAAACGGAACAGCGGAAACCCCAAGTTCCATGGCTCGGCGATACATATCATCAAGAGTCAAACCTCTATCCCGTGAAATGCGGATACAATCAACAAAATTCCTGGTCACGTGGAACACGGATAACGTCACTCTTTGACCCCGTGGAAAACGTCCATTGCGGATCCTGGTCCTCGCAAAGCACGACAGTGAACCCGTGTGAAGCATCCAGAGCGGAGCCTAGTCCTCGCAGAACACGGCAACGAACCCGTGTGAAGCATCTAGTGCAAACTTCCTGGTTACGTGGAACGCGGATAACGTCACTCTTTGACCCCGTGGAAAACGTCCAGAGCGGATCCTGGTCCTCGCAGAGCACGGCAGTGAACCCGTGTGAAGCATCCAGAGCGGAGCCTAGTCCTCGCAGAACACGGCAGTGAACCCGTGTGAAGCATCTAGTGCAAACTTCCTGGTTACGTGGAACGCGGATAACGTCACTCTTTGACCCCGTGGAAAACGTCCAGAGCGGATCCTGGTCCTCACAGAGCACGGCAGTGAACCCGTGTGAAGCATCCAGAGCGGAGCCTAGTCCTCGCAGAGCACGGCAGTGAACCCGTGTGAAGCATCTAGTGCAAACTTCCTGGTTACGTGGAACGCGGATAACGTCACTGTTTGACCCCATGGAAAACGTCCAGAGCGGATCCTGGTCCTCGCAGAGCACGGCAGTGAACCCGTGTGAAGCATCCAGAGCGGAGCCTAGTCCTCGCCGAACACGGCAGTGAACCCGTGTGAAGCATCTAGTGCAAAATTCCTGGTTACGTGGAACGTGGATAACGTCACTCTTTGACCCCGCGGAAAACGCCCAGAGCGGAGCCTGGTCCTCGCCAAGCACGGCAGTGAACCCGTGTGAAGCATCCAGAGCAAACACCGGACTGTGGAGTCCTTAAAATCCATGGACTATGACGTCCTTAACCTCGACCACGATGTCTTAAAACTAACGATCAACCACCCCTGTTCCTTACAGATTTTTGCCTCGGTTTAAGGGTACATCTCTTCACTCCTTTGATGCCTGGCGTTGTAATTCCTCAACGTTTTCAAAGAGGTGACGGGTCCCTGCAACCAAACATCGGACTGTGGAGTCCTTAAATCCACGGACTATGAGGTCCTTAACCTTGACCGTGATGTCTTAAAACTAACATCGGACTGTGGAGTCCCTAAATCCACGGACTATGAGGTCCTTAACCTTGACCGTGATGTCTTAAAACTAACATCGGACTGTGGAGTCCCTAAATCCACGGACTATGAGGTCCTTAACCTTGACCGTGATGTCTTAAAACTAACATCGGACTGTGGAGTCCTTAAATCCACGGACTATGAGGTCCTTAACCTTGACCGCTACGTCTTTAAACTACAATACCCGGAGCAGCCTCTAACCCCGTGAAACACGGATAAGGGCGACCACATTCAGCACTTGCAGGTCCTCACGACCTGTAGGGAAGAAAAAACTCTCTTGTGAGATCCTTACGACTCTCAAGGGAAAACCCGCTTAAGAATCCTCACGATTCCTAAGAAGAACTTACACCTATGGGATCCTCTCGACCTGTAGGGAGAAAAACTCTTTATGAGACCTTCGTGGCTCATAAAATGCAAAGGTCTTAGGAAGCAGATCTTAACCCTGAACCCTAAGCCATCGCTGCCCTGCAAGAAGATCAAGATAGAATATCCGCAGAATGCATTCAATAAAAAGGGGACACACCATTGAGAAGAAAAATGTATCTTTTATTCATAGACCAAAATGGATACAAAATACAATTCATGAAAGAAACAAAAAGGAAGATACTCTTATCCATGAGTATGTAAAAAAAAAGAGGAAGAAAAGATACAAGTCCTTAAGCCGGCGGGCGGTGCAATAATTTTACCAGCTCATCGTTCTGTTGCTGAGCCACGGCTTCATGATGCAAGATCTCCAGAAGACGAGCCTCCGCCTGAGCTTGCTGATCCTGATACGAAGCAAGCCGGGCTTCGAGCTCTTTCTCGGTGGCTTTATGAGCCTCGACCCTCTCACGAGTGAACGTGGCGGCTTTATCGAGAGCCACCACCTCTTTGATGGACTCCTGTAGCACCCGCCACAGTTCATACGCTTTATTGGCCCTGGCTGTGAGATTGGCTTGAAGCTCGCCCAGCGCCTTAGAGGCTAGCTCCCTCTCCGAGAATTTGCGGCCAAGCCTCTTCTCACATGACGTCATGTTTGCCGCACATCGTGCTATCAGACCTCGCAACTCCGCTTTTGCAGCCACGGCTTCCGAGGAAAGGCGAGAACATTCAAGAGCATACAAACAAGCCTCCACCTTCCTACAGAACTCCACCCAGACCCGCACCACCTCCTCGCTATGATAGGTGGCGAGAAAAGGAAGAGAACCGTTAGCTTCAGCGGCAAACGCTTCGGATGTGGTCGCACTACCAGCACGGAGCTCCTCGACGAAAGAAGATAGGGAGAGAAGGCTCAATTGGGCCAAGCGTTCTGAAGCCCGCAAAGCGTAGGGGCCGGGCGGCATCACAATGCGCGATTCCAAAGCCATGGAGACGGGCAGGGCTGTTCAAATTTGGCAAATGTTGGTAAAACTCTTAAACGCGGAATGAACGTGACTATAATAAAAGGTCACTCACCGACAGTCATGCAAGTAGGAGCTGAAGTTTCCCCTGGCCCTTCAACGACCTCGACCTCATCGTCGGCTTCCAAAACTAGAAGAGACATCAACGTCATTTCGCAAAATAGTAACAAGGCCATGGTAAAAAAAATGGTGAATGACACTAACCTTGCCCGGAGGAAAGGACAATACGCTGAGGAGGGATCGCCTGCGGAGCTGCCATCTCCAATAAACGCTGAAATGATTGACGAGGCGACAGATCCGCGATCGTGGCTGCCAAACCGCGCAATTCTGGGAAAGATAAAAGATTTCAGACTATGAAGGGGTTATCAAATTAAAACGCAGAGGGATACCTTCAACACTCCTCCCATTCTGAGCCGGGGGGATAGCGGCCTCAACGGTCTCCGCCGCGACCTCAGGCTCCAACAAAGGGAGAGTAGTCCCGACTACCTCGCTTCCAGCCTTTGGGCCGCCCTCAGCAAGAGTCATCGGGATGGCGGCCTCCAGGAGAGCATCCCCCAAAGGGGCAGACACTTCCTGATCAAGAACCGCCACAGGAGGTTCTATCATGAGAGGAGCAGCCTCGTCAACCCTCTCCATATCCGGCAAAGCTTCATTAAGAACTTCGGCGGGCTTCAGCTTTAATGGGCCAGTAGGGAGCTCCCCCAACGTCGAAGATTCTGTACGATTCAAATAAAAATAATGATACATACCCACGAGTATAAATAATCGACAAGATTACAGGATAAGCACAACATACCTATACGCAAAGAAGCCCTCAATATGGCTTCTCCAAGCCGCTTCTCCTTCTCAAGGAGATAAGCTCGCCGAGGTTCAAGAGTAGACTCATGACCGCCGGTCCATAAAGAAAGTGCATCAGCTGCGTCTTCTGAAGCGGCCTGCTTCAAAGCCCTTTCCCCCCATTCCTCCAAAGGGCCGATAAATCGCCGCCGAATCCACGAAGGGTCTTCGTAAAAAATTACAGCGGGATAAGACTTCTTCGGAACCTTGGCGTTATGGGATGCGTCTTTTGAACGCCGTATGGCCTCAGCCAACTGTGCAGCCTCCTCATCAGCCGAACTCGGGAAGAGAAGTCCAGCGCTTGACTCTTGCAAGGCCAATGGTTCGTCTTCGAGGATAGGCTCAGACTCCACCACGGAATCAAGCAGGGCGGTAGCCGCTTTCCTCCGCCGTTTAGACCCAGAGCCAGTCGCTGAGGATGACCGCTTCCTCCCTCGCGAAGCCTTAGGGCGACGCTGGCCCACATCGCCTTCAACACCCTCGTCGCTGTTACCCTCACTCGGTGCCACAACCGAGGACGACATCGCCAGTGTCGACGCCACGGGGGGCGGTGCCGCTACCGGCAGAGGTGCTACTACTGGAGCCCGTCTACCTCGCGATCGGGAACCCAAAGGCATGCCAACTGTCGGAGTAAGATCTACCCCTGACTCCCCCGGAATGAGGGCGGCGCCAATCTCCCTCAAAGGGAAGCGGACTGGAACCCTTGGTCGCAGCTTAGCTCCCGAAACTTGAGGAGGGGAGTCGTGACCAAGAAGAACCCTTCTTTCTTCAGCAATAATTGGGGTGATTCGATGAAGATACCAGCCCGTAAATGCACCTACGCATCGGGGCATGTACTCGGCTTCGGGGACCATGAAATGAGAGCCGGTATTCAACCTCACAAAATGATGAGCGGCATCGCGAACAGCGTCGAGCGAAGGGATCGGGGCGACTATAAAAGCCTCAAAGGGAACACCCTGGTCGTATCCAAGCTGCCGGGCAAATCGATGCGGATTGTACCGCATAAAAAGAGCTGCACTATCCTGGCGAAACACCAAGTAGCCCGGTCTAATTGAATACAAATGCGTGGCCTCTCGGGGCTTCAGAGAAGGCACGTTGTCCTTTGACTGGTCCCAAAGTTGCTGAACGGGACCCGAAGGAGAAGACAGAACCCGATCATTAAAAACTAACCCGCCGGCGGTGGCGTGAGGGGAAATCAGCACCCGAATAGCCCCAAATTGAGTTGGATCTGCAGCAGAAGCACCCACCAGTCGCATAAGTCGCGGGAAGGTATAGGCGTCGTAAAAAGCGGGCCTCTGATGCATAGCAAAAGACCCCAGCACATGCATTTCGATCCATGACGTGAAATAATGAAGCGAAAAGTTCACTACGTCCACGCCAGGCGTAGAGGTGTTAGCGGCGGTGCCCAATCCATTATAGAGGTGCGCCAAGGCCGGGATGCCGATGGCCAACCGCATCCCCTCAGCAATACGATGAGCCGGGTAGATGACCGAGGCTCTCATGAAGCGGCGATGGATGGGGATAACGAACCAACTGAGCCAGACGCTAACAAACCCCACAAAGAAAGTCTCCTCGTCCATGCCTGGGGCAGCAATGGATTCAAAAGATATTGGCGATATAATAGGGATGTAATATTGAGGGAGATCTGATTCGTTGGTCGGCAACCTCTTCGGGCCAAATCCAAAGGGGTCCCCAATGTTGGCAAACTTCGGGGCTGTCTTCGATAAGGCGTCCTCACGAATGAAACAAGCAATGAAGCTCTTGAAAGTAACGCCCTGCTCCTCGGACTCGGTGAACAATCGGTCGAAGATGCCTAGGGCCTTAATTAAACTGGGACGCTTGTGGCGAATAGCATTCTCAGCAGACAGGCCGTCAACTGGGGCGGGCTCGGGCTCAAAAACATACTCGTCAGGAGGCAACAACTCCTCATACAGATTACCCCTTATCGGTAACCCCGAGATATCATAGAATTCGGCCAGAGAAATCGAAACCTCGCGATCTCCCAGAATGAAAGTATTAGTGGGAAGATTCCACTGGTTCAAAAACGCCTTGACCCACCAGGCATGTGGGGACTTATAATGGAATAGCGACGCGTATACGGCCTGGTAGAGCCCGACTTTCTGCAACCGCGCCCGATGGGCAGAAAGGATGTAACGAGCCCAGAGAAGGTACCCCGTAGGATGCCTAGGAGTGAGCCCTATCTTATAAATTTGCCCCCACGGGTGGGCCTCACCCTGGCAGATACGCCGTCCCAAGATGTCTATGGCCGGGATCGGATGATTCGGAATGCCGGTCGTCGAAGGCTCTAGCCTCCCCGTTGGAGTCCAATTGGGCATTTCCACAGCAAAAGCTGTCCTCGGAGGATCCATCGGTAAAAATGGGAAAGTGGGCTCCGTCGGCACCGCGCAAAGAAAGCTCCGGCGACCCTGAATAATCTGATTGTACCAAGGTCCCCATTGAAGAAGATTGGTGCAGTTCGGGTCATGGGCCCGAATCATCGCCATCGCTTCCTCATCAGACGGCGACTGAGGAAAAGCAGCCTCTGAGCGAGAAAAGGGAAAACGCGGAACAGAAGCCATCGCACCTGAAATCCAATAAATGAAGACCGTTAGAAGAAAAGTCAGCAACGTATATTCATGCATAAACATGAAGACTAATTAAAGAAATCAACAGCATAGTTTTTGGAGTCATTGGCTACAAAACATATGGATCCCACAGAATCCGAATGACGGCTCATTAATAATGGGGCCACAGCGTTACAATAAAACAAAGGGAATATCCTCAAAGAGTGACGATCATGCACATTCTCCCCCAACAGAAGCTGTCTCGGGCTCTACAATGAATCTAGCAAAATCAAAGGAATTAAATTCCCACCAAAAGACATCATCACAAAGCCCCCATCGCATTAATTGCAGGAAGAATCACCTAGGGCCAAGAGACCTCAGGAAGCCTCCATACGAAGAGACTGAGTTCTTCATAGGAATTAAATTCCTTATTAAGAAAAGGGAATTTAATTCTCAGAAATATTTTTTGATGGAATTAAATTCCATGGGTTGAAACGCCATCATCACCTCCCCAAAGATCACCTAAACCCTAAGAGATCTACAGTTCGAAAGTTAGGTGGTTTCCTGTTCTTATGGAAAAACTTGAAGAAAAATGGGTTCTCTGCGAAACCCTTGATGCGGATTTAAAATCCAAAGAGTTCTTTTAAGGACGAAGGCGCTTTGGCCGTTCAACATTATTACCTAAGGAAAAGGGATCCGCCAACAGAGTTAAACTCTGGAAAATGTCAAGACAGAGAACTAAGCTCTGAAAGCGAGAATTAAATTCTCAAAGAAAAAGTTCTCAGAAGAAGAAGATGAGCAGAGTGAAGGCTCCTATGAAGAGACAGCGGTACTTATAGAAGACAATGGAAACGTTTCATCTCCCCGGATCCCTAAAGGAATCCAACGGTCGCAAGAGGTGACAGCGTTGCACTCACGAGCAGACACGTGAGAACAACGTTGTGGGGGCATTTGTTTCCTGATTTAAAATCAGGAAAACTTCTGTGAAAAGCTTCAGAAGAGGGTCACGTGCTTACACGTGACTAGAGGTCACGTGTTGGCACGTGACGCCTAAAAAACGTCATCAAGGCAGGTTCAGTTTCCTGACTACGTGGAAGAAAAGGGGCTTCAGGAAGAGTCACGTGCTCCCACGTGACTAGGGTCACGTGGCGACACGTGATATTTAAATGCAAGCGTCAAAGGCACACCGGTTAACTGATCAAGTCAAGGAAAAGGCTTCAGAAGAAGTCACGTGCTCCCACGTGACCAGAGTCACGTGTTGGCACGTGACGTTCAAGGCAGCAGACTCGTTCTCCAGAAAGAGGCGCCAGACAGGGGTCACGTGCTCACACGTGACCAGGGGTCACGTGGTAGCACGTGACGTTCAAGCAGCAATCAGAAGACAGAGCGCAAAGGAAAGAAGAAGGCTCATTCCGAAGAGGGTCACGTACTCACACGTGACCATGGGTCACGTGGTCACACGTGACCGGCTTTCAAAGCCCATTTTGACGACAGAATTAAATTCTGAGGCAGATTTGAATCTTTCCAAAGGAAAGTGAGTATCTGAGACCGATCGAATTAAAGATTCGGAAGCGATTTAAATATCATCTATCAATGGAAAATCCCGGGTTTGGAAAGATTTCCCCTTTTAAATCTAACAGAAATTACAAAGGAAAATCTCTGGATTTAAAATCCAATGGTGAATAAAATTCACCTAATAATCAAAAGGTCCAGAACGAATGAAGGATGCAAATCAAATATCTCATGAAAGATTTACCAAAAAACTAATTGACTCGGCTGCTTTTCCTATAAATAGGAGCCAAGAGATACAAAAAAAGATATATACAGGCGCAGAGAAGAAAAGAAAGAAAAAAGGAGGAGAGCTTTGATACTTTGAAAAGACTCGGATCTTCTGCAAAAACCCTAGGTAAGAAAGGGAAGGCCTTTTGAAAGAAAGAGAATTTAATTCTCAACAGAGTTTAACTCTGATACATAAAACAGAAGAGCATATTTCTTCTCTCTTTGATAGAGGATCTGCAAAGTGCACATCTCCCCTTAAGGTTGAGAATTTAATTCTCAATGGGTCGAGATCCTGCCATGCAGATCCAAAACATAGAGAAGGAATGCAAGCATGAGAATTTAACTCTCACAGAACTATAGGAATTTAATTCCTTTAAAAATAAAATTAGGGCTCGACCCTGTATCATGGGAATTTAATTCCTTCAAAACAAAAGAAACAGGGTTGAACCCTAATTAAGAACATAGTTCTGTTGAAACAGCGGGAATTTAATTCCTTTAATCATAATTCCCTGAAATGGGAGTTTAATTCCTTAAAAGTTTTTGTTAGGGTTTAACCCTATTTGGATCTTCACATATATGAGGAATTTAATTCCTACAGAAAATTCAGAGTTAAACTCTGTACAAGTCTTCGAAAGGAAGTAGGAATTTAATTCCTCGGAAATTTGCAGCTCGAGGAATGTAATTCCTGAAAAAGATTAACAGATCCTCTAAAAACATACATAGAGGCAGGGTCACGTGTTACCACGTGACCCCCCAAAGAGATCTACAGAAAGTCCCTTTGAGGCAGCACCCCACGTGATCCACGTGACCCTTGATAGAAGTTCTAATACATAGGCATTTGAATGCCCATCACGTGATGGCACGTGATACTCTGAAAGACGCGATAATTTCAGCAGAACAAACGAAGGGAGGGCGCTCTCACGTGCTGCCACGTGACCCCTCTTGCCTTAGTGTTTAACACTAAATTAAAACTCTCAAACCCAGTGTTAAAACACTGTTGGGCCTTAGCATTCAACACTGATTAAAAAAGCCTTATTTGCAGTGTTCAACACTGAGCTGTTTTAGTGTTTAACACTAATTTGAAAAGCCTTGTTGCTGGCGTTTAACACCAATTATCTCTTAGTGTTAAACACTAACTTGTCAATCTTATTCCCAGTGTTCAACACTGATTGCTCTGAAGTGTTTAACACTAGTCTTTGGCCCAATTGGCTAAAGGGATAGAGGCAAAGCCTCTCCCTCAATGGACTCACAAGAAATCAATATTCCAGACATGATTGGACTTAGCCCAAGCTGGCCATAAGTCCTCAATTCGTGATTAACTGGGCCAATGGGCTCATAACATAATTAATCAGTCTTGACCCCAAATTGGGCCAGGGACTACTCAAGCCACTCCGGTTCTAGGGAACATCTCTTCACTCCTTTGATACTTGGCATTGTAATCCCTCAATGTCTTCAAAGAGGTGACGGGTCCCGACGACCACCCATGATATGGACTGTGGGGTCCTTAAACCCATGTCTAATGCAAAATTCCTGGTCACGTGGAACGCGGATAACGTCACTCTTTGACCCCGCGGAAAACGTCCAGAGCGGAGCCTAGTCCTCGCCGAACACGGCAGTGAACCCGTGTGAAGCATCTAGTGCAAAATTCCTGGTTACGTGGAACGTGGATAACGTCACTCTTTGACCCTACGGAAAACGCCCAGAGCGGAGCCTGGTCCTCGCCAAGCACGGCAGTGAACCCGTGTGAAGAATCCAGAGCACATACCGGACTGTGGAGTCCTTAAACCCATGGACTATGACGTCCTTAACCTTGACCGAGATGTCTTAAAACTACCCATGGACCGCAATGTCCTTAAACTACCCATGGACCGCAATGTCCTTAAACTACCCATGGACCGCAATGTCCTTAAACTAGAACAATAGAGCCCCATATGCTCTTTTTGTCGGATCTAAACGGTCCCGTTTAAGTTGATCTTAGCCTCAAAGATGGCTAACGAATCCTTAAAACCTTCAAGCAAACTGGACTACGAATCCCCCAAGTTAAC
Source organism: Agapanthus africanus (assembly GCA_030015575.1). Classification (NCBI taxonomy): domain Eukaryota; kingdom Viridiplantae; phylum Streptophyta; class Magnoliopsida; order Asparagales; family Amaryllidaceae; genus Agapanthus; species Agapanthus africanus. Next base: position 10,767,162 of record JASDDO010000031.1, on the reverse strand, counting down.
TCTGGCTCGAGGGTACATCTCTGAACCCCTCTGACACCCGTCGTTGTAATCCTTCAACGTCGTCAGAGAGGTGACGGGTCCCGACGGCCACACACATACGATGGACCACTATGTCCCTAAAACTGGAACAATGGAGTCCGAAAGCTCCTGTGTCGGATCTAAACGATCCCGTTAAGTTGATCTTAGTCTCAAATCGGACTAACGTGTCCTTAACAAACGTTTGAGTTGATCTTAGCCTCAAGCATGGCTAACATATCCTCAAACCAAACCCCCAAACCCAAATCTAAGATAACACGGATTTGGACTAGTCCACGCCCTACGGGCGACGACATAACTCGGTCTCCGTAAACGATCCACGGGCAATAAAACATAAAACAAAAACACACGACACGAAGTGACCATCTGGAGAAGGAGAAAGTTGTTACCGCGATGCGGTAGCGTAATTAACTGCACGGGCTTGCGCCTGCAGGGAAGAGCGTCCCCACAATCAAAAACCCCTCAACGAGGGGGAATCTGACGAAGTCTGCTACATCGGCCGCATCCGTCTAAACCTCCGATACACGGTGCCATAAATCAACTTGGCATCTTCGGAGAGGTAGACGGATAACACCAATTAGCATCTGCCCCGAATCTCAGGCGAAGGCATTCCATGTCTCGGCCGCCATTCGGAGGGGAACAGTTACCAAGGTCCCCGGTGTAAGTGGGACTCCCCTCGTATACACTGGCATCTTCTGTACCAGGCTAAAAACAACAATGTTAATACAATATTATAATATTATAATACAACAGTAAAAGCTCTCTCTCTCTCTCTTTCTTACTGTCTGTCTATTTTCCCCCTTATCTTTGAGACTTACCGAGCGACCTGTTCGTTGACGACATTCTATTTCTTTCTTCTTTGAATGTCGTCAGGTGGTGTGGACCCGGCAGAAGTTGAGCCAACCCAGGAAGACTTGGAGCAATTTTCTGAAGACCCTGCAGTATGATTTCATTGTACACTTTTCTTTTCAGTACTTTCCATTTCCTGTTATGCCACTGTTTAGGCATCTTTATTTCAGTTGTATTTTTTTTTCCTTTCCATGTTTTGTACAAAGAATGTTAATAAATAAAAGTTGCTGTTATTTTTATACTCTTGTCTCTTGTGTAATATTTTATATTGCTTAGCTACGCTTAGCGTATGTAATTCTGAGTACATACGTAGCAGACCTCGTCGCGTCCACTTCACCGTACACTGGGAAGCGGGGGTTTCAGTCAGTCAATCAATTATACAATCAATACAATTTACAAGACAACAATACAATCAAAACACTACGGGGTTTAAGGGGTACATTGGTACGGAAGGTGTTAGAAGTGGCATGAGACTGTAAGACTTAACACACCTAACATGAATCCAGTTGCCGTTGTACCGTGGTATAAACGGTTCCTCGTACTATACTTGCCTCTAGTATCTGGCATATAGAGACTCCTCTCGTATACACTGGAATTTTTCTGTACCAAGTTACAAACAACAGCGTTAATACAATATTACTATAAGATAATACAACTTTAAAAGATACCTTCTTATTCTATCTATTCTACTTTCCTCTTATTTTTGGGAATTACCGAGCGACCTGTTCGTTGACGACATTCTCTTTCTTTCTTCTTTGAATGTCGTCAGGTAATTTGGACACGTCAGAGATCGAGCCTACTGCTGAAGACTTAGATCAGTTTGCTGAAGAACCAGAGTTTTAGTTTTATTGTACACATTTCCTTTCAGTACTTTACATTCCTGTTATGCCATTATTTAGGCATCGCTTTTATTTCAGTTGTATTTACTTTTCATGCATTGTACAAAAGAATGTTAATAAATAAAGTTACTGTTCAGTTTATATTTCTTGTCTCTTGTGCTTACTTTTATATTGCTTAGATACACTTAGCGTATTTACTTCACAGTAAATACGTAGCGGTCTCGTCCCGTCCCCTTCGCCGTATACTGGGAAGCGAGGCGTGACAGGTTTTGTTGGTGACCCATGCAGGTCAGAGCTGTATGGAACCCTAAGCAATATAAAACACAAGAACCAGCAACTAAAATATTCTTTACAATTCATATTCCTTGAATCTTATCATTTCATATATTTTGAATCTGTCCTAACCCAATTTTTTTTCAAGGTTATGGATTCCCCGAACAACACCAGCACCAATGTCAACAACACACCTCCACCACTACCTCTCACACCTGTTGTTCCTACGCCACTCACCGAGCAAACGGTTCTACTTGAGGCGATCCGCAGCCTCCTTGAAGGACAGCAACAACTCCTGAACCGTCCCGAGACTGACGCACCTGGGGTAAAGCAATTCAGGGCTTTACATCCCAAGCAGTTCTCCGGAAAGGGAAGCCCACTTGAAGCTGAGAAATGGGCACAAAGCATAGAGGATGATCTGGCGGCAGCACAAGTTCCAGACATAGCTTGGATCCGTGTGGCGAAACTGCAGCTCACGGACAATGCTCGCAACTGGTGGAAGGCGGAAGAAAGCCGTCTTGTACAGCCTATTGAATGGAAGACTTTTCGCAATAAGTTCGACGCGAAGTACTTCCCTGTGACTGTCAGGTTTGCCATGGAACATCAGTTCATTCATCTACAACAAGGGTCGATATGGGATAAGTCAGTAGATGAATTTGACGCTGAATTCACTATGCAAGTCGGTAAGATATGTCATAATAGTTCAATTTTTTAAAATATCACATAATACACAGCTAACACAATCCTTTAAACAGATTCGCGGCACACTTGATACCGACGGACGAGATCAGAGCCTGTCGCTTTCAACAAGGCTTGGACACGGAAATTCAGGCTGCCCTAACCACAGAGAAATTTCCAACTCATGAGGATGCTCTGGAAGCTGCCCGCAGTTATGAGGCAGTGATAAAAGCGAGGGGCAGACCTCAGTCTGCAGGAAGCGCCCTGCCAACCAGATGGCAGGAGGAGGCTCGTCCAGACCATCTTTTGTGCCAAGACATCCAGGAGCACTAATCAACAGGCCCAGCCTAGCCTTTTCTAACTACTGCAAGAGAAATGGGCATCTGGCGAAAGATTGCCGGCGTGAGAACAACCTTTGCTTGATATGTGGCTCAGCTGCTCATGGTATTAGGTCTTGTCCTCATAAACAAAATCCAATTGCTGCACCCAGGCCAGCAAATAATTACCCACAGCGTCCAGCCATCCAAGCACCTGCTCCAAGACTTGCACTACCTTCACCACCCAGAGGACCACAAGCTGCACCACTTCCTCGTCGGTTCCATCAAGCTCAAAGGAACGTTCCGCGGAATGCTTCTCAGGCCATAAGGAATGTACCAAGGCGCCAGGGTTTCACGATGACCGTGGAAGAAGCTGAGGCCACTGGCTAAGTTATCACTGGTAAACTTTTCTTCTCAAACCTTTCTTTTCAATCTTGCTACTTATTTATATACTTTTCCCTATACCTAAAACATATCCCACATACCTTAGATACAATCTTAGTAGCCTCACTAGCTGCACTAGCACTGTTTGATACTGGTGCATCTTACTGCTTTATATCGCAACGGTTCGTCCGAACCCATGCGATTCCAGTCTCACCGCTTGTATCCAACTGGAATGTCAGTTCAGGAAATGGCGTTCTAAAGGCAGCCATGGGATACAGCTTGTGTCCAGTCGTCGTCTGCAGCGGAGAGTTTTATGCTGACTTCAAAGTGCTGGACATACCGAACTTCGATGTGGTTCTAGGAATGGATTAGCTTGGAACTTTTTATGCTACCATCGACTATCGTCAAAGGAGGGTAGTATTCGAGATTTCAGACCACCCGGTCTTCTATTTCAAAAGCGGAGACCATACCCTGGAGCCAAGTACCTACAAAGCAAAGCCAAGGGAAGCAGTAGTTGCAGCAGCTCAAGCGGAGGAAGAATCAAGACCAGATGTGGTTCGAGAGTTCGACGACATGTTTCCTGACGATATATCAGGTTTGCCTCCCGATCGAGCTCTTGAATTCAGCATTGATTTAGCACCAGGAGCACAACCGGTGATCAAAGCATCTTGTAGATTAAGTCCGGAAGGTTTGAAGGAAGTCCGAACACAGTTAGACGAATTATTGGCGAAAGGATGGATTCATCCCAGCACTTCAAGTTGGGGAGCACCTGTACTACTTGTGAAGAAGAAGGAAGGTTCATACAGAATGTGCATCGATTATAGAGCCTTGAACAAAGTCACGATAAAGAACAAATATCCACTTCCGCGCATCGACAATTTATTCGATCAGCTAAATGGATCTTGTGTGTTCTCTAAATTGGATTTTCGTTCAGGTTATCATCAGGTGAAGGTCATGGAAGCTGATATTCACAAAACAGCTTTCAGAAATCGCTATGGACATTACGAATTTCTAGTGATGCCATTTGGAGTGACCAACGCACCATCAATATTCATGAACCTAATGAATCAAGTTTTCCGAGAGTACTTAGACAGGTTTGTTGTCATCTTCAGCGACGACATCCTGGTGTATTCTAAGAGTCGGAAAGAGCATGCAGAGCACCTACGAATTGTCCTGGAAACTCTTCGACAACATCAGCTTTATGCCAAGTACAGCAAGTGCGAGTTTTAGCTAAAGCAAGTTGGTTTTCTTGGACATATCGTATCAGGAGAAGGAATCTCTGTGGATCCAGCGAAAGTTTCAGCAGTTAGCGAATGGCCTACACCAAAGTTAGTGAAGAACATTAGAAGTTTCTTGGATTTAGCTGGATATTACAGAAGGTTCATTGAAGGATTTTCAAAGATAGAAACACCCCCGACCAAGCTCACACGTAAAGATGAAGATTTTGTGTGGTCAGAAGCATGCAAACAAGCTTTCGTAGAACTCAAGTCAAGATTGACATCAGCGCCTATTCTCGTCATACCGGATCAATCGGGAGGACTCGAAGTGCATTGTGATGCATCCGGTAAGAGATTAGGATGTGTTCTACATCAGCACGGTAAAGTTGTGGCTTATGTTTCAAGACAACTGAAGATTCATGAGCGCAATTATCCGACGCATGATCTAGAGTTGGCAGCCGTCATCTTTGCTCTCAAGATTTGGCGCCATTATCTACTTGGTGAACGAGTGAACATCTACACAGATCATAAGAGCCTGAAGTACGTGTTTACTCAGAAGGAGTTGAATATGCGGCAGAGAAGATGGTTAGAACTCATGGCGGACTTTGACATCAACTTGCAATATCACCCAGGGAAGGTGAATGTAGTACCTGATGCTTTTAGTCGCCAACCATTATCAATGAATCTCACCGCTCAGTGGAAGTTTCAGCAAGACTTGCATCAGATGGAGATTGAAGTAGTCATGCCAGGTAACACTTCAAGTTTGATGAATTTACAAGTTTAATCAACCATTGTCAATCAGATCAAAGCAGCTCAAGCAAGTGATGCTAAGTTGCAAAAGATCAGAGAACAAGTGGAGAATGGACTCAGAACAGACTTCATCATCCATGAAGACGGATCCTTGAGATACGGCAGCAGATTGTGTGTACCAAAAGGTCCTGTTTGGGAAGAGTTAATGAAAGAAGCTCACAGCTCTCCCTACTCAGTACATCCTGGAGGTACCAAAATGTATAAAGATCTACGTCAGAATTATTGGTGGCATGGAATGAAGCGTGAAGTAGCCAGAAGCGTCGCAAAATGTTTGGTGTGTCAGCAAGTAAAGACTGAACATCACAGGACAGCTGGACTACTTCAACCATTACCAATCCCAGAATGGAAGTGGCAACACATCACGATGGATTTTGTGACTGCTCTTCCTCGTAGCACAAAGGGTAACGATGCCGTATGGGTCATTGTGGATCGACTCCCAAAGTCGGCCCACTTCATCCCATTTCAAGTTGGCCAATCAACTGAGACACTAGAAAAGAAGTACATGGAGGTAATAATATACTTAAAGATTTAAACTCTTCAGAATGTACTATCTCTGATACCTATGAACTCATACAGGAAATTGTGAGACTTCATGGAGTACCGGTTTGCATTGTCTTTGATCGTGACATCAGGTTCCGATCGCAATTTTGGCAGAGTCTGCAAGCAAGCTTGGGAATAAGTCTGAACTTCAGCACGGCTTATCATCCACAAACAGATAGTCAGTCTGAGCGAACTATTCAGATCTTGGAGGATATGCTCAGAGCGTGTATGTTAGACTTCAAAGGATCGTGGGAAGATCACCTGCATCTTGTGGAGTTCTCGTACAACAACAGCTATCAAGCAAGCATAGGAATGTCACCTTTTGCAGCATTGTATGGAAGGAAGTGTCGATCACCATTAAGTTGGGACAATATCGGAGATAGGGAACTTCTTGGACCAGAGATGATAGTAGCGACTGTTGATATGGTTCGTACTATCAGGGAAAGGATGCGCATAGCCCAAGATCGACAGAAGCATTGGGCTGATGCAAAGAGACGACACTTGGAGTTCCAGCCAGGAGATCACGTATTCTTGAAGATATCTCCGAACCGCGGAGTGATCCGATTTGGAAAACGGGGTAAATTAAGTCCGAAATACTTTGGACCGTTCGACATACTCGAACGAGTCGGTGAAGTGGCATACCGCTTAGCGCTTCCACCCTCATTGGAAGGAGTGCATAATGTATTCTACATATCCCAACTCAGAAGGTATGTGAGTGACCCCAGCCATGTTCTTGATCATTCCGAACTCACTATACAACCCGACTTGTTTTGTGTGCAACAGCCTATGGAGATCCTGGACAGGAAAGTGAAGACACTTCGAAACAAGGAAGTTAACTTGGTCCGAGTGATGTGGAGGAAAGACACTCCAGGAGAGTCCACTTGAGAAAGGGAAGATGAAACGCGTGCAAGATATCCTCACCTCTTTGTAAACTAGTCCTCAAATAAAAGTTGTAAATTTCGAGGACGAAATTTTTGTAAGGAGGGTAGATTGTAACAACTCCATTTTTAGTGTACATAAATTTGCTTTAAATTTAAAGTATATTTGGAGTATTTAATATTGTTGTTACCACTTTAAGTATCTATTTCACTCCATAATTACAAGAAGGAGCTTGTAGCTCATTGGTAATACCTTGCACTGCTGAACCAAGCCACCAGAGTTCAAATCCCATACCCCACATTACTTTTTTTTTATTTATTTGTTTTAAATTTTATAGAAGTCCAACAGTCCACTCGTGATAACTCGCACATTTCCCACTACACATGAAAATGTTAATGCACCAGTGATCAACCCAGGAGACCCCCCACCTTGTCACGCCCCGCTTCCCAAAATATGGAACACGAGGGGTAGACAAGGCCAGCCATGCTCCTACGGTCAAGGAAATGTCCTGCCGTAGTCACACTTCGGCTTCTAGTTTTTCATGGTAAACAGTAAATAATGTGCAGGTAATGAGAAATGCAGTAACTGAAAGAAACAATGTAAAGAACTGACCTGAGGGGGAACAAATATGGATATAACTCTGGATATCAAATCGAGGTGTCCGTGATGTACGTTTAGTCCTGGTCCAGACTAAATCTTCTCCTCACACTAAGCATGCATACTCAGGTCGTCGGAGCGACACGATAGCAATATAATACATAAAATCATGTGACAATTCTAACAGTGATAATAGTTATGTATAACAGTAGATCAAAGGCAGTATGGATATGAACATGCAGTAATCAATGCAGCGGAACGGTAAAAGCAGTAGAACGATATGCCACGTATGTCAACACAGTAAGTAAGATATATCAATGCCAGTATCCCTATCAGTCTCTAAGTCTCACTGTACAGGTCACTAAGCCTATCGTCAGTCCAAGTGTGAGAGTCAACCACTCGCGAGTGTCCTCCACCCAAGGGTAGAACCTAAGGGCAAGGGACCACGGGCCCAACATGTATATCACGGTGATAATCACATACCCTGTAAATCTCCATATATCTCCCTAAATATATAAGCTGGCATGGGACTCCCGAGATTCTGTTGAACTCACACTTAAACTACCCCACACCCCGTGGTCTACATCAAACGCTAACCATAACCCTAAATACTAATCGATCCGTGACAAGTCTGCGCGAGAACTGGAGGCAGGACCTCCATCAAGCACGTCCCGACTAATACCTAAGATAAATGGCAGTGTCTGGTGCCTTATCTGTGACACTCGTGCAAGAGCTTCCATAAGTGTCACATACCACTTATAGTCACATGTACACGTGTCCCACAGATGTCGACAATGCAATATAATGATAAGGTTCACTGATTGTGTACAAGTACGTATCACTTTCACTTATTCACTGATACACGAACACTGACGTACTTGCCACAATCATCACTAATACCTAACACTGGGTAATGCACGTTATCACTAGGTTATCAATCCAATGACATGTGTATGATATGATGCATGAACAGTATATACGCATGATTAGGATGTTATGAAACAGTATTCTACCACTTGAACGATTTATCATAAGTCATATGTTTACAGTTTAATGAAACAATGAACATGGAATAAATAGTATGTTCAGTTATCTATCCATTGAATTTAGTTTCATGCCAATCGGGTTCCAGGATCATTAATTATAACCATTTCATTTTAAGCGCTCGCGGCTGGAAATCCGGTTTCAGAATCAGAAGTCCGTTTCGCAACGCATTTTAATCCCAGTTGGGATCAGATTTTAGCGATGCTACAGTTTGATGAAATCTAGGGTTTTCAGTAAGGTTTTCAACGCAATAGACAGATCTTCAATCGCGTCTGTATGTCAGGAGATATACACTATTCAATACCAATATGTCAGTTCTGATTCTTTTGGGACTGTTATGCGTCCCGATCTATTAAATTACAGATTAAATAACAAACGATAACGAAACAGAATGAAACCACTTGTGTTGTCTAGCTAACAGGTTCACCTACAATAAACAGTGGAGTTCCGCAGCCTACGAGTTAAGGAAATCCTGTGGTACCCATTACGGAACAGCAAGCAACAATTGGAGTCGCTCTGGACTGCAGTCCAGAGTCACACTCCGATCCAAATATTAACACAGTTTGAGTACAGGAATATCTGGAAACTAGTATAGGGTTATAGTTCATCGAGTTGGCTTCTATTTGAGCCCTCGAACACATCATTCCATTGTGTATATAATTTATGGTAATTTTAACGGTTTCCAGGTACAGTAAAATTCCAGTTTTACGGTTAAACTTGGGGGTAGTTGTTTTAGTCGTTAACGGTCATATTTTCCAGCGAAACTTGCACAAAGTGTTCATCACAGCAAGGGCCAATGTAAGTAATCCAGTTCCGTCAATTTAGAAAAGTATTTTCTTTGGGAACACGCGTCGAACAGGTATGGCACATAATTGGTTTAAATTTGTAACTTTATAATCTATGTACTTAACGATTGTAACTTAAGTAAATAGCATGTAAGCAAGTAAAATACTTGCCTGGAGGCGCACGGCAGCGAGGTACAGTACGGGCGCGCGACGATCTAGCACATCGACGGCAACGTCTCCGGGTGAGCTCGGGTCTGTTCACGGCCAGTGGGGGCTCGGGGCGTCGTCGGGGTGTCTGCGGTGGTCGCAGCTCTTGATGGTGGGGCTGCTGTGGGTTGGGTGAGAAGAGGGATCAAGAGAGAGAGAGTGTAGAGTGAGGGGGAGAGAAACAAAGAGAGGTTAGATAGAGAGAGGGTACTGAGAAGAGAGAGAGAAATGAGATATGAGTAAAAAGAGAGAGTGAGGAGGAGAGAGAGAGGACACAGATAGAGAGAGAGACAAGGAGAGAGTGAGAAAACAGAGAGAGAGAAAGAAAGCAGAGGGAGAGAGAAAAATCAGAGGGTTTGTGAGAGGGAAAGGGAGGGGATGATGGAGACGGAGAGAGCGATGAGAAGGTTCGAGAGGGAAGGAGAGAGAGACGAAAGAGATGAGGGCGACGATGATGATGATGATGGGGTCGACGAGATGCGATGGGTGTCGACGACGAGACGAGGAGCTCACCGGTCGTCGGTGCAGGGGTGGCCGAGCTCGGGTGCAGGGTTTAGGGGTGTTGGGTGATGGTGGCAGGGGAGAGTGAGGAAAGGTGGCGAGGAGATGAGGGCGGTGATGAGGGCCCGACGAGATGTCCGGCGGAGGCGACGTAGGCGTGAGATGGCTGCAGTCGTCGACATCGTCGTCGGGAAAAAAAATGGTTGCAGAAGAGTTTGAGGAGGAAAATGAGAACGAGGGAGAGAGCGAGCGAGGAAGAGGGAGTAGTGGGTAGAGGAGAGAGGTGGAGGGCGCGCATCGTGGTAACGTTCGCGAGCGGGGCGCGTGACGAGCGGCGACGTGGGCGCAGGCGTGGGGTGCGGCGGAGGAAACGCGCGAGGAAATGAGGAACTAGCCGTTGGAAGACGACACTGTAGGTGGCGGTTCGGGTAGTGAAGCGGGCGCGGGTTGAGTGAGGTGGTTGGGCTTGGAGAGGGGCTGGCGAGCTTGGGCCAGAGAGAAAATTAGATGTTTAAATCCTTGGGGAAAATGTTGGGCGCGGGCCGGGCTTAAGCTGCGGGCCAAGGGAGTTTAATTAATTAACAAAATAGAAAAAGAGTGGGCTGAGAGCTGGGCTCGGCCAAAAATAAAAAGAAGAAATTGTAATAGGAAAAGAATGAAATAAGCTGGAGAAAGAATGGGTTGAGGCAGAATTGAAGTGTGCTGGACCAGGTGGGCTGCAGAAATAAAAAGAATTATAAAGGAAAAGGTTGCTGGGCTGGGTTCTTTAAAAAGAAAAGGGGTTTAATTTTTGGGTTTAAATTTTCAAATAAAGGATTGGCTGTGGTTTTGGTTTATATATATCTATATGGAACTAGGGTTTTAGATTGGAATTATAAAACGACTAGAGTTAGAAACTAGAAGTACAGTAATATAGGAAAATGTATTTTGATGAAGAATAAATCTATAGCTTGGGTTTGGGCTAAAAAGGTTATTAGAATTAGGGTTTGGGTTCAAATGGGGTTTTGAAAAATAAAATAAAATATAATAATAAATTTATAAATAAAATAAATAAAATTAAAAATAAATAATTCATAATTAAGAATAAATAGAATTCTAAGGTAACAGAATACAAATTTTGGTATAAAAGGGCTGGGTATTACATCATACCACCCTTACAAAAACTTCGTTCTCGAAATTTAAAATAAACGATAAATAATACAAACTCAGGGGAGAGCTATTATACTGTAACTAACACATAAAGATTTACTTGAAATAGGCGGATGAAGAAGTTGAAGGTTTATATATGTGAAAACATCATACAAAAATAAAGGTTTAAATAAGTATAAGACAAGAACAACTACAAAGACAACCTATGAGAATAGCATTGACAACAATAACGAACAATGATGTTCGAGACGTACTCGATAAAATCGAAACTCAAATATGTGCACGTATAAATGTATCAAGGGTAGCACGGCAGAAGTAATAAGTATAAGGCACAATCATTTATAATAGTAAACGTAGGCACAATACCTGAAAATAAAGTAACGACAATAAAGTAGTGAAAATTAGTCGGTGGGTTAAAATATTTTAGGATAATGTATCGATAAAATAGGTTTAAAATATTTTAGAAAACTGATATAGTGAAATTAAGAAGCATGGACCAAAGTATGCGCGGTGTAAGGTTGCGCTACTGAAAATGAGGATAATAATAGTGTGCTTTGAAATACATGAGACTAAGTAGTTAATAACACGCACTCTTCGAAAATACAAAAATAGTGAAAACCAAATTTCGAATAATATGGTCCCAAAAGTATATTTAGGGTAATAGGAAAAAAACACAAAGAGGTATAGGACCAGCTGGGGTATTGATTACAAGGAAGTGTGGCTCATTCAGAAGGTCGGAGTGTGGCGGCTTTAGGCTGAAGATCATGGAGACTGGATCGGGTCAGTACAGGACGTAAGGATGAGCAACAGAGGAATACAAAAGGAAGAGTGTGGGGGAAACAACAGTCGGTGCATCACACTAATCAAGATTTGAAGGGTTAGCGAACTCGGAAATTTCCCTAAAATTTTCTCCTCCCAGAAGGATCTCAAACGAGGCACCGTCGGAGGATGAAGGGTGGACCTCTAAAAGATCGAGCGTGGTACTGGTCAATCTGAGTGAGGGTTAAGACAATGTAAGGAGTAGGGGTGAACAGATCTCAGTAGAAAAATAATTGTATAGTAGGAATAATCAAACATCAAGGGAACTAAGAAGATCGAAGGATTAGCGAACACAACAATTTATTCCATTCTAGAAAATTTTAAACAAAGCATCATCAAAAACGAAATGTGGCCCTAAACTATACACAGATTTTATTTGACCAAGGAAGACAGCATCTAAAAGAAATCCCGTCAGTCGCGGTTGTGAAGGTTCAGCAGGTTGCAGTAGGCACGCGCACTCAGGTAGGGGTGTCCATTTCCATAGCGCCATGCAGGTATCGCCATTGGGGGTTCTTCCACCGCAGGGTCTTGATCTTCTGGTCTTTCTTCCTCGGATGGAGCTTCTTCATCGATGTCCGATTCCATGTGATTCTCTTCTTCTGGATTTTCTTCCACGGGGTTTTCCTCAACTGGATTTTCTTCTATCGGTTCTTCCTCGGGGTCTTCCCCTATCGGGTTCTCTTCAGGGTCTCCTTCTTCTTCGTCGGAATCACCTATCATGTCAAACTCTGGGGCGGATGCTCCTTCGTCTTCGGAATCGCTGTTTCCGAAATTGATCTGGGGACCGTTGATCTCATCGTCAGAACTCATCAGCGTGCGGTCTAAGAAAACGCATGACTGTGCATCCTCATCTCGATGCGGCGCTGCTCCAGGGTGGGCCATGGCCTGAAAGAAAATGTCATGATTAGACAATGGAACACATCAAGAAAATAGCTTAGGGTACGAAGTATAGGAAAATATGAGGTGGCAGGAACTGAAGGATCAGGATTAAAATGCTGTGATAATAAATAGTATAAATAAGGAGAAAGCAAGGGAATGATACATACATCACGATTCAAAGTTTTATTGCATTCAACTAAAAATTCAACGGATACAAGATTTCAAACGGAAAGAAATATTCATAAGGGAATGACAACATAATGCTGAAATTAGAAAACAGGAAAATTCTTCTTTGATTGCTGGGCCGCTGCATCCTCGTCACGCAAATTGAATCCTGTGTTGGGTCTGTTTTATCCTCGAAGTGCGAACTACGCAGTAATCCTCACTTGGCAGAAGTGGGGAGTGTGGACGAGTCTCCTCCTTATAGTTCTTTCCTTTCTGGGCAACCATTGATAAGATGTTTGTTGGACCCGCATATCAGACATTTCCCTTGGGCGCGGCGACAATCCTTCTGAAGATGTCCTGGCCTCCTACAATACCCACAACATGGGGTCTTCTGCTGCTTCTGTCGCGGAGAAACAAATTGGCGTTTCATCTTCTTCTCTTTTCCTCGTCTAACGGGGATCCCTTTATGATTGGAGACTCCCGCTGGTGTCTGATTTATCTGTCTTCTCAGTCCTTCAGCCAACAAGTCGTTCGTCCGCTCTTGGGCTTCCTTTAGACCTTGCAGTACACTCAGAATCTCAATAGTCTGATTCTGGGGAGCGGATAAAGATGAAGAGTCGTTGGAAGACATGATCCTGAAGCAACAATTTTGAGGATGATATAAGTCACAAGCTATACGAATCAAAATATAATACGGATAGAACAAAGATTCAAGAATATCAGAGGTGATGAATTTATTACAAGTGGAGAATCAACTGTATGAATTTACGTCACTTAAATAGAGTACGGTAGTGCAATTGCAACCACGTAACCTTGCCAAGTCACCCGAAACCCTAGCGAATGGATAGCTGAACACACGATGTGAATATGGATCAAGGATATCAAGTTTACAATCCAGACCGAGGGATGTCATAGACTGTCAAGCTCTACACGGAAAACTGCAATTCCAATCGAAGCAAAACCTGGCTCTGATACCAACTAAACTATGTCACGCCCCGCTTCCCAAAATACGGAATACGAGGGGTAGACAAGACCAGCCATGCTCCTACGGTCAAGGAAATGTCCTGCCGTAGTCACACTTCGGCTTCTAGTTTTTCATGGTAAACAGTAAATAATGCGCAGGTAATGAGAAATGCAGTAACTGAAAGAAACAATGTAAAGAACTGACCTGAGGGGGAACAAATATGGATATAACTCTGGATATCAAATCGAGGTGTCCGTGATGTACGTCTAGTCCTGGTCCGGACTAAATCTTCTCCTCACACTGAGCATGCATACTCAGGTCGTCAGAGCGACACGATAGCAATATAATACATAAAATCATGTGACAATTCTAACAGTGATAATAGTTATGTATAACAGTAGATCAAAGGCAGTATGGATATGAACATGCAGTAATCAATGCAGCGGAACGGTAAAAGCAGTAGAACGATATGCCACGTATGTCAACACAGTAAGTAAGATATATCAATATCAGTATCCCTATCAGTCTCTAAGTCTCACTGTACAGGTCACTAAGCCTATCGTCAGTCCAAGTGTGAGAGTCAACCACTCGCGAGTGTCCTCCACCCAAGGGTAGAACCCAAGGGCAGGGGACCACGGGCCCAACATGTATATCACGGTGATAATCACATACCCTGTAAATCTCCATATATCTCCTTAAATATATAAGCCGGCATGGGACTCCCAAGATTCTGTTGAACTCACACTTAAACTACCCCACACCCCGTGGTCTACATCAAACGCTAACCATAACCCTAAATACTAATCGATCCGTGACAAGTCTGCACGAGAACTGGAGGCAGGACCTCCATCAAGCACGTCCCGACTAATACCTAAGATAAATGGCAGTGTCTGGTGCCTTATCTGTGACACTCGTGCAAGAGCTTTCATAAGTGTCCCATACCACTTATAGTCACACGTACACGTGTCCCACAGACGTCGACAATGCAATATAATGATAAGGTTTACTGATTGTGTACAAGTACGTATCACTTTCACTTATTCACTGATACACGAACACCGACGTACTTGCCACAATCATCACTAATACCTAACACTGAGTAATGCACGTTATCACTAGATTATCAATGCAATGACATGTGTATGATATGATGCGTGAACAATATATACGCATGATTAGGATGTTATGAAACAATATTCTACCACTTGCACGATTTATCATAAGTCATATGTTTACAGTTTAATGAAACAATGAACAGGGAATAAATAGTATGTTCAGTTATCTATCCATTGAATTTAGTTTCATGCCAATCGGGTTCCAGGATCATTAATTATAACCATTTCATTTTAAGCGCTCGCGGCTGGAAATCCGGTTTCAGAATCAGAAGTTCGTTTCGCAACGCATTTTAATCCCAGTTAGGATCAGATTTTAGCGACACTACAGTTTGATGAAATCTAGGGTTTTCAGTAAGGTTTTCAACTCAATAGACGGATCTTCAATCGTGTCTGTACGTCAGGAGATATACACTATTCAATACCAATATGTCAGTTCTGATTCTGTTGGGACTGTTATGCGTCCCGATCTATTAAATTACAGATTAAATAACAAACGATAACGAAACGGAATGAAACCACTTGTGTTGTCTAGCTAACAGGTTCACCTACAATAAACAGTAGAGTTCCACAACCTATGAGTTAAGGAAATCCTGTGGTACCCATTACGGAACAACAAGCAACAATTGGAGTCGCTCTGGACTGCAGTCCAGAGCCGCACTCCGATCCAAATATTAACACAGTTTGAGTACAGGAATATCTGGAAACTAGTATAAGGTTATAGTTCATCGAGTTGGCTTCGATTTGAGCCCTCGAACACATCATTCCATTGTGTATATAATTTATGGTAATTTTAACGGTTTCCAGGTACATTAAAATTCCAGTTTTACGGTTAAACTTGGGGGTAGTTGTTTTAGTCGTTAACGGTCATATTTTCCAGCGAAACTTGCACAAGATGTTCATCACAGCAAGGGCCAATGTAAGTAATCCAGTTCCGTCAATTTAGAAAAGTATTTTCTTTGGGAACACCCGTCGAACAGGTATGGCACATAATTGATTTAAACTTGTAGCTTTATAATCTATGTACTTAACGATTGTAACTTAAGTAAATAGCATGTAAGCAAGTAAAATACTTGCCTGAAGGCGCACGGCAGCGAGGTACAGTACGGGCGCGCGACGATCTAGCACCACGACGGCAACGTCTCCGGGTGAGCTCGGGTCTGTTCACGGCCAGTGGGGGCTCGGGGCGTCGTCGGGGTGTCTGCGGTGGTCGCAGCTTTTGATGGTGGGGCTGCAGTGGGTTGGGTGAGAAGAGAGATCAAGAGAGAGAGAGTGTAGAGTGAGGGGGAGAGAAACAAAGAGAGGTTAGATAGAGAGAGGGTACTGAGAAGAGAGAGAGAAATGAGATATGAGTAAAAAGAGAGAGTGAGGAGGAGAGAGAGAGGACACAGATAGAGAGAGAGACAAGGAGAGAGTGAGAAAAAAGAGAGAGAGAAAGAAAGCAGAGGGAGAGAGAAAAAGCAGAGGGTTTGCGAGAGGGAAAGGGAGGGGATGATGGAGACGGAGAGAGCGATGAGAAGGTTCGAGAGGGAAAGAGAGAGAGACGAGAGAGATGAGGGCGACGATGATGATGATGATGGGGTCGACGAGATGCGATGGATGTCGACGACGAGACGAGGAGCTCACCGGTCGTCGGCGCAGGGGTGGCCGAGCTCGGGTGCAGGGTTTAGGGGTGTTGGGTGATGGTGGCAGGGGAGAGTGAGGAAAGGTGGCGAGGAGATGAGGGCGGTGATGAGGGCCCGACGAGATGTCCGGCGGAGGCGACGTAGGCGTGAGATGGCTGCAGTCGTCGACGTCGTCGTCGGGAAAAAAAATAGTTGCAGAAGAGTTTGAGGAGGAAAATGAGAACGAGGGAGAGAGCGAGCGAGGAAGAGGGAGTAGTGGGTAGAGGAGAGAGGTGGAGGGCGCGCATCGTGGTAACGTTCGCGAGCGGGGCACGTGACGAGCGGCGACGTGGGCGCAGGCGTGGGGTGCGGCGGAGGAAACGCGCGCGAAAATGAGGAACTAGCCGTTGGAAGACGACACTGCAGGTGGCGGTTCGGGTAGTGAAGCGGGCGCGGGTTGAGTGAGGTGGTTGGGCTTGGAGAGGGGCTGGCGGGCTTGGGCCAGAGAGAAAATTAGATGTTTAAATCCTTGGGGAAAATGTTGGACGCGGGCTGGGCTTAAGCTGCGGGCCAAGGGAGTTTAATTAATTAACAAAATAGAAAAAGAGTGGGCTGAGAGCTGGGCTCGGCCAAAAAATAAAAAGAAGAAATTGTAATAGGAAAAGAATGAAATAAGCTGGAGAAAGAGTGGGTTGAGGCAGAATTGAAGTGTGCTGGACCAGGTGGGCTGCAGAAATAAAAAGAATTATAAAGGAAAAGGTTGCTGGGCTGGGTTCTTTAAACAGAAAAGGGGTTTAATTTTTGGGTTTAAATTTTCAAATAAAGGATTGGCTGTGGTTTTGGTTTATTTATATCTATATGGAACTAGGGTTTTAGATTGGAATTATAAAACGACTAGAGTTAGAAACTAGAAGTACAGTAATATAGGGAAATGTATTTTGATGAAGAATAAATCTATAGCTTGGGTTTGGGCTAGAAAGGTTATTAGAATTAGGGTTTGGGTTCAAATGGGGTTTTGAAAAATAAAATAAAATATAATAATAAATTTATAAATAAAATAAATAAAATTAAAAATAAATAATTCATAATTAAGAATAAATAGAATTCTAAGGTAACAGAATACAAATTTTGGTATAAAAGGGCTGGGTATTACACACCTACCTATGGCTCGACTCGGTCCGACTCGGCCGGCGGACCGGCCGACTCGATCCGGCGCCGCCGGCCGGGCTCGGCCGAATGGCCGAGTCGTCTAAATGGAAAATGTGCCTCTTGGTCTTCTCAACCCCCTGCACACTCTAATTACTCAGATCGTTTCCAGAGAGCCCATTAACTTTCATTTACTTCATTTTAATACATTTTCACACGTTTTTATATTTTTTTAATTAAAACCCTACATCTACCCTAACCCTAGCCTAACCTTATAAATACACCCCTACTCTCTACCCTCTCACCCCAAAACTCTGAGCCAACTCTATAAAATTCTCAAGAGATCTTGTGTACTTTGAAAACGAGCACGAAGTGAAGCTACGACGAAATTCCCGGCGAACTTCCGGCGATCGTTCTAGGAGCTCTCGGCGACAAAGCGACGCACCGGCGATCCCTTTCCTTCCATCTCACTCTCATTATTTTCCAAAACCCGTAAGTCCCATTTTCTATCTCTCTTTTCTATTCTAAAAATACGGATTTACAAAACCCGACGGAATCGGAACAAATCCAATTTCCGATTCGGTTTCTTCATAAAACTCCACTTCTCGTTAATACAATTATGCTTAAACTCTCTCATCTTAACTATTAAACACTAATTAAGCAAATTGATCAAGTTTCATTTTATAAAATGAGGGCTATTTCAATTTATCGTATTTTTCACTTAAATACCACATTGTTTCAATTCTACATTTAACTCCATTAAACTTGCTATACCTTTAGGTAGATCACGAGGTAACGACCTACCTCCTCACACACTCATATGCAACATAACACGATACTCTCGAGAACTTAGAATACGGGAAAACAAACATTTCATTTAAATACCATTTACTTAATAAAACCATTTCTAAAAGATTTAATATTGATACATCTTTACAAATAAATACCACTTATTATGATAATAGGATAAGGTTATGGGCATTCAGTCGTTTATCTAAACCTGATTTTATGGTGCCTAGGCTAGA
The DNA here is from genome assembly GCA_030015575.1 of Agapanthus africanus. NCBI lineage: Eukaryota > Viridiplantae > Streptophyta > Magnoliopsida > Asparagales > Amaryllidaceae > Agapanthus > Agapanthus africanus. The sequence continues at coordinate 10,748,343 of JASDDO010000031.1, read as the reverse complement.
CAAGTGAGAAAGGTAACTTTAAAAGGCCTGTCTCACGGTGATTCGTGAGCGGATCCCTCCTTTCTTCACTTGTACTTACCTGGCCACAATTGGCGGTGAAGAGGCGATTTGAGGTATCTCACAACTTGTCGCTTTGAACCAGTTAGGAGCAGTCTAGTTGACTTAGGAGACCCTAAAACATAGAATACAGGAAATAGACATCTTTACAAATAAATACCATAATTAATAAAACCGTTTTTCCTTAATGATTAGTATTTATACAAATCTTTGCAAAGCGCCGCTACAATCCAATTGGGGAACCCGTTCGGGATGGTGCGGATTATCGCACATCCTCGGATTTAATAGTGCGAGATTCAGACCTCCGCAAGGAGCATTCGGTCTCGAAAGATTTAAAATACGACATCTTAAGAAAACGAGATTTCTAGAATATTATAGATATATACAAAATTATTTTCATATAAATATATGTATATGTAACATAAACATATCTATTTTTGAAGTATTATAAATATTCCACATTTTCTACAATATCATAAAAATCAATTTTACACTAAAATACCATGAATTCCATGCAAAACCAATATTACAAATAAATCCATTTAATTATGAAATTATGATATTTTCACTAGAAATATCACAATATAAAATCCACATTCATTACAACTCTAAAGACGAATAATAAATGCTTGGGGTGTATTTTGAAAAGTATATAAAAGTATTTTTACATAAAACCCTCTCAAGTTCTATAAATTACCCTAAGAACCCTAGTAAACATAGGTTTAAGCGGGACCAATCTTTTGAGCCTCAGGAAGCCGGAGAAGTGGGTGCTTGCCTACTTAAGATAGACAACTTAATAATGGTGTTATCAATACGGTAATCGTCTTTTAAAAGGACACAAATTCTGCCGTCCATGTGCAGCAGTTACCGATAACATAAAAAACAATCAGGACATCAATTTACTTTTCCGACTCAGAGTGAGTCTCATTATAATCTGACTTGAATATGGTTCAAGTACAATCTACAATCTACAAATCTTCAATATTACAATTCAACATGAATTCATGAATCCAATTATCAATTTATACAACTTGACTGAACCGAACCATGGATATACATTCCATTTACATGATTCTACGGTTGCATCCGTTTACTGATATCATGGTTTCGGTCAGTCAATCAATTATACAATCAATACAATTTACAAGACAAACAATACAATCAAAACACTACGGGGTTTAAGGGGTACATTGGTACGGAAGGTGTTAGAAGAGGCACGAGACTGTAAGACTTAATACACCTAATATGAATCCAGTTGCTGTTGTACCATGACATAAACGGTTCCTTATACTATACTTGTCTCTAGTCTCTGGCATATAGAGACTCCTCTCGTATACACTGGCATTTTTTTGTACCAAGCTACAAACAACAGCGTTAATACAACATTATTACAAGATAATACAACTTTAAAAGATACCTTCTTATTCTGTCTATTCTACTTTCCTCTTATCTTTGGGACTTACCGAGCAACCTGTTCGCTGAAGACATTCTCTTTCTTTCTTCTTTGAATGTCGTCAGGTAATTTGGACACGTCAGAGATCGAGCCTACTGCTGAAGACTTGGATCAGTTTGCTGAAAAACCAGAGCTTTAGTTTCATTGTACACATTTCCTTTCAGTACTTTACATTCCTGTTATGCCATTGTTTAGGCATCGCTTTTATTTCAGTTGTATTTACTTTTCATGCACTGTACAAAAGAATGTTAATAAATAAAGTTGCTGTTCAGTTTATATCTCTTGTCTCTTGTACTTACTTTTATATTGGTTAGATACGCTTAGCGTATTTACTTCACAGTAAATACGTAGCGGTCTCGTCCCGTCCCCTTCGCCGTATGCTAGGAAGCGGGGCGTGACACCTTTGGTAAGGGGATCAGCCAAATTCTTGTTTGACCTCACAAATATTATAGTAATGATACCTTCTCGTATCAATTATGTCACATACCTATGTCTTAGACTAATATGTCTAGATTTACCATTATAGGTATCGTTGTAGGATCGGAATATTGTTGCATCACTATCACAATATATAGAAGTTGGAGGCATTGGCTTAGGCCATACATTTATATCTAATAATAGATTTCTAATCCATTCTGCCTCTTTTCTCGCCGCAGTAAGGGCAATAAATTATGATTCCATGATGGAGTGTGCAATGCAGGTTTCCTGCTTTGAAGCCTAAGATACCGCACCACCATATATAGTGTATATCCATTCAGAAGTGGATTTATTATCTTTCATACACGTAATCCAACTTGCATCGGAATAACCCTTAACAATTTCCAGAAATTCATTGTAAACAATCCTAGTTCACTGGTCCTCTTTAGGTAACCAAGAACTCTAGTGATTGCTCTCCAATGTCTTGTATTTGGACTACTAGTGTACCTATCTACACCCTGTATATGCAATATCTGGTCTAGTACAATGTGTAGCATACATCAAATTGCTGATAGAACTAGAACAAGTTGTGCTAGCGGTCTATCGGTGTTCGTCAGTAATTTTATACTAGAATCAAAAGGTGTCGAATATCCCTGAAAGTTCAAATGTTTGAATTTTGATAGTATCTTTTCAATATAAAGTGACTGGCTCAAAGCATATCCACCGCTATGCTTTCATACTTTAATACCTAAGATGATATCTACCTCCCCAAGAAATTTCATTTTAAATTTAGAGGTTAGATACTTCGTGGTTTCAGTCACACCTTGCGTGTTAGTTCTCATAATCAACATATCATCCATATATAAGCAAATAAACACATTATAGTCACATGTGAATTTGGAATAAGTGCATTTATCGACAGAGTTATATATAAACCCAAATGATAATATTGCTGAATCAAATTTATCATGCCATTTCTTAGGAGATTATTTTAGACTGTATGACGATTTAATTAACTCGCAGACCTTAGTTTCATTCACTGGAAGTATAAAACCTTCAGGCTGCTCCATATATATTTTCTCATCAAGTTCTCCATTCAAAAAGGTCGTTTTAATATCCCTTTGATGAACCAATAATTATATATAAATGCTAATGCAAATAAGATCCTAATAGAAGTGATTCGTGCAAAAAGTGCATATGTAACAAAATAATCTACACCATTTTTCTATGTAAAACCTTTTACAACAAACCTAATCTTAAAGGTTTGAACCGATCCATCTGTATTATATTTTCTTCTAAAAACCCACTTCCCATAGGTTTGGATTCTATAGCCATAGGCAGGTTAGTTAGGATCTACGTTTTATTGCTTATAATTGAGTCCATCTCATCATTAACGGCTTCTTTCCAAAAGTCAGAATCTCTGAACATCATAGTCTCTTTATAAGTTTTTGGATCATCCTCCACGTTGAGGACTAATGAGATCGTATCGGTTACCTTTCCTCTATTTCCTTCTACTAGAAAAAACAGTGAATCCGTTGAGATAAAATCTGAGTCTAGGGTTTTCTTTGTTCGTTGTCATTGGCTTCTTCTAGGCTCTATAGAGATTTCTTTAGATCTTTTAATACTTTCACTATCATTTTCAGTAGAAGGAGTTTCACTTCTCTTGGTTTGATTAGTGTTAGAATCTTTAATGAAAGCAGTCTCTAGAAATTTGACATCTCTAAATTCTATAATCACATTTGATTCTAAATCTAACAACCTATAGGCTTTACTATTTTCTGAATAGCCAACAAAAATAGATTTTATGGCTCACAGTCCTAATTTAGTTCGTTTAGGATCCGGAACTCTATAGTAGGCCACATACACCCACACTTTTAAATATGCTAGATTAGGTTTTCTATCTTTCCATAAATCATATGGAATAATTCTAGTTTTTCTAGATGCTATCCGATTATGAATGACATGTAGTATATAACGTTTCACCCCACACGTTTAATGGTAAACCTGCATGCAATAGCATAGAGTTAACATTTTCTACCAAAGTACGATTTTTTCTTTCAGCTAAGTCATTTTGTTGTGGAGTGTATAGTGTCGTTATTTGAAGTATAATACCATATTCTTCACAATATTTAGAAAAATCATTTGAAAAATATTCTATCACTACGAAGAATTTTAATTTTCTTTCGAATTTGATTTTCAACCTCAGTTTTATAGATTTTAAATATTGAAAAAGCCTCATCTTTTATTTTTAAAAGATAAACAAAAGTAAACCTTGAATAATCATCTATAAAAGTTATAAAACATCTTTTACCACCACGTGTTAAAATACCATTAACTTCAAAAATTTCAGAGTGTGCCAAATCTAAAAGTTCTATGGTTTTAATGGTTTTTGGAAAAAGGCTTTTCCAAAAACTTTGATTGAATGCAAATCTCACATTTATTATCGTTACAGTAATTATAGGAAATCGGACCAATTTTGCACATATATTCTAGAGTTTTAAAGTTTAAATGTGCTAACCTATAGTGCCAAATATCACACAACATATAAGAAGAAACAATATTATTATTATTATTATTATTATTAATGCTTACCTTAAACATTTCATCACAAGCGTAACATTTTCCAACGAAAACTCTATTCTTCGACAAGATAAACTTGTCGGATTTAAACACAATTTTAAAACCTTTCTTGCATAATAAAGATGCAGAAATTAGGTTCTTCCTAATATCGAGAACATGCAGTGTTAGCTATAGGTGCCCTTAAGTCAATTATTGTAATTGAAGGAGAACCTATACGAGAGAACAATCTTACTCGAGATGATAGTATAATATTTGGTTTGTCTATATCTTGCATGTGATGTGTTTTATTCGCTATCACGTATCGTTTAGATATGAGATAAAACCCTAGGATTTTGCTTGACTATCAGGACGATGATGGTGATCATACTAGTGGGGCCTGGATAGTCGATAAGCACATCCTTAAATGCCCCTAGCCGTAAGAGTATCGAGACTGTGCATCGGTACTTCAGTTTAGACTAGTGTATATGTTTCCTGATCCGGTTGTAGGGCGATATCTGATCCTACGGCTATTGGTGTTTGACATCGAGGATTGTATACAGGTGCTCATTGGATGGGTTACACTGGACGGACTTACCGAGAACTCCTAGCTGGTAATATACCAATGTCAGGTAGCAGTTCTCTGGTGACATGAGTGCATGGTAGTCCCTAGGACCTGAGCTCGCCATAGTATCTCATGTGTGTTCCTACTATACTTAGACTTCTAGCATACCACGGCTCAAAGGAGTCGTGCAAACAGATTTTTGTTGGGTATAGCCCCGAAGCACGTGGAGGGAATGAGCGGTCGAGGGGATTCGTCTCTCCTAGTATAGGGTGTTGATGTCGTGCTGGGCAGGACATGTCTATAACCACAATTTGATGGCCATCGCAGTAGAGATAAACTGATAAGTGTTATCAGTTGTATCTCTGGTTAGTTATGAGTCCTCTGTCGCACGACTTATCGAGTTATTGGGGTCTGACAGATTCTAAACTCTAGACCCGACTGTACGGTGATGTCACTGATAGACTTTGCAGGGTTCAGATAAGATTTGTCACGCCTTGCTTCCCAAAAGAAGGTGAAGGATGACGTGGCAAGGTCCGCAACTTAACTGTATTGAAGGTGGTCTATTCAATACAGTTACGTTAAGCGTATGAATATCTAACATGCAGGATGTGTACCAAAACAAAAATAATAAAAGCGAAAGGCATTTATTTCCATTAACCAAACTTTATTACATCCCAAGAGAAAGAGTAAAATAAACTAAGTAGTTTAATTACATCGAAGGAGAAATAAAAGCCCTAAACATGTGGGCAACAACAAAAATTGAAACTAGCTAATCTTCCGTCGTCAAGTCTGTGTAATCTTCATTTGTTGGCTCCACACCTTGATCCTCGTCATAAAACTCGTTCTCATCTAACGGACATTCCAAAGATAGAAAGAGAAAAGGAAAGTCTGCCAGCGAGTTACACTCGGATAGGATTGCCTCATAAGGAAGTAAAGGCCTAGAAACGAGCAACTGTATATAAGTATGATGTATGTGATGTACATGGGTATAAGGTATGAGGGGTATACAACTAAGACATGTTGACAGAGATATATGTGAATATGAGTATGTTGTGTGAGGTGTATGTTAGGTAAAAGTTCAATTCAAGTCAATCGGGTATTCAGTCTAAGAGTTAGATCAAATTAAACAAGGTGTGTATTGATGGAATTGACTGGTGGATGTACTCGTATCCTTGAGGTATCTCATAACTAGCTGGAAGCAGTATGAGCTGGCACTCGTGTCTGGGGTGGCAATCAATACGGTAGCGTGAACATCCCCGAAAGGTACCCCATGACTACGATGGAGTTTTGTCTAGCGTGAATATCACTCAAGTGTACAGGTATTTCCACCCTTCGGTTCCATAATAAACAACAAGTCTAAACTGGTAAAATATCCACATCCAAGATACTGAATAATTCCGGTCTCATAAAGAAAGGTAGATAAAGTGACATGTGGTTATAGCACATGATATTATGTGAGTTTAGTGGTGAACATCAATAAGCACCGTAATCGTTTTAGTTTGTCAAACAAAGGTCCAGATACTCGCGATTAGTCCGTTGTGGCCACAAAACAACAACTGAGGAAGCGAAATATACGGTTTCACTTTCCGGGATCATGATCGAGTAGTAGGGGAATCCGAGTTCCGCATCTCCTTACCTAAAAAAACTACCCATCCCCGTTATTCGGTAAAGGTTTTGACAGATTAGAGTTGGTGCGTATATATCTAGGCATGGAATTTTTACATTGTATGGCATCCACATATTGGATCATTCGCACTCAAGTAGGGTTAGTATTCGTCCGAATATCGGTTTAGTAGTTGTCCACACATTGGACCATTCACCCCCAAAGTAGGGTTAGTATTCGTCCGAATATCAGGTTAGTAGTCATTCACACATTGGACTGTTCATCCTGCCTACAGGGATCCTCATAAATAAGTATTCCATATCCAGGTCCGCGCATTCTAACCCTGACCGTATCATGTGTTATGTATATCATAAACTTGTAATCAAAAAGCTGATCTCATTTAATATGGCCTTCCACAACCACTCATTTTATCTTGTTATCTTTTTAGGTTTGTAAGGTGCTTCATATCATTTTATAGAATGCTTATTTAGTAAAAAATGATAACGTTTAATGATATTTATTGTTTATAAGAAAACCATGATATTTGGAATATTTATCATTTTGAAATCCATAGTATTTTACTGAGAAAATATCCTTTTAATAAAAGGTTAGAGATTTATTTGAAAATTTTCTTTTAATAAAGTTTTAGATAATCTTTTGAAAAATATCGTTATACGGGTTTTGGTCTTTGTTGAAAATAGCCTTTTAGTAAAGGTCAAGGTGTTTAAATGAAATTATATCTTTTTGGAATGAATTGAGATATTTTATTGTAATTAATAATTTTATAAAATTATGGTGTTTTAAGTTTGAGATAACATTTTAGAAAATACGTTCATGTTGGCAACCGCTGCATATGGGCGGCATGATTTGTGTCCTTTTCAGGGACGATTACCTATCAGCACGAGATATTTACGTAAAACATTACCATATTATTAGGGTAATCTATTAGAGATGCTATTCTACAAGAACGACTCCGCGTTGACAACCGCTGCACATTGACGACAGGATTTATCTAATTTTCAGGGACGATTGTCTAGTAACCACGGGATGATTCAGGTAAAACATTTTCCTATTATTAGAGGAACTTATTAAACTTTAGTTAATATGATAAGAAAAATTAATATAAAAATATTTTCTCGATTGAAAGGGGCTAAGTTGAAAAACCATATCACAATTATTTAGATTTAGTATTACCCCCTTTCAAAAGGTAAAGAGATTTAACAAAACTAAAGTAGTTGGTGGATAAAAGTGTAAGTAAAAGATATATCATTTTAGCGTCTAAAACATTTATTCCAAATATCTTATCTCATATGGATATTTTAAACATATACGACATTTTAATAAAATGAGGGTATTTTGTGGAAGTAACCTATTTCGAGATCTTATTGGTAACATGGGTAAGTGGGTGCACAAAAAAGTGGATTGATGCCCCATAAGTTATAACTTTAAACATATCATATTCCATCTAGGATGAGATTGCAATATTCATGCATATAGAGGTAATTAATTAAATTATTTTAAGTATGGGGTCAAATTCTTATCATTAAAGGGTACCAAAATAAGCATGCAGAAATATTTTAACATCATTTTAATACAAGGTTGGTGATTAGAAGTTGAAACTAAGATCATTAATTGAAGGAATGTGACAGATAAGTGGAGAGAGGCGGATCCTACCTTTGGTTAGAGTTGGATGTTGATGGGTCGAAAACATAGGCTCATACTAATTCCTCAATAGCTCCATGCTCGGATTTTTCCTCAATACTTGGGTGGAACCACGACGTCGGCGTCGTTGATACGAAAGCGTGGGTATTTTTTCAGAATTTTTGGAGTTCTGAGGTGAGAAAAATCAGTGTTCAAATGTCTCTATTTATAGGGTCTTTTCCCAAACCATAAAAATCCAAAAATCCGTTAAAATCACCACAAAATCCGCGCCCAATGATTGCCCATGATTCTCCTGATGATTGCGCCACCGCCAGCCTCTCACAGCCGTTGGATCTTGATCCAACAGCCCAGAGGCCGCCGCCACGCGTCCGCGTGTGGAAACCACGCGTTTTCGCGTGGTCCCCACCACGTGGGCGCCACCGGTGATTCTGGTCCGTTGAATCTTGTATCCAACGGTCCAGGATCAAGGGGATTAAATTTTTTTTTTTAATTTAAAATGTACACTGTTTATTATTTTTAAAACCGCATTTGTTTCCAAAAATTGTTAAAAATAGTTTAAAATACGGGAAAATTATGGAAAAATTTCAAAAAATATATTTTATTGTTATCTTTGGTATAAAAATGATTTTGGGTTAAAACTAAACAATATTTCCATATCTATGATATTTGTTAGTTATTATAATTATTTAAAAACCAATTTTATTCTTGGAAATATTTTAATTACGAAATAATTATTTTAATCGATAATAAAAATATGTAAATTAATTTAAGGCATTATAAAATTTTATTAAAACATTTTAATCCTAGAAAAATATAAATAGATTTTAGAAAATTCCTTTAATCATATTTCAATGCTTTGAAAATTATTTTCTATCAACGAAACACGTAAATAATTACTTGATACTAGAAATTTAAATAAAATATATTTTATTAGATATTAGAAAACACGGTCGTTACAATTTACCCTCCTTAAAATAATTTCGTCCTCGAAATTTCAGAAGGTAGGTCAAGGAAAATCACCAAGAAGGGATTATTGTGGAAAAAAATTTTGGGTCTCACCCTCTTGTCCCGTTTCCTCGCTTCTGCGTATGTTTGCCTGAGAGTTCTTCCTAACCAATTTGCTCGTCTTGTCCTCAAGGTCTTCTCCTTCTGGTCTTGTATCTCGACCGGTTGCTGTTCCCTGATTTAAAATCAGGAAAGCTTATGGAAAAAGCTTCAGAAAAGGGTCACGTGCTTACACGTGACCAGCAGTCACGTGTTGGCACGTGACACCTAAAAGCAAGTGGCAAAGGCACATTGGTCCCCTGATCAAATCAAGGAAAATGCTTCAGAAGAGGTCACGTGCTCCCACGTGACCAGGGTCACGTGTTGGCACGTGACGCTCAAAACATCAGACTCATTCTCCGGGTACATCAAGGAAAGAGGCTCCAGACAAGGGTCACGTGCTCACACGTGACCAGTGGTCACGTGTTGGCACGTGATGACCAAGCAGCGGCAAAGGTATAGCGCAAAGGAAAGGAGAGGGCTCATTCCAAAGAGGGTCACGTGCCCACACGTGACCATGGGTCACGTGGTCAAACGTGACCGGCTTTCAAAGCCCATTTTGCTGACAGAATTAAATTCTGAAGGAGATTCAAATCTTTCCAAAGGAAAGCGATTACCTGGAACCAATCGAATTAAAGATTTAAAGATGACTAAATATCATCTATCTATGTGAAAATCTCGAGTTTGGAAAGATTTCCCCTTTAAATCTAACCGAAATAACAAAGGAGAATCCCTGGACTTGAAATCCAATGGTGAATAAAATTCACCTAATAATCCAAAGGTCCAGAACGAATGATGGATGCAAATCAAATCTCTCAATGAAGATTCGTCAAAAACTAATTGACTCGGCTGCTTCTCCTATAAATAGGAGCCAAGAGACACAAAAAAGAAAAATATATACGCAGAGGGAAGAAAAGGGAGAGAGCCTTGATACTTTGAGGAATTTGGATCTTCTGCAAAAGAAAACCCTAGGTAAGAAAGGGAAGGCTCCTTGAAAGAAAAGAGAATTTAATTCTCTACAGAGTTTAACTCTGATATATAAAACAGAAGAACATATCTCTTCTCTCTTTGATAGAGGATCTGCAAAGTGCACATCTCCCCTTGAAGTTTGAGAATTTAATTCTCAATGGGTCGAGATCCTGCCATGCAGATCCAAAACACAGAGAGGGAACGGAAGCACGAGAATTTAATTCTCACGGAACTATAGGAATTTAATTCCTTTAAAATAAAATTAGGGCTTGACCTTGTGTCATGGGAATTTAATTCCTTCAGAACAAAAAGAAACAGGGTTTAACCCTAATTAAGAACTTAGTTCTGTTGAAACAGCGGGAATTTAATTCCCTTAATCATAATTCTTTAACAGAAAATGGGAATTTAATTTCTTAAGAGCTTTTATTAGGGTTTAACCCTATTCAGTTCCTCACATATATGAGTCCAACTCTATTCCAGAATATAAATCTTCAAAAGGAAGTAGGAATTTAATTCCTCCGAAATTATTGCCAGGGTTCAACCCTACGAGGAATTTAATTCCTGGAAAAGATTAACAGATCCTCTAAACAACATACATAGAGGCAGGGTCACGTGTCACAACGTGACCCCCCCAAAAGACCTACAGAAAGCCCCTTTGAGGCAGCACCCCACGTGACCCACGTGACCCTAGGCAGAAGCTTTAACATATAAGCATTTGAATGCCTGTCACGTGATGGCACGTGATGGTCTAAAAGATGCAATAGTCTCAGAAGAACAAATGAAGGGAGGGCGCTCTCACGTGTTGCCACGTGACCCCTCTTGCCTTAGTGTTTAACACTAAATTGAAACTCCCGAATCCAGTATTAAAACACTGTTGGGCCTTAGTGTTCAACACTAATTAAAGAACTTTATTCGCAGTGTTCAACACTGATTACCTTAGTGTTTAACACTAATCTGAGATCCCCGTTGCCAGTGTTTAACACTGATCTGTTTTAGTGTTTATGATAAGTTGAAAGCCTTGTTGCTGGTGTTTAACACCAATTATCTTTTAGTGTTAAACACTAACTTGTCAATCTCGTTCCCAGTGTTCAACACTGATTGCTCTGTAGTGTTTAACACTAGGCTTTGGCCCAATTGGCTAAATGGATAGAGGCAAAGCCTCTCCTTCAATGGACCAACAGGAAGCCAATATTCCAGACATGATTGGACTTAGCGGAAGCTAGGCCATGAGTCTTCAATTCGTAATTAACTGGGCTAATGGGCTCATAACATAATTAATTGGTCTTGATCCCAAATTGGGCCAAGGATTATTTAATCCACTCCGGTTCTAGGGTACATCTCTTCACTCCTTTGATACTTGGCATTGTAATCCCTCAATGTCTTCAAAGAGGTGACGGGTCCCGACGACCACACATTGATATGGACTGTGGGGTCCTTAAACCCGTGTGAAGCATCTAGTGCAAAATTCCTGGTTACGTGGAACGCGGATAACGTCACTCTTTGACCCCGTGGAAAACGTCCAGAGCGGATCCTGGTCCTCGCAGAGCACGGCAGTGAACCCGTGTGAAGCATCCAGAGCGGAGCCTAGTCCTCGCCGAGCACGGCAGTGAACCCGTGTGAAGCATCTAGTGCAAAATTCTTGGTTACGTGGAACGCGGATAACGTCACTCTTTGACCCCGCGGAAAACGCCCAGAACGGAGCCTGGTCCTCGCCAAGCACGGCAGTGAACCTGTGTGAAGCATCCAGAGCAAATACCGGACTGTGGGGTCTATGAGGTCCTTAACCTTGACCGAGATGTCTTAAAACTAACAATGGACTGTGGGGTCCCTAAACCCATGGACTACGACGTCCTTAACCTTGACCGAGATGTTTTAAAACTAACAATGGACCGCAATGTCCTTAAACTACCCATGGACCGCAATGTCCTTAAACTAGCAATGGACCACCACGTCCCTAAACTGGAACAATAGAGCCTCCGCACGCTCTTTTGTCAGATCTAAATGATCCCGTTTAAGTTGATCTTAGCCTCAAAGATGGCTAACGTACCCTTAAACCTTCAAACAGACTGGGCTATGAATCTCCCCCAATTAACTCTGGTTCGAGGGTACATCTCTGAACTCCTCTGACATCTGGCGTTGTAATCCTTCAATGTCGTCAGAGAGGTGACGGGTCCCGATGGCCATACATACAATGGACCACTATGTCCCTAAACTGGAACAATGGAGCCCAAACGCTCCTTTGTCGGATCTAAACGATCCCGTTAAGTTGATCTTAGTCTCAAACTGGACTAACGTATCCTTAACAAACGTTTGAGTTGATCTTAGTCCCAAGTATGGCTAATGTATCCTCAAACCAAACCCCCAAACCCAAATCTAAGATAACACGGATTTGGACTAGTCCACGCCCTACGGGCGACGACATAACTCAGTCTCCGTATACAATCCACGTGCAACCAAAAACAAAACATAAAATAGACACACACGACACGAAGTGACCATCTGGAGAAGGAGAAAGTTGTTACCGCGATGCGGTAACGTAATTAACTGCAGGGGCTTGCGCCTGCAGGGAAGAGCGTCCCCACAATCAAAAACCCCTCAAACGAGGGGGAATCTGACGAAGTCTGCTACATCGGCCGCATCCGTTTAAACCTTCGATACATGGTGCTATAGATCAATTTGGCATCTTCGGAGAGGTGGACGGATAGCACCAATTAGCATCTGCCCCGAACCTCAGGCGAGACGTCCCGCGTCTCGGCCGCCGTTCGGAGGGGAACAGATTCTGGCACGCCCGGTGGGACCTTTTCCTCTTTCCACTCCACACTTCGTGTGTCGGGATTCGCGAACCAATCTCGGTTCGCTAATGGTTTCCCTTGGGTTTCAAGATACTAAGAATTGGCGTCTTGCTTATTGCAGAAAGCAAAGGATCGATGGCTTCTACTTCTGCGAAATCCTCCAACCGCTCAGACTGCAATTGCGACCAACGCTTTGCCTCGCCAGGAGGTATAGCCTACGGACCCCAAGTTGCTTCGTTATTCACAATGCCGGTGGACCAGGCGACTCAGGCCACTACCGGATTGTTCTTTGGGACTATACTCCCACCGACAAGCTTCGCGGCGCCGGTGCTGACAAAGGAAGCTCTCAAGAAGTCGGTCTTTGATCGTCTTACCCCTGCCGCGGCTCCTCTCAACGAGTCGCCCAACGTCAACGCCTCGGTCTTCTCTAGATTGGGCCAGAAATCCTGCGAACTCATCATGGGGCCTACAATCTCAGAGGAGGCTGCTTCTAAGAAAGTGGCTGCTCCTACCCCCGAAGTCACCACGGCGGCTTCTCCGGCCAAAAAGTCGGTCTTTACAAGATTAACGGCTTCAGCTCCCGCTCCTGCTGCCCAAAGGACGTCGGTCTTTGACAGGCTAACACCAGCAAAGACCCCTCACCTACACAGGGGGCAGGACGAAGCTATTCTCACCGCTGAACCCACGCCGTCCGCTCGGCACGCTCGACGTCGCCACTGGAGCCTAGTAAGGAGGGCTGGGGGCAACTCCCCCTCAGGGCTAACTCCACCAACTCCGATGGCAGAAGTTAATGCCGTTGTTCCAACTGGGAACAGCTTCGAGATGCTAAATAAGGTGCGAAGGAATTCTCCTACTGCAGTGCTAAAGAGGTCTCCTCTCCCATTAAAAAAGGTTGTGGAAATAAAATCAGAACAGCCCCGATCCCCTCAACGGCTGTCTTCCAAAATCTATAAGGTTTGGCGGCAGGCCCGAGACTCGATCATCGATCCAAACTTCTCCCGCCAGCATAAGAAGCTGAAAATCCAACCGGAAGCTGGTCACCAGGCTAAACCCCAAAAGGCTGTCTGGACGCCCACCTCAACGGCCCCCTCGACCCCCATGGCTCATAAAAGGAGGAGGCCAGGGAAGATCCCCCAGCCTGCAACGATGGTTAAAAGCACTGAGCCCAGACGCCCGAAGTCTGGGGGCATGGTGGTGCACACTGTTTACATAGCTTCTGGAAAGGAGGAAAGCCGCACTTCTACGGGCCACCGACCGCTAACCCGATCCGTGACGAAAGCCCAGGAGCAGCAACAAAAGTTTCAGGAAATGATGAATGCTATGGCCGCACTTACCGGGCCAAAAGAAAGCCCGGAAACGTCCTCAGACGCACGCCAGGAGGAAGAAACCGACGCTGAATTCCTTCGCCGGATACTGGAGAAAAAGGACAAAGAGGCTGCTGAACAAGCGGCCAACATACAACGTATGAGCCTTCTCTTCCAAGATATGATAGGAATGATGATCCAGCAGGACTTACCCGCCGAGGATCCCCCAATCGTTCTTGAAGACGACCGAGGAGAAACGTCAAATCCACCACCAGCCCTCTCAACGGCCAAGGAGGAGGCAATCTCTAAGGCTGACTTGGTTGACTACATAGCCCAGCAAATCCGGGTTCATCATGCGACTGAGGCAGCTGGTCAAGTCGTAAAAACGGGGCGGCCATATCCAAGCTGGTATGACCAAATCAAATACCCGCAAGGCTATACGATACCAAAATTCCACGTGTATAAGGGGACCGGCAATCCCCATCAACATGTCGCCCAGTTCCGAGCCCTCTGCGGTAACACCTGCGGTGATGATAAACTGTTGCTCCGCCAGTTCGTGGGCAGCTTATCAGAAACAGCGTTCGAATGGTATTCGGAACTCCCGAACGATTCTATCAAAACGTTCGCTGAAATGGAGTTGTTATTCACTCAGCGATTCGCAAGTGCCAGCGAACGCACTCCAATAACTGCATTGATTAACGCCAGGGTAAAACCAGGCGAAACCTGGGTCCAGTATGCTATACGCTGGCGGAATTTGTGGTCGAGATGTGAACAACGCATTGAGGAGGCACCCGTAGTGGGCATGTTCGTGGGAACCCTAGACCCCCACGCAACTATCTCCCAGTTTATGATGTTCTTTAAGCCAACCACATTCCAGGCTTTAATCGACAAGTTGGCTCAGATGGACCAGATGGGTCATAGACCACCTCCCCCGAAGTCGGAACCTCGGAATGACAAGGGTAAAGGAAGGGCAACCTTTGTTGCGAATGCCCAACAGCAACCTAACGCCCCGAAACCGGCAGATCAACTGGAAGAAAGACGCCGGTATTATAATGAGAAGATGAAACGTCCCTACTCGTTCCCACGAGACAAGACGAAACGGTTATTTGAGCTGGCAGTACGCAACAGACTTATAAACCTACCAAATCCAAGACGACCGCCGCAACCCACCGAGGTGAATAACCCTAACTATTGCCCTTACCATCAAACGGTAAGTCATCCGATTGAAGATTGCTTCGTCTTCAAAGGATGGATTGAAGATCAATACCTCCAGGGGAAGTTTATACTATCCGAAAAGTGGAAGGTGAACCCACCACAACCGCATACTCCTAAGAAAGCAGATACACCGGGGGCAACCTGCTCCTTTATTGAAGAAGCTCCATGGGAGGTCGTACTATCAACTAAAACCAAAAGAATGCTGAGAGACCTTCATGCGTGCCTTGCGATCGAATGGAGGGACCCTATTGAACCTCAAATTATCGAAGGGATGCTGAAGCACCGCCCAACTACGAAGACTCGTGATGAGGGCCCAAATACTCACGCCCAACCGTCAAAATCTTCGAAGAAAAAGAAGAAATCCAAGAAGCCCGTGAAGCTTGGAAACGAGCACACGAACTTGCAGAAGCAAATCGACGCGCTGGAAGAATACAATCAAAAGGCGTGAACTCCTGTCACACTGCAAGAGTTCCTCAACCACATCTTTCAAGAGAGAGATGAGGGAGAGAGCTCGTCGAATGAATCCGAAGGGTATGTGGCGAGTTGTAACGTAATCTCCCACTCGTTTACCGATGATGAGAAAACTCCAGGCACTAAGAAGCTGGAGGCAGAGCCTGAACCAGAGCGTGCGTGGCCGACAAATGAAATGATCAATGCCTTTCTGGACGAGATTCGTCTAAAAAGTAAAGCGGATCAAGAGCGTGAGATGGCAGCGTCAGAAGGAACCAAATGCAGGCGACTGAACGGAAGAGTTGAACTACCTCTGCCAGAGCGAAAGGCATCCGAAGTAGACAAGAGGATATTCAAAACGAGGAAAAGGTTTGCCAAAGCCATGTCAATGGGGATGAAGCTACCACCCTCGGAAGGAAACACACATGATGGGGTGGAGAGGCACCCTGATTATTGCGCATATCATCGGAAAATCTCACACCCCACGGAGGAGTGCGACGCCTTTAAAATATGATGGCAAGGATATGTTGCTCGTCGGCAACATGTTAAGCGCATGAAACGCAAGATCCGTCGGGAGCGAAGAAGCACTATCGATGGGCACAACAGAACTACTGGCAACTGTTATATGGCTCACGCCGGGGGGTCACAAGTTCTCACCTTTGGGAGCGACTCTGATGAAGAAATGGCTCTGGGCCCTCTCTTTAAAGAATACGTTTTAGGGAAAGAGGAGAAACCGGAGACCTGCGAGAACATTCAGCTGCGCAATCGCACACTCCCAGAAAAGAATCTCGGGCCCGTGAGTAGAAAAGATAAGGGAAAGGAAAAGGTCACTGAAGATATCACTTTAGATGACCAAGTCATGAGAGAGCTGGCTGCCAAAGACCCTCCTAGGAAGGATAAGGTGGACTATAACATCCTCGCGCACCTAAGGAAACTACCTTCTCTGCTTACCATTCTCGATGCCCTCCTATTATCAAAAGAAGCGCGAGACTCACTAATTAAGGCGTTACAAGAACCTGAGCAATTCCAAGCCTTCCTCGCCACTGAAAAGATGAAGGATGAACTGGAGGAAGTGCATACGGCCGACATCACTTTCGGTGATGAATACCTCCTTCTCGGGACGTGCGACCACAACCGTCCCCTATATGTCTCCGGATACTGCCATGATATCAAGATAGGCAAGATCCTGGTGGATAATGGATCCTCCGTCAATCTCCTTAATGTTCGGGTGTTGAAGAAAATCTGCATGAGTGTGCAACACCTCGCTCGTAACAAAATTACTATCTCCGGTTTCGATTCACAATCGTCACGGACTCTCGGATCTGGGATACTAACGTTACGCTTTGGACTTCTCGTCACAGACATCAAATTCCATGTCATCGACGCCAAGACCTGGTACAACGCCTTGCTCGGCCGTCCTTGGCTACACGAGTACAACATCATCCCTTCTACGCAACATCAGTGTATGAAGTACTTTAAGGATGGTTTCGAGTATACTGTAACAGGTGAGTTGAACCCATTTTCCGTGAACGAAGTCCGCAAATACGAAGATGCGAAATACTTTTTGCCAGATTTCGAGGATACAGAAAGGTGTCGCAATCCGGAGAACAAAACCGCCGCCACCATCCCTGTTTTCGGGAGCGATACCGAAGAAGAGGAAGAGATAGTTTACGCAGGGCCATCTCAACGCAACAACCTGGGGACGCCCGCCCCCATGTTGGTCTTCGGAAGTGATTCAGAAGATGAAGTTAATGCCGTGTTCTCCAATCGACTGTCAATACAAGCACCCCCTGGCGATGACCATAGTTTGCAAATCACCATGGTACCGCGAGAACGCTACAAGGATCTCGACACGCTTCAAGCTCACAATGTGCAGGACCTGCGAACATTTTACGTCCCTCCCAGGCAAAGGGGTGAGAAGGTGATCCTATTCTACCGATCCTTAGAGTCGAAAATAGAGAAAGAGATCTGGTATGGCGCGGATGCTACACTTGACAGGCTCCAACCCATCCGTCTGCCTAGATACTATACAAATGGATTAAAGAAGCTATTGAAGCGCCAAGGAGTACCCTTAAAACAGACTGTTCGGCAGGCTCGGTTCTACAACAGGATTTGGGATGTCCCCGGGACTCAACGAAAATTGCCCAACGGGAAAATGGAAACACTCGGGCTTGGATACGCGAGAGCCGAAAAACGGGAACGGGCCTATGGTAGCTACGCCATATATATCTTTGATGAAGAAGAGGACGCCCTGTCAGGAGATGCCAACCCTTCATCAAAACTAGACCCCGCAATTGAAGCGCCGAGTCCGTCGTTTGAAGAACGAATGGGCAAGCCTATCAGGAAAGTGGGTCAGAGAGCTCGGGAAGACCACAACTGCGAAATGGCCATCTACGAGAAGGCCAGGACGCAACGTCTATTTCAACAGGCTGCAAAAGACAAAGATGCTCATCCTTGTCAACCCGTTGTACGAAAGGCCCGACGCAGAGACGGAAATAAATCGAGAAGCATAAAGAGGAGCCGACAACAACGACGCAGGATTAGAGAGTTACGTGATCGGGTATTGCGCGGCTCGGATTTGTCCCTCATGAAGAAGATGAGTCAAGCGTACTCCTTCCCCCGAGACAAGACGGAGAAGTTACTCAAGCTCGCTATAAAACATCAAATGATCGCGCTTCCAGAGTCCAGACATCCTGAGCAAGCTAACAAGGCTTCTCATCTGAGCTATTGCTCTTATCACCGAGCCATAGGACATCCTACCGAAGACTGCTTCACCTTCAAGAACTGGGTCGAGGACCAGTACCAACAGGGCAGATTCGCTTTATCCGACGGCTGGAGGGTAACGCCGCCACAAAAGCATGAACCCAAGGCCGCGAGAGCAGAACCAGATCCACCTCAGTCCTGGGAGCGGATTCGCACCTGTTATACGATTACGATGTTAAAAGAAGAGCCCGAGAACATAGATGACCTTCCCCGGCGCTTTGAGAGCAGCGATGATGAGGTGGTCTCAGAATTTCCGCCAGCTCCAAAAGAACTGGAAGACGGCATACATACTACTGCAGATAATCTCAAGAAGATTGAGTTGGGATCGGCAGACGACCCGCGATCGACATTTGTCAGCGAGCTGCTATCTGAAGAAATGGTGGCTGTGTTAAAGAACGTGCTTCTACGGCATAAAGACTGCTTCGCGTGGAACTACTCCGAGATGCCAGGATTAGATCCGGAGATTGCTGTGCATAAATTAGCAATATCCCCAGATATCAAGCCAGTCAAGCATGTGCCAAGAAGGATGCGACTCGAGCTTGAGATGAGCATCAACGCCGAAGTCAAGAAGCTGATCGATTCTGGATTTATCCAAGAAGTCCAATATCCCGATTGGATCGCCAATATCGTCCCGGTAATGAAGAAGAATGGGACGGTACGCATATGCGTGGATTTCAGGGATCTCAATAAAGCCTGTCCAAAGGATGATTTCCCAGTACCAGTAACCGAGCTAATGATAGATAACACGTCCACTCACGAGGTTTTCTCCTTTATGGACGGTTCGTCAGGATACAATCAGATAAAGATGCATCCCGAAGACCAGAAGCACACCGCTTTCCGGACCCCTTTGGGTATATTCTGCTACAGGGTTATGCCCTTTGGTCTAAAGAACGCTGGCGCTACCTATTAAAGGGCCATGACAAAGATCTTCGATGACCTCATACATGACATCGTCGAGTGCTATATCGATGACCTCGTAGTAAAGAGCATGTCATACGATGATCATTTAAAGCATCTGGAGACTGTATTTCGACGCCTTCGGCAATATAATTTGAAAATGAATCCCCTCAAATGCGCGTTTGGAGTCTTCTCGGGAAAATTTCTGGGATTCATCGTTCGACATCGAGGTATTGAAATAGATCCGTCAAAGATTAAAGCGATCATAGAAATGCCTCCGCCAAGAACCCTCAAACAGTTGCGGTCTCTCCAAGAGAAGCTCGCATACATCCGGCGGTTTATCGCTAATCTTTCAGGCAAATGCCGTCCTTACAGCCACCTGATGAAAAAGGGGACTCCATTCGTTTGGGATCACAAATGTCAAGGTGCACTAGACGAGATCAAGCAGTACCTGCAGAACCTTCCGGTGTTGGCTGCGCCGGTCAAGGGAAAACCCCTCATTCTTTATACGACCGCCCTCGAAGGTTCCTTGGGCGCATTATGGGCACAAGAGAACGATCAGGGGAAAGAGAGGGCACTCTACTACTTAAGTCGAGTTCTACTGGGGGCAGAAAGCAACTACTCTCCCATTGAAAAACACTGCTTGGCGTTAATCTTCGCGATAACAAAGCTCAGGCACTATGCGTTGGCGCATGAAGTCCGTCTCATTTCAAAGGTGGATCCCCTTAAATACTTGATGTCGAAAGCCATATTGACGGGACGACTCGCTAAGTGGGCCCTGCTCCTGATGGAGTTCTCGATAACGTATCAACCTCTCAAGGCAGTGAAAGGCCAGGCCATTGCCGATTTCCTCGCTGAGCATCCGATACCGGCCGATTCTCCTCTGAACTGTGATTTGCCGGACGAGCATGCATTTGATGCGATTAGCGGCGGAAGCACCCGATGGGAACTCTATTTCGATGGAGCATCCTCCGTAAAGAAACAGAAACAAGGTGTCCCAATGATCAAATCGGGGGTAGGCCTCGTCTTTGCAACTCCACAAGGAGGGATAATGCGCTTCGCCTTCTCCTTAACAGAGCCGAGGACAAACAATGAAGCTGAATACGAAGCTCTGATAGCAGGCACCGAAATCGCCATCGACCTGGGAATTGAAGACCTCCTTATATATGGGGATTCTCAACTGGTCGTTAGTCAAGTAAATGGTGACTACCAAACGTGCAAACCGGAGTTGGTGAAGTACGGCGAAAAGGTGCAACAACTATTGACCCAAATTCCCTCCTATACTTTGGAGAACATACCGCGCGCGGAAAACAGCAAAGCAGATGCGTTGGCCAAACTTGCTAAAGAACTGGCTGACGAGAACCTCGATGACGTCAGAATCGTGGTACAAAGCCGTCGAGTGCAATGGACCGCAATGTCCTTAAACTACCCATGGACCGCAATGTCCTTAAACTACCCATGGACCGCAATGTCCTTAAACTAGCAATGGACCACCACGTCCCTAAACTGGAACAATAGAGCCTCCGCACGCTCTTTTGTCGGATCTAAATGATCCCGTTTAAGTTGATCTTAGCCTCAAAGATGGCTAACGTATCCTTAAACCTTCAAACAGACTGGGCTATGAATCTCCCCCAATTAACTCTGGTTCGAGGGTACATCTCTGAACTCCTCTGACATCTGGCGTTGTAATCCTTCAATGTCGTCAGAGAGGTGACGGGTCCCGACGGCCATACATACAATGGACCACTATGTCCCTAAACTGGAACAATGGAGCCCAAACGCTCCTTTGTCGGATCTAAACGATCCCGTTAAGTTGATCTTAGTCTCAAACTGGACTAACGTATCCTTAACAAACGTTTGAGTTGATCTTAGTCCCAAGTATGGCTAACGTATCCTCAAACCAAACCCCCAAACCCAAATCTAAGATAACACGGATTTGAACTAGTCCACGCCCTACGGGCGACGACATAACTCAGTCTCCGTATACAATCCACGGGCAACCAAAAAGAAAACATAAAATAGACACACACGACACGAAGTGACCATCTGGAGAAGGAGAAAGTTGTTACCGCGATGCGGTAGCGTAATTAACTGCAGGGGCTTGCGCCTGCAGGGAAGAGCGTCCCCACAATCAAAAACCCCTCAAACGAGGGGGAATCTGACGAAGTCTGCTATATCGGCCGCATCCGTTTAAACCTTCGATACATGGTGCCATAGATCAATTTGGCATCTTCGGAGAGGTGGACGGATAGCACCAATTAGCATCTGCCCCGAACCTCAGGCGAGACGTCCCGCGTCTCGGCCGCCGTTCGGAGGGGAACAGTTGCTGCTCATAGGTTACGCCAACCCTTTCGGGATCTCGGAACGATCAAAAGTATGACTAGGGTCGCCAACATACCCTCTTAACTGTGAGATATAAAAGCATTATGCACGCCCTCCAAAGAAAATAGCAAAACTAGGCTATATACAAACCCACCATTTCCTTTCAAGATGTTAACCGGCCGATGAGTCGTGGGCTGAGCTTTTCACGCACTCTGCATTGTATCACTATCTCCACTTTTTCTACAATTATCTCAATCTTACAAATTCTCCATCTTCCTGATCGTCCCAACCGATCGGCCCTTCTCCCATATAAAACTTGACCCCTCTCATCCGCTTCATATGTTTCAACCATCTGTGTCCTCACGTTCTCCTTAGAGTAGTGTTTCTATATCTTCAAGATGAATATTACCATTGCCAGTTCTAGATCTGGATAGGAATAGTTGCGTTCACGAGTCTTTAGTTGTCTTGACGCATATGCAACTATATCGCCGCACTGATACATCGTACCACCAAGTCCCTTCTCCGAAATATCGTAGTGGATGTTTAAAACTTCTGGGTTAGCTAAGAATGGCAAGAATGGTTGTGATAGTTACGATCTGCCCTCCTTAGAATAATTTCATATTTTGAAATTTCCAAAGGCGTAGCCGCTACTAGGCACGGAAATCAGTAACGCTGTTAAGAATCCTCTTTGTTGCATGTGTCGCTCCCGAGAGTTGTTGTACCACTTGATGCATGGAAAGTCTCTGAAGAGTTTAGGTATAAGGAATTGGAAAATGTAAAATTAGTAGTTGCTTCCGGATAGAAAATTTTGGAAGTTGAAGAAAGGTTGTGAATTGATGGAAAACTTGAGAGATATAATATAAAGACAACCAGTCGAAACTACGAAAACTAGAAGAATTATGGTGAGTCTAACTAAGATTTGCATCGAAGGATAAATAAGTATTGTATCAAAAAGGCAGGGTGAAAAAGAAACGAGTATCTCTGCTGTCTTTCTACGTGGCATTAGCCTTCTCGGCTGTCATGATGATGGTCTGGCGTTTAGGTCCATTCCGCCGCGCTTGCTGAAAAACACGCTCCAGTGATGGCAAAGGTGGTCCCTTTGGTGACGCCCCTTGACCGGTTGTTTTAGTGGAGGAAAGTAGTCGGTTTCCCTGTGGTGGTGCCCCATAGTTAGCCGGCTTGTTGATGGGGCCTAATTGTCCCCCTCTCTGAGGACAGTCCCCAATAGCATGATTCGGAGACCAACAGACTACGCAGAGTTTGTTCAAAATGCGACAGTCTCTCATGTAGTGTCCGGCTCTACCGCAATGGTTGCATATGACTGCTGGTTTTCTGAAGATAGTTGGTCCTGCTGGTCTCTTGGGTTGTTGTCTCCCGTTGAATCTGGAAGATGATCCTCCAAGAATTTGATTGGCTGGTTGCTTAATACCAGACAAACGGTCATCCTTCCTCATGCGTCGCTGAAGGTCTTCAAAGTTTCGCGCCGCCTCTAAGATTTCATCATAAGTCGAAAGAGTAGCAGAAGACATGGAGGACTGCGTCTTCAGGTCCAACCCTTGTCGGAATCTCTTAGCAGAAAGTTCTGGGGTTGCCACCAGATGATGTGCGAACCGACTTAATCTCGCGAACCACGAATCGTATTCGTCCATCGACTTATCCCACATGCTCTCTTGTTGGAACTGCATAAACTCTATTTCCATCTTTAAGTGCGCTACGACTGGGAAGTATTGAGTATCAAAACGTTGTTTGAACGTTTCCCAGTCGATGGGCTCTTTCAGTCTACTTTCCTCGGCCTCCAACCATATTCTAGCACTATCCATGAGTTGTAGTTTGGCAATGTTAACCCACGCGTCCTCCGGAATTGAAGCAGCACCGAGATCGTTGACTGTTCCTTTGAGCCATTCTTCAACTTCTAAAGGAGTTTCCTTCCCCAAAAAATTCTTCGGGTGGAGTGATCTGAACTGCTTCACTCCCGCCGAACCTTGAGGAACTGGGGCCAGTTCCTTACTTAAAATCTCTGCTTGCTGCTGCCTACTTTCTCGCAGCTCCTGATGAAGGGCAGCTGTCTGCTGCTGCTGTTGCTCCAGTAGTCCTTGCATCATTTGTAGCATAGCTGCTTGCTGAGCAACGGCTTCATTGACTCCATTTCCCTTTCTGTTGTGGTTATGGTGTCGTCCGGCCATGATGATCTGAATCAGAATAGCTTAGGTTACAAACAGGCTGATGGATGAGACAAGATAATAACTTACATGAAAGAACAACAATTAATACAAGAGGAAAACTAATAAAAGAAGGGCAAGAGACACAAGAGAGATTTTGCTCAAAACTAAGATTTTATTATCCAATCTCAAAAAGAAGAGTACAACTGAAAGGAAGGACATGTCCCATCGTTTTATTCGGCCAAAAGAAAAACAAGTCTTATTAACCTCGATTATGCGAGTTCAACAAGTTGCGATAGGCTCTCGCACTAAGAAAGGTACGGCCATTCCCACAGTGTCTTGTGATGACAACTGCCTAAGTTTCTTCGGCCTCGAGTTCCTCCTCACTCGAACCTTCATCCTTCGACTCATCCTCGGCAGGAGCCTCGTTCTCGGATTCCACCCCTCTAGGGTTTTCTTCTTCTGTGGAATCCACCTCATCAGGATCATATTCTATAGGATTCTCTTACGCCACATGAGCCTCTTTTTCTGGCTCCTCCTCTATATGCTCCTCTTCCATAGGATCTTCTTCATCTTCGGAGTCATTGGCCATCATAGGCTCCGGAGTTGCAGCATCAACTTCTTCGTCTTCCGAGTCGCTGTCGGAAATAACCACCCGAGAGTCTACGACTTCGTCGTCTGAATCTCTAAATGTAGCTTCAAAAGTAATATCTGACATGTCATCCTCGTCGGAAAGATTTTCCATGACCTGAAAGAAAGGCCATGGTCAGGATACAGAATGTCAAGGAAGGGACAAGGGACATAGGAAAATTATGAAATCGGTATAAATTGATGAGATTCACAAATATAATAAGTCAGTTAACAGTTTCATTTTAGTACACAAGAGGACCTGCATGGGCCACCACTAAAACCTGTCATGCCCCGCTTCCCAAAAGAAGGTGAAGGATGGCGTGGAAAGGTCCGCAACCTAACTGTATTGAAGGTGGTCTATTCAATATAGTTACGTTAAGCGTATGAATATCTAACATGCAGGATGTGTACCAAAACAAAAATAATAAAAGCGAAAGGTATTTATTTCCATTTACCAAACTTTATTACATCCCAAAAGAAAGAGTAAAATAAACTAAGTAGTTTAATTATATCGAAGGAGAAACAAAAGCCCTAAACATGTGGGCAACAACAAAAATTGAAACTAGCTAATCTTCTATCGTCAAGTCTGTGTAATCTTCACTTGTTGGCTCCACACCTTGATCATCGTCATAAAACTCGTTCTCATCTAACGAACATTCCAAAGATAGAGAGAGAAAAGGAAAGTTCGTCAGCGAGTTACACTCAGGTAGGATTGCTTCATAAGGAAGTAAAGGTATAGAAACGAGCAAATGTATATAAGTATGATGTATGTGATGTACATAGGTATAAGGTATGAGGGGTATACAATTAAGACATGTTGACAGAGATATATGTGAATATGAGTATGTTGTGTGAGGTGTATGTTAGGTAAAAGTTCAATTCAAGCCAATCGGATATTCAATCTAAGAGTTAGATCAAGTTAAACAAGGTGTGTATTGATGAAATTGACTGGTAGATGTACCTGTATCCTTGAGGTATCCCATAACTAGCTGGAAGCAGTATGAGCTGGCGCTCGTGTCTGGGGTGGCAATCAATGTGGTAGCATGGACATCCTTGAAAGGTGTCCCATGACTACGAAGGAGCTTTGTCTAGCGTGAATATCACTCAAGTGTACAGGTATTTCCACCCTTCAGTTTCATAATAAACAACAAGTCTAAACTGGTAAAATATCCACATTCAAGATACTGAATAATTCCAGTCTCATAAAGAAAGGTAGATAAAGTGACATGTGGGTATAGCACATGATATTATGTGAGTTTAGTGGTGAACATCAATAAGTATCGTAATCGTTTTGGTTTGTCAAACAAGGGTCCGGATACTCGTGATTATTCCGTTGTGGGCAGGGAACAACAACTGAGAAAGTGAAATGTACGGTTTCACTTCCCGGGATCATGATCGAGTAGTAGGGGAATCCGAGTTCCGCATCTCCTTGCCTAAACAAACCACCCATCCCCGTTATTCAGTAAAGGTTTTGACGGATTAGAGTTAGTGCGTATACATTTAGGCATGGAATTTTCACATTGTATGTCATCCACATATTGGATCATTTGCCCTCAAGTAAGGTTGGTATTCGCCCGAATATTGGGTTAGTAGTCGTCCACACATTGGACTGTTCACCCTGCCTGCAGGGATCCTCATATATAAGTATTCCATACCTAGGTCCGCGCATTCTAACCCTAACCGTATCATGTGTTATTGTCACGACCCAATTTAGGAATGCGACCGGCACTTAAATCACGCAACGTCGAAAGGCATAACAAAATTCAAGTAAGCCGAAAACCCAGAAATCTAAACCATAAAAAGATAGAATGGGAAAACATTTAAAACATTTGTTAAAACATTTAAAAATCTCAAGTTATGAAATCTCAATTTAATTTATTTTCTTTAAAAATTTCGGCAGTATCTCTTTTGTAAAAACTAGCCCCAAACGGGTACAAGCATGGAATAAATATAAAGCATCCCCAACGGGAGCAACTCACGCCAAAAAGACGGAACACAACCACAACAAGTATATACGACGCTGTAGCGAAGGAATAAATAAGAAAGAAGTGAAAACAACATCACAACATAAATAAAATAGCCGGCTCACACGAGCTTGACACCCAGAGTCACAAATAATACAATATCGATCCTCACAATCCCGTCTCTAAGTCAAATACATGAAAGTGGTAGATAGAGAGTACTAGATACAATAAGATATACAATGAGATCATACGGATACCCGCAAAACCACCCACCTATCCAAAATCACGACCAACAGTGGCGGTATCCGTAGAAGTAGATGCAATGAGAAGCCCTGCTGCGACTACACTGAGGGTCAAGCCTACAAAACACTGTGACACAACGGGGGTGAGTTGCCAACTCGTGAATAGTAAATAATATCATACAGATAATCGCAAGTATGCACGAAAGCGATAGTCTGAAATATGTAATCTAACGACATAAATATAACAGCATGGATATGCAGCAATTCATGATCAAGGTACACTACTAGGGTACAACAACTACATAAAACAGTGCATGTCTAATAAATTCTGAGTATGGGATAACACATAAAACCTCATGTATGAATCATCATCATGGAAAACCGGTGTCCATCAACGACACCCCAAATCCCAATATCTCAGGCGCTGTCACTCAAATCAGCCCTCATATCCGTCAGTCTCATGGAATCTGAGTGTCCAACATCGACACTCGAAATATCATGAAAACCCGTGTCCAGTATCGACACGTAAATACTCATATCTCAAGCGCCTCATACTTAGATCGGCCCTCACACACATATATATATATATATATATATATCATAACTCCAAAACGGTATCCTCCGGATATCCGTCGAGTTCTATACAATCACCGGTAGGTAATACTCTCTCCGCCGGGCTCACCGCCTATCTATACGAGTCTTCTTGCCCTGGGGTACCTCACCGGGTCCACCATGTACCCGCAGACGGTGCCTACCGCTCCTCGAATCGGGTATACTCATAGTTCAGAACCGAGAAAACTCATGATGAATGCATCTAAATATCATATCAAGAGAAACCGCGTTTTTAAAGTAACATATCATTTCCTTTTAAAATATATTCGCGGTTCTCAAATCCAGAAATCGCATGAAATTGGTACCTCAATGCATATATCCATGAAATACGATGTATGCAACCACGGAACGGTAATGTGGGTATATCAAGGGAAAACCGCTCTTTTAAATATATCAAGTTTTCAAAGGTATCTTGCGATTTCCCAAATCTACGAAATCGAAATGCAATATCTTGTGAAAGTAACAGGTGACTATAGCAATGTATGTATGTATGCATGTATGTATGCAATTCATATGCGCAATAGAACAAGATTTAACATCTAACTATTAGTGATAAAGAAAGCAGTACAATAAGTTATCCATGATAATTTCTATAGTGTGCGCGTCATGGAAATTACTAACGGTGTGTGTGGCATACAGTTTGGTGCTCGTGCAACATGAACCGTTAGTAATAGTGACATGTCTCATTAATACTATGCCCATATACAACAGGTAATGGGATGTGCAACAATGGTACTCATGCACAATCGATATATATATATATATATATAAACAATAGTCATATCATTGAATCTAACCCTCGACGCATACGAGCGATTCCCCCGTAGATATTAAATCTACTCACTGATGATCTCGAGCTAGGTAAATCCAACCACCTGCTTTCCTTTCCTTATAGCGTCTGAAGGCCCCGCAATCGATCCTATATCACACGAAAACATGACAAGTGTGTAGGGTGTTTTTCGTCACCCCATTGAGATGGGAATACGCGCGCGCTTGTCAGGCGCATTACAGATTCCCCCTGCCTAGGGTAGGATGGGGTTTATTGATTGTGGGGATCCGAATCTCCGACAGCCGCGGACTAAGCTGCCGGTAATTACCCCTCGCATTTGGAGCGAAGGAATCTCCGATTGACGGGTTAAACTGGTCATGCGAACTCAATGTGCAGTGTTGTGTTTTGGAAGGGTTTTGGATATACTGGGGGCCCCGCAGAGTTTTTACGGGGGTCCCGCTACCCGTATAGCGGGCTGGGGGTCAAGGAGGCTAGCAGCCCCCTTGCGGGGTGCGGGACAGCGCCCCGTTAGAAATTTTTTCTAACGGGGGAGGCATATTTAGTGTGGAGTGCATAAAAAAAGGGGGAAAAGCGTCTTAAAGACGCATGCGCAGCATGTGGGCGCATGGTGCCCGGGGTCACGTGGCGCACACGTGACCATTGGGCGCCTCAGCGCCCGAGGTCACGTGGCGCACACGTGACCATTGGGCGCCTCAGCGCCCGGGGTCACGTGGGCACACGTGACCGATGGGCGCCTAGGCGCCCCGGGGTCACGTGGGCACACGTGACCGAAGGGCGCCTTGGTGCCCGGGGTCACGTGGCGCACACGTGACCATTAGGCACCTCAGCGCCCCGGGGTCATGTGGGCACACATGACCGATGGGCGCCTTGGCGCCCCGGGGTCACGTGGGCACACGTGACCGAACGACGCCTTGGCACCCGGGGTCACGTGGCACACACGTGAATGCGGGAAGCACCCGCGGGAAGGGACTCAGCCCCTAGGTTGGGGAGTTGAACTCCCAAAGGGGATTTTTGGGGTCAAACTCCTAGCAGAAATTTAATTTATGGAGTTAAACTCCAACAGATCTAGAAAGGAGTTAAACTCCTAGGAATCTTTGGCTTTTCTTTTGAGCCTTGGATCTGTCCAAAGTTAGATTTTTGGAGATGGGTCTTCTTCTTCCTGCTCTTGATCGGCGAGATCTTGGAGAAAAGGGGGCGAGACTTAAAAGTCTCCCCTTTTCGAGATCTGACTGGAGATCCAAGCTCCCCTTTGTGGATTTTGTGGTGAAAAACTATTTATTTTTGAGAAAGGAAGAGTTAAACTCTTGATTTAATTCAAAAGAAAGAAGAAGGTTTTTAGAACCTTGAAGAAGGAGAAAGAGGCACAAGCCCTAGTTTTTTGAGGGAGTGAAAAAGTGTATGCTGTATTCATCATCATGTTGCCTTATATAGGCTTACACATTTACATATAGCCCCTTGGGCTTTACAAAATGGCATTTTACCCATCCCATGGCTCATGTGCCATTTCATTTTTTGCACATAAACCATGGGCTTACAAAATATTGGCTTTATGCCCATTTTGCATACATTCATGTATAAAAAATTACATAAAAATTATTTATTACATGATTTATAATTTAGCATGGAGGAGGCTGGCCGCTGCACCGACTTGGGCATGGGCCCGCTTGACCTGGGCTTGGGCCCACCTGGCTTGGGGTTGACCTTGACTTTGACTCGGTCAACGGGGGTGTAAATTTTTACCCTAACAAAGTGCAAATTAGAAACCGTCCGATAACACAAGCAAACAACGGCAACAAACAAACCGACTCCCACAAGCTCCCAAGTGTTCGCTTAGCGGGCTAAACGCGTGCAGCAACATCCTTAACCAACCCTACGGCTACTAAACGTACGGAACACTTACATGAATATCGGATAAATCCGCATCGCACGTTGCCGAAATGCTCAAATTCTAGCTAGACGGTCCCAGATTTTGCCTACAGTCAATATAGGAAAAACAAGTTGTACCAAACACCAAGAATAACTTACAGACAACTACCCTCAAAATTCCAACACCCTAGCCCACGACAAATCCGCCGCCGCCGGGCCAAACAAGAAATCTCGCCGGGTCAACAAGGAAGGGTAGGGTCCGGGTTTCAGATGCACACTCAGGGCTTCCAACACTATACTACTGCATTGTTAGATTTTACAGTAGACTAACGTAGTGATAGAAGATCACAGAGACACCAAAACTATACACAAATACGATATTTCGCTCAAAACTAAAACTTTAATGTTTAAAACTGAAACTAATAAGCATACACACTTCCTTAAAGCCTAATAAAGAGTTAAAGATCACTACATCACCAAAACTTCGGAAAAACTCTAGCTTTCTATACTCCAAGTCACCACAAGAAGGTTTTAACTTGATTTGTGAAGGGTTTAATGAGGTTTGAAGAAGATTAAGCTTGGGTTTTGTGATGGAGAATTTTACTTTCAGTTGAAGGAGAGGAGAAGGAGAAAATAATTGAGAATGAGATAGTGAAGAAAATAATTGGGAGTGTGAGGTGATGAATGAGAGAGTGAGAGGAAGAGAGTAACCATGCCCTTTCTCTCTTTTCAATAAATGCTCCCCATGCTTGCCATGCCTCATCATTCTCTCAAAATTCAATTCTCATCTTTTTTTCAACAATTAAAACAAAAACAAAAACAAAAACCTTTTTGTTTAAAAACTAAATAAATAAATACATATAACATAATAACAAGAGGGTTAAGGTGCCATGCTACAATTTATGGTTAACACATATTAACCCTAGGTTAACATGCACAAGTGTGTGCAAGCTTAAAAATAATATAATAAAATATTAATTAATTTTAATAAAATATGTGAAAACTATTTTGGTTAACTTTTTATTAAAAACCCGCATTATCGTTTAATTAATACTAATCGTATTCTAAGGTGTTACAGTTATGTATGTCATAAACTTGAATCAAAAAGTTGATCTCATTTAATATGGCCTTCCACAAGCACTCATTTTATCTTGTTATCTTTTTAAGTTTGTAAGGTGCTTCATATCATTTTATAGAATGCTTAGTTAATAAAAGATGATAACGTTTAATGATATTTATTTTTTATAAGAAAACCATGATATTTGAAATATTTATCATTTTGAAACCCATAGTATTTTACTGAGAAAATATCCTTTTAATAAAAGGTTAGAGTATTTATTTGAAAATTTTCTTTTAATAAATTTTTAGATAATCTTTTGAAAAATATCGTTATACGGGTTATGGTCTTTGTTGAAAATAGCCTTTTAGTAAAGGTCAACCTGTTTAAATGAAATTATATATTTTTAGGATGGGATGAGTTATTTTATTGTAATTAATAATTTTATAAAATTATGGTGTTTTAAGTTTGAGATAACATTTTAGAAAATACGTTCGTGTTGGCAACCGCTGCACATGGGCGGCAGGATTTGTGTCATTTTCAGGTACGATTGCCTATCAACCACAAGGTATTTACGTAAAACAGTATCCTATTATTAGGGTAATCTATTAGAGGTGCTATTCTACAAGAACGATTCCGCGTTGACAATCGCTGCACATGGGTGACAGGATTTGTGTCATTTTCAGGGACGATTTTCTAGTAACCACGAGGTGATTCAGGTAAAACATTCGCCGATTATTATAACTTATTAAACTTTAGTTAATGGGCTAAGAAAAATTAATATAAAAATATTCTCTCGAGTGAAAGGGACTAAGTTGAAAAACCATATCATAATTATTTAGATTTAGTATTACCCCCTTTCAAAAGGTAAAGGGATTTAACAAAACTAAAGTAGTTGGTGGATAAAAGTGTAAATAAAAGATATATCGTTTTAGTGTCTAAAACATTTATTCCAAATATCTTATCTCATATCGAAATTTTAAACATATACGACATTTTAATAAAATGAGGGTATTTTATGGAAATAACCTATTTCGAGATCTTATTGGTAACATGGGTAAGTGGGTGCACAAAAAAGTGAATCGATGCCCCATGAGTTATAACTTTAAGCATATTATATTCCATATAGGATGAGGGTGCAATATTCACGCATATAGAGCTAATTAATTAAACTATTTTAAGCATGGGGTCAAATTCTTATCATTAAGGGGTACCAAAATAGGCATGCCGAAATATTTTAACATCATTTTAATACAAGGTTGGTGATTAGAAGTTGAAACTAAGATCATTAAGAGAAGGAATGTGACAGATGAGTGGAGAGGCGTGGATCCTACCTTTGGTTAGAGTTAGATGTCGATGGGTCGAAAACGTAGGCTCGTACTAATTCCTCAATAGCTTTGTGCTCGGATTTTTCCTCAATGCTTGGGTGGAACCACGGCGTCGACGTCGTCAATACGTAGGCGTGGGTATTTTTTTTCAGAATTTTCAGAGTTCTGAGGTGAGAGAAATCAGTGTTTGAAGGTCTCTATTTATAGGGTCTTTTCCCCAACCATAAAATCCAAAAATCCGTTAAAATCCCACAAAATCCGCGCCCAATGATTGCCCATGATTCTGCTGATGATTGTGCCGCCGCCAGCCTCTCACAGCCGTTGGATCTTGATCCAACGGCCCAGAGACCGCCGCCACGCGTCCGCGTGTGGAAACCACGCGTTTTCGCGTGGTCCCCACCACGTGGGCGCCGCTGGTGATTCTGGGCCATTGGATCTTATATCCAATGGTCCAGGATCAAGGGGATTAAATTTTTTTAATTTAAAATCTATACTGTTTATTATTTTTAAAACCGTATTTGTTTCCAAAAATTGTTAAAAATACGGAAAAATTATGAAAAAAATTCAGAAAATATATTTTATTGTTATCTTTAGTATAAAAATGATTTTGGGTTAAAACTAAACAATATTTCCATATCTATGATATTTGTTATTTATTATAATTATTTAAAAACCTATTTTATTCTTGGAAATATTTTAATTACGAAATAATTATTTTAATCGATAATAAAAATATGTAAATTAATTTAAGGCATTATAAAATTTTATTAAAATATTATAAGCCAAGAAAAATATAAATAGATTTTAGAAAATTCCTTTAATCATATTTCAATGCTTTGAAAATTATTAACATTACTTTAAAAATATTTTTCTATCAATGAAACATGTAAATAATTACTTGATACTAGAAATTTAAATAAAATATATTTTATTAGGTATTGGAAAACACGGTCGTTACAAACTTATTCGTTGATCTTCTTTCGATCAATACCTGGATAGTCGTTACGTGCAGCTAGTACCGCTGACGTGCTTATGGGCTATGGATTTGATCATAACGTACCGCCAGCATATTGTCGAGTCTTTAGAGTCCCACACAGAGATTTCTCAACACATGCGAAACGATGTAGGGCACATATAAGGATACGTGTAGGAGTTTGATTAAACACGTGTATTTGATACACGTATTTTAATCGGGTGTTAATTGGTATTAGCCGGTATATATGATATAACCGGATTATTAAATAAAGTGTCGATTTAATAATTAAATATATATTTATATATTGATATATTTATATATTAACCAATATCATGCTCACTTTATTATTTTCTTCTCTTTATCGTTACTCTGTTCAGCTCACGGTAGCCTATGCACATCCGCAGTGATCCATTCTTCTTCTTCCCCAACAAATCTAGTGCACCCCACGGAGACGCGCTTGGACGAATAAATCTCTTCTCTAGAAGATCTCCAATTTGCTTCTTCAATTCTACCAATTCAACTGGCATCATTCTGTACGGTGCCCGAGAAACTGGTGATATACCTGGAATCAAGTTGATTGAGAATCCCAAGATCCGAGGAGGTGGTAGACCTGGTAAATCTTCAGGGAACACATCAAGAAAATCTCGAACGATCTCTAGCGTTGGTTTCTTATCAATCTCCAGAGCCGTCAATACCTTCGACTTAGCTCTATACTAAGCTGCTCCAAAGATTCGCTTCCGCCTTCGAAAACAAACTCAGGGTGATTGGGGATGCGGAAAGTTACATTCCTAGCTCGGCAATCGATGATCGCATGGAATGTACTCGTCCAATCCATCCCAAGAATTGCGTCGTAGCCGCTTGTCCCGATTAAAAGGAAATTCATATAGAATTCCCTACCACACACTGTAACTGAACAAGATCTAAATTCTTGACTAGACACTATAATACCATTACCCGTATGTATTTCTTATCCCTTGGTCAATGGTTCATGTGGTATGGAGTGAGTGTTGACGAAATGTACAAATATGAAACAATGTGATACTCCTGAATCAAATAGTACTCTAGCTGGCGTAGAATGAACGAGTAGAGTACCTGTAACAACTTCACCTAAGACCTCTGCCTGCTCGGCGGTCAGGATGAAAGCCCATCCCTGACCGCGACCTGGGTTGGTCTGCCTCTGCTCCAATGACCTCTGCTGCTGCGGTCCAGATCCTCCCTATAACTCTATTCGTTGAGGGCAACCACTAACCCTATGCTGACTAGATCCGCAAATCAAACACTGTCCCTTGACACGGCGACAGTCCTTCTGGGTATGCCCGTCCCTGTGACAGTAATGTTCGGTACGATTTATTACATTTTAATACCGCTCATTTTCTATCATTTTGTCAATAAACAGTGCTATTTAATCCGTGTCTGCTCATTAGTACAGATTACAGGTACACAAGCAAAAACACTGGAGACGGTACACAACATGCACAGAAACGCGGTTTTTAGCCGGAACTGCAAATGGGACAGAATACAGATCAAATTGAATGAGTTTGCAACAAATAAGAGTTGTGTACAAAATAATTCTTGTTTTGGTCCAACATGGTCATGTGTGAACAAGTGTGAACATGGATTTGACCAAATGCATCAAGTGGGCAAACACCATGATGGTGTTTTGCAAGTGGGTGCACAAGTGGGCATGGTAATGAGTATTTGAAAAAGAGTTGATTTGAAGTATGAATCGTTGCAGCTTGATCATTTTCCTTCTCTGTTCATTACTCTAGATTTCACCCATGTGTGAATTACAATAAATTGCAACTACAGAAAGATGAACAAGTGACCAGAAAACCATAGACCAAAGGTGGGCTCCAGTATCCAAAACTTGGTAGCATATTTAATCCTTTTGGCCGTAATTTGCGACCATGTCAAAGCCAAATTGGCTCGTGCAAATTATGTGGGTCCCTGGTGGTATTGTCAGTCCATTGGTATATGCAACTTCTGCCTTTTCAAGTTCTATAAATAGAAGATCAGATTGTGAGAAAGGCATGTACATTTTCACTATTTGTAATCACTGTTGATAAAATTTTGTAGTTCTTGTGATTTGATTGAGTTCTTTGCTTTTCTCTGATCTTGCAACTTCTATCTTTGAGCTTGCAAGATTAGATTTTGGTAATTGAACTCATTTTGCTTGCACTTGCATTCCATATCAATAAAGGCTTCATTAAGTTCAAGTGTGGTTATTGTATCTTTTTTTAATTTCTTGCATTCTCTTTTATTTG
Source organism: Agapanthus africanus (assembly GCA_030015575.1). Classification (NCBI taxonomy): domain Eukaryota; kingdom Viridiplantae; phylum Streptophyta; class Magnoliopsida; order Asparagales; family Amaryllidaceae; genus Agapanthus; species Agapanthus africanus. The sequence goes on along the minus strand of JASDDO010000031.1, from coordinate 10,712,386 downwards.
CTTAGTTGTGTTTCCTTTACATGATGTGTAAGTAGTGTCCACTTAGGCAATGATGAGGTAGGTTGGTGAATGGCATGCCTTCCAACCCCTCATTCTTGATTCTTAATACTTTTTGAACTTCTTTTCTTAATGTGTGCAATATTGTTGTGTTATTGATTGATAGAATATGTTGTTTTGAATGATTGCAAATCAACCTTTAACACATATCATATTCCTTCTTTACATATCATTTTAGTTACATTAAGAATTGAAGTAGAAAGGAGCGTAAAATTTAGCTAAGTATTGTGAACTAGCTAGATAGGACATGTAGCTACACAAGCATATGTCCTATACTTGCTAACTTCACTTAGCTCATTTTATCCTCATTTCATCTAAAAATCTTAAAAAATTGTAGTTTCTTTTGTACCTATTTTGATATCGTATCCTAAAACGATACTTTGTAATTGGTTTAGATGCGGCATGCTTTTTAAGTTAAATAGAAACTAGAAATGGATGTTGAATCAAGATTGAGAGTTAGGGGTGACGCCATAAGTCAATCAACCAAAGCTTAGCCTAAGTTTTCTGGTTATATCATTTTATTCTTTACATCATTCATTTGTATAAAAACGTGACAAACTCAACCTCAAAACCTTTGTTTCTAACTCAAAAGAACATCGTGATATCCATTCCCTGTGAATCGATCCGTACTTGCTGGATTGAGTCAACGCACCGTGCACTTGCGGTATTTTATAACTTGAGAATCACTTCGTGCAAAACTTTTAATAAAAAATCGACATATCCGATATTGAACCATATCCTTTTCAAAAGCATGATATCGTGAATCTCCAACAAGTTTTTGGCGCCGTTGCCGGAGAATTGTCAACATCATGAAGTTTATTTGAGTTATCTATGTATGTACTTTCAGAAAAACAAACAAAAAATCTAAAAAACGTCAGAAACAACACAAATATTATGATTTTTGCTCTCTGTTTTTGATCTGCTGTTACTATGAATGTTATTGAAATATTTTTCATATGATAAGGGGACACTAATAGAACTAGGAGAAAACACTAAGAAACTAGAGCAAACCATCACTGTTTGGCCGCCAATTTAATCTCTCTGGCCGCAATTTGCAGCCAATCAGTGACATTTTGCACCAATTCTTTTGTGTTTTCTCTGTTAGTCTGTTATTGATCTATTGTAATGTGGAAAATTTCATAATTATATGTTTACAGCACTTTGGCCATAAATATCGTATTGTACACTAAATATCGTATTTCCAACATTTTCAGATTTTGACGGAATTACGAACTACGATCACTCGGAGCAAGGAGCAAATTCAAGAATAAGGCGTCAAGCAATTACAGTGCCAAAAATTTGGATAGTTTGAACTGCGCAAGCGAACACTTAAGCAATCACGGACCGACTCAACGGGGGTTTCTCAACCCAAAAATTTGAGGTACGTACTTTTCTAAAAACACTTTCTCTCAAATTCGACGCTCCAATACTTCGATTTTCTGCAGGATTTCTTTGCAAACTCTGCCGCGCAAGTGCCAAAGAGAACTAACTATATTTCTTGCAGCACGCCGCTTATAACTTAAAAAAACGATTGATTGATGATTTGAACAAGTTTTTATTGTTTGCGTATTGCATAAATTTATTATGGATTTAAGGGCAAAGAACCCCAACAAGATACGGTAAGGGATTTCATCACCCTTCTCCGTGACCCACAAACCACAAAAAATGAGCATTTTTCACATCCCGAATAATATTAAAAGAAATTAGACTTTCAGCCTCTAAGGACTTCACGCTCAATAGGGAAGGGTTGATTGTATTTCGAACACCGTCCATTATTATATTGTTTGAAAAGTGTCTAGAAAAGTGTGAAAAGTGCAACCGCCGAAAGAAAGAAGGTTATTTTAATTAAGAAACTTCGCGAAAGCGTTGGACAACCTCCCTTCCTCTCTGCGCTGACCTGGCTTCTTGATTAGTCTATCTTGGGCCCGTTTCGCGATACACTTTTACTTCACAAATCAAGTTTTTTAAGCAGGTCTAGTTGGCCTAGGTGAACCCTATATTGTTTAGGTGTGTGAAGTGTGTCATGATTGTGTAACGACTCTGGAATCACTGTACAGAATTTCCTTTTTATTGTACAGAAAATAGTATTTGTAACGACTCTGAAATCTCTGTACAGAAATTTTCCTGTTAATATACAGAAAAGAGTATTACAGCCTGTGTAAGAGTTAAAAGTTATTTTTGTTTAATAAAAGCAAGAAGCAACTTGTAACTCACTGATAAAGCCTCTACACTGTTGCGACATAGCCTGTGTGTTCAATTCCCATCAGACACAATTATTTTTCTTATTTTTCTTTTTAATTTTTGGGAAGCCTAAGAGTTGCACGTGCAATACACGGCGAAATGAAAAGTTCAAAAAAATCAAATATGCACAAAATGGAGTAAACGCAAAATTAACTATGTGGCACAAATCTCGAGGCATTTGCATCAGATTCAACCGGCAAAATTGCCTTTAGGGCCGCTCATCCCTTATTTATTTCGGTTAGCCAAGTGTTCAAAGATTCAGCATCGTTGGAATTTCCACCTTTGCGATCATCGTCGTTTTGGTTTCTCCAGGATTTATTGTTATTTTGGGAATCCGATGAAGATTCCTGTTTTGAGCGTTCCAATATTTGAACTTTCTTGGTCAGCTCTTGGAATATCTTGAAACCCGCGGTGCATAGAAAAAGATTCATCCAGGTGCCAGGTTTTCGGATGAGGAGATTGGCGGATTGGTCTTGTTCCAACGGTGGCTCACATTTGACGGAGAGATTGCGCTATCGGGTTATAAAATCCATGCTGTTTTTGTTGTTCTTTGGCTTGTTCCTTACGAGGTCGGCAATGGTGATCTTATCGCTGACACTCATGAACCTTTGCCAAAACAGAGACTCCATTTGGATGAAAGTAGTAACGGATTCATCCGGTATGCTCGTGTACAGTCGAAAGTGACATCGGTTAAGCTATTAACGAACTGACGGAGGAGAAGCGCATCATTAGCCCCAACATTTCCGCATGAAACTTTAAAGTGGGCGATGTTTTGATTCGCATTTCCCGTCCCATCGAATCTTCCGAATTTAGGGATGACATAGCCACTAGGAAACTCTACCAGATCATATCGAGCGGGATATAATCTCCCACTACTGCTGACATCTTTTTGCGTTTCGGCTATCAATATTTTGACTTTGTTGGCGACCAAATCCATGATTTGATCTTAAGTTAGCGGGTTGTTGTCATCGGTAGTCAAGACATTTCCCGAGATAGGATGCGGCCGACTTTCTTACGGCTCGCCCACATTTGGATTTGAGAGAATAGACGTCGGCTGTCTCGGGACACCGTTTCCTGGTTCATGAGTAGAGCCATGCACTTGATTGGGCGGCTGAGAGGCAACCTGGGCCGTGAACTGTAAGACGACGTTTGTCAAGTTGTTGATTTTGGAGTAAAGTTTGGCCATCTTCTTGTCTTTACTTCTGAGCTGTTTTCATAGCAGTTCAAGTAACTCCTGTTCTGCTATCCCGGGGCGGAAAGTCGGCTCCTCCTCACTGTTCGAGCTAGATTCCACGTGGACTGAGAGGTCTTTCTGCTTATCAGCCCCATCGAGGGGGTTTTCATCATCCCGAGGAGGATGCTGATCATGGAAAGGGGCAGCCACATTCAAACCATGTTGGGCTTGGGATGTGGTGGCCCCATTCTTGCTTTTGCTACGAAAGTTGTCACTGGGACGTGTGCATACCATATAGACCGTGTGGATAACATATTCGGCCATCTTTTCATCACTGGCAGCTGATTTTGCGGACCGTTGTCGTCACTCTTCCGCTTCGAGAAAGGACAATCGATTGAAAACAGTCTGCCTGGCCGGGTTTTCGGGTGGCGCCGGTACAACTCTTCTGGCCCTGCCCCGCTGCTCTCGCGTGGCACGAAGTGCTTGGTAGACTTCTGAAGAGGGAGTATCACGCCTTTTACGCAGGGGCTTGGACACATCCCTTCGTAACACTTTTCGAATTGCGGTCCTCTTAATTTTGGCAGACATCGCATTCTTTTGGACCCAGTTTAAGGGTTCGAAAGAATTGCGGATTTTCATGGCTGGCACAGCTGTGGTCGTGGAGCAGTCCAGGCTTTGGAACTTCAAAAAATTCAACTTGGACGGGCCCTGGCCCTTTTGTTGGCTCTATATCTGAGCCGCTTCTGCCTCAGCTTCTCTGTTTTGAGTGCCTGGCAGGTTTCTGCTCTTCGGGATGCCATCGTAGGCCGAGTGATGGTGAGGCTTGAGAAGACATCCGTTCACACGTCCGTCAAAAGAATCGCCTGAGCTTGCCCATGACGTCTGGCTACTTCTTTCGTTCCGACAGGTTTGCCCCTAGCTGGGGCCATTGAGAGCCATTCGAACACCGACTTGCGTTTAGGTTAGGGCACCCTCAAGACCACCACATTTGGCCTCCTGCCCCTTGAGGTCCGTTTGGCTACTTGGTTTAACAGGGTCTCCACTAGATGAGCGCTTCCGGCGAGGTCGATGATAACGGAACCAAATTGGCATGGAGGCTCCTCCCATTGCCTCATGAGACTCGCCGGGAGGATCATGTGGGTGTTTGTCTTGACCACGTAAGTCACTAGAGTTGCGTCAGAAACGAAGTTTGTCTTGGGAGACATGATCGCTGTGTTCGAGATTGCAATCGAAAGTTGTTAACCTGCAAATAGAAGCATGATTTCAATATAGGCGATCTATGTATATATTGATTGAGTTCGTATGAACGTTTAACCCGAAATATGGGAGGAAAGACGGGTCCCACCAGACGTGCCAGAATCTGTAGGGCGTTTTTCATCACCCCATTGAGATGGGAAATACGCGTCGCTTGTCAGGCGCATTACAGATTCCACCTGTCTAGGGCTGGCATATGTTTATTGATTGTGGAGATCCGAATCTCCGGCAGACGCGGACTAAGCTGCCGTTAATTACCCCTCGCCTTTGAAGCGAAGAAAACTCCGATTGATGGGTCAAACTGGTCATGCGAACTCAATGTGCCGTGTATGTGTGTTGTGTTTTGAAGGGTTATGGATATATCGGGGGCTTCGCAGAGGTTATGGGGATCCTGCTACCCGGATAGCGGGCTGGGGGTCAAAGGGGCTAGCAGCTCCCTTGAGGGGTGTGGGGCAGCACCCCGTTAGAAATTTTTTCTAGCGGGGGATGTGTTTTGAGTGTGGGGTGTATGAAAAAAAGAAAGGAGAAAAAAACAGTGAGTAACGTCCTAAGGATGAGTGGACGCTGGCGTCAGCGCCTCACGCGCCCGGCACGTGGGCACTGGACACCTGCAGAAAGAAGGGCTTAGCTCCGAAATGAGGAGTCGAACTCCCGAAAAGGATTTTTATCCATAGAGTTAAACTCCAAAAGATTTTGAGTGGAGTTAAACTCCCCAAAAGGGTTTTATTTATGGAGTTAAACTCTAAAAGATCTTGACAAATGGAATTGAACTCCCAGAAAGGGTTTGGAGATGATCAAAGGTGACCCCTTTCTTCTTTCCTTTAGCCCTGAATCTTCTTTTGAGATTTGGATCTTCCCGAAGTGGGGTTTTTGGAGATGGGTCTCTCTCTTCCTCCCCTCTGTTGACTGGATCTTGGAGAAAATTGGGTGAAACTTAAAAATCTTCCCTTTTGGAGATTTGATAGAAGATCCGAGCTCCCCTTCAAGGGTTTTATGATGAAAACTACTTCTTTTTGGGGAAAAAAATAGTTAAACTCTTGATTGAATTCAAAATGGGAAAGAAGATTTAGAACCTTGAGAAAGGAGAAGGAGACACAGAAAGCCTAGCTTTTGAGGGGAATGAATGATTGTCCTTTAGTTTATTATCATGTTGCTTTATATAGGCTTACAAATTTACACATAACCCCTTGAACTTTACAAAATGCCATTTTGCCAATCCCATACCTCATGTGCTCATTTCTTTTGCACATGAGCTATGGGCTTTACAAAAATTTGGTTTTATGCCTATTTTTCTTATATTTATTCATAAAAATTACATCAAAATTATTTATTACATAATTTTCATTTTGGCATGGGGGGCCGGCCGCGGGGCTCGACTTGAGCATAGGCCTACTTGACGTGGGCTTGGACCCGCTTACTTGGGATTGACTTTGATTTTGTGTTGGTCAACGGGGTGTAATTTTTGACCCTAACAACAATGATCTTCACAGATGTGAAATTGGTCTCGGACGCCATAAATACCTTTTAAAGATTGTTGAGGATTACAACAATTATTTATATAAAATTACAAGTGAAGAATTTTCGAAACTATTATTAGTGAAGAATTTCCGAAACCAATATTAATGAAGAATCTTTGAGGCGTGATATCACTTTTCTTAAGAAAGTATTTGCCCCCACTCGGTACGAGTTCACTAACGGCTTACAAGCAAATCCTTCTCCCAGGATACAATAGAGCCTTAAAATCGACAGTAGTGATCTTGGTAGATTTCCCTTGAAAGCTCGTTGGAGCAATAGACAGATTTGAGAGCAAAAGTTTTATAATAAAATAAGAGAGAGATGACAAAGGAAAGCTAAAGGAGAGTTTGTTTTTCCTTCTTCTTAAAACATTGCATTGCCTCTATATTTATTGGTGAGAAAGTATAAAAAGAAGGGTAAATTTTACTGAACCCCATCCACCTTTTGGGGTTTTTAAGATAACCCCATTGAACTTTAAAAATTCTATAAAACCACATTGAAGGATATTTTCGTAAAAAAATTGAAGGGACCTTTTGTCTTAAAATATCATATTCCGTTCATTTTGAATCTATCCAATCTATCCGTAAGATATTTTAGGGTTATTCAGTCCAATTGTGGCTTGCACGAGTTAATCAAACTAATGATTTCAAATAATATTAGTAGGCCAATAGGGTTTTATAGTATTTTTAAAGTTAAATGAGATTATCTCAAAAACCTCAGAAGATGGATGGGATTTAGTAAAATTTACCCTAAAAAGAATTAACTCTCGAGAAAGAGTTCATGCGTTCTCTTTAATTAATATGAGAGCGCTTCTCAAATGAAATATCGTATATGCATGCGTTCTTCCATTTTTTCCCTGGGAGGAAACTCTTTATTCTCTCTCTATTAATTCTCTTCCTCATTTATTTCTCCTTCATTTATTATTTTATGTTTATTTTATGTGATATTTGATTTTATTAAAATCAAAACCCAATATATTTTACAGTGTCGGTGATCTTAAAATTAAGTTTCCAAATTTTTTCCCACCTTTTTCTTTTTGGAATATTTAGGCGTAAACTGATACAAGCAAGTTTCTAACCTCAGAACTTCTGTTCAACTGCCAAAAAGTTCTACCACTGCATGGCACTCACTAATCCTACTTTTTTTATTATTACATCGCTGACACTCATGTAGTAAGCTTATTATTTTTATGTGGGAAGATTATATCCACTTTCTTATTGTGAATTCACGATTGTGTTATTTTGTGACGGCATAAAAGTTGAATTTAGAAGGAAGTTTTTATGAGAGCAAAAGGATAGCTTTTCTTTTCTTTCTCATTTTTGAAATAAAAATGATGCTCGAGGTGTCATGTATATGGAAATCATTATATATAACCATCACAAATAACACTTGCATATTTTTTCTAAAACAAATATAATGTCATATAAAATTCCCTCATGGCTCTGACCCCTAGTTTGGTTGTCACCAATGGGCTTTTGGTCTTGCACCCACTTCTTTTTGCTAACCAAAATCATAAGCCCGTAATCTGGCTCAATTAAAGCCCATGTTCCATTAAAAAAGTCGCCTAAGACCGGTATATTTTAGGGAACTGGCCCATAATCCTACGGCACGCATACATCACACACATGACATCACACACATGCCAGGATCCCACGGCTTTGCGCCGAACACGTTAAATTAGGAGCACTTTCCCTTCTGGGGAACGATTTCCACACACTCTCAAGAAGGGAAATTGTTGTGACCAACCGAGCTATGCTCCCGTCACCGACGATCAGTTTGTATCAAGGTCCATACACAACTTAGATTATCACACTTGTCAAATCAATTCTGAAACTTATGATCAAAATGACTTTGTAATGTTTTTGTTGGTTTGTTCTATTTTCTCTCGGATCCATTTGAGCCGACTAGTTCATGTAATTCGATACCAGTGAACACACAGAGTCTAGTTGATACTATAAGAATTCCACACACAGAGTTTGCCTTCAAGCTTCCTCAGCCACAAGGCAATCTGAGAACCGGTAACTGGTATGAGACTGAATCGGGTTGAAACTTAACGTATGGAATACAAACCAAATTTTAAAAAGAAAAATAGAGAAGGTATAGCTGCTAGGGACAATCTAAATCATCAGCTACCACAAGGGAAGCCACTCCTAATAAGCTCGCCATTTTCTATTAATTTTTTTATATTTCTTTCATGTCAAAGATTAGAACCCTAAAACTTCATTCTTCTAAAATTGAATCAACCATGATTGACTAGTTGAACCTTGTTTTGATCCTGTACATAACCAAATTTGACCCAATAAGTTAAAGCTGATACAATTTTAAGGGGTCAAATGAATTATGTTTGTAAGAAAAGATAATTAAATTAATGTGGGCTATTGCTAGCAATTAAATAAATAGGTTTATTTTTATGATATTTATTTAAATAATAGGAATTTCAAACACTTATCTTAATTTAGTCATGACCTTATATGTCAATATCACTGGATGCAACGTTTTAGGTTTTAGGGTGACTTTCTGCAAACTCTGTTTTGTCTTTTTCTAATATGGTGAGTTTTAAAATTACTTTGGGGATTTCATGAATTACCAAGAATCATCAAATAAATCAAGAGGTGTTTGCCTTGGAAATTCTATGGAAACAGACTAGATACTAATTTTTATCAATAAGATTTGAATTATTGATTTTTTTAATAAAAAAATCGCAGGTAACAGAAATTGACCTGAAAATAACATTTTTCTGACGTGAGAAGAGTTGGAAGAGAATATAAGTCTGCAAGATTTTGACAATCCCAGTGGCTTCCAACTATAAAAACCGTCCAACTTTAATTTGTTCACTTTTCATGCAGGATTATATTATTTATCTCAGACATGAAGTTGTTAACATTAGCTATAGCTAGAGAGATGCTATCCATTTGTCTTTGCTTATTGTATGTCGAATATCTCACTTATCGATTCTCAGCTGGTTTATTCACACATCATCTCTGAATAGCCACGTTTAATGTAATAAAACCTGAATATATTTAAATTGTAAAAATTAACAAATCCATTTAATTTTTTTTGGTATTTTATTAATTTAATCAAGTGGATCACATGAGCGTAACTAGAAAACTTGAGAGACATGTGGCGGCTGACGCTCTCATATTTAACTGAAATTAAATATCCATAAGCACGAGAAAAATCACTGATTCTATTATGGTACACATCATCGACTCAATCTGTTAGAATCAATAATAGTAAAAGTATAAAAATATAGTTTTAAACAATAAAAAATATTTAAGAAGATTATTATAGTTATCGAATACTTCAACAGTATTAAAAATTCGAAACCTATATGTCTATATGTCAACAGTATTAAAAATTCGAAACCTATATGTCTATATGCATTAAAAAAACTCAAAAAATAAAACATAAAAAATATTAAATATTAAAAAAAACATAGGCAATTTCTACAATGTTCTCAAAATTTTTAGGTAATATATAAATGCAAATTATACTACCTAACCATAGATATATTTTAATTACAGAATCAACAAGTCCATTTATTTTTGGATATTTATTAACTTATATTACCTGCATCCCACGGGCCAAAAGGCTAGTATGATTAGTTTTACTGTTTTAAAGATAAAGCTAGAGGAAGATTTTATGAATGTGAAATTTCCTTTTTTCCCCCTCGACATTTAATAGGAATAATTAACCAATTTTGACACATCAGACAAATGATGCAGCAAAATTGGAGGCTCAGTATTTTGGCGAATTCTTTGCCCCTCAGGAATTAAAATACTAGAGATAAATCAAACCATCTTTTAGCTAAAAATTTAATAATATAGATTCCAGCGTCATTATCTGTCAATTTTTAAAAGCCCATGGCTGAAATATTTGGAATAGGAAACACATTGATGTAAAGTTTGAATAAGAATCTGTGGACATTCATATTTATCATATTATAGCCCTACAAAAGTTGACATAGGTTGAATGTGGCAGTTTTGTATTTTTGGTTGTCCCAAAATGATAAAATAAGATAAAATCATGTCTCTATTGTTGTTAACTCCAAGCTTAACTAAAGATCAAGCTTCATTGTTAGGTTTAAGTTGAAAAACCCAAATGAAAAATGATGATGATGATGATCATAATCCATTCTTTCCACCATTGAAATTTGTTAAATAGTTGTTTCCACTTGTGTCGGGTCTTTGGTAACCATGAGTTTACTCCTTTTTTTACCATTCAATATGAGATTTAAGCAAAATTTGAACCTAGGTCTCTTTTTTTACTGCAATAAGCTTTACCTACATCCATAGCGAGAACACACATTTTTATTTTGTTAGACATACAAAGCAATCTCTCAGACAAAACATCTCTCTATATTTTTCAGGTATCTTTTAAATTCTAACCTGCATATCCTTATGTGTACCCAATACAAACACCGAGGGACGCCCAAAAACCATGTCAGTCTTTGGTCGTCTTTGAGTGTGCGGTATCTCTTCAGAGATCCAAGACAAAGTGCCAATAAACTAACCCATTCCTCAAGCTCATACTTGTGAACACAGAGTGACCATACATGCAATGGCAGAGCCAGCAAATTATCTCAGGAATGGCGAGAATTTCAAAGGGTCCATAAAATGCACTTCGAAAAGACTTGATCTTTTGAGAAATTCAATATTAAATATCAATACCAATGAGCAATAGCTCAGTTGGTATGAGACCTTCCCTCCCAAGGAGAGTGGGGTTCGAACCCCAGGGAGGGGAAACGGCCACAAATAAACGCTTTCAAGGCAAATTTGTGAATCCCTTGGGTGTGTGTGTTTTGTGTTTTGGTGTGTGTGGTGTGTGCAAAGGTGAGGTTTATGGGCCAGTTCCCAAAAAAAATTTCAATTTTTGGACATCAAATCACTTACCAAGTTCATTGTTGTGTAAATTTTAATTGACTTTTATAAAAATTATTACATGTTCATACATAATTAAACAAAAAACTAACAAAAGTACTAGCAACAACAGAAGGTTTAATCTGATGTTAGCTTTTCACACCCGACACTAGCCTTGAAAATCACTAGTGAATTATAATAAAGGATTAATTCCAAAAAACTATCAAATTCTTTGTATCAGTTACGAGAAACTACCAAATTCTCTCAAAATTATGAGAAACTACCATGGTTAAATGCTTTGAAAGTTGTGGTGGTTTCTTGCAATTTATTGCTGATGTGACACCTTATTTATGATAGTTTTTCATAGTTTTTGAAAGTTTGTGGCGGTTTAATGTAGTTTTTGACAGTTTCTTTTGTATTTAACAAGAATTCGATAGTTTCTTGTAATTAGGCCAAGGTATTTGGTAGTTTTTTTGGAATGAATCCTATAAACTTATCATTCTTGTACAACTACACAACCGTTAATACTCTAACCATTAATGCTTTACTATGTGCGAAGTTCTGGCATGTGTGGCGCATGCAGAGGCAAAGTAAATTTCTCTACATGGCTGTATATATAAAGGAACAATAAAATGTATTACAAGTAAATATAGTATATAAAATAATTTATTTGAAAACGTATATAGCGGCAGCCTAACCTGGACTCTATATGGATCTGCCTCTGCATACATGCATCACGCGTTGATTTGCCCAGCATCAGGCAGGCATCCAAATATGACCATCCACAATTTTACCTGATAACATCACAGAACAGAGATTGATACAACAAAGACTGACATAAATAAATAAATTTATTAATCTACAAGATAATGACAATTTTATCATATTATTATTGCATGCTTCTCCACATTGGTGTCTCTCCTGGCCTATTTAAACTCTAAACTCAATATCTGTTCTCTACATAGACTTAAAATCTCGTCAAGAACCCAAAATGGAGAATGAAAGAATCAGAAAGCTATCTTTCTCTGATCGTTCTTTGAGCGCTCGAAGCAATTCTAGCTTTAGAAGCAACTCAAACTTTCGGAGCAGCTCAAGCTTCCGAAGTAATTCGAGCTCGGGTTATGCCAAAGTGGCAGCTGATAATGTAACGGAGATGAAAAGCACAAAGGAATTAAACCTTACATCACCTTCACTTGATCACCATATTCATATAGATGGTAGCAAAGAAGATGATGAAGAGAAGTCTCCGAGGCTTAGAACAAAAGAACGTCGAGAATTCATAGAGAACCTCATTAAAAACGTGGAGGAAGATAACCGGCGAATGCTGGAGAGACTGAAACAAAGACTTGATAAGTAAGCCTTTCTAGGACATACTTATGCATCATAACTACTATTTTTCTGACACGTGCGACATAAAACTGGATGGCGTTACTTTTCCTTCGAATCATACTTTTATGTTATATTATATTTTTGTTGATTTTAGGGACTGCTTGCAAAAAAGAAATAATTAATAAATATATTTCCTTGAAAGAAATTCTTATTGCAATTTTATAATTTTCTATGTAATTATATGAAAAAGAGAAATAGATTCTGCTTATTTTTCTTTTCCATAGGCATTGTCTTTTTAACAAATGATATTCAAAGAGATGCATGTGGAAAAAAATTAATAATTTCAAAATAGGAAAGTCCCGAAGCGTTTGCATCATAATAGCACAGAAAGCATCATATTAATCTCCGTTTCCGACTAATTTGAAACATATTTTAGAGTGGAAGTGAAGTTACCTACAGTGGAAGTGAGATATGAGAAACTCTCGGTGGACGCCACGTGTCAAATCGTTCATGGAAAGCCACTTCCCAGCCTATGGAATACAACAAAGGCTGCCTTCTCTGTAAGTCAATTTCAAACAGAAACAAGTTCACTGTGCTGATCTAGTATATATTTCTGACCTGGACATTAAGCTGTAAAAATGAAGAAGCAGAGATATGAATGTTAGTTATAGACAAGCATAAACATTCACAAGTACAACCCAATTCTAGTCATAAAGGCACACCTGTTTGAAATTTCAGATACATTATCCTGAACAAATTGCGAAAGTCTAAAAGATCAAAGATTGAAGGGGGTGTTTAATTTGCTACAAAGGAAAAAAGAAGCATTTGTTGTGATAAATAAGCTCTAAATCATTTATTTAGATCTTTACAACTTTTGTTGCACGATTTGCACTTCCAGCGTTTAGCTGAAAAACTGGTGGCGCAATAACTATTGAAAAGTAAGTGTTTTAATTGACAGTCATGACTTTCTTTAATGGACTGTAGCATTTGCTGCAGCCAACTTGGCAGCATGTTTGCACTATTAACATTTTTTTAACCAACATATTGCTAGTTTGCTACCAAATATAGAAAATGGATTTCTTCTCCCTTCAGCAAATGCTGCATGAAACTAAAGATGATTAATACAAAATTTAATAGGTGAAAAGTTTCCTTTTACTCATGCTATATCATCTGATTTGGTAGTCAACTGCAAGGTATTAATCCTAGAAAGCTCATCATTTTGGTAGTTCATTAACTCATATTTTTAATTCTATGTTTTGCTGCCAATGATATGGTAGTCGATGCAAAAGTTCAAACTGCACAACAGAGGACTCTTTATGACTCTCTCGTACTTAATGCAACACAAGAACAATAACTTTAAGTTTATCCAAACGAAGAGTTTCAAAGTATTTCCCAGTCGAATTTATAATTATAAGGAGAACTAATGCTTATGTTGTACAGAGTTTTGCAAGATTGTGTGGCTTAAACTATCAAGAAGCAGATATAAGTATTATAAGAGATGCAAGTGGGGTCATCAAACCTTCGAGGTAAACAAAACTATCAATTCTCGTGGCAATACCTGTTTAGAAAAATTAAGTATTTGGTAAATTCCAATAATTATTAAGAATTGTATTAAAGATAAGAAATAAGAATGACGAAAATGATGTTCCATGCGGCCTAACATGACACCTTTAATCAACTGTAAGAACAATTATTTTAATTGTAAACTTCAGATGTAGAATACGCAGAAATAATAACCATGACCAGAGTTACAATGGTTCAGTTTCAAGTTGTAAATGCTTCCCAGCTAAAAGACAGTTAAATCAGCTATGTATTTCCCATCATGATGAGGGTTAATTATCAACCTGTTGCAAAACGGTAAATATATTGTGATCTCAACATATTAGTTTGCGGTAATTTAGTCTCCATCATTAAATTAGTTAATATAACCATAAAAATAAACAGGAAGACTCCCATTTTTATATAAAAAAAATGTTCAGACCACCTTGTTCGAGGAAGCCGGATATTTATACTACAAGAGACAGATTTGCTCGTCATGCTAGCTCTAATTGGCCATGGTAATTTGAATCCACCTCTGCTTGTATGCATCTATTAGCTCGATATCTGTATGATAAGAAACAAATCTTATATAACATCTTTAAAAAGTACTTAAAAAATCTAACAATTGGCTTGAAAAAAGTCTATGGAATATTAGTGGTCGTTTTTCTTCTCTTTCTTTTATTACTTGAAGATGAATTAAGAATTATGATCCTCAGTAGCAAATTTATTTATATGGCACTTCTTGATGGCAGGATGACACTACTGCTCGGACCTCCGGGATGTGGGAAAACCACCTTGTTGTTGGCCCTTGCTGGAAAATTAGGTCAATCCTTAAAGGTATAACTTAAAATTGTAACTCATAGTTATTAACAAGGTTCAAGAACTCGCTTTCAGTTTCTATTTCGGTTTCTCATAATTTTATTAGTTTTGTTGGGTTTCGGCTATAGTTTCGCTGATCTCGGGTCGGGTTTCGGTTTCAGTGGTAATACAACATACATAAGTGTAGATATAATAAATACTTAAATTTATGGTTCTATATTACAATACAATGATCCTAGTGTTTAAAAATCCAACCATGATGCAAAATATATTGAAAAGTGTACTTAGATAAGTATTAATATAGGCTTTGGGTTCACTTTTTGTGGTTTTCTAACAACGAAGGCCTACAATGATCACAATGATGGTCAAAATGGTATAAAAAAAAGTTTTAAAAGGATTCGGCCGAAACGATATTGTATAGTTGGTTTCGTATCGGTCTCCACCGAAACCGATACGAAACCACCACGATGGGAAATACATAGCTGATAGTTCTACATCTGTGACCGAGGTGTGAAACAAAGAAAAGTAAAGGCTTTTCTCACTTTAAACTCTGATAGCATGAAAAATCCTATCTTTTAGATTAAAGATTTGGTAAGCGGAAGCAGCACTATGTGGATGATGGGCAATTATAAGAAAGATACTAAAGGGGGAAATTTGTATTAGTTTTGAAAGTTTACAGTATTTCCTACACAGAAAGCAACCATGGGCATATTCAGTCAATCACGGTCTCTCTTCTTCAATAGCTTCTTAAATGGGAGAGAAACTAATCGTAGTTTGTACATTATCGTTTCAAGGTTTCGGGCGAAATATCTTATAACGGTTTCGAATTGGAAGAGTTTCGTCCTGAGAAGACGTCAGCTTACGTAAGCCAACATGACTTGCATATTCCTCAGATGACTGTGAGGGAAACACTTGATTTTTCGGCTAGGTGTCAGGGAGTTGGAAGCAGAGAAGGTATAAAAAAAATTACTACTTTTAAAAATATGAATGGTTAATTTGTGCGTGAAAACTGATCTACATTACTGACTAAACTTGTGATCTGTGAAGATACTCTGATGGAAGTAAGAAGGCAAGAAAGGATAGGAGGAGTTGTTCCTGAATCAGAGATAGATACTTATATGAAGGTAAACTATGGGGTCAAATCCTTCGTTCCGTCGTTTTAAAAACTTTTATGAGGAAACACATGAAACAAGTGCTCAAGAGTCAAGACATGTTACAGAACCATTTTAAATTCCCTAGATGGGGAATGCCAAGGCAGAAATCTAGAATATCTAAAAACGTTTAAAGTTAATCAAACAAAAGAGGTGATATGTAGAGTTAGATTGGGACCCTCTCAATAGGATTTGGAAACAAATCCTATCCATTCTGTTGCCATTAGATCTACATTGGGATGTGTTCAAACATTTATGAAGAAACGTTTTATTCTTTCCAACATTAACATGATTGTTTGCGCACATCCGAAGTGGATTTAATGGCTTAAAAGTGGGTAGGATTTAGCGAGCGGATCCTAGTCTAACTCACATCTAAAAAAGTCCTAGTCGAACTCAAAATATGTATATGGACTACAGACAGAAACTGTAAGGCTTCCGACTTATTTCCATACACATTCCTTCTCTTCCTGAGTGAATGGAAGATTGCATATGATATTAAACTAGATTTGAATTATTTTATCATAATCAATTCAACTACAAGGCATCCTCTAATTTTAGACCATGGTGTATAAAAAACTATCATGCAGTACACAAGGATGCACTGAAAAATATAATAACATAATGTATAAAAAAGCTATCCAGTTTACGTTTATGTAATTGGTACACTAGGAAACAAACAAGTGACCAAGAGCATTCGGCAGCTGAAATGTAACTTGATGTTCAAACCATTACAATTGAAACATTGATCAAAAACTTTTTTTTGGTCAACATGGCAAACTACTGATAGAACTGCAGAACAATCAACACGCACACGCACAAACACCCTCTCTCTCTCTAACAGAAAACAGAATATCTGATTAATAATTGACTGGTAAATGAGGGCTCTTTCATAATGACATACTGAGATAACAAGCAATATCAGATGCAAGAGAAAGTTCTAACCATAAATGAAGAGCTACATATATCAAAAGGGCTTATATTTACCTTCAATGGGAATGATTAATAGGATTTCTGTCCTACACCAAGTAGTTTGAGATAAGAGTTTATGGCTAAAGTTCATTATGCACATGTAAGCACAAACCTATAATATCTATTAAATGAAAAATCACAAATAAAAGAAGGAATAGCAGTAAACATAATATTGTTCAGTATGCAAGAACAAAAACCGTATGCTATATTCATTACCAAATGTTTGCAGAAAACAACAATCCAGAGTTTTGCATATAGAACTTAAAGACCGCACTTTGTTATGTATTTGGTTTCTTTTCTTTTATCACTTGGATGCAACCTGAATGTCTTTCTTTACAGGAAGTCTCGGCCAAGGGATTAGAGAAAACCCTTCAAACAGACTACGTCATGAAGGTAAATCAGCCATATGAAATAAGGAAATCTTAAATATTCAGCAACAGTTATATTTCAATGAATAACAACTTTTTACTAATCATTGTAAGAGGTTCTGATTATACTTCATTGATATGCAACTTACATTCATTTATCATGCATTTACATGTCAACTGTGAGTGCACAGATCCTCGGCATCGACAATTGCTCTGATATAATGGTTGGTGATGCAATGAGAAGAGGAATCTCAGGTGGACAGAGAAGAAGACTCACAACAGGTTATGTAAATAGAGTGACATTTCAATTCTACTTTAAAACTAGTGTTGTTTCAGTTGAACAATTCTGAAAGAAAAATGCATACCTCATTGCATAACACAGGGGAAATGGTTGTCGGTCCTTGTAGAGCTCTTTTTATGGATGAAATATCAAATGGCCTAGATAGTTCAACTACATTTCAGATCATTTCTTGCCTTCAGCAGTTGGTACACATCACAGAAGTCACAGCTGTAATTTCACTTCTTCAGCCAGCACCCGAAACTTTCGAATTATTTGATGACATCATCTTGATGGCTGAAGGAACAATAGTTTATCATGGCCCTCGAAATCTTGTTCTTGAATTTTTCAAGGATTGTGGTTTCAGGTGCCCAGAGAGAAAAGGGATTGCTGACTTCCTCCAAGAGGTATGAAGCTCCAACAATCTTGAAAGTCACGTAATATGCTGCGTAATCGGATTATGGGGAGATAAGCAGAAAATTACTTTTTAGCATATATAATAAAGAAACATCATACAAGAATAAAACAACAACGAGCCTTTATCCCAAATTTTAGGGGCCGGCTATATGAATTGGTTTCTTCCATTCTGCTTTGTTAAAGGCCGTCTCCTCGGTTAAATTAATGAGGAACATATTGTTTTAATTACCTCTATCCATGTTCACTTAGGTCTACCCTCGTCCTCGTTGCACCATCAACTGCAATTTTTTCACTTCGACCAGGGAATGTAAAAGATAGAAGAAAATATATCAATGGGGAGAAAAAGGAAAGAACCAAGGCTTTATCTAGTAGACATCGAGTTTGTGTATAGTGTTTTTGATATATGGGCCCAATTTAATTGCCATTCACTTTTATATCTTTCCTATTAATGGTAATGGGGAGGGGGTTACAAATTGATTTTGCCAATTTGATCCTAACGATGACAACCAATAAGAAAAATTCTCATAATTTTGAGAAAAAATGTTTTTAAAAAGGCAAAACTAACTTTTCAAATCTACTCAACTAATATATCTATAACAAATTACACGAATAAAGCATACATATATTTAATAACATAATTAACGGATCTCTTTTTCCTGATATGTTATCTTATTAACATAATCAAGTGCATCGCACGTGCCAACATGCTAGTTTCACATAAGATCACTTATGCAGTCATTCACCCTTCTAATACTATTTCGTTGCAGTTGTAAGCCAAAAACTTTTTAAGCGGTCGATTATTCGACCTTTTAAACCTTGTTTTACAACACTGTCATGGTGTATACCTCACAAACAGAAGTGTGAACTTTGTTTGGACTTATTTCAGGTCCTATCCAGAAAGGATCAAGCACAATATTGGTATCATCAGTACATACCACACAGCCATGTGACTGCAGATCAATTCTCAAGGAAATTTAAAGCAAGCAGCATAGGCATGGAGCTTGAGGACGAGCTTTCAGAAACATACGATAAATCTAAGTCTCACCAAAAGGCTTTGTCCTTTAACCTCTACTCTCTCTCAAAATGGGAACTGTTCAAAACTTGCATGGCCAGAGAATATCTTCTAATGAAGCGGGATGCATTTGTGTACATGTTCAAGACAATTCAGGTAGCCAGTTTCTTCTTATTCAATATGAAGCTAATTGGAAAAGAATCTAAAGCAAAATTTCTGGCTTTTCTAGCTCGGCGTCATTGCAATAATAACAATGACAGTGTTCTTGCGCACAAAAATGAAAGTTGATCTAGTTCATTCAAATTATTTCATGGGCGCAATCTTTTATACAATAATCAGACTCGCAAATAATGGGATTGCAGAGTTGGCAATGACAGTTTCAAGGCTGCCGGTTTTCTATAAGCAGAGGGATTTCTATTTTTATCCTGGATGGACATACTCTATCCCGGCATTTGTTCTAAGGATCCCAGTTTCCTTTGTGGAATCAATCCTATGGACTTCTCTAACTTACTATGTGATTGGTTACAGTCCAGAGCCAGAAAGGTGAGTGGCATTAAGCAATATATATCACACATGGACATTGTTTGCATTATGCTTTTATAACTAACCAGTCAATTATAAGCAGGTTTTTCCGACAATTTCTTCTACTTTTCGCTCTGCATATAATGTCGACATCAATGTTCCGGTTTCTAGCCTCAATCTTTCAAACACCACCCGCTGCTGCATGCGCAGGCAACTTAGCCTTAGTAATATCCTGTTTATTTTGTGGATTCATTCTACCAAGAAGTAAGTTGTCCCTGATTATTTACAATAGATAATAAAACTTGCAATTTTCTTAAATGTAATAACACAACGATGTTTCTGCAGCCTCCTTGCCAGTTTGGTTAGAATGGGGATTTTGGATTTCCCCATTTACATATGCAGAAATTGGTATCGCTCTAAATGAGTTCGGTGCTCCGCGGTGGCAAAAGGTGACATTTATACAATTTAAGGTCTAAGAAACTGACACTTTGTTTGTATCTCATTGTTATTAATGATCGCCATCTTCCCCATTCACAGGTTTTAACAGGAAACATGACAATAGGCCACGAGGCTTTAAGCAGGCACGGTCTTAATTTCAAAGGCTACATGTATTGGATGTCACTAGGAGCATTATTTGGATTTGCCATGCTTTTCAATTTTGGGTATACCATGGCATTAAGTTACCTGCACTGTAAGTTCTCTTGCCAACAGATCCTAATAAGTAATAACATTCCTCAGAATTCTTATCTAATGCAGATGGCTATATTTTCAGCTCCAGGAAAATCCAAATCTATTATTTCCCATCAGCAATTATCTTCAAGAAAAGGTGGAAAATATAGAATTACCAATAAACAACTTAGTAATGAGTCGAAAATAACTCCTACAAATGATACAGAAAAGGCTGGTGAGAATGCAGAAAAATATTACCATAAACAACTCAGTAAAGTTCCCGGCATGATTCAATATTGATTTGATTAATTTTACAGGTAAAATGGTTTTACCTTTTACACCCTTGACAATAGCATTCCATGATGTGCAATATTTTGTTGATACACCCAAGGTAAGTTGAGTGAATATGACCTTCAAAAAAACTTTCTTATCACGTGTTCGAAGTACATAGTATTGGGTTGTATATTAATATTTAGTTTTATTGAATTTCCCTATACTACCATCTTCATTATTCAGGAGATGAAAGAACAAGGTTACACAAAGGAGAAACTCCAGCTCCTTTCTGATATTACAGGAGCATTTAGGCCTGGGGTACTTACAGCTTTGATGGGTGTTAGTGGAGCTGGGAAAACAACTTTGATGGATGTTCTAGCTGGGAGAAAAACAGGTGGTTATATTGAAGGAGGCATAAGGATTGGTGGGTATCCGAAGGTCCAAGAAACATTTGCTAGGATATCAGGATACTGTGAGCAAACTGACATACACTCTCCAAATGTTACTGTAAAGGAATCAGTGATCTACTCAGCTTGGCTACGCCTCTCACCAGACATCGATATGGACACTAAATTAGTAAGTGATCCTGGTGTCTATCTGTTTACATCAGTCAAACTTGTGACTAAATAACTAAGCATTATTAACCATTACTCAAAAGCTTAAGCTTATGAGCGGTGAACCGATAATAATTTTATGTCATCCAACACTGTCCCTCATTCGAAAGACAAGGCATGCTGTGTTATATATAATTAAAACACATATGAAGGGAGGTATAATCTGGTGGGATTTGAACAACTTTTACTCCTACTGTTCTGATACCATGTCACTTGCCACTTGACGAAAAGCTTAACCACTTGGTTGATTCGCTGTGGATAAAGTCGGTAGAAGCATGGATCTATACTATAACCGAAAGAAACCCTTCCTTTATATAATCTAGAAGATAATCTTAGCAAGTTTTACACAGGGATTTGTAGAAGACGTCCTACAGAGAATTGAGCTTGACAGCATACAAGATGCTTTAGTTGGCATCCCAGGTAGAAGTGGTCTATCTACAGAGCAGCGCAAAAGGTTAACAATAGCAGTAGAGCTTGTTGCCAATCCATCTATCATGTTCATGGATGAACCCACATCTGGTCTCGATGCAAGAGCTGCAGCCATCGTGAT
The DNA here is from genome assembly GCA_030015575.1 of Agapanthus africanus. NCBI lineage: Eukaryota > Viridiplantae > Streptophyta > Magnoliopsida > Asparagales > Amaryllidaceae > Agapanthus > Agapanthus africanus. The sequence goes on along the minus strand of JASDDO010000031.1, from coordinate 10,690,777 downwards.
GCGTGCTGTTAAAAATGTAGTTGACACTGGGAGGACAGTAGTGTGCACCATACATCAACCAAGCACCGATATATTCGAGTCTTTTGATGAGGTAATAACAATCATAATTAGAAAATCTGTCCTCAAGGTTTACACTACTCCTAGTGCAAAATTTCCTATTTTATATTTCCATGCATGCTTATAACACACAAATCTGTCCTCAAGGTTTACACTACTACTACTTGTGCAGTTGATCCTAATGAAGAGAGGAGGGAAGATCATTTATTCTGGACAGCTAGGCCAACATTCAAGCAAACTGATTGAATATTTTGAGGCAAGTTTTCAGCAACTATCCATGCAAAGTTATTACGTTATTACAAGGATAAAGTTGCGGCTAATCTTATAAATTATATTACTATATACCATTCTATACTCATTGTTATTTCTACATCCATAAACCTCAGCAAATTTCAGATACATTTACGACAACAGCAACAGAAAACGTAAATTTCAACCAGCACAACATGCACAAACTTGCATGACTGCTATCATCAATCATTCAGCTGGAACAAAAATGACTATCCTACAGCTTAAAGAAAAGAATTTGCATGTGTTTATATTAGGTAACTAATAAAGTAGCAGTTCAGTGATTATAAAATTCATTTTTTTGGCAGGGTATTCCTGGTGTTCCAAAAATTGCAGGAAATTACAATCCAGCAACATGGATGTTAGACATTACATCAGCATCAACAGAACAGCAACTTGGTGTAGATTATGCTCATTTGTACAAGATGTCTACATTGTATCGGTGAGTGGAGTTAGAAAATAAATAATAAAAAACAACCATTAATATCTATTCTCATGCTATCTTGCACAAACCAATTGCAAATAGATTTTATATTAAAGCCGTTGACATCTATCACATGGCTAAAGAACATGTTACCATGTCTAAAGAACATGTAATCAATAAAATATAATGCTGTTACTTGACTAATATAAGATGCAAGCAATGTGAAATATGTAATATATAACTCATAACTCTCTTTTACCAGTGAAAATGAAGAGCTAGTTAAACAATTAAGTGAGCCTCCAACAGGCTCAAAGGACTTGCAGTTTCTTACTCGTTTTGCACAGAATGGAATGGGGCAGTATAACACATGCCTTTGGAAACAACACCATTCCTATTGGAGAAGCCCCACATATAATTTTGTGCGCTTTGTGTACATGGTCATCATATCCATCGTGTTTGGAGCAGCATTTTGGCAGAAAGGGAAGGAAATGTGAGTTACTTGTTTGGTACCTATTGCTTTATGAAAATTCTAGCCTGTCACTATTGAATATGAATGACTAATATAGTGTCAACAATGCCAATATTGCTGTTACAATAATGTTCATGTAGATATTATTATAATGTCAATATTGATATAAATAATGTCAATATTAAAATCATTATAATGTCAAAATTAGAGTTTAACATAATTTCATACACCACATATATCATCTTTTTCCTTTCTTTTAAATTTCTCCATAGTATGAGAATTTGAAGAATGCCAACTGATCATTTAAGATCATGATAAGCCCCTCTTCTCATAATTTTCTAAACCTGCAATTTGGCACTTATTTGGAGAGGATTGACGCCATGTCGACAGCTGGTTGTAAAACTTTATCAAATATTAACTGGAGCTATGCTTCATAGCCAATCCTATTTGGATGGCAAAGGCCTTAGACGATGACGATGATTGATGTAAATATAAGAGAATGTCAATATTGATATTTGTACCATGCTATGTTGAAATTAATATAAGTGAAAAGAGGCCCTAAGGTGAATCCTTAGGTTGCAACCTAAGGAGCTGCCTATGTGGCACTCTTATAAATCACTTTTTTTGCATGAGTAATAAATGTTCATTCACTTTTGTGAGCTAGAGTGTTTTATAACAATGCCACATTGATGACTGCTTAGGTTGCACCCAATGTGTCACCTTAAAAACATTTCCCCCTTAATATTGTCAATATCGACATTCATAAATTAAAATCATTATCATCATCTTCGCCTTTTCCCATTACAATGGTGTCAACTCTGTGGAGCACAACTCTAATTTGAGAAGGCCCCACAGCAAGTATTGACCATATTTTAAAACCAGCTTTCAAACTAATGTCAACTCTTGGAGTTGGTATGCCAAATTCCAAGCAGAGGAAACTATGTATAAGCGGAAGACTTAAAGTATAGGATATTGCACTCACATCACAGAAGCCAATGTAGAAGACTAAAGAGTATACAATACCAACCCTTGGAATTGGTATGCCAAATTCCTAGCAGACGAAACTATGTATAAGAGGAAGACTAAAAGTATAGGATATTGCACTCGCATCAGAGAAGCCAGTGAGCACATGTGAGATTTGATTTCCATGTCAATTACTCCGATATTTATCAACTTGTAAATATACAGCTGTAGGATCTCAGCTACATCAGGAGTATAAACTTATCGTAGTTTCATATTTAGATGTAAAATACATTAAAATGTCATCCCGCGATGCATGTGATATAACCAGTTAAACACTTTCCTGGTTTTACTTTTGCTTGATGTCTAAAGATCGCAATTTTTCTTTGTTTTCTAGAAATGATGAGCAGGATATGTTCAACATAATTGGATCAATGTTCTTACCTATAGTTTTCTTCGGCCTCAATAACTGTACAACAATCATACCTATCGTGGCAGCAGAGCGCACTGTTATGTATCGGGAAAAGTACGCTGGAATGTACTCTTCTTGGGCCTACTCCTTCGCTCAGGTCTCCACAAACCAATTAAAATTGAATTACCATGCCCGTTGGATCGCCGCCAATTTAAGGAATACCTTTACTGAAGCTACTTATTAACACATGATATTTCATACTGGATTATGCAGGTGACTATTGAGATGCCCTATATACTCCTACAAGCAGTAATATTCGTCGCCATTATCTATCCATCAGTAGGGTACTATTGGTCGGCCTACAAAATTATATGGTGCTTCTATACAATTTTTTGCTCATTGCTTTGTGCCACCTACCTCGGAATGCTTCTAATGTCTCTCAGCCCCAGTACTGAGGTAGCCAACATATTAACAGCTGCAAGCTACACTTTGTTGAATCTCTTCTCGGGTTTTCTTCTTCCAAGACCGGTAAGCCAAAGATAATCTTTGCAAGCCCTAACTGCGAAAATGCATTCATCATTCACGTTTACCATAAAAGTTTAACTGTATCCCCAAGTGTCAACGTCTAGGCTTATTTTTATTATATACTTTACAACGGTTTTGGAAGGAAGATATAAAATTTCTTGTACTCTAAAAGCTTGTGATCTACACTAATACACCAATTATATAGTACACGCACGCGCGTGCAGAGAGAGAGAGAGAGAGAGAGAGAGAGAGAGACGACCACCCCAACCCAACCAAAGCACATGAAATTATCTGAGACTAGAAGAACAAATATAGATGATAGGTAAATGCATCCATCGGGGAATTTAGCCAAAGAGCCATATTGGAACACATGTACAAAAAATACATTTGAATTGCGTAATGCATTGAAAATTGGAATAGGCAAAATTTGAATGTCAAATTCGATATAAATTACATTGTACTAGACATTAACACAGCATTGAGTGCCTAACAAAGTTGAGATCTTTTACTGCAGAATTTGCCAAAGTGGTGGGTGTGGCTCTACTGGATCTGCCCAACTTCATGGAGCCTCACAGGAGTGATTACTTCACAATACGGAGACATAACCAAAGAGATCTCAGTCTATGGTGAACCTATGCCCGTCAATGCTTTGATAAAAGATTACTATGGCTTCCAACAAGACCAGAGATTCCTTGTGGGCTTCATGCTAATTCTTTTTCCCATAGCTTTTGCTTGCCTATTTGCATACTTCATAGGGAGATTAAACTTCCAAAAGAGGTGAATATTTGGTTCTAATGACACAATCATGTTTGTACAAAGATTATGTGTCAAACATTTGTACAAAGATTATTGCCAAATAATGATAACCAAGCATCACTACAGAATATCATGTGTGAGCTGATAGAGGATTAAGGATTTGCCTCCTGGATCTTGGAATGAAATTGTTAGACTGAGGAATAATGAAATATGTGATTTTGATACCTATTCACTTGCAGCAACGATCAAAGAGTATGAAAATCAATGATCAAAGAGTATGAAAATCACATGGGAATTGGTGTACGTATGCTTTAGGCCATGAATATTAAGATGGGCAATGCCAACCATCAAAGAAAGTTGTGGAAAGTAGGATTTTTTTATCAATGTTGGAGAGAAACTCTCCCCTATGCCTTTGATACCCACATTTCTCTATAAAAAATAGCACATATAAGATCTTTGATTGTAATCATAATGTAATGGTGCAACCATTCCTTCCTTAGCAACAAATTATGCCAACTAAATCCTAACGCAAATGATTCAAGCCAGAAAACATACATCAGCGCAAATCGAAAAATCAAATCGCATTAAGATTCGAAGATTGCAAACCTCGAGACCTTAGGGTTTCGGTGACGCTAGAAACTCAGGCGTTAGCCTCCGCTCGATCGTCGAGCTTCTTCTTGAAGCTATTGATAGGAGCTCTTCTCCAAGCGAGATAGACTAGAGAACGATCTTTCGATGAAGACGCCATTTTCAGAGATTTGGAGCTCCAAGTCGAAGCACTGACAGAAAGACCTCTAGGGCTGAGACTAGGCTATGTTATTTTCCTAAATTATGGACCAAGTGCAATAAAGCACCAAAAGTGTCAACTATCAAATCTGACAAAGTTGTCCAGTGCTTCAGCATTTTCAGAAAGTCGGCTTCATTATTTCCTATACAGAAAATATGATAAAGCTCGACCGCTTACTCCAGTCCAAGCTCATGTACAGCAAACATTAGTTTTGCAATGACAGAAGGAGAAACTTCACGATGAACCTACATCAGCTAAAATTTCAATTTCCTTTTTTTTAACAAAAAAAATTGTTAGGAAATTGTAGGGTGTATTGTAATAATAAAATAATAATATTAAAAAAAAACCTTTATCAAGGATGAAGAATTATTGGTCCAGAATTCTCATTTTCAAAATTAATGGGAACAAAGATAAAATTAACTACAGGCAGGCAGAAAGACAAAATACCACTTACATTTATTATGGATTTTTTAAATTTCTTTTTTTGGTTCTATGAAAAATAGAAGTCAATTATGATTTGCCTAAAAGTAAAGAAAACTAAATACATAATGCTATAAATAAACAGAGAT